>OX387194.1:6359939-7559939 GCA_947561395.2 Buxus sempervirens | reverse complement strand
CATAAGGCATATGATCACATCAATTGGGAGTTCTTGTTGTATATGCTTAGACGCATGGGGTTTGGTGAGAAGTGGATACGTTGGATATTAGCTTGCATATCAACAGCATGTAGCTCAATACTTGTCAATGGTTCAGCAGCAGGTTTTTTCAAGTGTTCAAGGGGTTTGCGGTAAGGCGACCCCACTCCTTTTCACTATAATCATGGAGTCTTTCAATAGGATGATCACAAGAGCCTCGGAGATTGGTATGTTGGAGGATGTATCGTTTGGGAATTCTATTTCCATCTATAGAATTTGCAGATGATATTTTGACCTTTTGTAAGCCAACCCAAAAACAGATCGTTTGGCTAAATGGTACTCTTCTCTTCTTCGAATCATGTTCTGGATTGAGGATTAATCTGATCAAAAAGTGAAATGTTCGAAATTGGGAAGGTAGAGAATATTTCCCTTCTAAGCCGAGAATTGGGGTGCAAGTTAGGCAAGTTTCCAACCTCGTACCTTGGGATTCCATTGAGTGTCAGCTATAAGATGTCTTGCGTATGGAACCTGATAGTTGAAAGAATGGAGAGAAAACTTGCATTATAGAAGAGTTGTATTTTGTCAAAAGGAGGAAAATTGACATTGATTAAAAGTTTGTTAGCTAGTGCACCGGCTTTTTTTTATATGTCCATTTTGAAGATTCCCATGTCTGTGGCCAGGAAGTTAGAGCAAATTAAGAGGAATTTTTTGTGGGAGGGGCCCGGTGAAGAAGCCAAACATCATTTGGTGGCCTGGAATCGAGTTTGCAAGCTAAAAGAAGAAGGGGGTTTGGGGCTGAGATCTTTGTCGTTATTCAATAAAGCCGTCCTTAAAAAATGGATATTGAGATTTGGGAGCGAAAAGGGCAGCCTTTGGAGAGAGGTCCTGTTGCTCTTCAAATCACTCTTTCGGATTAAGCTTATGGAGACCCATCATGAAACTGGTTGGATCAGTGGAGAAGGAATGTAAATATATTGTTGGTGGCTGAGATCTTTGTCGTTATTCAATAAAGCCGTCCTTAAAAAATGGATATGGAGATTTGGGAGCAAAAAGGGCAGCCTTTGGAGAGAGGTCCTGTTGCTCTTCAAATCACTCTTTCGGATTAAGCTTATGGAGACCCATCATGAAACTGGTTGGATCAGTGGAGAAGGAATGTAAATATATTGTTGGTAATGGTCTAAAAATCTGATTCTGGGAGGATCTATGGTGTGGTAATTCCAGGCTGAAGGAAAGATACCCTATAATCTACAGCATTTGCAGAAATAAACAAGCATTGGTTTGTGAATGTTACTAAAAGCGTGGCTGGAAACGTGTAAAGCATTGACTTAAGAAAAAATTTTGTTCGATTAGGAAGTTAACAATTATGAAGAGATGATGAGTGAACTGTATAGCATTAAAGTGGGGGCAGGAGGAGGATGTAAGATTATGGTCAAAAGGGAATTCTGGAATGTTTTTGGTAAAATCAGCTTTTTTATCCTTGAATTCTTCAGGTTTGGAGCTTTGGGTGGCTACAGGAATCTGGACAAATCTAGTCCCAAGTAAGGTGGCATTTCTTATGTGGGCAGCTGCACTTGATAAGATTCTAACAGTTGATCACTTGACAAGTAAGGGGTGGCAACTCCCAAATAGGTGCAGCATTTGTAAAGAGGAAGAAGATAATGTGGCTCATCTATTAGTTCATTGTAAAGGTGTTGGAAGGCTGTGGGGCCTGATTTACCAAAGCTTAGAAACAAAATGGGTGTAGCCAAAAGATTTTAGACAAGTTCTAGAAGCACGGGGATGGAGGAAGAAAAGTCTTGTAGAGACTTGGTTTGGAACATAACTCTTGCAGCTATTTCCTGGGTGCCATGGGGATATAGAAACTAGAGGATCTTCAAGAACACGAAAAGGAGTGGGACAACCATGGAGCATGCTGTTTTGAGATTATTGCATAGCTGGTTGGCAAGCCAGCCGTTGGGAGCTAGTATCCTCATTGAAGACCTTTTTTTGTGTAACATGTTCTCTGACTTGGGAGGGGGGGTAGTTAAGTTGTTTTGGTGTCTCCCTTTTTGATGATAGCTCATCCTATTATCTGGTACACAGTTTGTGTGCTATGTAGTTTTCTCCTAATTATTATATTTATAATACTTCTTGATTACCGATTAAAAAAAAAAAAAAATATATATATATATATATATATAAATGTGTTTACAAGAAACAAAATGCAAAGGGATAAGGTTGAGGAGGCTAACGAGTATAAACTTTGGTACACAAGAAAAAGTAATAATAGAAATGGGGTAAAAATAATGGTAGATAAAAATATGCGACTTGGACCCATCAGATGGTGGGTTCCTTTTCCCCCCTTTTTTATCTTCCTTTTTTCTGGGGTAAATTTGGATTAAGAACAACACAATCACACAACAGTGCAAGTTCTGGCAGCCTGAACTCTGATGGCATCCTTGAGAAATATGATATTCAGTTACAAACGAGAATTGCCTATGCCAGATTGCCAATGCTGATTGCTTGCTGATGTTTGTTTGCAAAATATCTCCTCTAATGTGCATTGGATATGTGCAATCTAGTTTCTGGCCATAAGTTCCTTGCAATCTTGAATAAGGAAAGAATTGGGAACAAATTTCAGCATACATCTTTGACAAGTTCAGTAAACACTGATCCTTATGCAAGTGTGCCACATGACTGAAATCAGATGCTTACAGACATCTGAATATTGTTGATGTGGATGGTTTTTGCGACCCTGAATCTCGGCCAATTCTCCAGTTGATCTGTCCTAGCACAGTTGATTTACCCTGGATTTTAGTGCATGGTTGGACCAAATTTGGACCATCTTGGTCAGCGTCCTACCAGTTTAGTTCAATCTATTCTTAATCTATTAATTTTGATCCATAATACAAAATGGAAATAAGAAAAGATGAAAGTAATACATTGTTAGTGAATATTTAAGCAGCAATATAGAAGGCAACTTCCTTTGCGGACAGCAGCTTTCCCATTTGAGCATAAAAAATTAGCTTAAAATGATGGTTCTAATTTTCAGGATGGGGTATCTAAACTTGGTTTGATTTAGGCCTTTTTTTTTTTTTTGGATGTTGTGTGGGGTGTGGAGAGAAGAACTAGGGGTGGTATGGTTTTTGGAGGAAGAGGGGTTGCAGGATTTAATTTGGAATTGACCTTTCTTGTTATTCCCCTTAAAAATGCCATATCTACATGTGGATGGACCAAGGCTGGGGTGTTCTAAAAAAGAAGTCACTGATTTTCAAGAGGTGAGAGCGCATTCATCCATCAGTGAAGACCTTAACATATTTAATCTGTTGGTTATTTCCTTCATGCAACTTTGGATGATTTTTTGACATTCTGTGAATATATAGATTCCATGCACGTCCTCGGCTGCAATATAAAAATTTTCAAATTCAATTTACCTGTTTGATTTATTCTTTTATGGATTTATGATGCAGATGATTTCTTGCCATTGATCAACTCTCGGCTGTTACGAGTAACGTAATCCGGTGGTGAAAGCTACTGCAATCTCTAGTCTGATTCATCTCATGATGAAGTGTTCGTTTGATCTTACTTACCGGCCTAAAGGTCAGGTGGGAATCTGAGATATTAAAAAAATCAATTCCAATAGCTTCATTTGACATGCTTGAAATCTCAGTTCACATGCTTTTGAAGGATATGAAGGTGACATGTCTGTGACTCATTTTGTTGGAATGGCAGTTGCATGTGGGATTCATTTGTCGAACAAAATGGTTTTGATGAATCACGTGAACATTAACGCTTTCCTTTGCATGTGCATTTGTGTACGTACACATGTATTGATCTCATTTATTAACTATTTTTCATTCTGTATTCATGTGCAGGTGTCTACAGGTTTCCCAGAAAGCGACTTTGCCATACCCAGATCTACTTCTAACGTATAGAATTACCAGTGTGACGTGCCGTACCCAGACCCTTTTAAGTTTTAACGCACAGAATCCCCAGGTAGTGATGTACCGTAGCCATATCGAGTTTTCCCGTCAGAACATTGTTCTAAACGGTTGAAAGCCCTAGAATGGCTACAGGTTAGATTTTTTGCAAAACCTGATACGCCCCTACGATACTGCCGAATAATGGTTGACCCCTACTGTATTTTCAGGGAAAGTAAGTTACATCTTGGCATATTTCTACATTTTCTGATGAAATATCTATTAATGTATCTCACATGATCCTCTATGAATTCATGTCATTAGTTATACTAGTTCAAATTAAAACAACTAAAACAAAATTTTTTTTTTTTTGAAAGTCAGGGTATTCAGGCCGGTTTATGCTCAACCGACTAATCCTTGAGGGTACATGCAAGATCTTGCAACTCACATGGCCTGGATAAGTCTAAGGCTTATAGACTTTATGCAGTTTTAAACCTAAGACCTTGGAGGGAGCACACCCTTAGGCCCCAAGCCTTGATGACCAGAATGCTCTGGACAAGGTGGTATGAACATATGAAGCTTAGTAAAATTTGTACTCACTTAAAGGATGGAATGATGCATTTCGAGCTAAATGTGTTGTACATTAGGAAAAATAAAATCAAAAGTGACTGATATATGTAAGAAAAATTCATTTAGTAACTAAAAGCTTTCTACAGGTTTTAATTATAAAGAAGTAGTATCTCAATATATATTTCATTGTCTTTCCACAAATTGAAAGTAAAAGGGATTGGCTTTTAGTGTGACTATCTAAACAATTATAAAGGGAAGGATTAGTAACAAATCATCATGTTTTCAACTTTTTTATGTTTGAAATTCAATTCCTATTGAAGATTTAGTTATCTTTAATTTCTAATAACAGAAGAAAATACAAATTGAAATGGCAAAATGTACATTTAAATGGGTAAACTGCCCCAAATGATTTGGGTTTAATATTGCATAAATTGGGTTAGCTCAACCCAACCTCAAGTCATGAAAATATTATTTTTCATTTGTAAAAAGATACATATTTTATAAATAAATATATGATTAATTTATTTAATAATATTCATATTTTTGCATTTTATAGTATAGTTAGGTCAATTCCAACCCATATATTTTTATTAGCCCAATAGGGTTAGAAGTGAGTTTGGTATGATTGAATACACACTTACTTTTGCCCTTCTAAGACTACTCCAAAGTTTGATTAATATGGAGAGAATTAGAAGTCTCTGAATCTTAACATCAACTCACATCAAATAGAACATGAAAAGAAAGTCAATAAGACCTTTTATATAAAGGAAAACACAAATTCATATCTCTTATTTAATTTTTTCTTCTTTCAATCATGTTTCTCTTAGTTTTGTGCAATTAGGGGCATGCCCACGTGCCAATGCATAGAAAAGGGAAAAATATTAAAAAAATAGAAAGAAGAAAGAAAGAATGAAAAGAAAAGAAATAGTAGCCAGTTAAGTACACTTCATTTGGTTCTTCTGGTGGCATTACATTGTTGTAATCTATGCCATGATTAAGAAAAGGGGAAATGGGATGTTAAAGACGAGGAGATGGCATGCCGGTGGACAGAGACATCCTGACAAAGATGGTTTTAAAGGGACAAAACATTAGGCATGAAATGCAGCACTTTTTTGTGTGACTTTTGGCATTGTTGCTTGCTTGCTAGCTTAGTTCTGTTGCATTAGAATTTTTATTTTTTATTTTCTGGTTTACACCTTGGGAAGGGTAATAAAGAGTAAAGAATCTCCCATTGGGGGTTGTTATCTGTAAAATAAAAAATACTTATATTTTAAACTGAAAAGAGATGACAAAAGGTCCCCTCACTTCACGAGGAACGAAAAAGTACGGATTTCCTGCGATGGCAGAGGTTGTTATCTTTGTACCAAAAACAAACAGGACCCCCTCAGTTATCTCCCTCTTTTAGATTCTAGCAAGGTTTTGGCTTTTGCATTTTCCAAGATTGCCCCCCACCCCCCACCTTTTATTTTCTTTGGGATTTGTTTAATATGTAATCACAAAATTTAGTTAATTTATTTATGGTGACACCCTCTTAGATGAAGAGCGGATTTAATCCTGCTATCACATTTGGGTGAGCATTTATTCTAGAGCCAAAATCCGGTTGGGAAGTATTTTGGGGTGTGGGTCCCACTATTGAAAAGGGGCATCCATTGCATGTTTCACGCTGGACTCACTGAGTGGCTCCAGATGAAACGATCTCCACATTTGAGCTTCAAAATTGCAAAAACAAGCATACTATCAAAATTTGAATTTTAGAGTACAAAAACTTGACTTGAGGGATTAGAATCAATGTTGTGATGTGATTGGCGAATGAAAATTTAAAAAAATTCAATTGAAAACCGTGTGTTAAATCTTTTTTAATTTTTTTATTTTCATAAGCCAATCACAGCCTTTACTACAATAAGGTTTCAGATGATGCAACCATTCTTTGTGTTAAAGGGGATGTGGGTTTGAAAAGGATCAAGATAAATGTTCTTATGTATAGTCATTTTTAATTAAAGAACATTAGTAATTTAGTCATCCCACTAATGGCTATGCTAAACATTTCTGAAGGAAATAGAATATCGTTCATATACATGTAAGTTTTGTTTTCCTAAAAATGGAAAGTTTAAAAACTTCATATTTTAAGAAAAAAATAGTAAGATAGATGAATTTTGTTTTATAAGAGGTGAATACTTGATAGTAAAGAGCATTAAAAAAAAGGGTTAAAAAAAGAAAAAAGAAAAAGAAATGAGGGTGTTGAAGAGAAGGGTATTAAGGTAAAAGTGGCTGAAAACAAAGGAAAAGCTGGAGACGAAGGCAGCTGATAGGCTTGAGTTGACAAATCAGGTTGCATTGTCTGTGGACAAGAGATTGGAAGCGTAAAATGATTGGATGAAACGTGGCATATCCTGATTTGACAAGGCTTTGATATAAGACAACGCACGACTGGTCACACCGTTGATTGCGTGGACGAAAACTCGTTACATCTCTCTCTCTCTTGTGCCTGATACCACAAACAGAAAAGATGTCATAGAGCAGAAGATGCTTGTTTTGCCTCCTTTCTTCTGCACTTCCTCCTTTCTGTTGTTGCTTTTTCAAATATATTTCATGTAGAAAACCAAAAAAAAAGAAAAATTTTTTTTTTTTAAAGATTTTATGAAAACCTTTGTTGATGAGATGGTATGAGCATGAACTCCCTTCTGAAGAGGGTGCAAAATGAAAGTCCTGTCAAGACTGATTACTGTTATGATGGTTAATAGAATGTCAAAATCAAACTCTTGCTTACCTTTTTTATATTTTGTAAAATAATAATAATAATAGATTGGTTTTTTTTTACTATTGATTTTTGTAATTGTCTATTTGTTTTTTCATGTGGGGATCATAATATTAGCATCTTTTGATCATTATCATGGTTTTAGCCATAATAGATAAAAATGAATAACCGATGATTGAGAAGTCTCACCACTCTGAAACAAGGTGGTGGACATGTATATTTATATGTAATTCTGTTAAACATTTACAAGAGATAAGGTGTAAGATACAAGATTCAAAAAATTAGATGAATCGGTCAAACCATTAAATGGGGCTGCTATCTAACAGAATTGGTAGAGAGTTTAATTTTGAAACTGTGCTGCTTGGTCTTCACTGTTAACAATAATTAGAAGCCACATTATAAAGATTGCATACACATTATGCATAAATACCTTATCTTTTGTGTTTTGTGAAGTTTGCCACAAATAGACATAAGGATCCTTGATCTGGGATGATCCATAGATGGAAAAAAGGATGTGGGGTTTGCTTCAATCCTTAAATTTGGGATGAATTTGGGGAGCATGGTTGAGTGGAAATTAATTGCTTGAGGGATCTGATAAGGAGGGGATTCAGGTTTGTAGGGGAATCATATGAGCATTATCTCCTTCTTTTGCTCTCTTTGTTTGACTTTAGCTATTAGCCTTTACATCAAATTATCAAGGAATTTATATCCATGTAATTTCAATTGCTTTTTTTGTTTTTTTTGAACATTTAAGGCCCCCCTTTCTCCCCAGATATCCTCAAATAAATTTTTTTGTTAACCCTAATTAATTCCCACCATTTTATTTTCATAAAATGACAAGAAATAGCCTTCTCAATTCCAAAAGTGCAAAGGGTGTTGGCAGCCTTTCTGACCTCATTTCAAGCAAAAAAGTCCAAAAAAATTTTAAGAAACAGAAAATAAAAAATGTGCTGCATAAAGCTACTTCAATCTGATAGCTTTCCTGGTTGGATTGCTTTGGTCATTTTCGAAAACTCCATACTTTTTCAGTATGATTGCATCTTCTCCTTTGTCTTGTCTTCAGTTTTCTTTTTCACTTCTGCAAATCCATAAAACCCATTAAATTCTTCAATTTTCTTTTTTTTGTAACTGTATTTTATATTCTCTATCCAAGAAAGAGTTGTTTTTAAGTGGAAAAAACTGACATGCAAGGACGAATTCATATCTTTATGGAAGCATTCAATGAACAGCAAAGTTAATGGAGTGGGGGAGGATTGATCCAAGCAAAAGAGCAAAAAGAATTCAAGTGGGAATCCCCTTTTTTTCCATTTTTTTCTAAGTGAGAAATGATGTGATAGCTCCAGGGTTATTATAGTTATGTTGACCCTCAGTTCTTCACCACATGCATGGTCTGATGATCATTTACAACAAGACTTTGTTACAACAACAATGGATATTGTTCTTACTATTAAATCAACAGATCTTTCTTGCTTTGAGACAATCTAACACGTCCTTTTCCATATGGGTTGTTAGGACCTTTCAAATAGAGAAGATATTCAGGCTACCTTCAAGCACAACATGATAAGATGCTCTGCAGTTTGTGGTTTGGCTTGATGGATGTTTTCTCATATTGACTTCAAAGTCCTGATTCATTCTAATATGATGATTACATATTGATGTGGAGGTTGCCTAATGGATCCCACAATCTAGATTTCGAAGTCTTTGGCTCCACTCTGTGATTTGGATTGTGGGTATTGAAGCATAAGTGGGAGGAAAATATTGAGATTTGAAGATATTTTGAGCAATTTATCAAGAAATTTCATATTATTTAGTGGCTCCCCTCCAAATAAAATCATGAGATCAGACCTCTAACTTAACATTAGTGAAAAGAGGACTTATAATTTATCAAGTCTCTTGACCATTTTGAGTTTGGTGCTTGGTTTGTAGGACCCTGAGGAGCACATGGACCCAACATGTTTTGGGTCTATTAAGACAAGATTAGTGAAGGTGCCCTAGCGTGGGGCACCTTCTGTTGGGTCGACCAAAGCATATCTCCTCTCCAGAAAAGAAGAAAATGAAGCCCCAAATAGACAGCCTTGTTCCCATGTGCATAAATTTAAGAGCAAGCTTCCAAAACACCAACTCCCTTTGTGCCCCCTCTTCTCTCCCAGATCATATTCTTGGAAACAAGGAAGAAGGTAGGAACCACAGCAACCACCTTCCACCTTTTCATCCTTCTCTCTCTCTCACCATTGTTATATTCTAGTTTTTCCCCATCTGAAATTTTCCAATAATTTGTGCAAAAAAAAAGAAGAAGGAAAAAATGGGAATATCCAATACCCATTTTTTTATAAGTCAACAAAAGTCATTTAATGAACACAACCTCGAGACAGTTTAGTTCCAAGTGGCTTTATTGGACTTTTTTGATTCATTTTTATTCACCATTCTGTTTGAAGCATTATTGCATGATAGACTTGAAATTTATGTTCAAACCTGATGAACCAGATGCCAAGATATTGTAAATGCATTTAACTCATGGAGATGAAAAGTCCTACCCATTTTGTCATTCAGAAGCTTAGCTCAAAAGTTCTGATATTAGATTTTTGCTGCTCAACCTGAATGACCCTTTCGAAAAGACTCATAAAGTATTTCACATTATCATCAATCTTGCATTAATTGTTAAATTATTGTCCAGGAGAAGACATGGTGTTATTCAACTCTCATACAGATATCTATATATAAATATACACCTCATGCTCCTCTGTTATTCCCGATTATTCCTTTTTAGGTAAATGTCTCAAATGACCAAAATGCCCTTACCAAGAATGTGGGAGACTCAAGGAAACTAATCAAATTCCTCCATTGACTTAAACAGCCTTTATATACAAATAGATAGAACTCAATTGCAATGAAGAATTGAATTCCTTGCCCACCCGAAGAAAAAATTTTTTTTTGATGGAAGAAGCTAATTTCTTTTCCTAGAAACAAGAATGAGGATCACAGTATAAATTGATTGAGCTGTACAGAACATGAGTGACGTTAATTTACATTGTGCAATTGTAAATCCAGTGCTTCTCCAGGAAATGGGTTTCTCGAGAATTGTTAATTCTTGGCAATTGTCAAGTCATTTTCCCAAAATCAAGCACAAAGTATAAAAGGTTCTTGTGAAAAGCAATTGGGGGGAAATGAAAAGAACAGGAGGATTTCCTTGTACTAAATGGAATTAAGATGGGTAATCTTGTCTTCAAAGGATTAATCAATAACAAATGGATGATTCGTTGACCCTAAGAACTCCAATGGCGGCCCCTACGGCGCCGGCCTTGCAAAACCTCTCTCTCCACCTATAAAACCTTCCCTTCTCTCTCTCTCTTTTTCTCTCACTGTAAGAAAAGGCCAAGCGGCCAAAGGAAGTTAAAAGAAAACTGAAGCAGATAAGAAGCACAGCTGTTCATTAGTAGAGGAACTGTTACAAAAAAAGGTGAAGCATGGAGGATCCTTTGCACTGGTTGTGGCCGCTTGTACTCTCATTCATGTTCTTGGTGTTTGTGTTAAAGATGGTGGGTTTCTTTTGGTGGAGACCCAGAAGAATTGAGGAGCATTTCTCCAAGCAAGGAATCAAAGGACCCCCTTACCATTTCTTCTTGGGCAACATAAAGGAACTTGTGGGGTTGATGCTGAAGGCTTCATCCCAACCTATGCCTCTCTCTCACAACATACTGCCTAGAGTTCTGTCCTTCTATCATCACTGGAAGAAAATCTATGGTATTCATTTGGGTTGCTGGGTTATGATCTTTAATGCTCTTCTCTCCTTTGTAGTTCTTTTAAGTTATTAGGAACATTTGCTCTTTCGGATCTTTTTGAGGATTTTTCATCTTCTTTTTGAGTTATAAATTTCTGGGGTGGTAGAAGTAGATCTGTTTTGAATGTTTTAAAACAACTTCAATGTAATTGTTTTGGTTTGGGTTTGAGTTTTTCCTGTGTTTGGTTTATGTCTCTTGATTGAGCAGAGTTCTGCAAGTTTTTTCTGTGATGGTGTGTCCTGGCTTTGTCTCATGTCTCATGTCCCATTAAAGTTGGCATTTGAAAGTGTTTTCTTTTGAAGCTTTCTAGACATTTTTCTCGCTTGGATGTTTGATGTTGAGCATCCAAGGTTTTTTGGAGTGTTCCTTCTTTTCTTCTTTCTCAATCTTGGTAAGAGTCCCCACTTTTTGATACTGAAATCTGTTTCAGAAAGAGTGATTCTTCTGTCACATGATAATATCTTTTAATTTCTTTTCCATTCTGTTCTTTTAAAACTCTCTTATCTGAAGCCTCTTACTTGTACCCTTTTGATTCTTCTTTACAAAAATGTTAATGCTCTTGAACTTTGAAGGTAGTGGTGTTCTCAGTAGTAGCATTTCTGTTTTTCTTTCTTTGCCTTGTTGTTCCTGTTTTGTTGTATATGACAATGTTGACAATGAACTTGTAAGTGTTTGCAAGTGGTATGGTTTGAGTTGTCCTCTCTCTCTCTCTCTAGCTGTACTCTGGTTTATAAAATCATAAAAGAATCTAATTGTAGTATTATTACTAATTGCAAATTTATGGTTGACAATGGAGGTGTGGCTCATTGCAGGTGCAACCTTTCTTGTATGGTTCGGCCCCACGGCTCGTCTCACTGTCTCTGATCCGGTCCTCATTCGAGAAATTTTCTCTTCAAAAGCAGAATTCTATGAGAAAAATGAGTCTCACCCTCTTGTTAGACAGCTTGAAGGTGATGGTCTACTAAGCCTCAAAGGAGAAAAATGGGCTCATCATAGAAAGATCATCACACCCACCTTTCACATGGAAAATCTCAAAGTAAGTGCATTTCCTTAGTCTTTCAAACAAACGAAATTTTTTTTTCTTTTGATAATAATAAACCCATTTTTGTCATGTACTAAGCATTTTGTAATCCAATGTAAAGATTTTGTTTTTTGGGTTTGCATTTTGATTAGTTATTGATACCGGTGATGGGGAAGAGCATGATGGAAATGTTGGATAAATGGTCGGCAATGTCGGACTCCGGCGAGGTCGAAATCGAAGTTTCCGATTGGTTTCAAACATTAGTAGAAGATGTGATTACTAGAACAGCATTTGGGAGTAGATATGAAGATGGAAAAGCAATTTTCAGATTACAAGCCCAACAAATGCTTTTCGCCGCGGAGGCTTATCAAAAGGTTTTCATTCCTGGGTATAGGTAATAATATTCTTATATAAGTATATTCTAACTTTTCACGAGGTCATCCATTCTAGTACTATTCATATTATATATATAGAGTACATATTTATAAATTCGTGCTCTTATTGTTACAGATTCTTACCCACGAAAAAGAACAGGAGTTCATGGAAATTGGACAAGGAAATTAAGAAATCTCTTTTGAAGCTCATCAATCGCCGGAAAGAGGATTCCGGCGAAGGAATTTCGCCAGGATGTCCAAAGGATCTACTAGGGCTCATGATAAATGCAGGAGGCAAAGAGACGACAACAACAACAATACAAGGAAGCTCAGATGTGTCTAGGATCACTGCCCATGACATTGTGGAGGAGTGCAAGAGCTTCTTCTTCGCCGGAAAGCAAACGACGTCGAACTTGATGACGTGGACGACGGTTCTCTTGGCAATGCATCCAGAGTGGCAAGATTTGGCACGTGAGGAGGTGTTGGCGGTGTGCGGGGCACGTGATGTCCCCACCAAAGATGACGTCGCCAAGCTTAAGACGGTAAGATAAAGCCAAAACATGCTCTTTACTCCTTTTGTCTTTTTCAGTGTTCATAATTAGGTGCTTAGGTGCTTGTGAAATCACCAAAACACCCTTCTCCTTCACCACATGGAAGGGCAAAAGTATCATTATGCTAACAAGTTTTCTTAATGCATCTCAGCGGGTAATATGGTCATTTTCAGAATCCTGATTATCTTGGTAATGATTCTGTGTTGCAGCTGAGCATGATAGTGAATGAATCCCTAAGGCTGTATCCACCGGCCATTGCAACGATCAGACGGGCCAAAGCTGATGTGGAGCTTGGAGGCTACAAGATCCCACGTGGGACCGAGCTCCTAATACCGATCTTAGCCGTCCATCACGATCCGGGGCTGTGGGGCCATGATGCAACCGAATTCAACCCGGGTCGGTTCTGCAAAGGCGTGGCCCGAGCCGCGAAGCATCCGATGGCCTTTATACCATTCGGACTCGGGGCCCGAACGTGTATCGGGCAAAATTTGGCGATCCTGCAGGCAAAGCTTGCACTTGCGATCATACTGCAGCGTTTCTCCTTTCAACTTGCGCCGAGCTATCAGCATGCACCAACGGTTCTGATGCTTCTATACCCTCAGTATGGTGCACCGATCACATTTCGTAGACTATCAGATCCGACCGTTGATCAAGATCATGAGTCCTAATGCCCAATCATTCCTGATGTATAGTGATCCTCTGCGTGTGCGTGCACGTACATTAACCTTTTTTGAGTTACCAAAGGCTATGTGCCTAGTCTGTTTTATGGTTGTTTTGCCAAAAGTAGAAAAAAAAAAAAGGGCCACCATAGGGCCTCTCTACAAACCTTAGAGTCTTCACCACACTATTGCAGCTAACCCAAAATGTCCAAATTACCCCGGCATGGTACTTATATGTGAGGTTTAGGATCTCCCTTTTTTTTCCTCAAAATGAGTTAACAGCCTCCCCCATCCCTCTGATGTATGTAATATATACTTTGCTTCTCTTTCTATGACATTCTGTAATCTCATACATTCATGAATGTGTTGTATAGTTGTTACACCTTTCTCAAATGGTTGCAATTATTACACCCTCAGTGGTTTGTGGGTTATGTGGGGCTCACTCAAGATCATCATCATCAACAACATAAGCTAGTTTCCACCTAAGTGAGAATATATAGATTTCATAAAAATTTTTATATGGGCTACAAACCTGATGCAACCCTCTTCCTTTCTCTGGTCTTGCGATTGGCCGCGCATAAAAAGATACATTATATAAAGCCAAGACCTTTTTTTCTCGTTAACATTTCATACCCAAAACGCCTTCTATTTTTTTTTTTCAAATTAACTCCTACACCTGTTTGTTAATGTCACGTGTATGACTTATTAACTGCCTAACATTGTATACCCAAAACGCCCTTTTCTTTTCTTTTTTTATTTGTTATGCATATAGCACGTGAATTGCCCTAGTAACAAGCAAACACTAATGGAGTTATTGTTTGATGATTAGAACATAACAGAATTGAAATAGTTAGCATGGCATCAAAATGTAACTCCTATAGCAAGAATGTGATATTACCCAACGTTTCACAAGGGGTGGAATCCTAATGCCTCTTTTGTGAATTTTGAAATTGATGCAACTGGAGCCTTTGGATCAAATTTGTCAAGATCATCTGAGTACACCTACTCTGTAATCTCTGTTAATGATTTAAACCCAAGGCTTAGCTCGATTATTGTGCACTGGATGAGCTCACAAACCCTATGACACATGTTAGAGAGAGAGAAGGTAAGGGATATTTTATTGTTTAATTACAGGAAAGAGGAAGAACAGCTCCATTAATCAAGGGCATGAAAGTTCCATTGGAAGTTGATAAACACTTTCCTCCTTTTAAAGCATGGTGGCTGTAGTCCAGCATGCATTGTTCCTTTATACTCTCCCTTTATGGGGTTTAGGAATTTGAGTTATACTGTAGTAAGTAACAAGGTTAATAACAGAACTTTTTGCTTTTAAGAATCTTCTAATGTTCTTGGGAGCTTGATGGTCCCCATGAAGCATGTGTTTAAGAGATCTCTTTTTATCCCATTTGGGTCTTTAACCCCCTTTATTAAAGAAACCAAAGCATGCCATGGAGCATGTGCTTCATTCATGCCATGGTATCATCACTTTATAATCCTAATCTTCATCTTCTTAATCTCATTTCTAGCCCTTTCTGCCAATAGCCCGGGGACACATTAACGGCGATAATTACCTGTTTATTCTCCCTAATCTCGATGCTTATCTTAAAAGAAGCGCGACGTGTGATTGTAAGAATCTTTAGTACCCAATAATTATGATTATTTCACATTTTATAATCTAATCAAGAGTTTACTAAGATGGTACCATTTAGTCCATTGATTATGGTGGAAAGAAAGCTTAATTGGGTTCTTAAGACAACTGGATGGCCAGCTTCAGAAATGCCCAATCAAATTCTAATCTCACTCTTCTTTCTTTTTAATACTAGGTTCTTGAGTTTGTCTGTTCTCTACTCTTATCCCAAGCATATTCCTAGCCATCTGTTTAGCTCATGAAAAATTAAATTATTGACTTTAAATTATTTAATAGATACAAAATCAAAATCCCACATGACCCTCTTACCTAAAAAAATAATAGAAAAAATGTCATGATAATGCACAAGTAGTATAAATTAAATTAAGACCAAAAAAAAAAAAACTAGATTATTTAAGCTCTAATGCACCTCCATGCATGCAACATTGAAAGCTTCAAAACAAGATTGAAAACATTGGTTTTTCCCATTTGGGGTTGTCTTAAACTTGTCAAAAAGGGTTAAAAAATCCAGAATTTTGTGAGGCCAAGATGGATACAAAACACCGGATTCTAGTTCCTTATGGTGGCCAGCTCATTGAGCTCTCACAGCATTAAAATAACTTGCCACATGAACACTCATGAGCAGATCCCCAGTAAATTCCTCAGATCCATGGTTGTTGCTGAGTCCTCTCTAATCAAGCTATTTATTTAATCCACAATGTCTCCCCTCACCTGCTCTCCTGTTCATGTCTGTCCTTGATTCATGCCACCTTGTCGGCTTGTCATAGACCGAGGCTGCTCCAATCTTTGCATGATTTGGCCATCTCTATAATCCAAATCTCATAGAGTTTGTTGATCCCAGTTGCTATTAGATTACTTAGAAGACTAAACAAGCTTAGTTGTACCAGCTTCTTTGCCAGATAGATCATCTTTATTTTAACTCAAATGGTTGATTGAATAGTGAAGAATTAAACTGTGTAATTCACATCATTCCCCTCTACTTTATGTCTTCTTCTTGATCTTAAGAAGATCAGTCTGACAGTTTTTGTCAATTTCTGCTAAGTTGTCTTCATCTTAAGAAGATCAGTCTTTACAGTTTTGTCAATTTCTGCCAAGGAACCTTGTTTTCCCTCAGTCACACTCCTTCAATGCCACTATTAACTCCAAGCAAATAAAGGGGTTGTGTGGTTAGATCATAAAATTCAAATCAAATGAATAAAAACTTTGCTTTCCAGGAACAGTAGGAGAATGTCTTTGTTGGGGGTCTCTCTCTCTCTTTCTCTTTCTTTCTTGTTTCTTGTTGGGGTCTGTCTCTCTTCTCTCTCTTTCTCTTTCTTTCTTTCTCATAAGCACGTGACTGTTCTTTGGGTTTGTTGCTAAGATAAGGGCAGGAGCACATGGGAGCACAAATCATGATGAGATCCTAATGAGACAAAGCTCATTGATTTGGTGGAGTCATCTAAATATACAACTCATTTGCTGGGGCTTTCTACCAACCAAACCCCCTTTTAAAGTGTTAGCGTGGCAGGGAACTGAGTTGAAAATCAAGTAAATTCAACAAGAGCCTTTAATACACATACATCCCAAATGCATTATTGAAATAATTTTCATGTGTCTGCATCCACTCTACTGGAATGACAAGGATTACACTCAATCCACAGTCACAAGCTTCCTCTGCCATACCCCTTCTTAATTATATGTTGTTTTTCATGATCACAATTTTCAAAATTTATTCAAAAAAACTTTTTTTTGGTGTAAGATGTTACCAAATTTTATGTTTGTGGTCTGCAACCATGTCTCAATCCAATCCAATGAAATTGGACAGTAACTGAAGGAGACAGAAAACATATAAAGATGAACAATCTCTTCAGTGGGGCCTGCACAATGTGAATGAATTGTGGGACCCTTTGCCCATACATATCATCAATAAGTACCCAAGGCACTGGCAAGCATACTGTCATATTCCTTTCAGTCTATGTATAGCCAAACACATATCATTTCTACATAGCATATTCTGTGTAAGTTTCATTCAGGCATGCTATATTGTTTGTTCTCCCACCTGTTCCACTTAAATAGCCCTACCCCACCATGACTATAAGAGCTTCACCCCAGAAAAAAAAAGGGTTTTCTTTTCTTCCCAGAAGTTTTGTACTTCTGCATGTGACAGATTAGATGATGATGCATGTATGCACACACCCACACATCTTGTTTGAAGGTTGACATCTCCTGTGTAGTAATAGTAAAAAGATCCCAAATGCATTTCTACAGCTTAATTTGACAAGGAGATTGAATTGCCAATTCACCAAAGAAGGGCTAGAAGACAATAGGGCCATGTAAGGAGAGACCGTTCAAGAGAAAGAGCATAAGAAAATGACTTCTCTTTATAAGTTCTGATGAGACATGGGAGAGTTTGGACCTCTTGGTATTATAGACCCAGAAGCAAGAGCCGACCACCTACCGACAGTGAAAATCACCTGTGCCATAGCCTTTGCTACATGCTCTCATCAATCTCTGTCATGCAAAATTGATATTGTAGGGGCTTAGATGGGGCCTTGATATTGCAAGGGCAGTCCTAAAACATGAGGATTTGAGTCCACAAACACCCACAAAGTTGAGATGGATTTGCTGGCAAAGGCTAGACCAGCTTTGATTCCTGAAGGTGCATGTTCTCCTTCCTCTTCTTACTGCTGGGTTGATATTGGTGCTAACCGGACTGCACATTGTCCATGTCGACGATAATGCGGGACCGTAAGAGGGGGATAGAGACAGTTACACTGGCATGGTGGCCATGAGGTTACTGGTAAGGACAATGAGATGTGTGGTCTTCCATGAATTGAGGAAACCGGACGTCGACGAGGGGCCGTTCATGGTCGACGACGACCTGATGCATGTGGTGGTCCTATATTGCCTGCCTAATAGATTAGACAGTAGGGTCACACACCCATACGTTGCCTAAACTTGTCCAGCATTATTGAATAAGATCAAATTCATCAGTGTCAGTTCAGTAATGGTGGTGGTGTTGTTCTGCATGGGATGATGGTCCCTTAGGTTTATTCATTTGAAAGGGGTAGCTGGGTCTTCCTAGGGCTGGCCAATGAAGCCTAGAAGGGTTTGTAATTAAAGTTCATATTTTCAAAGCCTAGGGCACTACAAGTCATGGTCACCTTGCACCTACTGCAAAACAGGTTAATTCTCTTGCAAGCCATGCATTGTTGTCTGAATCACCTAGGCATAATCTTCTCTCTTTAAGGCACGCCAAGACAGACAATAAACATGCAAGATGTCCATGAATGTTGTAGGCTTGTGGTAGACATAGCCAGGCCTTAGTCACATAGGTCCCTACATGGCTGGATCTTGGGATTGGAGCCTGCAATAGATATGTGGCTGCAATGTGAGGAAGATGAGATTTAGGGGGAATAATTATTGGTTAGTTGATAAAGACATTTGGGCCTGGGCCTAAGGCTGTTGTCCAATTTAGGAGTTCACAATGGCCCAAAATTAGGCCTTGTCACAGCATTGATTTGATAATGGTAACATCTATATATCCTTTTAAGATGGCAAAATACCCTTTAGATAAAATAGAGAAAGGGATAAACATCCCTTGTGGTTTGGCAAAATTGCAAATATTTCCATTAAAAGTATCAGGGGGCCAACAAAAGGCTTCAACCAGATTCGCCGAATTTCATTAAATGAGACATATGTACCTTTATAAACAGAGTAGTTTTTTCAAGTATATATAAATCCGTGAAATATCTTTATGAAGGGATTCAGGGAATAAATGTAAAAGGGATCAACATCAAACATGCCTGTAAGTATAAAGTAGTAAAAGCTAGAAAGCTCTTGACAACGATACTTCAACAACATTCACAGCAAATCAAATGGAAAATTGAAGCAAGTCTCTGTCAGCCTAAAGAATGTGAAAGGAGGAATCCGTAGCTTTATTAACCTGGGTAGGTTACAATGAGAATTTTTAAGGGTAAAAGGAAATTTAGCTACTTTATTGTTATTCTAAATTGGATTAACTAACTTAACCTTATTTAGTTGCTCGGAATCTAGAGTTTTACTATCTTTGTTGTTGTTTTAAGAGCTAGCCATCTTACCATTAACAGGTGATTTTTTTTTTAAACTTTGCCGAATTGGAACCTAGATTTAGAGAAAAAAAAAGAAAGGAAGCTTAAAAAAAAAGAAAGAAAAGAGAGGAGAAAATAATAATTTTGCCTTTTTTTTTTCAAACTCTTTGGATGAGATGAGAATTAAAGGAAAAGAAAATGCATTTTGAAAAGATGAAGGAAAGGAGTGGTGGTCGGTGACTCGATGGGTGGTGGTCAGGCGATGCCGGGCAGCCACAGCAGTTGGAGGTGATGGTGGTAGGTAGTAATGGTGGTAGGGTGGGTGATAACGGAATTTCTTTTCTTCCAAAATCTCTACTTTCCTTCAGGTGAGGAAATATTTTACCATTAAAAAAGAGAAGCTTTTGACAAAGAATCCGTTCAAACCACCTTTCATTCCAAACGGGAGGAAAGAAACCCAGAATTCAAGGTTACAAACACAGCCTAAGAGACTTCAAAATGGAAGAGAATTTTGGGTGAGCTACTTGACAAGCAAATAAAGCAAGCAGTCAAAACAATTACTAAACACAATTCTAATCAATCCGTTCCCTCAAAATAACATGGCTCATAAAATATTGTTCATATTGTTGTCAACGACCTACCCATGGCTTTCAAAAGTTTGTACTTAATTGGCTATCACGGTAACCATAGATCCATCGATAGATGAAAGGGAAAAAAACCTTACAATAATGAAAACACACGCCAAACAGAGAAACGCACACATCCATGTAGCTAATCATCATATCGATTATAGAGAATCCAAAAATAGAAAATGAGGCCTCAACATGAAGCAGGAGTAACCCTTGGGGTGCCTGAGCCACCTCTCTCAATGTCAAAAGAAGAGAGCACAAGTCTGAAGGAACAAATCCTGCACATCACTAAAGAACAAGGGAAAAGCCAAACAAAATTCAGCCGGAAATCTTGAACAATTACTCAAAGGCCTCATCATCATCATCGGGAAGAGGCTGTGCAGCAGCTGCTACCAACTCTGCTTCATGCCTGCAACAAATAAGTAGAGAAAGTTCTGGTTTTAGCAAAAGATCACACAATCTCAAATACTATCTACCACCAAAATTCTGCAAGCAGAAAAAGAACATATCCATCCTTTATCTACAAAGCATATATACTTAGTAGCCTGCTGCTGTAGACTGTTATATGTTCTATACCCATTACATCTATTAAATTTATCAAGGTTAAATATTACTGCATTGTGGGGCGGCGTCTTAAAAAATCAGTTCTAAACCCGTTGATCTTAACAGTTCAAGTAATACAAAAGGATGGGACTGGATAAGATCATTAAGGGTTGAACAAGGATCCCATATAACCATGGTTGGATCATGTTATGTCAAAATATGGTAAATAAAAGAGTCCATGGTACATGGGAAAGACACTTGGAAAAAACAGAATTCTGTATTGTGACCCAGGCAAGGCAGATGATCTTAGTAAGGTTTTGTCCCCCACAATTAACAATTTATAGGTGAGATAAGTTATTTCAAGAATATCAATTACACCACTGATAATTAATAAACTGAAACTTTAAACAAGAATTTCAAGTATAAACTGAAGAACAATATTTTTATATGATTCAGCTTGGTTTGGGTCTAGACCTTCATTGTAAAAATGTCAGTAATATGGAATTGTATAGTTTTAAATTAATAAGAGAACCATTATGCTGATATTTGAATTGATTATTAATTAGCATCAGACAAACTTATGAAAAAAAAAAATTTAAAAAGTGGAACTTTGATCTTCATTTTTGGTTCATAATACATGGTAGAGCACTAGTTCAATCTATCTAAATCGCTTGATATAGTAGTATGAAATCTGATTAATAAAGAATACAGAGACATGTACAGTTCACAATGTTAGCTTCCATAACATAAATATATCACCAGGGAGTTCTTGATGGAACAGAATGCAACTTCAAAATATAGCAAGAATCTGATCACTTACAGTTGTTGGGTGGCCATGTCAATTTGAACTTCAGGAGGTGCAAGAGCAGGTGACTCAACAAAGTGGAGATTTGGATCCCTGCAAATTGGTTTTAAAGTCATTATGCGATCTCATCTCACTAACACAGCAATCACAAAAATTATGAACCAATCATATTCAACGGATTAGGTATCAATATTCAAAGACAACGGACAAGAAAAGAAAAGGAGGACTGCCCTATAGAGACATTACCCTGCAAGTTTTCTGGCAAGATATAGGAAAGGTTTCTCAAAGTTGTAGTTGCTCTTTGCTGATATCTCATAGTATTGGAGATTCTTCTTCCTATGGAATGTGACCTGCTTTGCTTTCACCTGCCTGTTCTTGACATCGACCTTGTTTCCACATAAAACAATAGGTATATTCTCACACACCCTAGGGTAGCCAGCATAGAAGAAGATTATTAAAACAGGGAAAAAAACAAATACCAAAAAGAAAAAAAAATTGTGCTACCAATTATAACAGGGAAAAAAACCATTTAATATATGCACCTGCAGAGATCCCGATGCCATGTGGGAACATTCTTGTATGTCAAACGTGCAGTGACATCAAACATAATGATGGCACACTGGCCATGGATGCTACATTGAGAAAATATTTGAAATTACAAAATAGTAGATGCCAACCACACAGGCAAACAACAATAATGGAGAAAACCAAACTTGCTTGCATAAGTACAAAATTGAGTCACAATGAAGATCAATCTCTGATCACAGATTCTGCAAACATCATTCCATGCACTAAAAGAGCATAAAATTAAAGTAAACAACTAAGATACAATGAACTGCACAGGAAGTAGTAAAAAAGAGTGGAATTAACATCTAAAACATGACTGCAGCAACAAAAGAACAATGAACCTTTAAATCAGATCAACTGAAGAAAACAGAAAACGCCCATCCAGGTAGGAACCATATAACAGATGGCACCGTTTATCACCAAGTCAGAATTTCAATTTGTGAAGGGAACGAGTACAGAATCTCCTCACAGTTTTAGGAAGTTACAGAATTGTTTGAGTTTCAAAAACCTTGGGACACATTATATCATTTCTCTAAAACATTAAAAAGTGAATGAAATTAAAGCTCAAAATGAAAATAAGTAATTAATGATCGCTCTGTTTGAAATGATTTGATGCAAGTCATTTAAATATGATAGTACAGATGAATGGGCTTAGTTTAACATAATCAGTAATGCCATATTTCATATAAATTTTAATTACTATAATTGGTATTTAAAGGACATACATATCTAATAGAAGGAATTCCAGAATTACTTTAGTCTGCACAGATCTTAGAACATTTTCTATTATCTTTCTACAACACAAGAAAAAAGCTCCTCCTGTACAGTAATTAGCGATGAGGCTGTTTTGAAATTCTTTGATGCAAATCCTCTGAGCATAATATCACAGATGTATGTGTTTAACTAAGTATAGCCCACACATTATAGTTTACATAAATTTTTGCTCCTCTAATTTCATGGTTGTAAAGAAAGAACAAAAGGAATGGTAAAATTAACAAGCATAAGGGCCCGATATCTCAGTTATGACCACAATATCACTTCTTATATGAAATAGAAATGGGAATATTCAACCACTTGCTGTTATGTACTGTATAATTGGACTAGGAAGGTAATGAATAAGTTGATGAACCAAGCATAATGAAACCCATAAGGGTATGTTTGGATTGTGCGAATTTAAATATCCACGAGAATTCAAACACACATGAATTTAAATCTAAAGAATTTAAAGTCACAGATGTTAGTACGTTTATGTTTGGTTGAGACTAAAAACTTTACTTGAAATTGAATTTGAATTCCAATTTCACCGTTTGGAACCTAAAACATTTGTAAGAATTGAAATTGAGCCAAACAAAACCATTCTTTTGGCTTGGGTCATTGGTTGGTTTGACCCGAGACCCAACTGAATACCAAACAAATAACCCCAATCCCCTTCATCCTTTTTTTTTGTTGGTGATGTCATCATCCACTCAAGGCTAATGACGTCATCATCTTTTTTCCTTCTCTCTAATGCAAACGAACAAATAACAGGGTTTATACCACTCACCGCGGGTCAATTAACGGAAAAAGGGAGGTTGGGTTTTATTCTTCTCTTGCCGGCAAGATCCAGTGCCTGCAAACATGTTGACTAACCAGGTTTTGTAGGCAGTTCCAACATAAAACACCGTTTGATCTCTCTAACACTCTTTCAATCTCTCCAACCAATCTCTCCAACCAGAATTTTCTTAATAGAGGAGGGGGAGAGACTCCTGGTTTGGTTCCTTCTTTGACACGTGCTCTCCCCAATCACAGCCTTTCATTTTAGGATTTCATTATTTTGGAGCTTGTTCGCCGGAATTCCGTTCTTTTCAGGCACCGGCAATGCAGCTGGATTCATTGGAGTTATCACCTTTCGATCTGATGTCAAGGATTCTGAAAGAGAATTTCGATCCTTTAAATATGTCTTCGGAGTCCTTTGTGGCAATTCTCGTAGAGAATCGGGAGCTTCTAATAGTTTTGATGAATTCGATTGCCGTGTTGATCGACTATGTGTTTTCTGTTTATATGGTGAAGATCTTCAAGCCAAAAGTTGAGTAAGGCTGTTGAAGCTCCGAAAGTTTAGATGCAAAGAGTCAAGAGGATGAAACCCAATTATAATTCCTGCGTGAATCTTAACACACAGGAATTACAAAAAACACCCCTCCCATCTGACTTACGATTCTTACAAGTCATGGGAATTGAAACCTAAAGAATTCACACACGAATTGTAGTTCTCATGGGAATTGGTTAACCAAACATCAGAATTGGCATTATTGTGTCCCAATTCCAATTCCCATCTTCCAATTCCTGCGATCCAAACGTACCCTAAAGGAATATGATCATGATGAGAACAAGAGAGAGTTTTGATCAGAATGACTGAGAAAGTGAGAAAAAGCAGATGTTGCATGATGTGATCTCCCTTTTGCCACTCAAACAGTTCAATCAGCTCAATGCATTTTTACAAGATGGCGAATGTAACTGTCCAAAAGTTCCCTTCTATCAAAACCCAATTATATACATGCAAATCAAGTTGACAGATAAAATCAAGGTTGGTATTCCACCATTTGGAATTGCTAACTAAAAGCTGAAATTTCCTACCAGTTTGTTGCAACATGTCTTGTCCAACTTCATCCATTAATGTAGTTTCTGAGTATGTCTATTGTTTATGGATTAATGTTACAAATTTCCAATCCACATGAACAATAATTCAATTTTAAGATTAACATTTTGAGATTATATGATTATACAGGTTTTGCATAATACAAGGAAAATTACATAACAATATCTACAACATAGCAAAAGCAATGATAAACATATCTACAAGGAATGATAAACATTACAGCTGGAGGAAATTTTGTGTTTGTGAGGCGGAGGGGGGCGCAGGTTGGTCCAGGAAAAAAAATCCCGTCCTCAGAATCAATCAATCAACCATCAGGTGAGAATATGTTCTGACAGATTCAACGGGGTGGCGTGGGGGAAACCTTTAGCAATGCAGCTATTTGGAAGTCCAAAACATCGGTACATTCTACTATTCATCCACATATGAAGATCAAACTAACACGACAAAAACCAAAGCGATACCAAGATGAAAGATTAAATAGCTCCAGCGTGTTGTGTCGCCTACATTACTACCCCTAGTTCATAAAACAAATAAACTAGTAAACACCGAAATATATTTTCTATAAAAACAGTACGAATATCTTAAATACGAAGAGTTCTATTCTCTGAGACACTGCGTAGGTAATGAAATCTAAGAAATAACAAGCATTTAACAAGTGCAAAAATTTCAGAGAATCAGCAATTACAATTTAAGAACAAAAGCAATAGGACCGAACGGCAGGTTTCTTACTAATATCCATCTCGCAGTCCACCAAACTTTTCTTGGCCAGCTGTATCCCAACAATAGAACCTAATCTTTCCACAGTTTGTGAAGAAGTCCAAGGGATGAACTTCAACACCGATCGTTGCTGTAAATCAGATTCAAAATAACCAAATCAGCAAAACAGAAGGTGAACAAGAACTGTACAACAAAAACTTCACCAGATCGACTACTCACGCTCGTATTTCTTCTCAAACTCTCCGGTAAGATGCCGTTTAACAAAGGTAGTTTTCCCTGCACAAGGTGAAAACCACGTCAAATCAAAATCACGGACATAAAAAGCCAAATCTTGATCCCTAGAATCCGTCAAAAACGAGAAAAAAAGCGTTTCTGATCCAAAATGAGGGATAGAAACAACAATCAAGTACCTGTCCCGCCATCACCTACGATCACAAGCTTAAAATTAGGATAATCGACGGTCTGCTGGTTTGGAAGCGCCTGAACAAGAATGAGAGAAAAATCACACATATTATCAGCAGAAACCCTAATTCCAACAACACTGCTGAGACAGACAAAGATGAAGAAAAAGCGATTACCATTGCCTACACCTTTCACCGCCGGTTAAGGTTCTTTCCCCTTTATTTCTCACTCTTCCTTGGAGCTGAAGCCGGTTAGGGTTTGTCCTGAGAGGAAATGAGCTCTGCTTATTTCGAACGTGAGAAAGGAGATTCAGGGTTTTGAATATATAATAAGGAAGGGCCTAGAATCTGGCTTTCTTTTGACGCGATTCGCTCAGCCGTTCGATCTGATTCTGCTTCAGTATGGCGCTTGAATTTTGCCCCTACACGTGTCACTGAAATGGCTCACGATTTCAACTTGCGCTGTTGAGTCCCTTTCTTGTTTTCCTGTACAAAGAAAAGCGGAGTTAGTATATTCTCAGAAACCTGGTGTCCTGGACAATGTTCTTTTCATTAAAATCCCCACGGTTTCTTTTATTTACGCCGCGTAAACCTACATGTCGGCATGGCAATAGTTCGGTTTTGTAAAAACCATAACCGAACCAACAAGTTTACCATGAAAACCATAACCGAATCGAAACCATTAGGATTTATTACTTTTAAAACCAGAACCGTTTAACTTTCATATTCTTAAAACCGTAACCGAACTAAACCAAACCAAACCAAACCGCTTCATGTTTTTTGGAAGTTCAGGTAGATTGAATTTTTTATTTTTTATCTACACAGGGATGTTCCAGTTAATGAAAAACGGTATCAAAGCTTGTCAACCTCCTCTTCTCCAATACATTGTTATATTCTAGCTCAAAATTTTTAATAAATACCTAATGGGCTAACCGGCTAAAAGGTGGGGCAGCTGTGCAACTCAAGCCTTATGCGTATTATATGTAGTCGGTTCGATTTGGTTTCCCCTTAAAACCGTAGCTGAATCAATTTTTTTTCAGTTTAAAACCGAATCAAAACCAATTATTGAAGACCCAAAACCGATCCTAATAGGTTTGGTTTGGTTAAGTTTGTTAGTTTTAACCAAATCGTTGCCATCCCCAACAGGCGCGAGCACAGATGTGCACATGCATACGCTTTTTTTGTTGGTAAACTCACAAATACATGCATATACACATATTTAATGCATACACATACACATACATAATGCCATATATTTTCCTACTCAAAATATATTCAGTTGAACCCGTACTGTTTGCCACCTAAGCAAGCAGCAGTCCTAAAAAAGTGAAAAAGAAATTTTCACTTTTTTTTAACTTAAGAGAGAAGTTGTAAGGACTGTTGCTTGCCTAGGTGGTAAGCATCCATTAGATGCAGTCGAATCCTTTTATGAGTTCAATCATAGATGATCTCAATCCAAATATACGGGCTTTTGCTGATAGGGGTGGCAATTATAGGGTCAGCCCGCTAGGCCCGACCAGCCTGAACATATTATAATGGGGCTTACGCTTGAAATTTGATGCCCATGAGCTTCTTTGGCTTGGTTTTTAAAAGCCTGAATTTATTAAGGCTGGACTTGGGTTATTTGTACTAAAGCCTAGCCCGTCTAAGCCCAACCCGGTTTTGAATGTTACGGCATGTGTAAAACTAGTTTAATGTTTGTATTCTTATCTTAAATTAGTTTCGATCGTATTATTAATTCATTTTACAGTTTTTATGGTAGTTTTCTTACTTAATTTATTAAAATAAAAATATAAACATAAATAAATATGAATATTTCAAGTGTTTTTCATTGAAGGGCTTTTATTATTTTCCTTTCAAAATGAAATGAAAAGCAATAGAAAAGAAAATAAAGTGCTCTTTTATTTTCTTTTTCATTGTTTTCCACCAGACCAAATACAGACTCAGGAAGTTGAAGTGTTTAGCATTGACATGAAAAATAATGCATTTTTAAAGTTTTCATTTTTTTTTCCCAAACTAGTGTCACAACTATCCCAATTTTGAACTTGGTAAAGACTATGATTAAGAAAATTGAAGAAAAATAAATCGATGGAAATAAAACAAAAGAATATAGAAAATCTTGATATATTCTCACCAATCCTAATTTGTTCATAAAATTATTGAGACCATTTCATCTGGAGCCACTCAGTGGTTCCAAAGTGAAACATAGGGATGGATGGCCCTTTCCAATAGTGGGGCCCACACCCCAAAATGCATCTCAACCGGTAGTGTAACGACCCAACCCAGCGAGGTATTGTCCGTTTTGGGCCTAAGCCTGCATGGTTTTGTCTTCAAAAAACGTCTCGCTAGTTAGAGTGTTCTTCCTGACTCTTATATTATACCGGGTATTCATCCGTTTCCAATGTGGGATCGGGATATCACAAGTGGTTTCATTGAACCACCGGATTTTGGCTCTAGAAGAAATGCCCACAAAATTATTTGAATGTGGGTCATTAGTTTTGTCTAGACCGTTAGGTGAGTTGGATACAGCATGAGCTTGTCATAGTCATGTTTGTACTTTTCAACACTAAGCCGCCTACCATGTGTATGGTTCGGCCAAATTTTCTAGATTTTGGATTAGCTTAAGTTGCGTTTGGCATTACTTTTTGTTTTTGTATTTTTATTTTTTGAAGTAATAAGCATGTTTGTGTAGTGAGTGCTTTTACATCTCTTAAGAAGCAAAAATTTAGTACTTCATAATTTTTCCTAGTTTCTTAAAAAAATTGAGAAGCAAAATTTTGTTTTTTAAGAAAAGCAATTATATTGCTTTTTGCTTCATCATGAGAAGCAAAAGCATTCATTGTCCAAATATATTTATTGCTTCAAAAAGTAATAAAACAAAAGCGAAAAACAATATCAAACGTAGCCTTAGTCTTTTTTTGGCTTGGCTGCTGGCTCAGCTGTGCATTGGCTGGAATGAAATCGTCTGTTGCCTTTTACTGATTTGCTCTCTGAAGCGACTGTGAGATGCTATCATGTGGAACATCTCACGGCCAATTTGGTTCCTCTCTATTCATTTTTAAACCGACCCGCTAACTTGCCCAAACCCAACTTGATAACATGGGTCGGGTCAACCAGATTTTTTTTGGGGGTAGTCATCGGGTCAACCAGATTATCCTTACCTCGTAACAAGAACTGAAATTAATATACTGGGTTTGGAGAGAGATTGCAAACGTTAAACTCTCACATGATATAGTCGTTGGCAAATGATATTTTCATATCCAGACAGGTTTGTAGCTGTCATTTAGTATTATTAAATACAAAGCTCCTTCATAATTTAATACCAGGTTGAAAATATCAATAATTTTTCTAATAAAAAAATCCCATTTAATATATATCTATGTTGTTCTCCCCATAAAGCTTAATTATTTTAAAAGGGGTTACTTGCCATCTAATTTAAAATTAAAATATTAATTGATTAATTAAATTGAAAATAGACAGGTTAGGTGGGGTTGACCCATTACTGTTGGGTTTGGTTTCATGATTCATTAACCTAAACCTACCATGAGTAGGTTGATATTAATTAACCCGACCAGATTGATGTGATTTTAATGCTTCTCGCAATTCAAACGGTTGAACTGATGCAGATTTCGCATATTATCCTCTGATTCCTAAGTGGCATTTGGATCAATTTACTTGGGTTGGTCCGGTTTGGGTTGGGCGAAGATCCGGTTCATTTGTAAGAGAATCTGATTCCATGGTCAGCAGCAAAGAAAAAGGACAAAACAAAGATGGCTACACAGTTGACTACGATATATAAAATTGTTCAGGGAAGTCGATAAGAAGGAAGAGACGTTCAGAAGAAGAAGAAACAAAAGATGGAGGAAGAACTATGGCCATGGCTGCCTCTCAACATCATGTTTTCGCTTGTTTTGGTTGTCTTTGTTGGGCTATTTGTACCTCTCTATAACGCTTTGTTGTTAAAGCCCCGAAAGCTTCGGTCTAAGCTTCAAGCACAAGGAATCACAGGACCTCCCCCTTCTTTTCTATTTGGGAACATCACTGACATGAAGAGGATCCAATCGGAAGCCATTAAAGCTCCTGCCAAAGAAGATCAGATCTCCCACCTCTGGCCTTCCTCCGTCTTCCCCTACTTTGATCAGTGGCGTCGCGAATATGGTATTAATTGTTTGTTTATTTGTTTTTTTTCTATTAGTGGGCATTTTATGGAGTAATTCATCTGTTTCATAGTGAAGCTTTTCATCATCTTTGTCTGTGCGTGCAGATGTACGACTTTAAGTCGAATCACGTAAATTTTATGTTATTATTAATGCACAGGGACGGTGTTCACGTACTCTCTTGGAAGTTCGCAAGTGTTATATGTAGGAGCAGCAGCAGCTGTGAAGGACATTAGCCAGAGCAGGTCTTTGGATTTGGGGAAGCCTTCTATGTTGCAAAAGGAACGTGGGGCCCTTTTTGGGCAGGGAATTATAAACTCGAACGGATCCAGGTGGGTCCATCAAAGGAAAATCATAGCCCCTGAGTTCTACATGGACAGGGTTTATAAGGTAATGCCAAGCCACAAATTTTTTTTTCTTTTTTTTGGTGAATTTTTTTTAATTTATTTTTGGGGTAAAAAGGAAATCTTGTGAAATTGTTTTGAAGGAAATGAGGGAGCTAATGGTGGAGACTACGGGCCTAGTGTTGGACTCATGGGGTGGTGAAATTGAAAGTGAGGGAGGAGTTGCAGATATTAGAGTTGATGAGGATATGAGGAGCTTGTCTGCAGATATAATCTCAAGAGCTTGTTTTGGCAGCAATTACTATGAAGGAAAAGAAATATTTCAAAAACTGAGAGGTATTCAAAAGTTGATGTCAAAAGCTGGTCCACTTTTTGGGGTTCCTGGTTTAAGGTATGTGGTGTTCCTCTTTCTATAATTCTCTTTTTGTTTTTGTCCCCTTCTATCACTTTTATATGATTGAGTGGTTGAGATATTAGCTTGTCAAACCCTTTTTTTTTTTTTGGGTGTAGTGATGATGTTTTGGCATATTCTTCAAGGGTCCCCTCCCATTAAATATAGTATAGAGATATTTGATTTGAAATAAACTTACAAGCAACAAATATACATTATACAGTCTTCTAGCCTTCTGGGTTGTCAAGCACTCATAAAATATCAAGAAATCTTGTAGCTATATGATTTGAAATAAATAAAGAAATGGGGATTATATGCATTGAAATTTTGGTAATATCATCCAGTCAAGAAATGCTGTAACGTGGAGCATCTGATTGTTACGGGGTTTTCAATGAAAAAAACCTCGTTATATTTATAGCAAGAAAAAATTCCTAATCTTCAGATGCCGCACGTGACAGCATTGTACAATAACAAGTACAGAGGATGTCAAATCATACTGTATCATTGACGCGTTAGATTTTTCTATTCTTAATATTTGTTTCAGCTTGAGATTTTTTTTTTTTTTTTATATTTATATTAACTTGTGATGAGTTTGGTTTTGATTATTATTTGTGGTGCTACTGCTAGCTAACCCATTCTAAATTAGGTATGTTCCTACCAAGAAAAACAGAGAAATATGGAAACTAGATAGAGAAATCTCCTCATTGATCTTAAAGGTGGTGACAAAACGCAGCCAAGCTAAATGCAATGACTTCCTACAGAAAATCCTTAATTCTGCAAAGAATGATAATGAGCTTGGACCGGGTACAAGGGATAAGTTCATAGTTGACAATTGCAAGAACATATACTTCGCAGGGCATGAGACTACTGCAGTTTCTGCATCATGGAGCCTGATGCTGTTGGCTACACATCCAGAGTGGCAAACTCGTGTCCGCGATGAGGTGGCGCAAGTCTGTGGAGGCCACTTGCCAAACACTGATATGCTTCGTCAAATGAAGACGGTAAGCTTCGCAACACTAGATCCTTTCTTCAATTTACATTGTCCTTAGGATTACAAGATCAATTTAAGCCTGTAAATGACTTGTCTAAGCTGAGCTTGAGCTCACTAGTTAGATTTTATTGGTTTGAACTTGAATGCTTTATTGATCAGCATGAGCAACATCATTTCTCATCACAAGATCTAAGATTACAATAGAAGGAGAATAAAGAGTATAGATAGAGTTAGGGGAGGTAATTTTATGGGCTGGACTAGGCTTAACAAAGTATAGGGGCTTTGATCAAGCCCACTCTAGTTTTTGGGCCTCACACTCAAACCTAAGCTTGGCCTAGTTAAGCTTTGTTCTTTTTTTAAAATTTTGTAATTATGTTAGAAAAATTCTTGAAATATTTATACTCAAAGGTTTCTATACTTATATATTTCACTAAATTAAAAAAAAAAGTATCACAAATTATAAAATGAATTTGTAATATGACAAAACTAGTGATATGCATATTAACATTAAACTAGTTCTATACATGCAATGACATTCAAAATCGGGTTGTGCGTAAACGGGTCAGGCTTAAGATGCTTAGCCTAAGCTTGGCCCTAACAATTTCAAGCTTTCCAAAATTAGGTCCCAATCCCAGTTTAAATAGGACCAAGCATTTCAGGCTTAAGGGGCGGGGCCTAAAATTTCTTCCCCTAATCAAAAGTTAAGATTCTAATCAAAGACAATTTTTGTCTAGAATTGGATTGAGCAAGATTCTTGTTGTTGATTCTAAATAATTAGGATAAGGCATATTCTTATTGTTTGTCTATTCATTTGTTAAGTAGAGCGCATAATGTTGATTGGACAATAAAGTTTATAGAATTTTCTAAGGGTATTCTAAAGAAAACAAAAATGTCCGGTCAGAATCTTTACTCTTTGCTTTATAGTGATAAATTAGATAAATTGTGCAGTTAACGATGGTGATACAAGAGACAATGCGGCTTTATCCTCCAGCAACGTTTGTGGCGAGAGAAGCTTTCAAAGACATGAAGTTTGGAGACATTCAAGTACCCAAAGGCCTAAACCTTTGGATTCCTATACATGATATGCAGCAAGATCCTCTCATCTGGGGACCAGATTCTCACAAGTTTAATCCCCAGAGATTCGAACACGGAATCTCTGGTGCCTGCAAGCTCCCACACGCATACATGCCCTTCGGTGTGGGCCCTCGCATGTGTGTCGGCCAAAACTTTGCCATGATGGAATTGAAGATAATCTTGTCCCTCATCTTGTCTAGATTCTCATTTTGCCTATCTCCTAACTATCGCCACTCCCCTACGTTTAGCCTGGTTATAGAACCTGAACATGGAGTCAACCTCCAAATAAGGAAAGTGTAATTGATATTATGATTCCTTCCATTAATCCAAGTGATAGCTAGGAAACATACATGATATGTAAGCATAGGTCTTGGAGATGTGATACTTGTGTGTGCATGTGCGCATGTGCGCTGTGTGTATACGAATATATACAAGTGGATGGTGCATGCATATCGCACTTGGGTATATATGAGTTGTACTACCTGATTCTATAGGCAGTTATAAGTAATTTAAGTGTTACGATAAATAACTCATTTGGAGATACAAGTAGATATGAAATAAAAAAAGAGGCTCTTTGGGCAACAAATGTCAGTTGATATTCGGACGCATGATATTTTCTTTGTTTTGCCGAGCAAATAATTAATATGGGCAATCTAAGCACTGCATTTGAGGGGGAACCTTTTGTATTTGCGATATGTATAATATATTAATTGTATAAACCCTAGGGTTGTTAGTTTTATAATAAACATCTGATTTTTAATGTTTATTTGTCCAAAAGAGAAGAAAATATCAATCTTAAGTAAACCCTTTATACCAAATAAGATAATTTTTTTAGTTTAAAATTTGATATATAAACTAAATTTTGGTTTATGATATTTATGGAAAGGATTGAACATACAAATAATTAAGCTTCCACATATCACTCACCTGAATATATATGCTAGAGCTTTGCTCCAAAAGAATGTGCCTTCCCATTCTAACTAGCTATGGTTGGGTTTCGGATTTTTAATCAACTCAACAACTCTAATCCATATATGTTTTTATTCAAAAAATTAAATTTAAAAAAAAAAGTCTCTTACCTAAATACATATATTAATTGACCCTAATAAACTCATACTATGACTTTTTACTTACAAATTAGCGTAAAAGTATCTATACTATTAATAAAGAGAAGAGGGGGAATATTCCCTCTAGATTCTGGCCTCCATTTTCTTTTTCCAAACATTGTCCTCCCAAACAAAACAATCCTCCACTATTTTAAACATATTTTAACTACCTTGGAATGTTTATCTAAGTGAGCCCACGTTTTCTACGCGAGTAGTACGTGCAACCCCCTGGTACCTGAAAAGTCATTCCATAATTGACAAGATTTGCATCATCAATTTGCTCCAGGTGTGGGCTTTCTAGCTCTTGGAATGCATGCACAACAAAAGAATTAGATTAGTGTCGACAATTAATTGGGATATAAAAGTACAAAAAAAAAATGAAGGGTATTTTGGGTAATATGAGGTAATTATATGTGTAAGGAGACAAAAGTAAATGCAACTTAGAGTAAAGGGCATTTTAGCCAATAAGAGGTAGTTATATACATGTAGGTGATTAATAGGATATAAAAGTGAATATAATAAAAAATGAGCGACGATTTGGGTAACAAAACGCAGTAGAGAATCTTAAGGGTTTTCTTTATAATAGTATAGATTAGGTCTTCTATAATGGTGTCATAGACTGATATATTTTATTGATGGATTGAAAATATATTTTACTTTATAAAGAAATCGCCTTTATGAAATGTTTTGATAACACTCACTACCTACGCAAATTTCATATATCAGTTTGTTATGTGTCATCCTAATTGAAAATTGAAATATGAATTGATGAATTAATTAAATAAAAGTAGATTGGGTACGGGTGTGGTTTGGTTCCATGGTCTCCCAACCCATTTGTATGATAAGCAAGTCGAACCATGTTTAAACCCAAATTTGTTTACGACGAACCCGAACTTGGCACCATGCCAGCTCTATTGAATATGCAAGTTATGCTCTTTATTAGTTTTCTAATAGAGATGAGATGAACACTTGGCTGCATTTCAATATAGAGAAAATATATTATGAAAAACACAAGCAAAGAACAGAAGGAAAATAGATATCAATTCTATGGTGCAATGAATATGGTAAAAAGCTGAACAATTCTCAATATTCTTAGTACCCCACTACCCCATAAAGTACTAAAATTTGGGTCGAGGGCGTACCCAACCCTCGCGGTATCGTAGCCTAGACCTGGGATCCACTCTTGCCTTCAGCATAATAAAGGAAATTTGCTGGGAAGCCTATCTCCAGCTCAAACAAGGTAGTCATCCAAGTTGCGGCACTGTGGGGCTCACACGGTCAACAAACATCACGCAAGAGGAACACACACCTGACCGCCAACCTCCAAGAGGAGTGCGATGTTTGTTGATCTGTGTGAGCCGCACAGTGCAGCAACTCGCTGGGATTTTGGAAAAGTTGGGGAAGGGAAACACAGACCCCAGGCAGGCAATGCTTGAAAAAGGAATGTATTTCGTCTAAAGTCATTCAGTGGAGCCAACGTGAAACACACAACTGGAATGGAGTATGGATGTGTGGGGCCTTTACTGACATGGGCATCCATATGTGCGTTTTACACTGGTTCCACTGAGTGGCTCCAGACGAAACGCTCTCCTAAGAATGATGTACCAAAAATTTTTTTTTGGCAAGATACGTAAGTTACAACCTGTAACGTATCTCGCAATCCAAATACTCACAGATATATAAACCGCACCACTTCTTGTGATCTCACATTCTCCACGTATCCAAACGCACCTCTTGTCCAAGAGTGCCAAAGAGTCGCTTGCACCGGTTCATCCGGTTAGGGTTGTACGAAGAGTCACTTGTCCAAGCGATTCTGAATTTCTGATTCCACGCTCCCCCGGTAAAGGAAAAGGACAAAAGAAAGTGGATGATGCCCTGCTGATTATAATGTTTAAATGGAAGTTGCGAATAGGAAAGAGCACCAAAACATGGAGCAAGAACCATGGCTAGCTTTGAAGATCATGTTTTCGCTTGTTTTGGTTATCCTTGTTGGGTTATTTGTACCTCTCTATAACGCTTTGTTGCTGAAGCCTGGAAGGCTTCGATCAAAGCTTCGAGCTCAAGGAATCAGAGGACCTCCCCCTTCTTTTATATACGGCAACATCCCTGACATGAAGAGGATCCATTCAGAAGCCATCAAAGATCCCATTAAAGAAGATCAGGTGATCTCCCACCTCTGGCCTTCGAAAGTCTTCCCCTACTTTGATGAGTGGCATCGCGAGTACGGTTAGTATTTATTGATTCTTTTTGGTGGGGTGGATGGGAATTTTTTAAATTTTGATTCGTTCCATCCTGTGTTGATCCATTAACGTGTTTACAGGGGACGTGTTCATGTATTCCACTGGAAGTATACAGTTTCTGTTTGTAACAGCAGCAGATATAGTGAAGGACATAAGCCAGTGCACGTCTCTGGATTTGGGGAAGCCTTCCTTCTTGCAAACAGAACGCGGGGCTCTTCTGGGGAAGGGTATTATGTCCTCAAATGGGACTATGTGGGATAAGCAGAGGAAGATCATAGCCCCTGAGTTCTACCTGAATAAGGTTAACAAGGTAAAGCCACCATTTTCAGTTCTGTTTTCTTTAATCTTGTTTGTTTAGTGAAGGTCTTGTGAACTTGTTTTGAAGGAAATGAGGGAGCTAATGGTAGATTCTACAACCTTATTGCTGACCTCATGGGAAAGCATAATTGGATGCAGGGAAGGAGTTGCAGATATTAAAGTTGATGAGGATTTGAGAAGCTTGTCTGCAGATATAATCTCTAGAGCTTGTTTTGGGAGCAATTACTGTGAAGGAAAAGAAATATTTCTAAAACTCAGAGCTCTTCAACAGTTGATGTCAAAGGGTGGTCTGCTCATTGGGGTTCCTGGCTTAAGGCATGTGATGTTTTTTTCATTTTTCCCCTTTTCCCTCTTTTATCTCTTTCCTTCAAGCATCAGATATAACTCTGTGAGAGACTTTTTTGTAGGTTTAGTGATGATTTAGAAAGTCTAAACTGGAAACTGGAGGGACCCTTTGAATAGGTCACATCTCACATGAAAATTAGTATGAGCCATGTAAGCCCCCATTCATGCATATGTGTTTGGTTCTTTTACTACCAACGCAGCAATTAAAGTAGAAAGATAATGTCATGTATAACTTATGTTTGAGGTTGAAACTTACTTAGCATATCATTTACCAAATGTAAAATCTGTTTCAACCCAATGTTCAAACCATGGCTCTTGGATTGTAAAATCTGGTAAATTTCATGGATATTATTATGTATTACATAATTGGCATGCATAAATAATCAGGCTATGTGGGTTGAAATATTGTCCATGTGAGCTCTAAAAGGGTTCTTCATATCACTGATGACTTAGGTTTGTGAATGAGTGATTCAATGAGAAGATAGAAGGAAGATAATTTAAGAAGTTGTAATGATTTGAAGGAGAAGATAAAGGCAAGACACCCAAATTGCATGAGCTGATATCTCTGGTATTTTTATATTTAACTTTCAATGAGCTCTGTTTTCATAATTATCTGTGATGCTAACACATGGAAATTTTCTCTAAATCAGATATCTTCCCACCAAGAACAACAGAGAGATATGGAAACTAGACAGAGAGATCTCCTCATTGATAGTAAAGTTGGTGAAAGAACGAAGTAAAGCTAACTGCAATGACTTCCTGCAGAAAATCCTTAATTCTGCGAAGAATGACAGTGAGCTTGAACTGGGTACAAGTGATAGCTTCATAGTTGACAACTGCAAGAACATATACTTCGCAGGTCATGAAACTATTGCAATTTCTGCATCATGGAGCTTGATGCTGTTAGCTGCACATCCAGAGTGGCAGGCTCGTGTTCGCGAGGAGGTGGTGCAAGTCTGTGGAGGCCAATTGCCAAACACTGATATGCTTCGTCATTTGAAGATGGTACGCCTCGCAATACTAGATCCTTTTTTTTCAATTTACATTGCCTTTAGGATTACAAGATCAGTTTAAGGCTGTAAATGAAGTGAGTTTGCTTATATCAAGTTTGGCTTGTACGAGCTGAGCTTACATCACCTCGCAATTACAAAATATCAGACTAGAATCTTTGCTCTTTTCTTTATAATTACATCATGTATTTAGTGATGAATGGGATAATATGCAGTTAACAATGGTGATTCAAGAGACAATGCGACTATATCCTCCGGTAGCGTTTGTGGGGAGAGAAGCTTTGAAAGATATGAAGTTTGGAGACATTCAGATACCCAAAGGCCTGAATCTTTGGATACCCATATATGAAATGCACCATGACCCTTTCATCTGGGGACCAGATGCTCACAATTTTAATCCCCAGAGGTTTGAACATGGAATCCATGGTGCCTGCAAGCTCCGACATGCATACATGCCTTTTGGTGTCGGCCCTCGCGTTTGTCTCGGCCAAAACCTTGCCATGGTTGAATTGAAGATAGTATTGTCGCTCATCTTGTCCAGGTTCTCATTTAGCCTCTCTCCTAGCTATCGCCACTCCCCTGCGTTCAGGCTGGTTGTAGAATCTGAACATGGAGTCAACCTTCAAGTAAGGAGGGTGTGACTATTATTGTGATTCTGTAAGCATATATATTGGAAATATAATACTTTTTAGTAAATTTCTTTCCTCATTATACACTCTTATTTTTATACACATACCAAGGGAAGCCATATGCTTGGCAAAAGAATAGTGCAATGCCTTTTATCTCCAAAAACCTTTGAATATGGATTTGAAACTACTAGCATAGTTCATAGGTGGTTCTTGAATTAGATAAGTGTAAGTAAATTAGTTGAGAGATAAAAGTGAACAGAAATAAAAGTGAAAAGGCATTTTGAGGGATAGATTTCGGTCCTAAATAATAGGTAGCTCTTAATATAAATATCTATAGTCAACTAATTGGGAGATAAAAGTAAACAGAAATAAAAGTGAAAGGCATTTTCGGTAACTAAATAATAGGTAGTTATTAATATAAATATTTATAATCAACTAATTAGGAGATAAAAGTTAATAGAAGTCAAAGTAAGGGGTATTTTTGGTAGCAAATGTCAGGAGAGAATTTTCACCATTCTCTCTCTTTTTTTTAATTGATAAACAATCCACCCAAGAGAAATAGTGCATTTAGCAGGTAATCTTTTTGGCTTAGCTATATATACAATATGTATATTAATTTTAAGAGCCTCAATGATATAGTTGCATTAGTGTTTGTGAGGTGTAAAATGACTTTCTCTTTTATTTTTTATTTTTCAAGTTTTAATGTGTGTTAAGTTTGGAGAGAGAGAGAGATAACTTTAGGTGAGTATTCCTCCAAACAACCCCAGATTATATCTTGGGTTGGGCTTTTCAACCAATTCCAACCCTAAATTGAAAAACTTCAGTACAAATATTTTTTTCCTCAAAGGAAAAAAAGAAAAAGAAAAAACTATCTATAACCTTATTACATGGTTTACTTGCACACGTGAAACTCAACTTAAGGCCTGTTGCTTGCAAATTAACACAGGGTATTCACTAAACCAAAAGGCCTCATTTCAATGGGCTCACATACGTCGTGGGCTACGAACACTAAGCAATTTCACATCGTCGATCACAGGCCCACATAAGGATGCCATGTCGTCGCTTCTCATGGTGTAAAATGTGCTAAGAAACATGATCCTTGTACGCTTTGACACAGCCTTGAACCTGAGTACTGAAGGTTTGAAACCTCCTTTGCCCTTAGACTCATAAGGGACCTTAATGGTGTCCTTGCCGGCAAATGCCTCAACCACCATGGAACCTGCACAAGAGTTACTAGCATCTCCTACTGCAAATGTGAGGATGTAAACCTTGCCAGGGATGGTCCGAACCACTTGTGCAATGGCACTCTCCTTTCCGGCAACTAGTTCGATTGCCCGTTTGCCCTCCGGTACCGAGAAATGATCCAAATCGATGTATTTTACGGCTTTAAGCGATTCGATTATCCAACCGGGTAATGGAGAGTGATCATCCTCGATGTTAGGCGGTATTAGGACACCCCAATTTGTGTTTGGGAACATGTATGGACCCTCTTCAAAATTTCCATTCTTTAACAGATTCTCTGCATCATATCAAAGCAAAGGTGAATATTAAGATGAGAGTGAAGGCTGCATGGAGAATAAGAGGACACCCTGGTTTGTGTTTGGAAACACATATGGACCATTTCTAATCTTCCGTCCTTTTTTCTCTCTCTTTTCCCAATTCCCATACCCACTTCCCATTTTGAGAAATCCTGCAATGTGACATCAAGGTTTAAAACCTCGGCACAAGTATGCTAATTAAAGTTGATGTTTCTCTCGATATCCAAATGTAACCTAAGATATCTATGCTAATATATAAAGCGAACTAGGGAGATTCAGGCCTGACATTTTCTAACCAAAATACCCCCACTTTAATTATACTGACTTCTATCTCTCGTTTAGTTACTTATTTGAACATATCAATTAGTTACAAATTAGTCGGACAGTCTATAACTATACTGCAAGTTAGACAAAGTATAATTCTTTTGCTACTTGCCTTTCCCCAGTAGAACTAAAAATGCAAGATTGTAATACTTACTGTTGGTGGGCTTAGGAGGATACAATGTCCGAAGGGCAACTGAATCAATGAGGGGGCCACAAGCAGGATCCTCCTCAACTCCCGGATTATGAATTACGATCTCCACCTCTGTGTACTCAGCCTGAAAGGCCCATGCATAAGAGTCCCAACCATTACTACTGTACATGGTTTGCATGGGGAGTACGCCAGAGTCCGGCGCCACCGATATGTTCAACCGCTCTTCTTGCGCGCAGGTCCTAGCCGCGCTGAACGTTATGGAGTAATACATTCCCTTCGTCACCTTCACCTTCTGCTTTATCGATGCTTCATTGCCCAGTCGAACTGCAAAGGCTCCCTCCGGCACTATTAGCAGCATGTCTCCTTGCTTCTGTCCAGACTTTACGTATTCGATGAACCCGGATATCTCCCATTCGGGTATGGCGTTTGGGCCTATCACTGCGGTCCCGTTCATCTGTGTGGGCTTCGGCCCATACTCGAAGTTGCCATTCCGTAATAAGCCTGTAATTTCAGAGAACGAAAAAGTTGTGCAAGAAAAGGTGAGTACACACGATTTTGAATGAAGCAAGAGGAAAATTTTTCGAAGTTGAATGAGAATATATTTTCCTTAATCTACTTTTTGAGAGTGGAGAAATGTTTAAGAAAGAAAAAGAAATGGGTTTCTTATGTTATTTGACTTTTTATAATTTTATTAGAAAAATATTTAAAATATTTATACTTTCCTATATTTAATGGTTTTTTCACTTATATTTCAATAAATTAATCAAAAAATCAAAAAATAAATTAGTAATACGAGAAAACTAGTCTAAGATATAGATATAAACATTAAACTATTTATATACATACAAAAACATTCAAAACCAAGTTGGGCCTAGATGTGCCTGGCTTTAAGATACATAGCCCAAATCTGGCCCAAAATATTTGGGCTTTTAAAAATCGGGCTAATAAGTGCGCATGCCTTCAACTAGCAGGGTGCATGTATGTAAAAATTAGAACCATACCATTTTGCACATATGTAGAAACTACGGAAGAGGTGGGAGAAAACCGTTTTGCAACTGTTAAAGTTTTGAATTAATTGAGATTGCTACAATTATTATACCCCTTCTATTAATAAAGCTTCATAATTAAGTGTAAGGGCATTTAAAGAAAGTCTAGTATAATACTTAGCATTCTTTCCAAGATTTCTTGACATCAACCACGTGAAAGACAGCACATCCACTTAACATATGATCTAAGCAAATGTGTGGCATTTGTGACAAAAACAATCAAAAATGCGTTCAGTCACATGGTATTAGTTGTAAGTGTGGCCCACATGGACAATTATCCACAACTCCACAACCATCCAAAGTATCAGTCTCCGGATCAAGCGGTTCAGAACCCAAACGAGTCAGAACCGTCAAGTGACCCTCGTGAGGGCATTTTTGTCAAAGCACGAATTCCAAATGGGATCCAATTCTCAAACCGGAAACATTTTTGAAATGAAGAGAACCATCGAAGCAAAGCTTTGAATTCCGAACTGATTCCGACGAGGTCAAATAAAGAAAATTCTTTTTTTTTGAAGAATCAGAGATTTATGAATCGAACGATCATAGACGCATTGGGAGATGCATGAGAACCTCATAACGAGGACTGTAGCAAGATTCAGCAGAATAAAAAATTTACAGAAACACCATTAGGAACCGCCGGAGCTTACCGTCGGTGATGGCGACGGCGAAGTTGCAGGTGGCGCAGAGTAGCACCGAGAGCAAAGTGACGGCGAGCATTGCTATCGGTTTTGAGTGAGAGTCTGCTGTGTAAAAGCACGGAGCGAGCAGCGGTTTATATGCATGCCAGTCTTTTAAAATGCCTCTAGATTTGGAAAATATCACAGAAATGCCACTACGCTTGGGCCTAACACGTCACCGCAGAAACGAATTTGATGAAAAATATGGTGATATTTTGATTCCAAAATGGAATTTCTCGTGATAAGTTAAGTGGATAAGTGTAATTTAACTGTCTGCACGTGGGTGTATACAATGACGAAAATACCCTTTCGTTGAAGCGCTGTCTGGCTGGGGTATCTTCTGGGGGAGGTTTTGGACAAAAGCTGCACAAACCACATGGTTTATTCTAAGCTGCTTCCAAAGGAATAAGGGTAACTTAGTCATTTCAATATCCAAATTTTGCATTTTTTTTTATTTCATAATCATAATTGCTTAAATTGCCTCTTGAAAATTCTCTGTCAAAAATCCTTTTTTTTTATTTGGGAATATACATGTAGAAAATTACCAAAACAACCTGGACATGTGTGTCTCCAAAGCACATGGTCTTGGTATTATTAAAGTTTGTTCTAGCTATTGAAAATATAAAGCATATCTTCTAAGGAAAAATTTTTCAATCTCTTTTTGAAGCAATTTAGAGCCTAGAGGTCAACAGAGAAACATCAGAATCAGAGAATCAGATGTAGAGAACAATCAAAACAATTTTAAAAATGGTTTATTAAGATGGTATCTCAAACTAACCATGTGCAGGTTCGAATATTTGGATGCTTATGCTCCAAAATTCCTAACTGAGAGGGCACATGCATAATCCATGTGGGCAAATGAAAAAGAAAATATTGGTAATTATTTGAGACATCCAATGGATTAAACAATCTTAAGGTATATAATCTAAAAAGTAGTAAACAAAGAGGGGGTAAGATTGTTTTGGGAAAGATTAAAAGGGGGAAAATTACACTTACACTTCTTAAGACTAGGGGAATGAGAATGCACGCGCCATGCGTACAGCAAAAGAATCAGAAACAAAGAGATGGACAATTAGTTATGATATGTGGCGTTAGTAACCTGGGCGTTGGAGTAAATTTGAAAAAAAATTAAAAGGACATTTTCGGTATAGAATGTTAGGCAGAAAACAAGAGTTGGCTTTATATAATTGTATAGATATGTTATTTATACACATAGACCTCTTAAGGTTTGAAAAATACAAAAATACCTTCATATTTGCGTGAATGGTCGCAAAGTCTGCTTTTGTTAATTCAAGAATGTTGGAAGGACCAAATTATCCCTAGAGATTAAATTCATTTAAAATTGAATATAATAAACAACGAAAATATCCAACTCAAATTGAAGAGTTACTACAGCTAAACAAGTAATAACAAAAATAAACTTTCAACTTCCTCTATTGGGAATTTTTTAAAAGATTTCTTATAAATGTATAGATAAGTATAATTTTATCATTTAACATATGGGGTAAAGTATTTTGCTGAAACTTAAAAAAGCATCTTAGGTATACAATCATTTCTTTTGGCTAATATAAGCAACTTTTATCCCCAAGAAGGAGTTTTGTAATTATTTGTGCATATGTGAAGTGAGGTTTTTGAATTTCTCCAAATGTCAAAGGTCTACTTGTATAGGTGACAAACCATAAGGGTATAAATGTAATTATATATTTAAAAGGACTATTTTTGGTTAATCAAATCGTCCGCTACTTTTTATTGCAGCTATTCCTTTAGTTTAATTGAGATACTATCACGTGGAGCATTTCATGAACATGTTTTTTTGAACAATCAACACATTTTTAAATTCCCAAAAGCAAAAACTCTATAATAATTTGGTGCTCCACATGGTAGCGAGCATCTACAACTGCAATAGAAGGCATATGAGGGACCATGGGTGTGGTGGCCCGATGGTCTTGTGGGTTGTTAGGAGGTTGAGGTCCTTGGATCAAATCCCCTACATGTTAGTCTAAAGGTCTCAAGCCAGTCTCCCGCAAATCATTGCATACTCGTGGTGCTATGGTGACAGTCCATTTGGCCTAAATAAGGCAGGGATGTGTGATAGCTATGACTCAATTTGAATATTTCACAGCGGGAGAAAGCCACTATGGTCATGCTTAGAGGGGTCAGCCATCCTGGTATTGGTAGCCTCCTTCGTCCATGGAAAATAAAAAAAAGGGGGCAGCTGAAGGTTTCAAAATGAAAGAAAGATTTACTTGACGGTGGTTGAGAAAGCTATTTTGGATGCTTCCGAGCAGATCTCGGATCTCCTCAACGCTATTATTATCATAGCTAAGCTCCCATGGCTGAAGGTTCAAATGAGACGAATACATATCTAGTGAGTCCACCAGCAAAGGTGTCGGACCCGGGATTTTCTTGTTTTTTCATTTCGCGTTGGAAAGATGTCACGAGGGCGGGACCCACATTCGTCAAAAGTGGGACCCAGGAGCAAAGGCGGTGGAGATACTGATGAATTGATGATCTCTAGCTACCCGACCTCATCCGTTAATTGGAGATAGATCCTTGTGAGCTTTTACGGGAGAAATCATGTGTTTTTTTCCCGAAATGAAGGGCGGCTGGCATACTAGCCTTTCAATTTCTACCTGTTCTGTTGCAAACTTGCAATAGCTTTCGTCAATTTGACCCTTTCTAATACATCATCAGCTTTACTAGTGAGTTTATAATGTTAATATTGTAACATCCCGATCACATATTGGAAACGAATGAAATCTCGGTAAGGTATATGAGTTACAGAGTTAGGAACAATACTCAACCTAATGAGATGCCTTTTAGAGATAAAATTGTATGAGATTAAGCCAAATAATACCTCGCTGGGTTGAGTTGTTATAAATATAGATTATCTTAGGCATTGATTTTTTGCTTTTTCTTTTTTGTTTTTTGAAACAATAAAATTTTGCTTCTCAAGAAAAGCAATTTTATTACTTTTTGCTTCATTAAGAAAAGCAAAAAAGCAAAAGCATTCACTGTCAAAATAGCTTATTGCTTAAAAAAAGTGAAAGTAAAAAAGCAATGCCAAACACTGCCATGATTAGAAATTGTGTTGTGATGAAACATCCATTATTATATTGACAGAGTACACCACAAGCTGCCAATTCAATGCTGCTCCATCCACATTAATCTTTACATATAAGGTAAACAATCACATATAAAGTTAATTCTCCATATAACATGGCTAACCCAAGATTTCTCATGCCAATGAGATGATCTTGCCAAAAATAATTGTGTAAAAAATAACAAATTGAAGATGTTATGACTTGAAATAAAGCCCACTTTGATGACTCCAATTAGGTAGCAAATTTAAACTTGCATGAATCAAAAGCCTATCCATTTCTTTTTCTGAATGCACATGCGCGCAAGCATTAATTTTAGGGAGTTGTGGTTTGAGATTAGAAGGGAGGTGCATGTAGACGTATCTCTACAAGGGCCAAAAAGATTTTATGTTGACGAATGAAAGATGAAGCACATGAGTGAGGTAGTCTCGACCAAAATATGGACAAATATTTCATTAATGAAATGAGTGTGTTGATAGGAGACAATGTTGATGCAAGTATGGAGTGATACGGTCCCACCGCCACTTGATGAACTCAAATGGATGCATATGGGTTCGGTGGGGGAATGGGTTTTACATGATGACCCAAAACTTCTTTTTTTGGTTAACTGTGGGGATTTTACTCTCCATTTCTTGGGTAACTGTGGAATTCTACTAATTCTAGGGCAATCAACAGGTCGAATGCGGTCTGAATCTAATTAGATTTATATCTATATTATATGCAAAAAGGAAGAAGGTCCCCATGGAAGATGGTTTGGAATGCTGCCCCTGTAGCCATATCATGGGTGATTTGGGGGGAAAAGAAACAGGAGAATATTTAGAAACACAAAGAGGAAGAAGGCAGTGTTGGAGAGGAAAGTTTTAAGACTAATTCACAGTTGGTTGTCGGCTCATTACTTAATAGATACCATCTCTATTTAAGAATTTATGGAAAAAACTTATTTTTCAGATTAGAGAGGGAAGTGGGAAAGGCACTCTTCATGTAAATCTAAGAGTAGAGGGAAGTGGGAAAGGCACTCTTCATGTAAATCTAAGAGTGTTGTTAGCATTGTACTTCTAGGTACACAATCAGTGTACCCCTAAAACATTATCATACATTAATATAAATCTTTATTACCTATAAAAAAAAAGGGGAAGAACCTCCTTGGGGAGTGTGCCAAAATGTACCTATGTTTCGGAGTGAAAAATGATATATTTACTTTCAAATGTAGAATTTATTACAATATGTCTTAGAGTGTGTTTGGCATTGTTTCGTTGCACGTTGGAAGTGATTCATGGCCCTAAAGCCCTGAGTCTAGTCCCTATGTTAGCACCTGATTTTTGCACCTCCAAAATAGAGAAAAATGAAAAGTCAAACCCTGAGGGGGTCAAAAAATTGACCTTTTGACTCAAGTGAATTTGGCCATCAAACTTCATATCATTGAAAAGAGCATTTCGACACGATTCTAACGCAACTGAATTTGCTGGAATCGGAGTCCAGATGGAAAAGATATGAGCTGGTCAAACTTTTGGGGAGCGAAAAGTTGACTTTTTGCTCGGCCCCAATCCAACTGCCAAAATTGATCTCAATAGATAACTGGTTCCGAGCTGATTCCAACGACACTAAGTTTGTTGAAATCGGACACCGGACGAAGAAGTTATGAGCAGTTGAAGTTTCAGAAAAAACTGCCCATGTGGCAAAAAGGCAGCAAAAATGGACTAAACCAATAAAATAAATAAGATAAAAGTGTTTAATAATATTTTAATAAAGAGAATCTCGTTTTCTAATAAAATAATCGGAAAAATCGGATAAAAATCCTGCAATAAGCCAAATTGAATAAAGGTTTGAAATCCACACATTTTTAAAACGTGCGGGACCGTATTTCCATTACGGGCAGGGCATGCCCGTATTTTAAATACGGGCACGCTTCTAGAAGGGAGACACGCGTCGCCGTACGGCGGAACACGCGTCCCGTACGGACGAATCTGCGATAATTGCAAATATTCGTTTTTCGACCGTATTTGAATTACGGGCAAGGCACGCCCGTACTTGAAGTACGGGCAAGGCACGCCCGTAGTTCAAATACGGGCACGGGATTTTTGCCTATAAATAGAGAGGCCACCCCCCTTCATTTGGACAAGCCTTCTCCTCTGGCCATGACCCTCTCCCTCCTGGTGCATTCCATGGCCGAACCCTGCCATACCACCACTCCACCACCCTAGACCTTTTTAATGCCCAAATTGCCCCTCCATCCCAAAACCATGCTCAAATACCCATAACCTTGTCTTAGCTTTGAACTTTCCTCTCCTTAGATTGAAGAATCTAACCAAGCCCTTCCCAATTCATTCCAGCAAGCCTAGGAGGACGCGGAAGCGCTGCCCGAATCTTCAAAGAACCACAAATCTAACAAAACAAGCTAATTGCATTGTAAGTATTCTCTAATTTGAATAAATTTAGCTTATTTCATTGTCTTCTTTACTTACTTTTTTCTTAATCCCAATGCTACTAACTCATTTGCTGTTTGTTTTGAGAATCATGAAAAGATGATAATATAAAATGGATTGTTACAATAAGGAGAAAAGAAGAGAAGAAGAAAGTGTCTAAAGGATGCTTTAATCCACCAACTTAATGATTCACTTGGTTTTTTTTAACATGAAATGCTGATATGTAAATCTTTAAAACATACCCTATCCTCTCTTGAATGAGGAGTGTGGTTGGTTGAACAAAAGAAAGAAGAAAGGAGCTCAAGACCCAAAAGAGAAGAAATGGCCTTTTAGGCCAAATAAAGCCAATAAAGTATCCTGAAGAATCTGGAAGCCCAGTTGAAGCTGCAGAAACACTAAAGGAAGCCACCGGAGTGATCCCAAGAAGAATCGGCAGCAAAAGCACAGAATTCATTTCGCCCGTAAACTCAGGCCGGTCCAGCCTGGACCGTGTCTTATTCACGGGCAGAGGGGACCGGAATCCATTCACGGGCAGGCTAGACCGTGGAGCAAACACGGGCGAAATGTAAAATAATGTAAAATTTGTCTTTTCTTGGTTTGGTTGGACCAATTTCGGTCTAAACCGGCCTGAACCATTCCCCTTAACCACTTTGGGCTTTCTTAAGCCCATTTTTGACTTTGGGCCCATACGGGCCCACCAACACCTCCCTGGGCCCACTTGTGGGGCCCACCTTAGACTGGCCCATACCAGGCCCGTTTTCAATAAAACGGGCCCAGGCCACTAGACTCTGGCTAATGGGCCCATTCCAAGCCCACTAAGCCCAAACTAAAATTGTAAAATAAAACTTAATAAAATAACCAAATGGGTTACCTAATAACCCAACTGGGCCCAAGGCCCAACCATGGCAACCCACGGGTCTTCCAACGGGACCCGGATCCGACCCATTTCACTTAAATAAATAAAAAAGATAAAATCAACTAAAAAGGGACCCACACCTCCAGCGGGCCCCGCCAGACCCAACAAGTCAACATGATGGTCTAGGAAGGGTGAAAATGACTCAAAAACCAGGGAGACCCGAGGGACCCGTCAAACCGACGGGGCGGACCGGGGTGTCTTTAGGACTTCCCCGGATCGTAACCGAGGACTTAGCTAGATCTCTAAAAAGCCGCAGACCAGACTTAGACCCGATTAGGGCAAAACCGTGTCTGCCTGCACTCTCAGGCAGTGGCGACTCTGAAAATCCCGAGGCACGCGCCAAAGGCACGCCCGGTGTGCGATCTAGGCCAGGTTCAGGTGCGCACAGCTTGGCGACTCTGCTGGGGACTCCCTCAACCCAGTCGGACCCTGGTTATCAAATGAGTCAACTTAGGAGGATATAAGCTAATTTAGGAAGTACTTCTTGTCCAACCTTAGTAAAGTATGGAACTCATGTAATTACATGATATTGGGGGATCCTGTCAAACGGACATGATAATCGCCTAAGGCAAGTGGTTTTTAACAGGGACCAATGTGACCCGCCCACTTACCTGGGGATCCACCCAGATCTTGTATTACACGCTGTTCTACACTTTTACTATAAATGTGACATTAAGGAACCCTTTGTTGGCCCTTATCCGAGAATCACCTGATTAGACACAGCACTCTGACCCACTGCACACATGAACACTTCACTACACCGTGAATGAATATTTAATTGCATGGGGTGACATGCACGAGGGAGTCTGCATGGGTGATCCGAACAGAATGATCTCTGGATAACTGTGAATGCTCTTCTTAACCAAAACCTAGATCTCTCTAGCAGCCACCCTTCTTCAATCGAGAAACTTACTTTTGGGATGGTATTAGCCCTACGCTCCCGTGGCTTGCCGAGGAAAGCAGGGTAAACCCATCTCCCCAGGTCTCTGGATTCTTCAAGCGCCATTGGTTTCTTGCCATGGTACGCGAAGGGTCTAGTACTTGGCTCAGACCCTTGAAGGCAGGTGCCTTGGGCTGGGTATCCTTCCCCACCTATTACTTCTGATAAACCTTGATATGAGCATGGACATAAATGAACAAATAGGGGTAAAAGTAATCTGGGGCCTTAACCCCCGCCTGTGTCGGTCTTAACCCTAATATAAGGAAATTAACTCGATTTAATCCGTGCATTCAAGTCGGTCTGGGTTCAGTCGAAAGTCGGCCAGATCAGACAGAAATGGGTCAGAACAGGGGCAGAAAAACCCTAGAGATAGGATTTCAGCCCACCTGCCGAATGGCAAATTTGTACCCTCCTTTTGGGTTCTCAACAACCCTAAAGGTGATTCTATTTTCAGATTTATTTCTGTAAATTTCGCCCTCGAAGGCAAGTTGTAAATATTGTTTTTAGTCCGACACAAGGGGCAGATGAAAGAACAGATGAAAGAGCAGATGAAAGAACAGATGAAAGAAAAGGCCGGCTAAGACCTGAACATTTAAAGGACATAACCCTTAAAACCCATAACTTGAGTGTTTGGATTTGATTTTTGATTGCATAAACTGCTTAGGCCTTGATTTAATTTTTGCATATCCTGTTGCATGCCTTAGACTAATTTAGAGTTTTTGGTGGAAAACCCTAAATTGACTTGGAATTTCAATCGGATAGTCGGCATGGCATCTTCATCCTCGACTGAGAGAATTCGCTTCCCCAGGATAGAGAAGTATGCCTTTGATACCCCTTGGATCCGTTCTTGGACAAGGCAATTGCAAGGAGATGAGCAAATTCAATGGGAACAAAAATACCATATGGGACAATCTCTGTCCCTATTAAATGTGCCCATTAACTGGGATATGATTCAGGCGGCCCTACCTTTCTGGGATCCCCAACTTTCACTCTTTAGGTTTGGAATTAATGAGTTGACACCCACAATTGAGGAATTTGAACTATTCCTCCGATTTCGTGACCATGGGGAACCAGCTAGGCCAAGTCTCAAAGATAGCTACAAGAATGAGGCTTGTACTTTCTTTGGCCTACCAAGAGGAGAATTCCAGACTTTAGGAGGCGACCAAGCATTCACGCGGGTCTCTAAAACCTTCCTTGCTGAAAAAATAAGGGACAAAAAGCAGGAAAGACCCCGTGTTTGGTGGGACACCTTCACCCTCATGGTTCTGTCACAGCTCTTCTTTCCTACTGGGGGAGACACCATTAATTTGGCCCTCATGGAAATTGTGGACCAACTCCAAGTGAAATTCCGGATTGCACCATTAATCCTTGCTCAGCTATATCATGCCTTGACCATGACTAAGAATGGAACTAGGAGGTTTCAGGGATGCGCTCCTCTCCTACACATCTGGCTTCAAGATCACCTGATGGTTGCTGAACCTATCAGCCCACGTTATGGGTACGTCCGTGATAATGTCACATTGATGGCCCGAAGAGAGATTAGACCAGACTTACCCTCCAGAGAGGACTGGTTTGACCACTTTCTCCAACTGAAAGGAGAAACGGATATAAGATGGGGAGGCACATTTGACCAGACATACACCCCCGTCATAGCTTTCAGGAAAAGACATTGCCTAGCCTTAATAGGCTTAACCCATGCCATGCCATACTATCCGGTTCGAATTCTGAGACAGTTTGGGAAGTCTCAGGGAATACCGATCAAGGATGAGACGGAAGGATTAACTGGCCCACTTACATGGGAATTGAAGAAAAAATTGATGAAGGAATGGCAACACGTGCACATACTCCAAGAGGACATTTTCACTGCATCCGATGTTCGTAATTACGAACAATGGATTGCTCGAGAAACTGGCCTAGACAGCCCACCTCCTCTCCATATCGTCACCTCTGACGATATCCCAGTTCCGCCCCCTGACACATACAGGGATAGGGTGGCCGAACTGCGGGAATCTCATTCTCGGATCCACCGTGCATACGTGGATTCCGAGCGTAAAAACAAGCAGGCCAATGAGGCCCTTCAACAGCAGCTTGACACCATGCGCAGACGCGCAAAAGAGGACCGACGTCTGCGGAATAAACTTCTGCGTGCCTTGAAAAGGCGAGACGTGTCCTCTCATTTTGATGATGACCAACCTAGCTAGACTCTGGGTTTGTTTGTTTAATTTTGAAATTACTTGTTCTGAATTTTGGCATTGTACTTCTTTTTCCATGAAGAATTTTGTGCTAGATTTAATAAAGTCAATTAAGACATCCCCCCAATTCCTTTTTCAATTTGGACCTAATCCATCAACTTCAAAACTTTCAGGCGATTTGAATAAAGAACTCGCCAAATCCTTTAACCCAAGGGTTCTAAATAAAGAACACACAATTCTTATCAACTTCCCCATATTCAGAAACTATCAATTTCAAATTCGAGTCTTAAATCTTTAAGGGTTCTGAATAAAGAACACCCAATTCAAAATTTTCAGGCGATCTAAGTAAAGAACTCGCCAAATCGTTTAAACTTTTAAACTAAAGGGTTCTAAATAAAGAACACCCCATTTTCTTTACCAACTCTAAAACTTTCAGGCAATCTAAATAAAGAACTTGCCAAAAGAATCTTTAAAATCCAAGGATTCTGAATAAAAAACACCCCCATCCTTATCAACTCTCAAACTCTCAAGTGTCAAACTTAAGCCTTAAAACCCCAAGGGTTCTGAATAAAGAACACCCTATCCCTTGAGCTCAGATCACACCCGTCTGATTTAAAAGATCACACGGTCGACCTATAGGGCACTGAAGCCACTGGTGTTTAAACCAGAAAATTGGCGGAGGATCGTCCTGGCATAGCATACCCCGTTGTGTGGCACCAAGGTCAAGCAACTAAGCTAACGACAAAGGTACGCTCGGGTATCCCTAGCCGAACTCTTGGGGCACTGATGCCACTGGTGATTAAACCAGAAAAATTGGCGGAGGATCGTCCTGGCATAGCATACCCCGTTGTGTGGCACCAAGGTCAAGCAACTAAGCTAACAACTAAGGTACGCTCGGGTATCCCTAGCCGAACTCTTGGGGCACTGAAGCCACTGGTGATTAAACCAGAAAATTTGGCGGAGGATCGTCCTGGCATAGCCTTCCCCGTTGAGAGGCGTCAAAGTCAATGGTGATTAAACCAACGACTAGCTAAGACACGCCCGGGAACTACTAGCCGAAGTCAGGTGCTAAGACCATCAGAAATTAAACTGAAAATTGGTTAAGGTACACCTGGATGTTGCTGTTTAGCTCATCCCCTGCGGAGACTTAACATGGTCCAACTTCGTGATACTGAGCTCAAACTAACCTTTTAAACCGGGTTCTCTTTCCCAGCCGCTTGGCTAAAATAGACCAGTCTAAACCAGGTTCTCTCTCCCAACCATTTGGTTAAAACAGATCAGCTTAGGGTTCCCTTTCCCAGCCGTTTGGCTAAAACAGACCAGTCTAAATCGGGTTCTCTCTCCCAACCGCTTGGTTAAAACAGATCAGGTTCTAGACTCCCAATCATACTCAAAATAACTCAAACAAATCAATCCTTAAATTCATTTGGGTTCTCTTTCCCAACTATCCTAGGATAGTTAAAATAGATCTGTAATCATTTAATTGATAATTTGACTGCATAAATCATGTAAAAATTGCACTAATTAATGGTTGTTTCAAGCAGGTACCAAAATTGCTTTCCGAAGCCCGTACCTGTTAAGATCCAGGAAAAGGCTTGAAATGGAACAGTCAAGGGAACAGACACCGTCAGGACAGGACCAGGCAGAGTCCAGCCAGGCACAGACAGTGACTGATCTGCAACAGAGGATAGACAGTATGGGGACTATTATTCAAGAGCTAATGGCAGAATTGAGAGAACTCAGGATGGCTCCCCCTGCTGCACCAGTGACTCTGCAGCAACCAATTGTTCCACCACAGATGGATGCTCCACCACCATACCCTGCATACCCAGCTCCGTTGGTACCACCTCCACCTCCTCAAGCTGTCCCTCTTCCACAGATTATTGCACCTGCCCAACTGGGGCAAGAAGAGGAAGATTGGTATAGAACACAACAGGCCCAGTTTGATGAAAAGATGGCAGCCACTAAGTCAGAGGTAGATGCTTTGCGTGAAGAGCTGAAAAGCCTACGACCCAGTGCGGTCCCCATGGAGGCTACTTTAGACAGCCTCTGCTTCTTCTCCGATGTTCAACTTCCACCAAAATTCAAATGCCCTGACTTGCATCAGTTTGATGGCACCGGATGCCCGTTAAACCACCTAAGGTCATACTCTGGAGATATGTGTCAATATGCCAAAGATGAAAAAATAATGATACAGTTCTTTCAGAGATCGCTGACAGGAGCAGCATATACTTGGTTTTTGAGTCTGGACAAAACCAAGATTAAGACCTGGAATGATTTGGCCGCAGCATTCATTCAGCAGTACCGTTTGAACAGTCAGATTATGCAAACTAGGGCAGAACTGCAGAGGCTGACAAAGAAGAATCAGGAATCTGTACGGGAATATGCCAAACGTTGGAAAGAATTGGCCACACTAGTTCAACCCCCACTACTGGAACAGGAGATGACCTCCTTGTTCATTGCATCACTTGGACAGCCATTCTTTTCCTTGCTACTGGGGCAGAGTACTTCTAACTTCAATGACTTGATTCTGACGGCAGATAGAATTGAAGATGCTGTACGAGCTGGAAAGATAGATGGTAGTGGTCAGGGCCCTACACAGAGAAGGGTTGCGACAGGACAGAGTAACAGAAATCAAGGGCAAGAGCCCAGAAGGCAGGAGACCCAGGCTGTTAATTATGTACAGCCAACGCAGCCTTACCACATTTCTCAGAGGCCTGAAGGCCAGGGGCAACCCATGAGAAGAACTAGAGAAGAGGCGGAGGCAAGGATGAAGAGGGTGTTTACCCCGTTGCCTTACGCACCAGCAGAATTGTTGGCCACCCTGCTGAAGAAGGGGTACTTACAGATCAAGCCTCCAAATCCTCGAATGGTAAATTCACGAAACTATAATGCAGCAGAAAGGTGTGAGTACCATTCTGGAGCTCCCGGGCATTCCACTAATCGATGCTGGGACTTGAGGCATGATATACAGGATCTGATAGACAGCAAGAAGATCTCTGTAGAACCCCCAGCACCAGCAGCACCTACTCCACCTACTGGCACAACTACCAATCCTCTCCCAGACCACTCTAAGGCTTCTGGCAGCGGAACAGTACATCAGATCATTAATGATCAAGGCAATGAACTACAGGTTGACCCGTCCTTATTGATCGGACGACCGGGGCAAGTTGTTAGGATTCATCTCCATGAAGGGGCAATCTATCAACAGATACATGTCATCAATGAAGAGGAGGACGAAGAAACCTTCATGGGGTTCCCTCTGGTGCATTTCAACTTTCCCGAACCAGAGCCTTTCTATCCTCCACCTGTCCCAAACTCACCCCCATTAAATGTCTTCGACATGATGAACCCATTCAATGAGCCTGTGGACTTCCTACTGGAACCACCCACCCTTAACTTACACCACCTTCACCTTGACCCAACCTACTCCGCTGTGCCTCCACCTTACCAATTCCTACCCATGTACCATGATTCCACCATCACTTCCACTGAAAGAGAAGTCGATCGGATCACCCGTTCTGGTCGATATATCAACCCTAACCCTCCACCTGCACCAGAGGGAGAAACTAGTGAAGAAAGAACAAGGAAAGAAAAAGGGAAGGATGTGGCTGCTGAATTGCCACAGACCCATAAGAAGAAAGGGAAGGCCCCAGAAGAAGAGATTGAAAAACTCCACTATAGTGCCTTCACTCCGGAGTATGATCTAGTGCAGCAGTTGAATAAGACACCAGCCCAGATATCCATTATGCGTCTCTTATTGGATTCAGACAAACATAAGGACGTGCTTATGAGAATACTGGGTGATACTCATGTGCCTGACGACATCAGCCCTGAGCAGCTAGAGACAGTAATGTCTATAATTGCTACGCCAGAAGCAATCTCCTTCTCCTCAGCAGACTTGCCCTCTGAAGGTCATAATCACACAGAGCCTCTGTTTATCACAATAAGGTGCTCCGACTTGATGGTGAGGCGGGTTATGATCGATAACGGGTCAGCTCTGAATATCTGCCCTGTCAGGACCTTCCACAGTCTGCAGCTGAACCCTGAGTTGATCAAACCTAGCTCCAACAATGTCCACGGGTTTGACAATGCCAAGAAGGATTCCCTTGGGGAAGTCACTCTGGAAATTATAATTGCTGAAAGGGCCTTCTTCATCACCTTTGAGTTGATGGACATCAATGCCTCCTTTAATTTGCTGATTGGAAGACCTTGGCTACATCAAGCAGGGGCAGTCCCATCCACCCTACATCGAATGATCCGATTTATTTCGGGAAATCAATTGATCACGGTACATGCAGAAAATCACAGAGAATTTGAACAAGGAGGCGTACCTGTGATTAATTATGAGCTGCCTACTTCCCTGAACTTCCAAGCCATTGAAATGGTACAGATAAACAGCATTCCTACTCCTCTGCAATCAGACTTGTCCCGCAGAAGGAAAAGGAAGAGCATGTTCGGTGCTGCTGAATGCGCCGACTGGGGCCTCCGAGTAGGAGAAGGACTGGGCAAATACAAGCAAGGCATCAAGTCTGCAATCCAGCCATGTGACAAATCTGTGGGCTTTGGATTGGGGTTTGTTCCTGAACCTGAAGACTATGCCAGGTTATTTGGTAGGAAAGCTGAACGAAAGAGGGCACGAGCAGAAGGAAGAGACCCACACTGGCCCATCTGTGTACAGGGCCAGTTATATCATCACTTTGCTAATATGGAGAGAGAAGCTGCACAAGCCATTCAGAACATAGTCCCCCAGGGATGGGGCGCTGAGTTCAATGATCCAGTTGAGCAAGCGGAAGCTAATTATCTGCAAAGGTTATGGGATGAACCTCCCTTGCCCCAGGAGACAGTTACAGAAGAGAACTCAGAAGCTCTCAGTGGGATGATGGAAGAACTGTCTGCTTTGTTCTCTTGGCAATCAGTTGACACTGAAAAACCAGCTATCCCAGAAGAAGCATTCGCCTACCCACCAGATAATATCGAGGCGCCGCCAACTGAGGATGAAGAAGAAGAACCGGCTCAGTACATCTACATGATGGAAAGCCAGGATAGTTCAGGAGAACCCACTCCAAGGCAAAGGTCTCCCCCACCTCCTATATGCATTGTACACCCAAGTACCAGGGATGGTCTGGGTCAGATGTTCCAGAATATGCCCCAAGTACTGGGACTGCCCACTGAGCTGGCTTACCATGAAACTTATGGTAACTGGGCCCCTGACGAACATTCTTCCAGCAAGAGGGACGAATCATCTGGAAAATCTGTAACCAAGACACTGCCTAAGATGGAACCACCCCACGAAGTCACTATTCTGGTATCAGGGACTGTCATCCGCCGCGGGGTATGGATCAGTATATCATCCGAAGATTCAAGTCAGAATCAACCAAAGAAGGGCACAGCTGATGACCCCATCTATATCTCCTCTGACAACAGCATCAGCATGATACAAACTGGAAAGGTGAATGCGGTGACCGCTGTAACCAAAGACAAGCACGCATTACAGAACTGGAGTTCGACGCCACTTGCCACTCGCAAAGCCGAACTACCACAGGGAGTTTCTTCCACTTCTGAAATTCCCCCTGTAGATATTGCTGCACTTTTTAATAAATGCGTGAAGTCTTTTGATTATTTTTCTGCTTCTGTAAATAATTCTGCAAACAAGCAAACCCAAAATCGCAACCTTAGTATCAATCTCGACGCACACCCGAAAAATTCGGAGCACGAGATAGATAATCAGGCTGCCAAAATCAAACAAAAACAAAAAGGTCAAAAAGAACAAAAAGAAATCCATAGTGTCGAACAGGAATTAGGTAACGACACTTGCTCATCACAACCCGATGATTCAAAACTTATCCCCAGTGATTCTTTTGAACTTGAGGATAATGATGAATCATGGGAGACCCCACCTGAAATCCAATTTGCCTTGGACAGACATGAAAAAGGTCTCCAGGCTAATATTGAGGAAACTGAACCTATCAACATAGGTGACACAGCACAACCAAGGATTCTCCAAGTTGGTAAAAAGCTGTCTCAATTACAGAAAACACAGATAACTGATTTTCTAAAATCCTACATTGATGTGTTTGCATGGTCATATGAGGATATGCCTGGATTAGACATGGATTTAGTTGTGCACCGGTTACCTATAAAGTCTGAGGCCACACCAGTGAAGCAAAAACTCAGACGCATGAAACCGGAATGGGCCCTGAAGATCAAAGAGGAAGTTGCCAAGCAGTTAAAAGCTGGGTTCTTGAAAGTTACAGATTACCCAGAATGGTTAGCAAACATCGTGCCAGTCCCCAAGAAAGATGGAAGGGTCAGGATGTGTGTTGATTACAGGGATCTGAACAAGGCAAGCCCAAAGGATGACTTCCCGCTACCGCACATTGATATACTGGTTGACAATACTGCAACTCATTCCATGTTCTCCTTCATGGATGGATTCTCTGGGTACAATCAGATAAGAATGGCACCTGAAGACATGGAGAAGACTTCCTTCATCACGCACTGGGGCACATACTGCTACAAAGTGATGCCATTCGGGTTGAAGAATGCAGGCGCCACATACCAACGGGCAATGACTTTGCTATTCCACGATCTGATGCACAAAGAAATGGAAGTATACGTGGATGACATGATTGCAAAGTCAAAAGGAGAGGAAAATCATTTGGTGAATCTTGGAAGAGTGTTTGACAGGCTCAGGGAATGCAAGCTCCGATTGAACCCTAATAAGTGTGTATTCGGCGTTACCTCAGGGAAGCTACTTGGATTCATCGTCGGGAAACGAGGAATTGAGGTTGACCCTGTCAAAGTAAAGGCAATTCTGGAAATGCCTCCCCCATCCACAGAAAAAGAAGTGAGAGGTTTCCTTGGTAGATTACAGTACATCAGTCGGTTCATAGCACAGATGACTCCTGTGTGCGAACCAATATTCAAATTGCTAAAGAAGGATAACCCAGTGGTCTGGAACGAGGATTGCCAAGAAGCATTTGACAAAATCAAGGCCTATTTGATGAGTCCGCCAACTTTGGTTCCCCCTGTACCAGGACGACCGCTAATCATGTACTTGTCAGTTACGGAAACAGCTGCTGGATGTGTCCTAGGGCAGCACGATGATACAGGAAAAAAGGAGCAAGCAATTTATTATCTGAGCAAGAAATTTACCAATTATGAAATAAGATACACATTGCTTGAGAAGACCTGTAGCGCATTGGTATGGGCAGCTCAAAAACTCCGGCATTATCTTCTCAGTCATACTGTCCTTTTGATCTCAGATACAGATCCCCTGAAGTACATTTTTGAAAAGCCAATCTCCACTGGAAGGATAGCCAAGTGGCAGGTTATCTTATCTCAGTATGACATTGTCTACACCACGAGAAAGGCAATAAAGGGACAGGCAGTAGCGGATCACTTGGCAGAACACCCCGTGCCCGACTATCAACCACTTCTCACCGGGTTGCCAGATGATGAAATTATGTGTGCCGAATCAGTAGAAAAGGAAACCGGATGGCAAATGTTCTTCGATGGGGCCGTCAACATCAATGGGAAAGGGATTGGAGCAGTAATCATTTCCCCAGAAGGAGTCCATCATCCAATAGCAGCCAAACTCTTGTTCGATTGCACTAACAACATGGCAGAATACGAAGCATGTGTGTTAGGCTTGCGAGCCGCAATTGAAATGAATATTCAAGAGTTAAAAGTTTATGGTGATTCCTGTCTAATCATCTACCAAGTAATGGGAGATTGGCGGACTAAGGATCCAAAGTTGGTGCCATATCAGGAACTGATTAAGGAATTGGAAGAACAGTTCAAAAACGTGACATTTGATTATATGCCACGAGACAGGAATCAGTTTGCAGATGCCCTGGCAACACTGGCATCTATGGCAACCATCACTAGTGACACTTAGGTACAACCATTGGAGATAGAGGTGCGGCATTCTCCTGTCTACTGTTTTAATGTTGAAAGGAGCACACCACAAGGGGAACTCTGGTATGCAGACATAATGAGGTACCTGAGAGACAGGACTTTGCCAGAAAATGCCACAGCATCTGAGAGGCGCACGATTCAGAAGCTGGCAGGACAGTTTTTCCTCAGTGGAGATAAGCTATACAAGAAGTCCTACAATGATTCATTACTGCTATGTGTAACAGAGGAAGAAGCACAACAGCTGATTGATGAAGTCCATGGGGGACAGTGTGGCGCACATATGAATGGGCACATGCTAGCCAGGAAAATATTGAGAATGGGTTATTACTGGTTGACTATGGAACATGATTGCCATATCCATGTAAGGAAGTGCCAGTTATGCCAAGTTTATGCTGACAATATTCATGCACCGCCCAACACTTTGTACTCAATGACTTCTCCTTGGCCCTTCGCTATCTGGGGAATTGATATGATTGGAGAAATCCATCCAAAGGCATCGAATGGGCATCGATTTATCTTGGTTGCAATAGACTATTTTACCAAGTGGGTAGAGGCCGTGTCCTTTGCAGAGGTCAAAGGGTCCCATGTACTGAAATTCATTAGAAATAATATTGTCTGTCGCTATGGTGTGCCTGAAGCACTCATCACAGACAATGCCAAGAATCTGAATAACAAGGACATGGACAAGATGTGTGAAGATCTAAAAATCAGACATCTGAACTCTACGGCATATAGGCCCAAGATGAATGGAGCAGTAGAGGCTGCCAACAAAAATCTGAAGAGGATATTGGAAAAGATGGTAGTCACCTACAGAGACTGGCATGAGAAGTTGCCATATGCTTTGCATGCATACCGAACCTCAATCAGGGTCTCAACCGGAGCAACTCCTTTCTCTCTTGTATATGGAATGGAGGCAGTCCTTCCCGTGGAAGTGTAGATCCCTTCACTCAGAATCCTGAAAGAAGCAGAAGTTGATGACATTGAATGGGAAGAATCAAGGTTTGACCAGTTGCAGTTGCTTGATGAGAAAAGGATTAAGGCTTTGTGCCACGGGCAACTCTATCAGCAGAGAGCAGCTCGGACTTATAATAAAAAAGTAATACCACGACACTTCAAGGTGGGCAACATTGTTATGAAAAAGATATTCCCCCATCAAGAAGATAATAGAGGGAAATTCAAGCCAAACTATGAAGGACCTTTCATAGTACATAAAGTTCTGTCCAAAGGAGCACTAATCCTACAAGAGACAGACGGAACTATTTTTCCTGAGCCAATAAATGCAGATGCAGTCAGATTATATTATCCTTGAGATCATTCCAATTGGGAAATGAAGAGAGGCCATCTTTGACTCTCCCCCAAACCTGTAAATCCTTTCAAGCACCCAAAAATTCTCCCCTAGTTAGATACTTTTGGGCCTGAAAATTTCTTTTCAAACCTAGTACAGGTGTTCCTTCGCATCAAAATGGGCATTCCTGGCCCCCCCCCCCCCCCCCCCCCCCCAAAAAAAAAAAAAAAAAAAAAAAGCAATTGCGAAGAAAATCAAGAAAAAAAAGAAGAAGCAAGTACAAAGTAGGATGTGAACCCTACACCGAAGAAATAAGCCAGGATGTAAGCCCCAACAATAAAGGGAGCACTGTACAAACCTATAAAATCACAGCCTTCTTGGGCCACTTATCTTTCTTTCAAAACCCCGACCTAGCCTACATTTCGTCCTACCTTAAAGACCTTTCGGACCCCAAAGAGAATGATCTTGAGCAAGACAGTCAAATCTGCGTTTTCGGGTAATGGCGAAATTGAATTCTCTCTGAAAGAACCAGACATAGTGAAAACCCAAAAAGGGCGCTGTGTGCAAAAAGGGTCAGTCGTGGTCCTTGAAAAAAAAAAAAAAAAAAAAAAAAAAAAAAGCTGGTCAGGCCTTGATTAGAAGGGAAAATGCAGCAAACACAGAAACAGGTTGGACAGTGCACTGAGTAGGGACAGCCAAGTGATCTGAAGGGCCCAGATTGGCAGACTATGTTTGAGTCAACGCTCCAAGGCCTATGATGACAAGGCTAAAAATACCAAGCACTCTAATCTATGTCTAACTTAAGGATTGATTTTTGTGATAATTGCAGGCACAAACACACACTGCCACATCTGTGTTTTTCCGTAATTATTCTGCTTAACTACTCTTGGAATTTCCCCCAGCTGTGTTGCTAACCCGTGAAGAAGGGTTCATTGCCTTGATCAATAGCCATGTTGATTATGATAAATTAAAGGCTTAGAATAAACCAACCCCGCATATCTGACATTTTGTTCCTTGTACAGGTTCAAAGAAGGGAGAAAGATGCAAGACGAACATGAGAGGGATACTTTGATCCTTCATTCCCCAGCAAAGGCTTCTTCCCTTTCATCCCCAGCGGAGTTCGGAAAAAAGAAGATCGTCAAGATTCTGAGACCCTCCAACAAAACTTCAAAATCAAAGAGGGACATCACAATAATCCCCAGAGAGTCATCTAGACAGATCATACTCTCACCAAATCTCCAGTAGAGTAACTCTTGAATGGAAAAGAAGCTCTAATGCCTCGACAAGAGAAAGAACCTGGCAAGAAGAAGCAATAAGGAAGAGCAATAATGGGCCAATTCGCCCCCTCTTGTAAATTTTGATTTCCCACTTTTGTAAATAGCATAGGATAGAATAGGTGTGTGGTCTCCGAGATGATGGACAGCAGCGCAGAAGCTTCCTCCCGTCCTCCCACCTGCACTCCCAAACCTATATCATGGCTTCCTAAAAAAAAAAAAAAAAAAAAAAAAAAAAAAACTCAAGTCACTAAAAGCTTTAATGGAACAAACAAAAAGGAAAGAACATTGTTAAGTGCCTTACATCAACGCCGAAACAGGCTGATGAGCTCAAAATTTAATCCTATCTTTCTTAAAAAACTAAGGAACAACCCTATTCAAACCCGAAAGAGGGTATAGGGATTCCCAAAATCAGGAAGTGATACCAGACATCTGACACTTCCCTTTCTCTAAAAACAAATTCAATGATTGAGCTCGTCGACCATGTCGACAGAAATGCAAGGTGCAAAAATAAGGTTCTTTTTCTTCTTTGCCGTTCATCCCCAAAGGTGACTCCAGCAAAGAGGGGCAGCTGTTAGCACCTGATTTTTGCACCTCCAAAATAGAGAAAAATGAAAAGTCAAACCCTGAGGGGGTCAAAAAATTGACCTTTTGACTCAAGTGAATTTGGCCATCAAACTTCATATCATTGAAAAGAGCATTTCGACACGATTCTAACGCAACTGAATTTGCTGGAATCGGAGTCCAGATGGAAAAGATATGAGCTGGTCAAACTTTTGGGGAGCGAAAAGTTGACTTTTTGCTCGGCCCCAATCCAACTGCCAAAATTGATCTCAATAGATAACTGGTTCCGAGCTGATTCCAACGACACTAAGTTTGTTGAAATCGGACACCGGACGAAGAAGTTATGAGCAGTTGAAGTTTCAGAAAAAACTGCCCATGTGGCAAAAAGGCAGCAAAAATGGACTAAACCAATAAAATAAATAAGATAAAAGTGTTTAATAATATTTTAATAAAGAGAATCTCGTTTTCTAATAAAATAATCGGAAAAATCGGATAAAAATCCTGCAATAAGCCAAATTGAATAAAGGTTTGAAATCCACACATTTTTAAAACGTGCGGGACCGTATTTCCATTACGGGCAGGGCATGCCCGTATTTTAAATACGGGCACGCTTCTAGAAGGGAGACACGCGTCGCCGTACGGCGGAACACGCGTCCCGTACGGACGAATCTGCGATAATTGCAAATATTCGTTTTTCGACCGTATTTGAATTACGGGCAAGGCACGCCCGTACTTGAAGTACGGGCAAGGCACGCCCGTAGTTCAAATACGGGCACGGGATTTTTGCCTATAAATAGAGAGGCCACCCCCCTTCATTTGGACAAGCCTTCTCCTCTGGCCATGACCCTCTCCCTCCTGGTGCATTCCATGGCCGAACCCTGCCATACCACCACTCCACCACCCTAGACCTTTTTAATGCCCAAATTGCCCCTCCATCCCAAAACCATGCTCAAATACCCATAACCTTGTCTTAGCTTTGAACTTTCCTCTCCTTAGATTGAAGAATCTAACCAAGCCCTTCCCAATTCATTCCAGCAAGCCTAGGAGGACGCGGAAGCGCTGCCCGAATCTTCAAAGAACCACAAATCTAACAAAACAAGCTAATTGCATTGTAAGTATTCTCTAATTTGAATAAATTTAGCTTATTTCATTGTCTTCTTTACTTACTTTTTTCTTAATCCCAATGCTACTAACTCATTTGCTGTTTGTTTTGAGAATCATGAAAAGATGATAATATAAAATGGATTGTTACAATAAGGAGAAAAGAAGAGAAGAAGAAAGTGTCTAAAGGATGCTTTAATCCACCAACTTAATGATTCACTTGGTTTTTTTTAACATGAAATGCTGATATGTAAATCTTTAAAACATACCCTATCCTCTCTTGAATGAGGAGTGTGGTTGGTTGAACAAAAGAAAGAAGAAAGGAGCTCAAGACCCAAAAGAGAAGAAATGGCCTTTTAGGCCAAATGAAGCCAATAAAGTATCCTGAAGAATCTGGAAGCCCAGTTGAAGCTGCAGAAACACTAAAGGAAGCCACCGGAGTGATCCCAAGAAGAATCGGCAGCAAAAGCACAGAATTCATTTCGCCCGTAAACTCAGGCCGGTCCAGCCTGGACCGTGTCTTATTCACGGGCAGAGGGGACCGGAATCCATTCACGGGCAGGCTAGACCGTGGAGCAAACACGGGCGAAATGTAAAATAATGTAAAATTTGTCTTTTCTTGGTTTGGTTGGACCAATTTCGGTCTAAACCGGCCTGAACCATTCCCCTTAACCACTTTGGGCTTTCTTAAGCCCATTTTTGACTTTGGGCCCATACGGGCCCACCAACACCTCCCTGGGCCCACTTGTGGGGCCCACCTTAGGCTGGCCCATACCAGGCCCGTTTTCAATAAAACGGGCCCAGGCCACTAGACTCTGGCTAATGGGCCCATTCCAAGCCCACAAAGCCCAAACTAAAATTGTAAAATAAAACTTAATAAAATAACCAAATGGGTTACCTAATAACCCAACTGGGCCCAAGGCCCAACCATGGCAACCCACGGGTCTTCCAACGGGACCCGGATCCGACCCATTTCACTTAAATAAATAAAAAAGATAAAATCAACTAAAAAGGGACCCACACCTCCAGCGGGCCCCGCCAGACCCAACAAGTCAACATGATGGTCTAGGAAGGGTGAAAATGACTCAAAAACCAGGGAGACCCGAGGGACCCGTCAAACCGACGGGGCGGACCGGGGTGTCTTTAGGACTTCCCCGGATCGTAACCGAGGACTTAGCTAGATCTCTAAAAAGCCGCAGACCAGACTTAGACCCGATTAGGGCAAAACCGTGTCTGCCTGCACTCTCAGGCAGTGGCGACTCTGAAAATCCCGAGGCACGCGCCAAAGGCACGCCCGGTGTGCGATCTAGGCCAGGTTCAGGTGCGCACACCCTAGGTTACTAAAAAGCTAACTACGCAGAGGCAATCGGCTCCTCGCTTCTCTAACTCAATTTTGGAGGAATCAACTTGATCACATAAATGGCATTTTGTTGTGGATATTTTATCTTCATGTTATTCTATGGTACTAATTTTGCCACTTCCTAACTTTGAGACCTAAAGGCACTTTTAAAATTAGAATTAACCAAGCATTATCTATTAAGAACTTCTTATGGAAGTGCTTCTAAAAAATCAAACTAAATCAGGCCTTTAAGTTGGATCTAGGGTTGTTGACATTGAAGCCTGATCAGATTAGGAATGGGTTTGGTGTTGAGAAGGCTTTACGGCAACAAATTTGAACAAATTGGCCAAGGCCTAACTCATTAAAATGTTGGAGCCTGGATGGACAAAAAAATTGGGCATGTATGATTTGTGTTTTGTAATAATCTAACCCAGCAAGGTATCGTCCGGTATGGGCTTAAGGTCGTACGGTTCTGTCCCCTCAAAAGACGTCTCGCTAAATTAAGTGTTCTCCCTAACTCTTATACCTTACCAGGCCCTTCAGGCTTGCACTCTCCTGTGCAGTGGCCCGTTAAGCTAAATCCTATCAGCCCCTCATGGGCCCGCCTTTGTTTGTCCAACCACCTCCTACAGACAACACCAGGACCTGTACCAGCCACGGATTACTGGACCCAGAAACAGCTCTGATACCCTTTTGTAAGGACCCAACCTAGCAAGATATTGTTCGCTTTAGGCCTAAGTCCGCACGGTTTTGTCCCACCAAAAGATGTCTTGCTAAGTTAAGTGTTCTCCATAACTCTTATACCTTACCAGGCATTTATCTGTTTCCAATGTGGGATCGGGATGTCACCTGTTTGTCCTCCTTGTGTATGTCCCCATGTAAGGTTGCACGTACGAGGTGTTATGTTACTGTATACGTGACTCTTTGTTATTGTTATACATTCTAACCCCGCCAAAAAAAAAAAAAACTTTCAATATTAACTTTTAAAGGATAGTTAAAATTTGATAATTCTCTCCCAACGTTCTAACCTTGCAATCTCTCTTTATTACCTCAATACCCAAAAGAAAATTTTGCTTTTTTTTATTATTACTGGTTGTCAATGGGTCGGATAAAAATCAAAATCTGGCTCGAATCCCCAATTAAATCCAATTATTTGAATACAGATCCGAACATTCAAATCGACCTGATCCGATAGATTATTTTGTTATTATTTTATATTTTTAAAACTTTATTAGGTTTTTTTTATGTGATTATCTATTTGTATTAGAAACCTTTTATGGTTATAATTATTAAATTAGATTTTGTAGAGGCATAATAATTTTAGGATTAATGTACTATTTAGTGGATGGAATTAAGATTAAAAAAATATACTTGTTTAATTAGATTTATCGGATTCTGAATTTGGTAATTGATATAAAGGATCTGTTAGATATATTTAACCGGATCCGAATATCCTATAATTTAATCGGATTCAAATTCGGATCTTGATTGAACCCGACCAATTTACGAACCTAAATCTAATATAGCATGCATTTCTTCTAGAGCCATAATCCGACGGTTCAGTGAAACCACCCGCTGTGATAGAGTATGGATGTGTGGAGCCCCTACTGGCATTGGCAGCCCTCCGTGCATTTGACACCGGTTCTCTCTCTGATCTATTGATTCCTCTTTTTAGTAGTGTATGTATAAATTGTGTTCAAGCGATGAAATCACACAATAGTTTCCAAAATTCGAAGAAACCAATGACTTTTCTTTACACATGCAAACGGGCCCACTCTCCCATCACCCCATGGAGCCTAAGATTTGATCGTATTGCTTTGCTTTTTCGAGAATAATAATATTAAATCAGATTAGGTCCTCAACTCTATCCTACCCAAAAAAAAAAAAAAAAAATGAAAAAAAGGGATCCGTAACCTTATCTGCCCTGAAGGTAACGAAGTTACATGAACCGTCACCGTTAGTTAGTCAGAGTCAGAGATCAGGTAGCGACTACCGTGAAGCTATTCAAACATTGCTACATCACATCACATACATACATACAGATTCCTATCTAGTCATCACACCATCATCGTTATCATCGGAAACACAATTTTAGTGAAGTCGACAGATTTCAGAAAAAAGGCAAAAAGCCCTAACACAACGATAGCCCTAACTCGCCGGCGTAAAACGCAAACGACGTAATCGTACCGAAGACAAGGCGATCTCTACAGATCCGAACGATTCGGCAAATCGGATGCGAGTCGGGAAGCGATGGACGAGTGGTACATGATGTCGTGAAACACCGCGGTTTCCATCGTCTTCATCCGAAGCTGCCTCGCCTTCTCCTCGGTGAAACAGCCAGGAGCGTACCGAGGTTGAGATCGTGCCGATCCGTTACGTGGTTTCTGCGACGGATCGATGTCGATGCCGTTGTTGCTGTCGTCGCCAATGTAGTCGGGATCGGAGGACCAGCCGAACAATGGAGTCCACCAGCTAGCTGAAGAGGCCTTCCGGCTGCTTCGGTCAGGCTTCCGGTGGCCGGACGACGCGGATGCTCGGATTCCGGTTGGTCTGAAAGACAGGGGAATGGTCGCCATTAAGGGAGAAAGAAATAGAAAGCGAAGGAGACTAATTCAGTTTTAGAACAGATCTGAGACGGCGGAGATAGGGTCTTTAAGCTTTGCGAAAACGGATAAGATTGTACACGTAGCGATTCGTGTTTGACGCTTTTTCGCCCCTTGTTTTACGCTTTTTCGCCGTCCATTCCGGGTATCGTCTGACTAGAAAGACGAAATTACCCTTACCGTATGATTTCATTATTGGCGAACAAAGTTGGCTAGTTATGAATTGATACTCTTACCAAGGTAAAACCAATAATGTGGAGTGGTTATAGAACCCCTTTTTGGAAACAAATCTTCTGCTACGCTCGATTTTACTACACACTTTACTACGTTCGCGTGGCAGGTCGGGTCCGTTTCAGACCCAGCGATACTTTTACCCATTTCCATACTAACGTGGAAAGCTTTTAACAATCGCATCTGCTGAAGATCTCTGGATCGAAAGTTTTTTCAATTTTTTTTTCATTTCTTGTAAAATGAAAAGTTTCCCTTTTTGATATTGCCGGTGGATGAATCAATAAGATAGTTGGGGTGAGGATTAACAGGTAAAGAAAAGGCCGGCGGGGGATGACAAAGACACCTGGGATCCCATATCTCACGTCCTAATGTTTGCTGCAACAATCAGACAGAAGAAAACCTCTTCTCTTCCCCATTTTTTTTTGTGGCAAAGCTCTTTTTGTAATCTTCCATGAAGGATGCAAAAATAAGTCAATGGCATTTGATTTTTCTGTTTTTTACTCTCTTTGGAAAAGATAAGAAATGAGGATGAAAAGTAGAAAACCTCCTCCACAGCTTGCTTTTGCGCTAAGAGAGAAACTGAGAAAAGCAGCGCTGGCTTGCTTCTACAGATCCTCACCCTGGAAAGCGTCGATCCGGTGAGGCAAAGCACGGAAAGCGTCTACAGGTCTTGATTCCAACAAGTCTCCGCTTTGTTCCAACGATTATTGATTACAACCACTTTCGGTTCCGGCTGGCAAGGGATGGGTCATTTAATTGAGGTTAAGCAACTAGGGTTTACTAATGTTTGCCACGCGTCGAATCAGCGATGGCGTAGTAAAGCTCATTGTAAAGAGCTGCGTCGTAGAGGATTTGCTTTCAAATAAGTATTTGGTTATCTATCTATCTATACTATATTTAATGGGATGCGCCCCATTGTGAAGCGTGCCAAGCAAAATGTCCATCTTTCCACAATAGCCCTTACACATCCATTGCCAAGACTTGTCAATAAAAGGGTACAATGGTCGTCCCAAATCTCTTAAAACCTAACAATATGTTTTAAAACTACTCGCTCCCACGTCTCCCTCCGTCCCTTCCTTTTTTTTATGAGTGTGCAGTATTGCACGTGCCCCCTTCTAGTAAAAACTACTAATAGGTGCGTAATTTGCGTTTAGAAAAGCCTCTACTATTTATATGAAATTATTGGATAGCAGGTGTGTAATGAAAGTTGATATACGTGTGCCTTGAGTTTGCTCAAGCCTTTAGCGAAGAATAGGAAGGCAGAGATCAAGATCAACCTTTTAACGTTGCGAAACGGGTAAGATCGTACACGTGGCGGTTCGTACAAAAACAGTCATTGAGGTCATATCAACTAGTCCCTCACGCTGGAAGATCTGCTGATTCAACTGTGGAAGGTGTGTACACATAGGCTTCATGCACCTATGTAAATACATACATCACCATTGGACTAGCAGATCTTCCAACCAAGGGCTCTAGCAGATTTCAAGTCATAGTCTTTAGCCTTTTTTTTGCTTTTTTTTACTCTTTTTTACCGTCTATTCCGGTCGTTTCTTTTTTTTTTTGTTGTTGAGTTTTTTTCTACTTTTTGAGTTTCGGATAGGGAAGGTATCGTCTGTCCCTGACGATAAAGACGGAATTACCCTTATTATTTGGTTGGTTAGTTATGAATTAATACTCTTATCATCAGGGTGAAACCATAATGGAAGTAGTTCAATAACCTCTTTTTTAAATAGATGATAAGGCGAATTTCGTCATTTTACTCATTTTCTAAGATATTTAGCCGTTCAGCAACACGTGCCGATACGCCCGCCTTCCCATCGCTGACTCGCTGGTCGTAGCCGGCTCCGTCCACGCACGGCGGCGTTCAAGAAAATACCAATTTCCACGCACCTTTGTCCCATTGCCTTGAAACGTTCAAACGGCATATTATAAAAAAAATAATAATAATAAGCGAAAATATTTTAAATATTTTTTATTTAAATTTGGGGAGACCAACGATAATGGACGTATATTCATATAAATATTAGAAACAAGAACTATTAATAATTCATTTATTAAAAATAAAATAATTCATCCGCTGCTCACGTTGATTCATTAAATTCAAGAAAAAAGAAGAGCTGGATACACGTCATCATCATTATTAAAAGGTCAAGTTTCTGACACTGATGGCAACCCCATGAACCAGTAGCTCAATCAACAACAAATTTTTAACAAAGACTACCATCAAAAGATCCCACTAGAAAACAACCTTTGCTTAAAACTACCATCTCTATTCCCCTTTCACATCTCGTCTTTGATAGGCAATAGATAGAACTTGAGGACGGCTTAAAAATCAGGGAATGGTGCGCTGGTAGAGAGGCAATGCTCCCAGTGCCTCTCGTTCTTCTCTTTCCTTCTTTACCTGCAAAATCAGTAGCAATGGTTGAGATTCACAATTGCAACACATACAGCCATCTTATATTACTAGTAATCAAATTTAAAAAGACCCAAGGCTATGAGATTCTATTATAAAAACTGTTTATTAAATATACATGGAAGCCTGAACTCAAGAACCAGCAGGCAGAAGCTCGTAGAACCAGGATCAAAGTTGCTTAAAACACATTCATATGTGAAACAACTTACTGGTAATGGCAGCCACTGTAGCCCCTTCTCTCCGCATCTTTAATAAACACATTCTTCCAAACATTCCGCTTACAGCACTATTGCCTTAATCCATAATTTTTCACACCCCAGTACAAAACAGAGGATTAAATATAGAAACTATTTAGACTTCCATGCTTTCAGATTTGCAACCGGACCACAGTCCCTTCCAGATTCTACATGTAATGCATGTTCATGATAGCAGATGCTTTAACTCCCTCACCTAGGTAGGAAAATAGCTGAAGGTTCAACAAACGCCCAAAGCGACAGTAATTTCTAGCTCAGACTGCGAACCAGCCCACAATCTATGGTCTTCTATTCCATGGCAAGGGAATATTGTAACCGTACGTCAACCTGAATCTTCAGATTAGATTTGTGTGCGTAATAAATCCGTTAACTAGACCCCTATTTGGTTAGATCATGACTAGCAACCCTAGACTAGTTGATACGTTGTTTTCAGTCCAAAATCAACACATCCAAAGACTATTTACCACCACCGAAATGCTTGCTAAGAAATATAGTAATTTGATGCTTTTCAAAACTTAGATGTCCATAGATGATATCCCCTTGTATCTCAATTTTATGCCATTTCACCTAACTTCCCACTGACAACATAATATTTTCTCCATTCCTATGCAGTTCTTGTGCAATTTTAACTTTAATGCAGCACTGCACAGTTCCATCATCATTCCTTGTCTGTAGGATGATCATTATCATGATGATGACGACAAAAAGAAAAACAGTGATTATGTCATGTATGTCCAATGACGAGGGAAAACACAACTGCCAATGGGGCAACAAAGGAGAAACAACAGGAACATTATCACGTTATTTATGCTTGGGGTGACAAGGGTTGAATAAGGAGCGCACAATCATGTACAAAATGAGGGGGATGTTTTTTTATTAACTATCAAAACATCTATTAAGAGGGATGAAGAATGAACAGCAAGGGTATCAATAACACATACATACACTGAGCAGTGGGCAGAATTATGCAGACTATACAGCAAGAAAAGAAGATAAATACATAGCTAACACCCCTCATCTCACTATGAACTCTTAAGATCTACATTAGTGAGACAACCCAAAATAAAAACCCCCTCATGACTCACATAGCCATCCCGTAGGGTAACACATCGTGTTATCAATTTTGGCACATTAGATAAGAAGATGTTAAACTGATTTTCCTATGACTAAACAACCTAGCAAACAGATAAGCCTCCAAGACCATAACGTAGCTACTAAAGCACAAAACATTGGCACATTGGACTATGAGCAACACATCAAGTCAATCAGAATATAAGATACAGCAGAGATAGATGCCAAAAAAAAGTACAGTAGCTTTGACTTCAAATATCCTCACATGAGACTTAGATATATTGTAAATTTGATTATAATAGCAGATATGGAAGATACAGCAGAAACAGATGCCAAACGAAACTAGTAATTTATGTCAGATAAATCAAAATAGATGGAAGATACAAAAAGTATACAGCAATGGAAATACCACTCTACAACCCATCTCCCATACCCACAAAAAGAACAAAAGTATGCCTCAATATCCTAACTACACTTAGTAGACTACAAGATATATCCCTATAAAAACCCACTCCCCAATAGCTCCATCAGATCCCCACAAGGAACCAAATAAAATATGTTATTTCTTAATAAGCCAGCCTGTCTAAATGATCTGTCAACTGATTAGACTCTCTCACCATGAGTGAATGAGGCATTTAGGACATGTGCTAGATCTGTAGATCAATTAATAACATGAGAAAGCCTCCAAGATCCCTTGACACAGTTCCTCATCCACCTGGTGATGTAGCTGCATTGCCTTCCAACAACAAATTTACAATGCCCATGCGTCGTGCCTCAGAAAACCCAAATGTTTGAAGAAAAAACAGTTGTGCTAACTGTAAGACTGATGTTTTTGAGGGTTTAAATCGAATTGTTTTAGGTTTATTATGTGGTGGTAGGTGAAACAAGTAATTACAAGGTAACAAGAAACTTTAATGGACTTGAGAGTCCTGATCTTTCCATGTAAAAATACAAGAATTAGATTTCTTGTATTGTATTTTGTTTACAAGACTGCCTATATCTATAGGCCTTCTTAACCAGCATAATGAAGCTTCTTACAATATCTAGAGACAACATAATCTCAATTTTTGACTTCTACTTTTGCTAGTTGTCTCTAGTCTCAACTTTTGACTTCTAAGTTTACTTGTTGTCTCCAACAACAATTGTCTCCAACAACAATTGTCTCCTATAAAATGCATTAATTTAACACTCCTTAATTCACTTTTTCTGATAATCTGATCATTTTGCATATTAACTCGAACTTCAACTTTGGTAGTACGTTGGTGAAGATAACCATAACTTGATATTCTAACTTACAGTACCTGAACCCGATCTCTATATTTGTTGTGAATTCTCCCAGAAAGTAATATTTGATCGTTATGTCTTTGGTTCTATAATGCAGCATAGGATTTTTTCATTATCGCAAAGAAATACATGTAGAGCAACTATCAGTCTTTGTTGTGCAAGGATCAGAAAATAAAGTTTTTAGATTAAAAAGAGCATTATATGGAACCAAGCAAGCATCACGAGCATGGTATAGCAAAATCTATAGCTAATTTATAAATCAAGTAATCAGAAAAAGCAACAACGAGCCTACTCTATATATCAAGACCCAAGATAACACTAATAATCACATTGTTTCGTTGCGTGTTGATGACCTAAAATATTCAGAAAATAACGACAAGATGATTCATGAATTCAACAAAAGCACAATGAACACATTCAGAATAAGTGACTTGGGCCTGATCCACTACTTTCTTGGCATTGAGGTAAGTCTAGAAGAAGGAATATTTAATATTTATCCATTCTTTTGTGATTGACTCCATCCAGTTTCTTATTTTCACCCTCCTTGATCGTTTAATAAAAACCTTTAATAAACAACCCCTCATACACCATAATTACCTTTGCTTAGATGCCAAAACCATCTTAAACAACTTTCTTTTCTTTTCTCTCAGATTTAGGCAACACCCAAACATTTGAATATGCTCATTTCTTATCTTATCCTTCTTATGCTTCCTTTTATTTTATTTTATCAGTAAGCAAGATTCATTAGTAATTCCCCTCTATATGGATAATTGAATCAGGAAAATCAAATTGACTTATTTCTCTCAATTCTCAATTCTTACCATTGCTTCACCTCAATGATTATCTGTCATAAAATCACATTCCATATATTCAGCATTCGTTCAACTTACTTTAAAATCGTTTGTTTATTAGATATCTCTCCATAAATCCACGAATCAGTATCAAATAAGAATACATGAAAATCTGCTTATTAAAAAAGTTTCAAATGGGGCAAACTCGCATAACAAAATAGCAATTATATAAGATAGATGTGAACTAGAAAACTATAAATATTATCAGCTAAAAATGTGAAGCAAGGAACTTAGTTACAGGATAAACTTACAAGTGCCAGCATATCTTGAAGATAGCTCCTAAATGGTGTCTGCATTGCCTGTTTTACACAAAAGATAAGTATATTTTCTGATTAGGAGAAATTTTTTGATTAGTATGATTAAAAGAATTTAAATGTCATTGTAAACCCAAAGGGTAACACAAAGAAGCTTACCAGTTTCCTTTTTTTCCTTTTTACTAGGACAAGAGAATATGCACAACCATTAAAAACATACATGTATTTTCATACCCATTGAAATATACATTACAACCAGCTGGCTAGTAAAGTAAACACCCTAACACTGTTATATGCCTTTTCAGTACAAATTACACCCTATGTCCCATTGACTGTTAAAAATTTCTCAAAGGAAAATAATTGGGGTTAATTCTGTCTTGGAAAGCAGCAAACCAAAACCTAAAACAGCAACTTAAAAATTAAGGAAGGCAAACATATTGCCACTTTACATTGTTTTATGGATTGCCTTTTAGAATAAGATTAACACTGCAGATGTGCTTCAAATAAAAAGGCCTTACATGGTTTTATCCCCGCATATGTGCTTTCTGTGTGGATCATTTGGGGAGTCAATAGACCATATTCTCATCCATTGCATCTTTAGACGTCAAATATGGTAGCTGGTTGGCATAGAGTGGGTTTTTCCTAGGACCCTTTCTGATCTATTTTCTCAATGGAGGCTCTCTTGTTTGGGAGCACACAGGCGTGTCTTCTGTCAGCTAGTTTTTTTGCCATTTGCTGGTGTGTTTGGAACGAGATAAATAGACGCATATTTGAGGATCATCAATCACCATTATCAGATGTGCTGGAATCAGTTACCTTTCACGTATCTACTTGGGCAGTCTTGATTCCATCTTTTCAGGGCTATTTGACTGATGATAGTATGTGATGTTGGGCGCCTCTCTGTCTTTACTAGTTGTGACGTTTTTGTTGTGTTTTTGGTTTGGTTTGTGGTGATTATTGTTTTTGAGGGCCATACCTTTATTGGATGTGAGACCATATGCAATGTGAGAAGAACACCTTGTTCTATCATGTTCATGGGATTTCCATCCGGGTCGCTGTTAGGTTATTTTGGTGCGATGTTAGGACTCTCTTGTGTGGTGTAGTTTCTACTGTGGAGTTATGTATGTACCCTATGGTGGGACTTGTTCATGCTTCTTTGGGTGGTCCTTTGTATTATACTTTTCTCTCCCTTTATTTATATATTTATCCTTCATTATTGATTAAAAAAAAACATATTGCCACTTTACAATATTGATAAAGGTCCAGAAAAAAAAAGGGTTCTAGTAGCTTCTGTTTGTTGCATCATGTATAAATCTGAACACTCAACAAAGGAATCAAATTCTATTTTTTCCTCTGGTCTCATAGATTGCAAGAATTCAGCAAGAGTGCATAGCAATGCATTTGGCAGGTTTAAAAGAAATTGGCCTGTCATCTTTAATTCACAATTACTTGAGATAATACAATAGCAAAACGAGGTATCGTAGATGGATTTATATTCTTTAGTTTCTTTGCATCTCTATCATGGTTTCACCCGTAGTTTACAAGCGCTGAAGATTATCTTAAAAAAACCACAGCGACAGCTAAATGGAAATTAGACGCGTGATGTTCCTCCATTACCAAACCAAACTGAAAAAGGAATTATCACAATCGTCCTAGCTTACTTTAATCTTCGAATCAGATTTTAACATGATAAAAATATCCTTAAAAACGGTGATTTATTCAGGAGCCATCAAGCACATAGAAGAACAATAGATTCTTCATTTAAAGATCAAAGTAACCATAAATCGAAAAAAATCATAAAAGGAGTAGATTAATAAAAATAATAATAATAATTTAAAGAACCTGTAAATCTTCGGGAAGGTAATCGTGCTTCATGGAAAGATCCATAGCGCGCTTGATGCGTTGGTTCCTCGCATCTACGATTTCACGAGGAAGACGAACCAGAGCTTCCTTGATGTCCAGATCGTAATACGGGTCGTAAAGATCATCATAACGGAGCCCTATGAAGAGCGAAGAACAATCAGTCAAATTATATCATAAACCCTAGTTGAGAGAACAAAAGTAGAACCCGATAAAATTGACTCACTAACCGTATTTCCGGAGACGATTGGAAACAGATTTCATGTGCTGAGCAGCGAACCAGTTCTTCGATGGATTCACAAGCCACTGCATTAGCGATGACGCCATGGAAGCGGATCTGTCTGTAACTCTCTCTCTCTCTCTCTCTACGATTCTAGAAAAATCGCCAACGCTCTTGTTTCTTCGCTAATCGCTGCAAGCCTACAACAGAGACGAAAGTTTATTTCCCTAATTTACAGTTCTACCCTTGTCATCTTTCTATCTGGACCGTTGATTTCTACACCTGAGAAATTTGAGTTTTTTCTTTTTCTTTTTTTTGTTTAATTTTCTTACCTGGATCTAAAACCAAAACCACAGATGCTCGGGCCAGGCCTCTTGGTATGGGGGCCCAATAGATGCAACAAGTAACAACCCCATTCCAATACTTGGGGTGGACCACCTCAGCCATGGGCCTGTTAGCTAGGCGATAACCCACAACCATGACATGCCATTTTTTGCAGTCTCGAATCAGGAAACCAAAAAAACAAAAAAAAAACTATTTTTATTTCACATCTTAAAGTTAACTGGGCCTGAGTCTGAAGTGTGGCCCTTTAATGGCTAATGAGATACAAATGGTGATGCACTGAGACACAAACCCGCCCCTACAGGAGTTTAGCCAATACCAAACCCTAACCTACCCTTATCAGGTTGGTAACGGGTGAGGTATTAAATACAAAAGAAATTGCTTTTTAAAATCGAATTATATACATTAATAATATATTTATTAATGAAATAGGTATAGTTTATATACAATATATATGAAAATAATATTTAAAACATATTAAAACAATATTTTAATATTTGAAGGTTGGGGTTGAGGCGGGTTACATTTAACCCAAACCTGTCCCTAACCCGATTTTAGGCATACCAAGCCCTAACCATTAGGAAAAGGATGGGTTACTGGTTTAACCTGCCCCACTTGCATCCTTACATACAAAGAGGCCACAAGTGAGTGACCAAGAGACAAAAAGCAACAGGAAGACCAAAAGGATGTTATAAATATAAGGAACCATGCTTCAAATCATGAAGTGGTCATTGAGCGTAAGCGGGCCCGGACACCCTGAGTTCCAAAAACAAAACCAAAAAGAATCACAAAGTGGTCGTTGGCGACTAGGAGATTCATTGTAGATATAAACTACACGAATTTACCATTACATCCTCGCATCCCAAGATTACAACACTCATCTAGGCTTTTCTATTATATTAGACCATCTCTTAAGATTCATTGGCTTCCAAAAAGCCACGTGATAACCATGAGTCAATATTCTTAACTGTGGACTCGAGCTTTGCCACGTGACCAATCGATTAAGCAAACATAGGGTTTGGATTTGTCGGAATTAAATAAGCAATAGGGCATGAATATGAGAGAGAGACTTAGATCCGAGGTCGAATAATTGAAGGGGCAAAGTTGGGAAATGAAAAGTAGGGATGAGCGGCGGGCCTGGTGGCTAGGGGTTAAACGTAATTTTTTTTAAAAAATAAAGAAAAAATTCAAAAAAATCACAAAAAAATCATTAAAAAATTTTGAAAAAAATTTTAATTATTCACAAAATTGTCTTAAACATATTGGGATAGATTTGCTCAAAAATAAAATAAATTACACCCATTAAAGACTTAAAGTAGTCTAATTAAAAACCATGGACTTAACAAATATATTTAATTGGAGATTTTATAACAGTTTTTGGGCTTATTTATACCTAGTTATTTTCTTAGCTTTAAATGATTATATAAGAGCTTCAACAATCATGGGGGTATCCTTAATCTTTAGGTAAAATATTTTAATTATGATACTATTGATGCAAAAAGTTGATCTGTCCTAGTGGTTAATGATACATATTTGAAAATTGTAGATCTAAGTTCAAATCCTGCTCTTGACAATTTCTATTTCCTTTTTCAAACCCAATCCATATAGCCCAAAAATTCATGAAGAATCCACGAAGCCCAACTACGTTGGGCCCTTGGGCGTGCCCTATGCGGGCCGGCGAGCGGGCCAGCCCGCCTGGGCACGCGTGGCCCGCGTGCCGTGCCGTGCCAGGCCGCTGGCGTGCCCGAGTCAACCCAAGCACGCCTGTGGCGTGCTCGGGCCAGCATGGCCCAATACTCATCCCTAATGAAAAGTGCAACAATTTTATTGGCAACTTAAAAAGGTAATAGATTCTTCTATTCATATGGTAGAGATGGGGATGTTAGGCCCTTGGGCGTGCCCTATGCGGGCCGGCGAGCGGGCCAGCCCGCCTGGGCACGCGTGGGCCGCGTGCCGTGCCGTGCCAGGCCGCTGGCGTGCCCGAGTCAACCCAAGCACGCCTGTGGCGTGCTCGGGCCAGCATGGCCCAATACTCATCCCTAATGAAAAGTGCAACAATTTTATTGGCAACTTAAAAAGGTAATAGATTCTTCTATTCATATGGTAGAGATGGGGATGTTACCATGCTATTCGCGAGCCAAGGTTGATTGATTTTTCCATTTTTATGTGTTTTAAACATTTGAAGTCCATTTCCAATCCATGGCCTGATAATTACAATGTTAGCTAACAATTAATAATAATTGCCGTTTATTATATATTATTAATAATAATTGAGCTTATAATAACAATACTATTTTAATTATTATATATTGTTAATAATTAAGAATAATTGCCATTTATTAATATACTTATTAATGACATATTGTATAACATTTTCATTTATTATAATATTATTAAAAGCTCATGTTCATCCATTTCGATTTGACTTTAGAATGCTGGTTATTATAATATATTATAATACGTTACACCGGCATGTAAGTTATTAACATTTTAATATACCAATAACTTTAATTTGAATATAGTTAAGACGGGCAAATACGTTTAATAATTTAAGATAATATATTATTTTTCCCTTTTTTAAAGCGATATATTGTAAACATGTTCCCAACTACAATGATAATAGGGTGATGCACGGGCTATTTGCTAGCAGTGGCAGAATCAGGATGCCAAATTTGAGGGGGCAAAAAAAATTTTCTATTAACACTTCTCATGAAATATAGAAATTTCAATGAGTTAAGGGGACAAACCAAAAATTTTAAAAGGGGTTCTCATGAAATATAGAAATTTTAATGAGTTGGGGGGTTCACAAGCTTCTTCCAACTTGTAATTTGGTAGCTTCTTCCAACCCAATTAAAATGCTGCAATAAAAACTCCCTTTGACAGTCTCATGGTTGTTTCACTTATTGTGACTAATCAATTCACTCAAAAATTCATTAAAGCAGAAAATAAAATGCTTTTTTTAAGAGTCACTTTAGGATTATTAATCACCACTTTAATAAGTGCGTCAAATCATCAATCTTCCCTGGCATCGGTCTCTTCCTCGCTGCCTTCCTTGCTATCTCATCTTTGTCTTCCTCGCTGTCTTCCTTGCGTTTACCGTTGTAAAGTCCTTCCTGTGCTTTGGGTTTTCCTTCAACCTCTTCAGTGTTCATTCGTCTTGGTAGCTCATCTGCTTATCTTCTGAGCACTGGTGTTTGGGTTTCGTCTTTTGCTGTTTCACTGTGTTCTTTGGGTTTCAACTTTTGGTGTTTCTCTTTGTTATGCGCTCGTGTTTCTCTTCTTCTGCGTCGTTTCTCTTCGGCCTTTGTTATCTTTGTGCTTATCTGTGCAGGTGTTTCTTCTTTTGGCTTCTGGTGCTTCCCACAAGATCAAGCCGCTGGAAGTTGACTTGTCGTGGAACCGAGCAGGAGCTTTCCACTATCTCTATGAAGTTACTGTTCTGGAATTGTCGTGGCTTAGGTAGGCCAGCGACTCAGCAACATATTTTTGATCAGATACGGACATATTCCCGAGATGTTATCATGCTATCAGAAACTCTAAGCCGGGAAGCCACTGCTTCACGAGTAGCCCGGAAATCGGGTTTTCCGAATTCTTTTGTGCAATCAGCAGTGGGACGACGTGAGGGATTTCTTGTTATGTGGGGTTCACATGTATCTATTTCTATACTTTTTGCTACTGATTGGTTATTGGAAATGCAGATGTGCTTCCGAGGCTCTAGTACTAATATCATTTTTGTGCATGCAAGTTCACGAATAGAAATCCAACGTCAGCAGTGGTCTCTCATTGAGAGCTTATGTCATTCAACAAATGAATCATTGCTTCTCATGGGAGATTTCAACGCTATGCTAAATCATTCAGAAAAGCGTGGAGGAAATCCAGTTAATCGTCAACAATCTGACCTCTTCCTTCAGCTAATCAATACCTGCAACTTATGTGAACTACCTGTCAAGGGATCCCAATTTACCTGGTCCAATGGGCAGCAGAGAGGTCGAAGAATATCTGAGAAGCTCGATAGAGCTTTTGTATCCTCTAACTTTTTTTATATATATCCACATCCATTGTTATTATCACAACCTCTTATCGCCTCTGACCACTGTTCTATGATTCTTGAATTACTTTATGAAAACAGGGGTCGTAGGCCGTTTCGCACTACAAAAAAGGACACTTTTACCGGCGGTAGCTTACCGCCGGTAAAACAACAATTACCGCCGCTAAAACCATTTCCGGCGGTAACTCCTCTTGCCGTAAAAGATGCCGTCACTAACGCTTATAGCGGCGGTAAAAAACTTACCGCCGCTATTGCTCACTCATTACCGGCGGTAACGTTACCGCCGCTATTGCTCATTCATTACCGGCGGTACCTTACCGCCTCTATTGGTATCACTCATTACCGGCGGTAAGTTACCGCCGCTATTGCCCATTCATTACCGGCGGTCGATTACCGCCGCTATTGTTACCACTCATTACCGGCGGTATTTCCCGCCGCTAAAACTCATTTTAAAAAATTAAAAAAATGACATCATGTTTTTTAGCGGCGGGAAATACCGCCGCTAAAAATCATATTAAAAAATAAAAAAAAATTTGCTGCTGTCCTTCAGTAGCATACATGCCGAGAGATGGAGAGAGAGAGAGAGAGAGAGAGAGAGAGAGAGAGAGAGAGAGAGAGAGAGAGAGAGAGAGAGAGAGAGAGAGAGAGAAGTAGAGAGGGAGAGATAGAGAGAGAAAGAGAGAAGTAGAGAGGGAGAGATAGAGAGAGAGAAGTAGAGATGGAGATAAAGAGAGAGAGAGAGAAGTAGAGATGGAGAGATAGAGACATACCTTGAAGAAAAGAAGAGGTTCGGCGGGTATTTATAGAGTCGATTTTTAGCTGCGGCATATAGATTACCGCCCCTAAACCTTATATTTTCCGCGCCCGCGAGTTGAATTCAATTTGAAAATCGCGCTTAAACTTTTAGCGGTGGTAATTACCGCCCCTAAAAGTACAGTCAAAATTGAAACGCGGGGAAAAGTCCCACTTGAACCATTAGAAATGGTCTTTTAGCGGCGGTAACTGGTGTACCGCAACTAAAAGTAATTTCTGGTTTTTTAATAAATGGCTTTTAGGGGCGGTAATTTGGTTACGACCCCTAAAAATGGACTTTTAGGGGCAGTAATACGGTTACCGCCCCTACAAGGAGCCTTTTAGGGGCGGTATATACCGCCTCTAAAGGTTCAACTTAGTAGCAGTCGATTTTTCCTAAAAAAATGAAACAGGTCTTTACCGGCGGTTTAACCGCCGGTAAAAGACGTGTTATCGGGTTATTATCGGCGGTTTTCAAAACCGCCGGTAAAAGTTGCACAATATTTCACCACGGTAATCGCTAAGAGTCCCTAAAATGGACTTTTAGGGGCGGTATATACCGCCTCTAAAGGCCCCACTGTAGTAGCAGGCGATTTTTTCTAAAAAATGAAAAAGTCCTTTACCGGCGGTTTAACCGCTGGTAAAAGACGTGTTATTGGGTTATTACCGGCGGTTTTGAAAACCGCCGGTAAAAGTTGCACATTATTTCACCGAGGCAAAATTTTTTACGATGGTAAACGCCTTAGAGCCCCTAAAATGGACTTTTAGGGGCGGTAAAGACACTACCCGCCGCTAAAAGGGTCTCTTATGGGGCGGTAAAGACCCTACCGCCTCTGAAAACGTACTTTTAGGAGCGGTAATTGGCTTACCGCCGCTAAAAGGGACTTTTAGGGGCGGCAATGCATATACTGCCGCTGAAAACTTTCTTTTAGGGGCGGGAAGGATCTCACCGCCCCTGAAAACCATCTTTTAGGGGCGGTAATAGGCCTATCGCCGCTAAAAGTGTTATTACCGACGGACTGATACCGCCGGAAATAAGGCTTTTTTTGGCGGGACCTGTGAGACATGGGAAAATCACCGGAATGATCATCCCTCCGTCAACACACGGGCTCAACGCAAAAATGGGAGAGTCGCCACCATTCATGATTTTGGGGTGAGAATGGACACCAAAAGATTAAAATAAGCAAAAAGTGAAAAAAGAAACATTCTAGGATAAAAATAATCCTACTTGAAAATCAAATCCAGAGATGGGTAAGGGGATTAGATTATGAATGGGGGAAGGTGTTAGGCACCCCCATTCATCCACACGAAGTGGTTGCCAAGTGTATGTTCATGCAAAAAAATAGAAAGCTTGCTAAAATCATAGAAAATCTTGAAAAAGGACTAATGTATGATATTTTCACATGAAGATCTAAATGGATTTTAGATCCTCTCTTATGTCAATATCATTTCTGGAATATCTCAAAAGATGGAAATCAAAGCACAAGTTGCTAAAAAACCAAGTTGAATCAAATCCGGAAAATTCAGTAAAAAGTATGCCATTTGCCTTGAAATCATTCAAATACCATTTTAAATTGAACCAAACCAAATCCATTTGAAAGATTAGGGTAAATAAGAGTCTCATGCAAAATTTCACTTCATTCCGATAAAAAATCTAGGAGTTATGCTCCTTTGAGGTTGCTGCTGGGGATTTTTAAAAGTGACGAGTGGGCAACTTTGGAAAATTGTCTAGAAAAATCCACTCCATAAAAGTCCACGAAATTTGGTGTGATTGAAGTCTGTATGGTCATCTTTCCAGAGAAACTAGCCTCATACAAAAATCCCTTCGGATGTGCCTTGGGTGGTTTCCCGAACAGGCCCCGAAGATCATAGATTTACCCAGAAAAGTACAAATGAACAGTTCTGAGTAAATCGGCTACTAATAATTCAAATGGAATCCAAAAATTATGAAACCAACTGGATTTGAAAATAGACTCATAAAGGAGTGCATAGAAACAAAAATCATTCGAATCGGACTTAAATCGAACACATGGCGCTCCGTCGAAGTGACAAGTTCTGTATTTGAACCTGAACTGTCCACTCAACTTCGACAGAGAGGTGTCAAAAATCTGCTGGATTGAAATTTGTGAAATTTTGTGGACATAAACTAGACAGCCTCACCTTTCCCATGATTCTGGAATTGCCCCAAAATTCATCCGGATGATGAAGTTATGGGCGTCCGAAGTAGGGGTACAGGTGCTGTCAAGCTAAGCCATTTTTGAAGAAAAAAACCAAATCCGAAAATCGATACAAATATGTGATTCGTGCAAGATGAATACAAATACTTTAAAAATCATCCAAAAGGCATTCCAGAATTGATTGAGGCCATTTATTTGATATTTATCACAATAAATGCAATAAACCCCCAAATATGAGCCTATCCCGCCAAAATAGTGATATGTATGTGCAAGTGTAAAAAAACCAAACAAGATCAATAGCATGCATACATATTCATCCAAATAGGGTTCTAAGACAGCCTAGGGTTCCGTTCCATTATCGTTTCCCTCTGTTCTCTCTCCCCGTTAAACACGGTTCTTCAAGATAATCAAGGGTACTTTGAATATGGAACGGTTTACAATCAATCAAAAAGGCCTTATGCTACATGGGTTCTAGCACTAGGGTCAATCCACAGTCTCGTTTCTCCTAGATCCGCCTTCACGTTTTACGGCTAGGGGAGTCTTGAGATACTTTGAGCCGGGGAAGGATTTCCACACATATAAACAAGGCTTTACACTACAGAAAGGTAAAAGAAGAGATCTAGATCTAGGAATGTAAAGACAGAAAATAAAAAGAAAAGTTGAGGCTTACCTGAGTTCTGGAGGCGATTCCGCAGCGGTTTTCTTCTTCTCTTGGAGTTCTTCTTTGCGAGAATTCAAAACAAGAGTTCAGTGCCCCTTTGCTTAAGGAGGAGTCTCCTATTTATAGGCAAAGGTTAGGGTTAGGGTTGGTGAGAATGGTAGACACAACATAATGTCTATAGCCCACCAACCTTAACCCTAAGGCTATTTCCGAGATTTCCCCTCATTTAATGAGGGATATGATGGTAAAAGTGAAAAGCTCTCGGAAAACCCTAATTTTGAGCAAAACTAGCGTATCCGGCCGGATACACAAGTACCTTAATGTATCCGGTCTATGATGCCGGATACACTGAGGTCTACTTGTATCCGGCATTGTCCACCGGATACAAAGAAGGACACTTGTATCCGGCCTGAGTTGCCGGATACAAGGAAAAAAGCCTTTTTTTCGAATTTTAACACAGGCAATACTTATTTACATGTAATATCGTTTAAGTAAATGTCCTCGTATTTTTTAATCTCCATTTACTTAAGATATTACATGTAAATAAGCAAACACCCCCCCCCCCTCCATTTGAATCCATTAAAAATAGTTCCAGACCCAAATTCCAAGTGAATAAAAAGTCAACTTTCCAGTTCTAGGCAAAATTCCGATTTTTCAGGTCTGGAAAAAAGGTTCAATATGTTAAAACCAAGGTATTCGTCAAGATTTAAAATCTCAAAAAATTCTTTTATGCAATAACATGGCTAAAAACCTGATTACCGGGAAAAATTATCTTGAAATCTGGCTTTAAAAAATATTTCATTTTCTGGGGTCAAAAGTCAACAAAATTCAACCGGAAAAAGCTTGACTTTGCACAAAAGATTGAATTCGGGCATTTTCCTTTTCCGTTTTGGATTCAAATGGGTTAAGTATCTCAAACCCAATGCAAAGAATTAGAAATTCCAATAAAATATTTCTCTCCTTCAAGATTTATCAAAAATCGTGCAATTTTGGGGTGTCTACAGGACCTTTCCGCCAACTTGTTGCCGGCGGGAGATATGTTACCGCCGGTAAAACTTACTATAGCGGCGTTAGGTACCGCCGCTAAAGGCTATTTCGCGTTGAAAAAATGCGCGCTATTAAATTTTCGCGCGAAAAAAATGGTAAATTAATTTTTAGAGGCGGAAAGTGCTTTTACCGCCGGTAATAGTGCTTTTAGAGGCGGGAATTAGGTTACCGCCGCTAAAAGGTGCCGCTAATTCTCTTCATTTTTGTAGTGTCGGTTTGAGGCTTTGTGGCTTGAAGAGGATATGTGCATGACGGTCATTAAAGAAGCATGGGTATAGTTCAAATGAGGCAAGGTCTTTATCTTCAAGACTTGGGCTATTAGCGAGGGCATTAAAGAAATGGAATAGAGAGTCCATCGGTAATATCCATGGAGAATTCTTACGGTTAAACGCCAAATCCAAGAGATTCAAGAAGCTATCCCAATTGCGGGTAATGCAAATCTCATGGAATCTGAGAAGATATTGCTGCAGGAATACTCTAAATTACTTTCCCAGCAGGAGATCCTTTGGTACCAGAAGTCAAGGGTCAAATGGCTTCAGTTCGGTGATTCCAATACCAGATTCTTTCATAAAATGACCCTATTCAGAAGACAGAAAAACTTGATCTACTCCTTGACGGATGAGACCAATGCGGAGATTTCAGAGCCTAAGGCCTTGCAATCACATATTATTTCATATTTTGATAGCCTATATAGGGAGACCTTTCAACGGTCTAATTTTCAACTAACAGGCCTTATTTCATCACAGATCTCAAATGTTCAGAATGATATCCTGGCTCACATACCTACTGCAGACGAGATCTGGAATGTTGTCCGGAGTTGTATGCCATTTAAAGCGCCAAGACCCGACGGTTATCCTGCTGTGTTCTACCAAAGGTCATGGTCAGTAGTAGGCCTTGATGTAATCAAATTTGTTCAGCAATTTTTTGAGACTGGTCAAATGCCGGATAACATCAATCATTCCTTTATTGTCTTAGTACCAAAGTTTCTTCACCCTCGCCAACTAAGTCATTATAGACCAATTAGCTTGTGTAATGTGCTTTATAAGATTATTTCCAAGCTTTTGGTCCTTTGTCTCAGACCTTTGTTGCCTCAATTGATAGCCCCACACCAGGCCGCCTTTGTCCCAGGATGCCATATAAGGGACAACATTCTCATACATCATGAAGTGACCCATTTTCTTCACAAGCACAAGAAGAAAAAGAGGAAGAAATCATCCAAGCAAGTTAGGAGGCAAGCTCATTCTCAAGGATGGTATGCCCTTAAGCTAGACTTCTCTAAGGCATACGAACGGATTAGTTGGAACTTTTTGAGAAGAGTTCTTACTGAATATGGGTTTAGCACTCAAGTGATTAATCTAATTATGAACTGTGTCTCTTCAGCCTCCTATAGTATCTTATTTAATGGTACTCCAGTGGGACTAATTCGACCCTCTAGGGGTCTCCGACAAGGAGACCCACTCTCTCCTCATCTTTTCATCCTATGCCAACAGGTTTTAAGCCTGGCAATCACTAGAGCAGAAATGGATGGGAGATTCAGGGGTATAAAGCTAAAGCTAAATGGCCCTTCTATTTCACACTTGATGTTCACAGATGATGTGGTCCTATATGGCCATGCTGTTGAGAGAGAAGCCCACTGTATGGTAAGGTTACTCCATTAGTTTTGTGCTGAATTAGGTCAGGAATTGAACCCCCACAAGTCGTCCATTCAGTTTAGTTGGAACTTGCCCTCCTCTAAAAGAGCAGCCCTGAAAGGTCTATTCAATGTCCATGCCACTTGTCAGGATAATAAAGATGGGCTTTTTGCATCCATACCCCTATATTATTGTATATTTGCATTTATATCCTCATGTTTTTAATATTTATATTTATACCCCTCTTGTAGACACCTGATTTTTGCATCCCAAAAATAAAGAAAAATCAAAAGTCAAACTTTCGGTCAAACCCTGACGGGGTCAAAAATCGACTTTTTGATTCAAGACAATTTGGCCATCAAACTTCATATCATTAGAAAGAGCATTTCGACACGATTCCAACGCAACTGAATTTGCTGGAATCGGAGTCCAGATGAGAAAGTTATGAGCCGGTCAAACTTTTGGGGAGCGAAAAGTTGACTTTTTGCTTGATCCCGATTCAGCTGCCAAACTTGATCCCAATGGATAGGTGGTTCCGAGCTGATTCCAACGACACTAAGTTTGTTGAAATCGGACACCGGACGAGGAAGTTATGAGCAGTTGAAGTTTCAGAAAACTGTCCATGTGGCAAAAACGCAGCAAAAATGGACTAAACCACTAAAATAAATAAGATAAAAGTATTTAATAATATTTTAAATAAAGAGAATCTCGTTTTCTAATAAAATAATCGGAAAAATCGGATAAAAATCCTGCAATAAGCCAAATTGAATAAAGATTTGAAATCCAAACATTTTAAAAACGTGCTGGACCGTATTTGATTTACGGGCAGGGCATGCCCGTATTTGAAATACGGGCAAGATTCTCTAAGCAGACACGCGTCGCCGTACGGCGGGACACGCGTCCCGTACGGCCGAATCTGCGATAATTGCAAATATTCGTTTCTCGCCCGTATTTGAATTACGGGCAAGGCACGTCCGTACTTGAAGTACGGGCAAGGCATGCCCGTAGTTCAAATACGGGCACGGGATTTTTGCCTATAAATAGAGAGGCCACCCCCCTTCATTTGAACAAGCCATCCTTCCCTGGCCTCTCCCCTCTCCCTCCTGGTGCACTCCACGACCAAACCCTGCCCAACTGTTGCCCTTCCAAAACCTAAACCTCTTTTTATACCCAAACTACCCCTATGCTCTAAGATTACCCCAAAACTATGCCCAAATCCACTTCAATTTGGCCTTGAACCCATCCACCTTAACAAGACCCTTCCCATTTCATCTTAACAAAATTTGGAGGACGCGGAAGCGCTGCCGAAATCTCTAAGGAGTCACTCCATCACCAAAATCCAAGAAGCACTAGTGTGGTAATTTTTGTATTCACTTCTTTTTAATGGATCATTTCATTTAAGTTTTCTTTCATTTTATCACAATGCTACTAACTCATTTGCTGTTTGTTTTGAGAATCATGAAAAGATGATAATATAAAATGGATTATTACAACAAGGAGAAAAGAAGAGAAGAAGAAAGTGTCTAAAGGATGCCTTAATCCACCAATTTAATGCTTCACTTTGTTTTTTTTTAATATGGCATGGTGGTATGTAAACCCTTGAAACATACCCTCTCCTCTCTTGAATGAGGAGTGTGGTTGGCTGAACAAGAGAAGAAAGAAAGGAGCACAAGACCCAAAAGAGAAGAAATGGCTTTATACGCCAAATGAAAGAAATGTAGAACTTGGAAGGAAACAAGAAGACCAGTGGATGTTACCAGAAGATCCAGCAAGGCCACGGAATAGATCCAGAGTGAAATCGGCAGCAAAAATGCAAATTGAGTGGCGTCCGTAAACTCAGGTCGGTCCAGCCTGGACCGTGTTTAGTTCACGGACAGGGGGGACTGGAATCCATTCACGGTCAAGGCTGGACCGTAGAGAAAATATGGGCAAAAATGTAAAAATGATGAAAAAGTGTAATTTCTTGGTTCGGTTGGACCGGATCCGGCCTAAGCCGGCTTGAACCACCCCCTTTAACCATTTGGGCTATCTTAAGCCCATTTTTGGACTTTGGGCCCATATGGGCCCATCAAGATCCCTTTGGCCCACTAGTGGGGCCCATCTCAGACCAGCCCAAACCCGGCCCGTTTTCAATAAAACGGGCCCAGGCCACTGGACTTTGGTTAATGGGCCAAATCCAAGCCCACTAAGCCCATGGCATGTGTAGATAGTTTAAATAAAATAACCAAAATGGGTTACCCAATAACCCAACTGGGCCCAAGGCCCAACCATGGCAGCCCACGGGTCTTCCAATGGGACCCGGGTCCGACCCACTTCACTTAAATAAATAAAAAAGATAAAATCAAATAAAAAGGGGCCCATACCTCCAGAGGGCCCCACCAGACCCAATAAGCAGCATGCTAGTCTAGGAAGGGTGAACTTGACTCAAAAACCAGGAAGACCCGAGGGACCCGTCAAACCAACGGGGCGGACCGGGGTGTCTTTAGGACTTCCCCGGATCGTAACCGAGGACTTAGCTAGAACTCTAATAAGCCGCAGACCAGACTTAGACCCGATTAGGGCAAAACCGTGTCTGCCTGCACTCTCAGGCAGTGGCGACTCTGAATGTCCCGAGGCACGCACCAAAGGTGCGCCCGGTGTGCGATCTAGGCCAGGTTTAGGTGCGCACACCTCTATTTATCAAAATCGTTACAGTCATACCCCTGACATTAAAATCCGTTAAGTTTGTTGTTTATTTTTTTAAATGACTAAAATAACTTTTTGCAAAATAAATGATTTTTACATTTATCCCCCTATATTATCTTATATTTGCATTTATACCCTTATATTATTATATTTATTGCATCTGTAACCAAAGCCATCAATATGAGGGCTTTTTGCATCCAGACCCCTGTATTATGATATATTTGCATTTTTGTCCTTATGTTTCAAGTATTTATACCCATACTCCTCTACATATCATAACCATTACAACTGCATCCATACCCTTGTATTTATACCCATACTCCTCTACATACCATGTAAACATGCTATTAAGGCTATCATGCAGAAGAAACACAATCCTAAAGAATACTGTGATAAAGCTTATCACATTCAAACATATCAAGCAACTTATGCACATGTAATTCATAGTATCCCTGATCATAAGTTGTGGCCTCAAGTTATTCATGGTTGTAATGTCTATCCACCTAACACATGTCGACCACCAGGATGACCAAAAAAAAAAAACAAACGACATGATGTGGATGAAGCTGAATCAAGTCAACGCAGGTCATCTAAAAGGTGTGGAAAGTTAGGCCATAATAGATGTACATGCAAAGAAGCAATTCCTAGTACGAGCGAAAGGCAGGTATATATGGCTGTAGAGGAGTATGGGAGTATGGGTATAAATACTTAAAACATAAGGACAAAAATGCAAATATATCATAATACAGGGGTATGGATGCAAAAAGCCCTAATATTGCTGACTTTGGTTACAGATGCAATAAATATAATAATATAAGGGTATATAAATGCAAATATAAGATAATATAGGGGAATAAATGTAAAAATCATTTATTTTGCAAAAGGTTATTTTAGTCATTTAAAAAAAAATAAACAACAAACTTAACGTTTTTTAACGTCAAGGGTATGACTGTAACGATTTTGATAAATAGAAGGGTATAAATATTAATATTAAAAACATGAGGATATAAATGCAAATATACAATAATATAGGGGTATAGATGCAAAAAGGCTTGCCGGTTTTATTTAAAAAGCCTGCTCACAAAGACTGTCAGCAGCTCATTGAGAAAGTTACTAATCGACTTGCAGCATGGAAGTCGACTCTACTATCCCAGATTGGGCGTGCCACTCTCATCAAATCAGTTCTATTGGCAATGCCAAATTATTTCATGCAATGTTTTATGCTTCCAAAACAATTCAAGTATTAAACCGCTTAGATCAAATTTCTAATAATTGTTTTTGGCAGCACTCGAAAGATCGGAGATCAATTCATACAATTTGCTGGGACAGGTTGTCTCTTCCATGGAGGCATGGTGGCATTAATATCAGAAGGGCATTGGGCATGAATAAAGCATTGTTGCTAAAGGCAGCATGGCAGCTTTACTCTAATCATAGCAGTTTATGGAAGCAACTAATGGTGTGTATTTTTCAGGAACATCTTTCCTCACGGCTCCTGTTAAGGTACATCATTCGTGTGTATGGAAACAGCTGAAGAATTTAAAGGACTATCTTCTTCAAGGAGTCGGATGGGTTCTAGCTAATGGCCAGAATATTCATTTGTTTAATAATCATTGGCTAGCTACTGGTATTCGACTACCAAGTCCAATGGATCATTTGGATGCTTTGCCAAGATGTCAGGTTAGTAATCTCATCGATCATTCATCCATGCAATGGAATACAGATCTTATATGTAAATTGTGGCCTACCAATATTGCCTAAATTATAATGGGGACCCCAATTTCTCATTCACTACAACAAGATACTCATGTGTGGAAACTGACGGCAAATGGGAGATTCACTGTAGCATCAGCATACCGTTTGATAAGGGAGCCGTTATTATATGATGAAGATCCATTCTGGCTGTTCGTGTGGCACCTAAACTGTATACCAAGAGTGCGTTTTTTCCTTTGGAAATGCTTGCAAGGTGCATTGCCGACTTCTCATTTACTGTCTTCAAGAATTAACTCCATACAGAATGAGTGTCCTCTTTGTGGAGGTGATGATGAAACTGTGGAGCACCTTTGGCTTCACTGCCCATTCTCTAGAGCTGCCTGGTTGGTGGCAATCGGCGGGAATTCTCAACAATTTGGTCCTACACATTTTTTCTTTCAATGGTTCCAGAACCTGGCCTTTACTCTAAGGAGGAGTTCTGGTTCGAATATTAAGGAACCCTTGTCTAATATAGCTCTGTTCGGTTGGACTCTTTGGTCCCACTGAAACAAAGTACTCTTTAATCACTCTTCGATCTCCTAATGTTTTTCAGGTCTTCAGATGATACCACTCATTACAACAGACGATACCACTCATTACAACAGGAAATGCAAAACACCATTAAAGAGGGCTCCTCTCAGCTGCCTCACCCGCTTCAGATACCTGTTACGTGGTCATCACCGAGACAACCATTTGTTAAAATCAATTTTGATGGAGGGTTTCGCATCAGCGTAAGTCAAGCTGGAGTTGGAATTGTTGTTCAGGAATCAGTATTATAGTGGTCTGTTTGTAGCTGATATTGCGTCCACTTGTATAGCCAGGTCATCTTTAATGGCAGAGGCTGCTGCTGCTTGGAAGCTATCAAATTAGCACAGTTTTTGCATATTTCACATCTCTGTCTGGAAGGCGATTCTATGGTGATGGTCCGGTTACTACAGCAACTGGTTGGAAAATCTTTTGTCTCAGTTGAAGCTATATATTCACTGTCCTTGGTTCATTAAGCCAATCCTTGCTTCTATATCCCAGCTTCTTCATCTTTTTTCAGTTGTAGAGGTATGTCATGTATATAGGGAGGGGAATGTTGTGGCTGACTCGTTGGTGAATTTTAGTCTAGATAACTATTCATGTTGTTGGTTAAAGCATCCTCCGGGTTTTCTACGTCAATTACTTTTTGATGATGTACGTGGTGCTGTAAGAACGGCTCCGCATCGTCTAAAGCATTTTGTTTACAGCATCCATCACAGCGTTAACAGCTTTGTGACATGCATCCAAGTATACGGCGCAACATTAAGGGGACATAGACCCGTTTAAGAGAGAGAAAAGCCATTTTTTCCCTTTTCTTTTTCAAAATCTCTTTTCCCTTCTCTCGAGTCCGGGAGATACGAGCGACATTCTCTCTCCCTCTCCCATTTTCAGCTTGTAGTTAAACTGATATTCCTTCAAGCTTCAACAATGATGGAAGCCTTCTAAAATTTTGCAAAAAGCATATTTTCCAACTGCAAGTATACTCCGGTGAAATCAATAAAAAATAAAAAAGAAAATAAATCTTTCTTTCTTTTTTTTGCCATCAAGTTGATTATTAGAAGATGAATTAGCAAAAGACTTAATTCTTCAACTCTTCCTCTCTTTTATCTTTTTCTTGTTGTGTGAACTTCCTTTTAAAGAAATCATGGCTATAACATTGCCAAGATAACAAATCAATACCCAATAAGAAATGCCTTCTATGAATGGTTAGCTCGGTAATGCTTGTGTCCATTATCATGGGAAAGAAAGAGAGGAGGGTGCCCGTCGTAGAGAGGACGGGTGAGTCTAAAGCAAAATGGATTTCAGAAAAAGCTCTATCCATGTAAGGCGCACAATCCTAAACAGCCAAACCAGCAATGTGGCATACACCTTAGGTTGCAAATAAAAAATTTTTATCTTTCTAGGGTTTCCTTATTCATTCTTTGCTGAAGAAAGAGCAAGAGAGAAGACTGGAAGGAAGATTCCTTGCTCTGGCTACTTCCTTTGGTTTAAACTCATTTTCTTGTGTTCTTTGGTGAAGAAACAAGGGGTTTTCGTTTCCCTCTCAATCAATGTGTAAAGGAAAAAAGAAGGAATTTTTTTTCACAGTTAAAAAAAAAAGTCATGTTTAACCAGACAAAAATGGCTCCGTTACAGTTTGCCAAACAAAAGAGGTGAGGGGACACGTGTTTGCACATCAATTAATGCTGTAAGCGTTGCTGTAAACGCAATGCTGGAGACGATGCGGAGCTCGTTGTTCATAATAATAAATTTGGGGTTTTTGCTACCAAAAAAAAAATGGTACTTTTGCTTCATGTGTCATCTGCATAAGTACCTTTTGAAAGTCTAAAGGCACCGATTTATGACCACAAATATTGCTTGTAAAAAGCTTATATTCCGTTAAAAAAGAAATAAAGAAAGGAAGGAAGAAAGAAAACAGGCAACAGAGCATCACATATCTTTCTTAAAAGAAATATCTATCTATACTTCTATACTATATATAATGAGAATATGTCCATTGGGAAGCGTGCCAACAAATATGAATGACTTCCCCAAAAAACCCTTACCGTTCATTGTTGAGGCATAATTAATATGGTTAAAATAGTCAAAACGCTTCTAATTCATCTAAAATTTGAACAGTTGCAAAACTATTCGCTCTCTCTCTCTACGTGCAGTACTACACGCACACCTTGCTAGTTAATAATTAATAATAATAACAATAATAGAAATTATTTGAAAGGCTTTGATATGAACAATCTTGAGAACAAAATCACTTCAATTGATCTAATCATGGGAGGCAATGAGTCTAAATTCGTAGTTGTGTTGATTAAAAACTAAAATTTTCGCATCCTTTTGAGCATAGAAGGAAAAGGGGGAAGCCACTAACCTAATCCATTGAACCAAGATGTTCTCTCTTTCGAAAAGATGGTGCAAACCCTTTTGAGAAACAAAATTTCTTGCTTTAGTTAGGCAGAAGTATGGAAAAATGAGACACAAGATCTATACTTTTGGCATATTCTTCTCTTTTTCTTCTTTCCTGTTCTATTCTCTGTTTGGTTGGTGATCTGTGAAGGAAAGGTCACTTTCAATGCATTTTATGTAAAGATTCCATTGCTAAAATATAGAGAAAAAAAAAAGGAATGATTTGAAAGGTGCTTGTGTTAGACCATCCATTTAAAGAGGAAAAGTTGAGTTACTCACATGATAATGTCTTAACTTATATTACTCTCCAATATATAATATAAGAGGCTGTTTGGTAACGTTTTTTTTTAGAAACAGTCTGAAAACTAAAAACAGTTCCAACTGTTTTTGGGTTTTTGAAAACAAGTGACAAGAAAACCATTTGGTAACAATTGTTGTTTTTTGAGTTTTTGAAAATAGGTGATAAGAAACCCGTTTGGTAACAATTGATAAAAAAAATGATTCAAGTTTTCAAAATTAAAAAATATCATGCAGAGATAATCTAAAAAGATTGTATTAAAGATAATTCTTTTGTCATTAATTGGGTATATAAAAATATTTCAAAAATAACAAAAATTGATTAACGTGAATGACTTCATTGTGTATGAATCAATTATAGTGTTCAACTAGGTCTAGAACTGTTAAAAAGATAGACAAACTCTTAAAAGCCGTGTGGTAGTGAGGTTCGCGGAAGCGTCCAAGGTCCAATTAGGTCTTGAACTTTATCTCTTCGAGAAGGACACGTATGTAATTTCAAACTGAAACCAAAACCCACGAAGAACACTTCTATTGCTCGCTCTCTTTCCCACTCAATTTCGGTTTCGAGAGGGAAAAGCCAATTTGAAGCAATTCGTTTTCCCTCCATTTTCAAAATCCGAAAGCTTCATCGTTCCTTCGTCGTCTCCCTCTCTTCTCAATATTTCCCTTCTGACATTCTCATCCAAAAATTTAAATCATGCGGAAATCCCATTTTCTGTTTCTCGCACCAAAATTTTCCGAGAAAACGAGAGGAAGAGGCAAAGAGAAGGAAAATCTTAAGCAGAATTCTTGATCTTGTGAATACTCAATGGAGTTGAAAATAGCAGAAACCCTTCCTCCTGCAAAAACCCTAGAGGTTACATTAGAAGCTCGATTTGCTTCTATGGAAACCCTAATCTATATTGGGGTTTACAGAATGAATTCAGAAACGAAACAACATTAAAGAGATGAGAGCTTTGGGAAGTTCTTATATTGAGAAAAATAACACCTTTGATCTCTGCTTCTTCAGTTTCACCTGGTTGCTTTGTCGTGCTTGCGAGGAAGATGAGTTTCGTGAGAAAAAGAGTGATGAGAAGTATCGAAGAAAAATAAATAAATTATTACAAAAATTCCATTGAAGAAAAAAACAGTTTGGCGTTTTTAGAAATTGAAATTTTCGGTTTTTGAAAACAGGGTTGTTTTTCAACCGTTTTTCTAAAAAACGGTTTGGCAACAATCAAAACCAAACGAGTTTTTAGTTTTTAAAAACAAAAAAACAGTGTTTGGAAACGTTACCAAACACCTTCTAAGATGGAGAATTGAATCCTACAACAATCATAGTTTTGATGTATGATTTTCTAAATAAGCTTTCATACGTACTTGAGAAGTAGGATTTTCTAAATAAGCTTTCAAATGTGAGTTAAATCACTTTGATAGATTTCTCTAGTATTGCTTCGTGCAACTATGACTCAAAAATAAAAGACGAAATTATAAGATCTCATAGGTTTGATGGCTTATTTTTGTCTAAACCAATGTAAGTAACCTCGTCATGTGTAGGGGTTGCATTATTGCATAATGAGACTTTGCTGCCCTATTTATTATTCTTTCTTTTCCTTAATGAATATAATTATCTATACTCTTTATAAAGAAAGCGCCCCTTGGAAAGCATGCCAAACATATACCCCTTTTTTTCTTAAACATAACCTTATAACGTAAGTTTATTATATACTAGTGGAAGGGTACATGGAGCCATATCAATATATTTTGCTCTTAGAAGACTCTACACCACAAAACTAATGAAGTTTAGACGTTTTATAAATTTTATTCAATAAAATAATAGTTTAATAGGATTTGTACTTATCTATTTTATTAATTAATATAGATTTAATTGGATTTTAATATAAATTTATTAATTAACGATATATACTTATCTAGTGGGATTAATTAACAATATATATGTTATTTATTAATTAATATAAATTTAATAGGATTTTAATCAATTAACATCTACTTATTAAGTAAAGTCTCCCTTATTAATTTATTGATATACATCTAACTGACTTCTCTCTTGTTTAGTTAGTTGATGATCTTACACTTCATAATTTTATAAATAGTTTACAAATATTAAACTTAGATATTTGAAAACTAGTTGAAAATATTAAATATTGAATCCACATTTTGTAAATATTTGAAAACTATTTGTAAATATTAAATATTGTGTTTAAGAATATTGAATCTATGTTTTACTAATTGTTGGAGAAGAGTTGTAATGTGGTAGGATTTTATTGGAGAAAGAATTTACACCACAAGATAATGAAGTTTGGACGTTTTGTAAATATTAAATATCATGCTTAAGAATATTGAATCTATGTTTTGCTAATTGTTGGAGAAGAGTTTAATATGGTAGGATTTTATTGGAGAAAGACTCTACACCACAATGATAATGAAGTTTAGACGTTTTGTAAATATTAAATATTATGTTTAAGAATATTGAATCTATGTTTTGCTAATTGTTGGAGAAGAATTGTAACGTGGTAGGATATTATTGGATAAAGACTCTACAATAATAAATATGCGGGATTAAAGATTATAGGGAAGGAAATTTTTTGTATTTTAAAATTGAAAACACTCGGGGTAGTTCATGCTTTTAATAGTAGTATATATATGGGCAATTTTGTTTTCTTCATATTCACTTTTCAATACCCTTCAAATCCCTTACATGTCTTAACATTTTTAATTACAAACATGCATTACATGTCTTAACATTTTTAATTACAAACATGCAGTACTCCATACTAGTTTGAATAAAAGGAAGACGGGAGATTCTAGCCTGAAATATAGTTTCCATGGATATCCATTATGTTTCATATCTCATTTCATAACTATCCACACATAACAGTTTCTAATGATAAGCAAAATACCTTTTGGTAATTTCTTATGTATGTACAGAACGTACGTACACCCACGAGTGCACATATATACCCACTTGAAAACACATTTTGTGATTATCTCAAAATAGCATGAGATAGTAACAACTATTAAATAGAAACAAAGATTGAGAAGAATAACAGAAGAAAGTAATAAAAAATCAATGAATTTGAAATTTAATCGAGAAATAATTAATTAGAGTCATCCTTAGTTCATGATTTTTCTAGTCCAATTCTCCAATTTAATCCAATCCTGAAAACACTGATAAACAACAAAGATAAATGATTATGCACTTTTTTATATAAGAAATATATTATAATTACTGTAACTTCTTTTTCAACAAATTAGGATGAAAGAATTGGATAAGGAATATTTAGTACTCGAACTGAGACATTAATCACGTCATAGAGTCTCAAAGACTGAAATATCTATTATCTAGACTACTATTTAAGTCAACCCATAAGAATATTTTCTGGGTTCGGCCAGCCTTTTTTATTAGCCAAAAAAACCCCCTTTAAACCCAAAATCTATTTATATATCCCACATGTCCCTCCATTTTGAATACACATCATTATTTATCCTATCTCCACACTCAAAGGAAAACCACCTTACTTGTCCTTTCCTACTTTCAAACTAAAACCATTTATTTCCCTCCTTTATTCAAATTGTCCTATCTTACTAAGTAACTGACCGTATATACGTGTAGTAATGTGCATGTCTCTCGTAGTTACTATAAAGCGAACCCAAATATTCTAGCTCAACATTCTCCTTTCACAAAATAAAAATTACAAATACCAGCAGGGTGCACGTGCAATGCTACTCGTAAGAAGGGATGTAGAGGGAAAAGTTACAAAACTGCTTAACTTTTAAATAAAGGGAATTGAGTTGTTATGGCAATTATACCACCCCTTTTATTAATGAATCTTAATTAACCATATGAGGAAGGTTTCTTTTTTTTCTTTTTCTTTTTTGGGAAAGTTACACATTATGTTTGCCACGCTTCCCAAGGGGTCTTCTCGCGTTATATAAAGTATAGAAGTATAGATTAAAAGATACAAAAGTCCACTATTTTCCTACACAACCTTTCTTATCCATTTGTTTTAGACCTAAGATTCTATCAAATAATTGATTCCCTTTTAACTATTTTACCTATAACTTTATGTCTTAATAATGATCACAGCTTATTCATAACTTTATGTGCTACCTGCTGAGACACATTTTCTTGCTTTACCTAATCTAATATCTGACTTGGTTGATCCCTTGAATACTTACCACCACCACCTTTAGAAGTAATGGTATCTGGAGGGTGCTTTAGTCATTTCACATGAAATATCATGTAGATTCAAGAAAGAAACACGTGTACGAGGACAGATTCGGTGTCGGCGCTGATTAATACGCAGACATAAATATGGTTGTGGGGACGCATATGCCCTTGACTTTGCCGACAATGACACTTCTGTCGCTGTAGCTTCGTTAACGCAACAGATGACAGTTTGACCGTCTCCTGTAGGTGGAAAGTTTCTGTTGTAACTTTAAACGACCGAAATGCCCTAAGAATAAGCCATTTTTTGTAATTTTTCTAAAAACCACATCGTACTGTCCCGTCAAACTCACGTAGCTAAACTACTTGGTTCGTACCTCAGTCTGGTTTGGCTATAAAGTTAAAAACCTTAAGTCCTTTTTTTTTTTTTTTGGTAATATACTCCTCTAAGATCTTGGTTCTCAATTTTTCATAAAACAATTACACTCCTAATATTTTTCATATGTTGATAGTCATTTAGGAAATATGAGAAGTTTTAAAAAATTTCAAGGGCAGTCTTGAATGAGCAAGTAGTTATCTAGTGGATGTGGGAGTTTTTAAAAGGTAGTTCTCTACAAACCAAATTATTAGTTAGAATTTTTAAAAGGTAGTTTTCGCCTGAAATTTTTGTTTGCAATGGTTATTGCTATGTGCATGAGATGCTGCCCTGTGGAGCATATCAATGTCAATGTATTTTTAAGTTTTTTAAATGTTTCAGATGGAACTCACATGAAAAAACAATTACCATGAGATGCTCCACGTGAAATCATCTCACGCCAATAGCTATAAATAATGCAGGCAAACATTGCCGGTGTTGTCATCCTAAACTAGAGTAGCTTAGTTATAAATGGATTGATCTAAATTTGATAAGGTAGTTAATAAAAAAGCTTTATAATACGAAAATGTCATACACTACAAAACAAAGAGGCTTAGAAGGCAACCTTTTACCGGTGGTAAACGTATTACGCCCCTAAAAGCACTTTTACCGGTGGTATAGACTATTTCCACCACTAAAAGTTAACATATTATTTTTTTCCGCGCGAAAAACCCATGGCATTGGTTTATTGCTCGCAAAATAGCCTTTAGAGACGGTAGTTCCCGCCGGTAAAAAGTTGGCGGGAGCATCCCGCCAAATAAAAGATTTGTTTCCAGTGGTAAACAGCTGTTGATAATAATAATTTTAGCGATGGTAGGATCTCTACCGCCACTAAAAGTTAGAAAATAAAAATATTTGTATTTTCCATAATTTCAACAAAAAAAATACAATTTTACCGGCGATTTTCCAAAGTCGTCGGTAATAATCAAATAATGCAATTTTTACCAGCGGTTTAACCCCTGGTAAAGATCTTCTTTGATTTTTTTTAAAAAAAACAAGTATTTTACCGGAAAAAATGGTTAGAAGGGGGGGGAATCGACTTTTAGGGGGGGTAGCCTCCCGTCGGTAAAAGTAAAAGCGGGAATTTTCCCGTGTGCCTAATGCAGTGAATTTTGACTTTACGTTTAGGGGCGGTTATCTACTGCCGGTAAAAGTAAAAGTGGGAATTTTCCCACTACGCAGTAGGCTGGAAATTTGATTTCACTTTTAGGGGCAGTAGGCTACCGCTGCTAAAAGTAAAAGTGCGAATTTTCAAAATTAATTTAGTTATAGAAGCGGTAATCAACCGCCGGTAAAAGTCTCCTCTACATATACTAGCCGAGTCTCTTCTTCTTCAACTTGTCTTTTCTTTCTCTCTTCAAAAACACTTTTCTTCAACTTGCCTTTTTCTCTTAGCAATCTAACTAAAGGTATGTTTTGTTTAACTCTATTTTTGCATTTCTTTTTTCCCCCATCATCTCTGTCTACTTTTCTTCTTTAAAACTCTACTTTTTCACTAACATTTTGATCTTTCTCTCTTTACAGATTTCTTCCCTCATATTTTTTTTGTCTCGAGCTTTAGGCAAAGAGAATGGCCTCCAAGGTGGTAGGAGTAATGGATGTGAATTTGCTCTCTCTCTCTCTCTCTCTCTCTCTCTCTCTCTCTCTCTCTCTCTCTCTCTCTCTCTCTCTCTCTCTAAATCTTTGTTTGTATGCTGTTGTCCAACGACTGCCCAACGACGGTAGCAAATTTTTTTATTTTTTAATATTACTTTTAGCGGCAGTAGTTCCTGCCGGTAAAAGCCACTTTGTTATTTTTTAAATGCATATTTACTGGCAGTTGTTACTGTCAGTAAAGATGAAAAGGACTTAATTGAAAATATTTTTTAGTGTCGGTAAGCTTCCGCTGGTAATGGGTGAGCAATAGTGGTGGTAGCTTCTTCTACTGCCTCTATAACCTTTAGCAACAGCAGTGTTTGGGGTGGGAGGTCTTACTGCTGGTAATACTTTTACTAGCGGTAATTGACTTTTTACCGGCGGTATTTGGGGCGGGAGGTCTTACCGGCGGTAATTGACTCCTACCGTCGGTGAAAGTAGGTTTTTTTGTAGTGATACTAAAAAAAAGGAAAAAAAAATAGATGAATGAATATTCATTTTTTAATAGATACAATAAAGGATGGTACATGTAGTCACACTTAAGCTCTTACACAAATTATTACAAAGTAGTTGGTGGGTAGTTATTTAGTGAATATGGGAGTGTTTAAAAATTTTCAAAAGAAATTTTTTTTTTTAAAACCAAAATATCAAATTAGAATCTTTTGGATTTGATTTATAATAGTATGTATAATTTTTTCTCATAAAATTTTTTGTATGAGACTAATGGGAAGATTGAATAATATCTATCTATACTATTAGTAAAGAGAATAGAGGGGAATATTCCCCCAGATTTTGGCCCTCCATTTTTTTTTTTCCAAATATTATCCTCCACAAACAAAACAATTCCAAACTATAACCCACTCTTTTTACTTTCAAATTTAAATCCCTACTTACAGTTATTACCTATTATGGGTTGAGGACGTGCAGTCTGCACATGTAAGGTTGCTAAACGGGGCTGGGCTGTGGCACGCCCGGCCCGTTTTCTCTAAACCCCTGGCCCGGCACGCCCTGGGTATAAAAAATGTTTTTTTTAAAAAAAAAAACCAAGGAAACTTAGAAAAAAATCACAAAAAAATTCTGAAAAAATATGTTTATTATTCACAAAATTGTCTTATACATATTGTGATAGATTTTGCTCAAAAAATATAAATAAATAAATTATTACAAGTACAACTTTGCAAATACAACAATAGTAACTTGATTCATAACTTTTTTAGAGTCTTGTCAAAATTTTGGCCAATGGTCGGCCTAGGGACCACACCCCCCCATGTGAGCACTCTGCTGATTCTACTCATCATTGGCAAAAATGTTGAACAAGACTCTAATAAAGTAAGAAGAGAAGAGTAAAAGATTGTAGAAGACGTGTGGTTTGGAGTGGGAAGGGGTAAGCCTATTTATAGAAAACCAAAAGTGGTTTTTTACCACCTCTACCCTCCAATATGACTGTTATTTGACAGTTGGAAGGGTAGAAACGGTCTTTAACAGTCAATTACAACCATACCCCCCCCCCCCCCCCAATATGGCAGTTGGGGGGTAAAAGAGGCAAAAAAAGTGGTTAAAACCACTTTTTTAGAGGTTAAAGAGGGCGAGCCTCGGCGGGCCGACCCCCTAGCGGGCCCCGCGGCCGGCGCCAAAGCAGGCCCGTGCCTAAACGGGCCACTGGCCCAGGCCCCTCTGCCCGGCATGCCTTAGGCGTGCTGAGGCCGGCATGGCCTGTTAAGCACCCCTACAAACGTGCCACCACTAATTAAAATAAAGATAAGGAAAAAAAAAACGTTTTATGATGTAATATTTACTTCATTCCTAAACTTTTGTTGAATACAATTCTAGGAAGTTTGGTGAAACAAAACATATCTTCCTCCTCATCTCCCTTCTTGGACCATTGTCAACATAATCTTATCCACTTTGCTACCAATGCAGCAAAAGAGTAATACAATTCTAAGAAGTTTGGTGAAACAAAACATATCTTCCTCCTCATCTCCCTTCTTGGACCATTGTCAACATAATCTTATCCACTTTGCTACCAATGCAGAGTAACCATGAAATTGAGATATTATACTTAGTCAACACCAACTAAATGCATTTTTTTTGGATAACTATTTTTATCAAATAAAAATACAGGCCACAAAGTGGTCAAGGATCGTTGTAAGCCTTGCCCCTAAAAGGTTACAAAGTTGACTTGACCATTCGAACATGAGGGAGACAACTCAAACCCAGATTTGTCAAAACGACAAAAACTCAATAATTGAGTTGGAAAATTTGATTAAAAGTGAAATATACGTGTAACACCTACGGCATCAAGGCTTGGGGTTTGGGGTGTGCTCCTTCGAAAGTCACTGGTTCAAAACCTCTTATAGGTGTTATCAATTCTTTGAGGCTACCTACATAAGATCTGTGGGTTTTAAACTTACCTGAACCATGTAGGTTGCAGGGTTTTGCATGGGCCCTCAGGGATTACTTGATTGAGTGCAAGCGGTCCGAATACCCTGAGTTTAAAAAAAAAAACACCTTACGTCATCAAGTTTTTCTAGGCAATCTGCAACCGCGTTAATCTCCCTAAAAACATGACAAAAATGAAAATAAAAAGAATTCAGAAGAGCCTTAATCCTCCAAATCCAATGTTTAAGATGTCACAAGGGGTGAAGACAAGCGTTGAATCCAATGAAAAATATTTAATGAATCTGTCTCAACAAGAATGTCTTTGAAAGAATAAGAACATACAAGTAGATGCTTTTATTTTCATAAAAAGAAAAAAAAAGCAAGTATATGCATTTAGAGGATAAATATCATAATCTTTTTAGAGAAATACAATTTACATCTCTTACATTAAGTGTATAGGAGAAATTCTCAAGGATTATTTAAAGAATTTTCTTTCATCAAATAAGGAATTTTTATTTTTATTTTTATGTTTTCATTGCAAAATCAATTTTTTAAAAGATTTTTTACCACTTTCATTTTTTTTTTAGAAAGATTTTTTTCCAATTTGGTTCATATTGGCTCCAACTTAATTGTGTATATATTTTTGCTAAGAAAAATAAAGAAAATAAAACCTTTTAGATACGGTAGGGCTAAAATGGTAAAATGATCACTTTTGTTTTCCAATTAAGAGACCGGAAATAACTGCAAAATGGACGAAAGGCACAGAACAGGTGTAACAGAGCGGGCTTTTAATATACGAGAGGGAAGGCGAAGAAGAGAAACCAGAGAGAGAACGAGAGAAGGTTATAGAGCCTTGAGGCATGGTGGGGAGGAAGAAGGGTGTCGGTTTTAGGGTCTCTGTGTGTGGTCAGGAGTTAGAACAGATGTCGAGAGACGGAAGCCATTACAGCCTCTCTAATAGCATTCTTCCTTCGCTTGGAGCCAGGAGCAATCGTAGAGTGAAGCTCCGAAGGTTCATTGTTTCGCCTTATGATCATCGTTACAGGTGATACTCTTGCTATTCCATCTTTAAATCCTTTGTTGGTTCCTTTTGAATTTTTTTCAGATGGGCTATGCATGTTTGTTTGGGTTTTCCCATTGATATACTTATTGTGTTGATTTCACCGGTTCTTTATTATTCTTTGTTTTTTCTTTTATTCTTTAGGAAATGTTTTAATGGGTTTTGATTTATTCCCTTTTTTTTTGGTTGATTCTTTTGGGTTTTAATGTAAAAGAATGTCTTCCGGTTGGAAGCTTTCAATATTTCTCATTAGTTTTTTTTTCTTTTAAAATTTGGTTTTTTTTTTTTGTAATATAATTGTTTAAGTGCTATATTTTCAAGTCTTTTGCTAAACCCTGAGATCAGTTTGATTGAATTTCGTTTCCAATGTAAAATCAGTTCTTTGTTTGGCACATTTTCTTTACCTTGGCTTATTTCTTTAAAATTCCCGGTTCTATTGTAAAAGCATTTGATAAAAATGCATTTTTTTTCAATTTCTGAAAAAATGTAGATTCCTTTCCTTGTTACTAAATTGATGGAAAAGAATGATCCGAGGTTCATATTTAAAGGAACTCATTGGTAAAGCAAGGCTTTTCCTTGCTCTTATTTCAATTTCTAACTTTGTGGAGAAAATTCAATGTGTGACAAAGCTTATTCAAGTCTTCATAAATGTGTACGAGGTCTATAATAATTAACAGATGATTAATCCTAATAAGCTGAAGAGACCTTGCTTCATACTAAATATAACCCATTTGTAAATGATTTTTTTCCCTTTTTTTACAGGGCCTGGGAGGCATTTCTTGTTGTTCTAGTCATCTATACTGCCTGGGTTTCTCCATTTGAATTTGGATTCCTTGATAAACCAAAGGGACCGCTTGCTATAGCTGATAACGTTGTCAATGGGTTTTTCGCTGTGGACATTGTCCTGACCTTCTTTGTGGCATACCTTGATAAGTCTACTTACCTGTTCATTGACAACCCGAAGCAGATTGCTTGGAAGTATACAAAGACCTGGCTGGCATTTGATATCATATCCACGGTTCCCTCTGAAGTTGCCCACAAGATTTTACCTTCGCCTCTTCGTCAATATGGATTCTTCAATATGCTTCGTCTTTGGCGTCTCCGAAGAGTCAGTGCCATGTTTGCCAGGTTCATTTAGATTTATACTTAGCGTGAACTGAATTTTGTAAAATAAGTCTATTGCTTATTCCAAGTGTAAATTTTGATCTCTGGATTATATGCATCACCATCTTGTTTTCTTTTTTAACAGACTGGAGAAAGATAGGAATTTCAACTACTTCTGGGTCCGATGTGCGAAACTCATCTGTGTGAGTACCTCAGAAATATCTTTTGTCATTTACGTACAAGCAAGGTATATTTGGTAATGAGCTATCTTACTCGGCTTGGAATGTTTTTCCAGGTGACATTATTTGCGGTTCATTGTGCTGGGTGCTTCTATTATCTTATAGCTGCTCGTTATTATGACCCAAAAAGAACGTGGATTGGAGCATCTGACAGTAACTTCTTGGCGCAGAGCCTGTGGATCCGCTATGTTACAACTATTTACTGGTCTATAACTACTCTCACAACCGTTGGCTATGGAGATTTACATCCCATGAATACTAGGGAGATGATTTTTGACATCTTCTACATGTTCTTTAACCTCGGACTGACAGCATATCTAATTGGAAATATGACCAACTTGGTTGTCCATGGCACCAGTCGAACTAGAAAATTTGTGAGCTATTCTTTCTTGTTGCCTTTACCAAGTATCTAGGTGTTATGTGAAATTCCATGTTTATGAGGCTTCCGTTTGTGTTTTCTATGGTTTCAGAATTTTTTTTTATTCTTAGTTTATCTAAGTCACTAGTATAATATTACATATGGACGATACTGAAAAAAAAAAAAGAAAAAAAAAAGGAAAAAAGTAAAGAAAAGAAGAAGAAGATATGTTGAACTGAATTGGTTAATTGACTTGCTTAATATGCTTTTAGATATCTATAATGGTTATTAACTGTTTCCTGGTTTCTTATTACCACTGGCTTTAGAAGTTACGCAACATACATCCTGACTTTTTATCTGGTGTATTTTTGTGCAATTACAGAGGGATACCATTCAAGCGGCATCAAGTTTTGCACAAAGGAACCAACTCCCTCATCGCCTACAGGATCAGATGCTTGCACACTTGTGTCTGAAGTTCAGAACAGACTCGGAGGGGCTGCAGCAGCAAGAGACTCTTGATGCCCTCCCGAAGGCCATTCGATCAAGTATTTCACATTATCTATTCTATGCTCTTGTTGATCAGGTGTACCTGTTCCATGGTGTATCAAATGACTTGCTTTTCCAGCTGGTAATCAATTGAAATACTCTAAATTTTACTGTACTGTTCCTCCTTACATCCCCATCTCTTATTCTCTGAATTTCAAAGGTCTCAGAGATGAAAGCTGAATACTTTCCCCCAAAAGAAGATGTGATCTTGCAAAATGAAGCACCTACAGACTTCTATGTACTTGTAACTGGTGCTGTGGTAACTACTGAACTTCTGTCTTTCTGGTTTCAGTCATTGTTTGTGTCCAATATGAGTTACATGCCCCAAAAACTAATAAACGGAATCTGCTCCTTGGGTTAAAGAAAATGTTAATTTACTTCATAACTCATGCATCAGAATTTTTTCCCCATAAAATGATGACACTTGGTATTACAATTCCCATACAGGATCTGCTGGTACTCAAAAACGGAACAGAACAGGCAAGTGCAAATGTTTGAATACATTGTAGATGCTTTAATATTGGGAACATGAATTCTAATGTGTGATGATAAAAATGGTGCACTTCAGGACTAAATGATAGTTGGTTATTGAAGATTGTAGGAGAGGCAAAGGCTGGTGATGTCTTTGGTGAGATTGGTGTTCTTTGTTACCGACCACAGCTGTTCACTGCACGGACCAAGCGGTTGAGTCAGTTGTTACGATTAAACCGTACTGCATTCATGAATATCATTCAGGCAAATGTTGGAGATGGGACCATAATCATGAACAATCTCCTCCAGGTCTGTAACTTGATAGCTCAATGCAAATGTTTTTCTGAATGAAATTTACCTTAGGAAATTTCTAGTTTCCTGTCATGGTATATTTCATTTTAAATTTTTTTGTTGAATGAAAATCTCTTTCCCAAGATCAATAGTATTTGGTCAATTTTCAGTAGGGATACAGCTTGATGAGTTGTGTTCATAAAAATGTTATGATCGGCAAGCATTAATATAACTCTTCTTGTGAGATATAATTTGTAACATGTTCACTGTTAATGGTATATGTTTCTGGGTGTTGCAGCATTTGAAAGAGCTGAAGGACCCAGTTATGGAAGGGGTTTTGATGGAGACAGAAAATATGCTAGCACGAGGTAGAATGGATCTGCCTCTCACTCTATGTTTTGCAACAATCAGAGGGGATGATCTGTTGCTGCATCAGTTATTGAGACGGGGTTTGGATCCAAACAAATCTGATAACAGTGGGAGGACTGCTTTGGTATGTAACTCTCTCTCTCTCTTCCTTTTTTTTTTCACTTCAGTATCTTGAAAATAATTCAGTTTTTTCTAAGACAGTCTCTCTTGTGTTTTTGCCCCCCCCCCTTATTTCATACATGGCCAGCATACAGCAGCATCCAAAGGAAGTGAAAACTGCGTGCTTCTCCTTTTAGATTATGGGGCAGATCCAAATAGCAGAGGTATCTTCTAGCTCATAACTGACTAGAGGTTATATATATATAATTTACTCCTGTTTTCATGTTTTTTCTTTCCTTATATTACCTTACTCTCTTTTTACTAAGGGAAAAGCTGTTTCTTAAAAATTTTAGTAATTTCAGTTCCCATATTCCTAGGTTAATAGGCTGAAATGTGTGCAGGAGTTAAGATGCTGATTTAGCGCCCAATGTCGATACGAGATACTTTTTTTTAAAAGACTTCAGTGTTACCTATCCAAACAAAGAGGATAAATGATCCACATATTGATATATAAATAAATGATTTAGTTTGGTTTTTGGTATTCTTTCGTCTTATATGTTTCAGTTTCTCAAATGCTTTGGTTGTTTGAAATTGATTGACTTGGTCTTGGTCATTTTCATGCACCGTTATCTTAAAGTTTAATTGTCTTTGAGTGCTTTTTTTTTCTTTTGCAGAAATTAAAATGCACATCTAATCAAAGTGTTCAAAAACCTCCTCCCTCATGCTTCATATCCACAGTCATAGCCAATCCTGACTTTTTCTTTCAGTTAGAGGTGTCATAAGTTGATACAAATTATTTTGTGTCAGAGAAATTGATAATAATCCATACGTTTTGGCTTTCCTGAAGTAGCACTGACTGTTATGTTACAAGTATGCATCAATCAAAATCACTATTTTAAAATGAAGAATTATTTGAAGCTTGGAAGGGGCTTTTATAATACAAATATACACCACTCTCCTGTCTCTAAATGGTATTGATATATGTACTCTTATCTGGCTGTGATATCATCCATTGGTGGATGTGTTTGTTAGTTTTTATGATTATGCACAATAATTTATTGTGGTAGGACACCGTATTTCAGTTTAATCATCTTGTAATGTCTTTTGTGGTCACCATGCATAAAATACTGACGGATGCACTAGCACTTTTGTTCAGATTGATAATTTATTTATTTATTTTTCCTTTCTATTTTCAGTTATTTACATCCACTTGTTCTTCCCTATTTTAAGTGATATCAGATCAAGAGCTTGATTTGCTTTGTATCTTTTAAAAATCAAGTATAAATCTAATACTTTCTATTATAGATTCTAGGTGGATCTCTTTATTCTTTTATTTACTAGGAGTTTTCCTTACTTGGCTTCCCTTTCTAAAGTGCTCAAACTGAAGGACCTCCCTCAATTAAATTCTTATTCTATTATAAGATCAATATCTGTTGGCTAAGTTTGCATAAGAAATCTAAGATTTCATGTATTTCAAAATCATGCATAATCCTCAGGTGTTGATATCTCTATCTCTATCAGATATTTTAGGTAGACCTCTTTATAGGTTTCTATCCACGAAGAGCTTTCCTTAATTGGTTTGCCTTTCTAAATTGATTATGACACAGAAATTTCTTTAATCATATTTTTATTATTTTCACTAGTTTAGCTGCCTGTATTATTTATTTATCAGCACAAAACGGCTAATAATTTGACATGGATTATAAATTAATGTTGTTTCATGAGTTTCAAGTCTCTCTTAAATATAATATAATTCTGATTGTTGGTAGCAATTTTAAGCTCTTTATTCTCATTATTATTTTTCAATACTGATATATCCTGCCTTTTGTGTTATGAAGTAGTCCTATATGATACTACCATGATCAAGCCATATGTGCAATTTGTTGAACTTGTCGAAATTGGTCAAAAGTGATCTTATCTCAACAGTAATGATTTAATAAACTTCCTACGGTTACTTATTTACATAACAGTTGACTTTGAAGTGGTATGGAAACACCATACTATTGGGGTTATGTCATCATTTTATCATAAAATAAGCTTTTGTTAATCTCATTTTCTTTAGGGGATTTATTTTCTTTGCTATCCTGACCCTTCCACTGTCTGGTGGTTTGTTTTGCAATCTATATTAAGAAAACATGGTGAGCCCTTTGATACTCTCAGCCAGTCATTTGCTTTTTGTACAGATACAGAAGGAACTGTCCCACTATGGGATGCAATATTGGCAAAACATGAACCTGTGATTAAAATTCTGGTAGACAACGGTGCAACCATATCATCTGGGGATGTGGGCCAGTTCGCATGCACTGCTGTGGAGCAAAATTGTTTAGACTTGCTGAATGACATTGTACAGTATGGAGGGGATGTAACAAAGCCCAAAAGCAATGGAACTACTGCACTCCATGTTGCTGTTTGTGAGGGGAACACTGAAATAGTTGAGTTCTTGTTGGACCATGGGGCTGATATTGACAAGCCTGACATTCATGGTTGGACCCCAAGGGAGCTAGCAGATCAGCAGGGACATGAAGAGATAAAAGCTCTCTTTCAATCCAAGAATGAAACCAAAGTCAAATCCTCCAAAACCATCCCTGAGCATCAAGAGGTGCACCATGTTGGGAGGTTTGCAAGTGAACCAACAATTCGTCCCGTCTCTCATGAAGGCACAGATTCCACCCCAGAGGTGACATGGATGAATAACGGTCGAAGGCGCAGAACAAACAACTTTCATAACTCACTCTTTGGCATCATGTCAGCTATACACCAAGATGAGAGGGGCTTACATCCATCAATTAGCCATGACACAGGGACAAAGAGTTGTGACGATTACCCTGCTAGAGTGACAATTAGTTCCCCAGAAAAGGGCGAAGTCGCTGGGAAGCTTGTGCTGCTGCCTGAGTCCCTGCAAGAGCTACTTGATATTGGTGCTAAAAAGTTTGGGTTCTCTCCCACCAAAGTTCTAACCAAAGATGGAGCTGAAATTGATGATATAAAGCTGATTAGAGATGGTGATCATCTCATTCTTGTTAGTGATGTGTAATGCAAAAACCTGACAACCCATGATTGTGAATTAAAGCAAGGAATGTTTCATGGATGGTTTCAAGTGTATCACTCCCCTAGGTTCATGCTTACTTGTAACCAAGTGTCACCTCTGTCCCACTTTGGGCTCTTTGGCTTCAGCTGGAAAAAAAAATGGGTGAGCTGGAATGAAAGATTTTGTTGGTCCCCTGTATTTTGGGTGTTCATTGTTCAGTTAGAGCTATTTGATTGAAGTCAATGAGAGGGGTTTTGTTGATGAAAAAATAGAATTCCAAAGGCCAAATGAAATTGGGGAGGAAAGTTGAAATTGAAGGCTTTGCACACTTAAAAAAATGTAATTATCAAATTATTCTTTTTGGATCTTGAGGAAGAAAAGCTTGTAAAGGAGATCATGAGAAAAAAAAATCAGGAAAAATACTAATCTATATAAACATATACCCTATATATATATATATATTCTTATTTCCAGGACTTGAGAATGGTTGAGTGGGGGAGTAGAAGAAGGCACAGAATTCAGAAACATGAAAAATAATAGATCAATGGGAGCTTCTTGGGACCGGAGTTTTAGAATAGGCAGGTTAATGGGCTACGGACCTGGTGGGGAGACCTTTGCCAAGCGCAACCTCTCCAATTTACAATTGGGCCCTTCTTACGAAAGTAAAAGTTAAAACCATTCATAGGCCAGGCCTTAAACGAGTCTCAGATTTTCCAATTGGGCCTAAAATGAAGCCCAAGATGAAGCCATGTGGTTAGGACCAGTCTTGTGTAAAACTCTTCCAGGCTTGATCCTAAACAATAATTGGCTTGACCCACTTCGGCCTAGTGCTTGGGTTCAATCCCAACAACATAATTGGATTCAGGTTAGGCCCATTCAGCCCAACTTTTGTCTCCCTTGAGGACTGAAGATTGTTGATTAGTAAGTCTGTCAATGGGTGAAATACAGTCCAAATCCACTGTGATCCGAATTTGATCCAAATTAAAAATCCCAATCTCAGTATTTGAATCCGTATCCAAGTATCCAACCATAATTCAAATTCATGGTACTCACATTTTTTAATAACTTGGTTATTTTAAAACCTACACATCTGTTGTTAGAATAATTATCGTTCTAGACAATTAGATACTATTACGAAAGAGAAAAGGGAGAATATTCTTTGGTTCTAGCCCTCCCCTTTTTTTTTTTCCTAAAATTGCCCTCCACAACCAAAAGAATTCCAACATATAACCACCACAATCACTACTCTTTCCACTTTTAAATTGAAACCCCCTATTTCTGGACTTGAAATCTGCTGGAGCCCTTGGCTGGAAGATCTGCTGGTCCAACGGTGATGTATGTGTCCACATAGGTGCATGAAGCCTATATGTACACACCTTCCACCGTTGGACCAACAGATTTTCTAGCGTAAGGGACTAGCTGATATGGCCTCCTATTTCTGTGATATTTCTCTCATCCGGAATTATCTACCTATTAGTTTAAACCATGGAGAATTACAACTGTTCCCTCCCCTACGTGCAGTTATGCACATGCACTCTACTAGTATATAAGAAGAGAACAAAGAGAAAGTGATTTTGGAAAGGAGAAAAAGAGATAAGGAAACAAAGAGAGAAGAGGCCTACCAAAGTAATACTATTAATGCTATTGATTATCATCTATGGTAGCTAAAGCTTCGGTGACGACGAACATAAAGAGCCAGGAACAAGGAGAGAGGGATAAGACAATACATACATAATTCTGAAAAAACCAAAGTAATCTTATTATAATAAAAATATTATAGCGTTTGAACAAATATTTAGATCAGATACAAGCAGATTCATATTTACATTCAAATTTAGTCATATCCGTATTCGAACTATAGATATATCCTTAACTTAGATCCATAGAATTCAGGTACAGATCTAACCCATTAACAACTCCAATAATTAGAAAAAAAACCCTATTTTGGAAAAAAAAAAAAAAAAAAGAGATTAGGAATGAAGTCAAGCACAAGCCAGGGTAAGTTTGCCAACCCGAAATGTCTGCCCAAAAACATGACCAATGATGATCAGGGAGTATAAAATACCTATTAATTCAATGGCATTAAGTGGCCTTCCTTTTAGTCTCTTTTTTTTTTTTTTTGGCAAATGCAATAGGATGGTAGTACATATGCAGTCAAGGCTCCTATACAAGCCCTATCTATTCTGTATTGTCTCCTCCCTCCCCTGTTTTCTATGATCTTTCATTACCAAAAAGATTACATATCATACCCTCCATCATCCATGTATCCAAAAGGAAAAATGTATTACATTGCAAATGCTTTTCTGTTGCCCCCCTCTATCCCCTTTTCTTTCCTTGTACTGTTAAATTCTTCATTAACTTTCTTTTTGAGAAAGTGATTGGACACAAGAAGATATTCTTCCACCCTCTTTACTATTGATCGTCATCACCCATTTTCTTTTATAATCGGTTGACTTCTCACTCTCTTTGGGAAGTATTCTCTTCAGGGTAAACCTGCAATAACAAGTACACATCCATTAACTCTAACATCCTTACACATTTTCAAGCAATTCACATATAAGGAACAAATAAACGTGTGCGCAATGCATGATGCATGAAAACGCTGTAAGTTATAAAGAAAATGATGATCTCTTGCCTGTGAAAGCCTTTCTTCCCTGAAGCTCACATTTCTCAGTTTCAACTCTCCTCTGCTAGTGGTGAGCTCATCCAATATCTCAGCATCACACACTTCTAATTCAGCCTGCTCACTGCCATTATGAGGTGTTTCCCGTTCCTGGAAACATGTTTAAATGAGTGCTAATTAAATGCTAAAATCAATGGGAATATTTGACAAAGATGGATCATGCTAAATGCAATAATGGAGTCACAAGACCAACATTGGATACATTATTAAAAAGATGCAAGAAACTTAAACCCCTGTTGCAAATCTAATCAAATTCCGTATTATAAATAATTATCATTCAAAATCTTTAAGTGTTCAGATGCCTAGATTTGCAATATGGGCTTAAATATCTGGTATCTTTTTCATAATGTTTCCAATTTTGGCCGTGACCCCATAATATTTCGTCTTGCCACAGTACTGAATTTGATTATCAGCTTACCAGAGAATAAAAAAAGGGAGGGAAATTGATTATCAATCATGGTTATTACAGGGTCAAGATGAAAAATATGAAGCTGTAAGGCTCAAATGTGGACAAAGTGAAGTAAAATACCTGGAATGAGAAGCTTCGAGCGCGCCGTGGGCCACCGGCAATTTCCTCATATTCAGCTGCATCTAATTCATACAGTTGACCTGGTTGAAATAGCTTGGGAAGGATGTGCTGCCTTATGGATATGAGCAGGAAAAATGGCAGTGGGAAGAGTATTCCAGCTATAGGAATCCAGGTCACTCCGAAACAGATCAAAAGATACAGAAACTGGAAGAGTGTAAACATAGCAATGTACTTGAAGGGCACCGACTCCACAAAGGAAGCATGAACACCTTCCAAAACCCTGTCAAACAAAGTTCCACAACAAGAGATAAGCAAAGCAGATAATCATGGGAATTTAAAGCTCTTTTCTAAGTTAAATCATCTCAATTTAGAAAGAAATTCTTGTTTGACAACAGAATATCAATCCTTACGGGTAAACTCAACCTAAGCCACTCAAATGAATTGAAACTTACTTAAATCGTCGACCAGGGGTGATGAACAGCAGTAAAATCCTCTCCCAAAATTGGTTCCCAGGGAGGCTGTCAATAGCCATGTATGCAAAGTATCCCCAGAGAACAGATGTAGGTATCTTCTTAATTACGGGCATAGCGAATACTGATGCACCCACAAGAAGGGATTGTAACAGGTTGCTCACTCTCTGCTCATTAACCCGGACAGGCAAGTAGGCATCAATGTGTCTTTCAGGATCAAATTTACCCTCCGAGTCTCCTCCATCTTCAGCTTTCATGACTGCCTTTTTCAAGTCCTCAAGCTCTTTAGCTACTGATGTATTCTGGAACCAGAACCACACTATGATTAAAAATGGCTGAAAATTACATGGAAGCATATTTGCATTGAGGTCTTGCTTAACATAATATCAGATTCGATTTTTGGGAATGACCCGTCAGAGCCCAAAACTCACACGAAGCAAGATTAACATTTGGAAAGACACCTAAATATTTACCAGTAAAATCACCTAAGCAAGTCAAGGGATTTAATAGTTTTTATATGAAGATAATACTTACATTTGGGGATGTGTCCATTTCTATGAACACCTCATGCATCTTGCCATAAATTTCCGAGTTGCTAGCTTGTTTCTTTATGCATTCCTTTGCACTCTGTACCATCTTTTTCCGAATCAACTGCAATCACAGATGAGATTCTCTAAGCATATAACCTTCCTGCTTTACTAAGAACGCAGCAGACACATTCCTCTAGTAACTTTCAACCAACCTGCCTCTTGAGAACAGCAAGGCTCTTAGTATGCATAGGGGACTGTGGGAGGACCCCATTTGAAGGAGGCAGTCCAATCAATCCACATAGTAAAGTCTGAAATCATGAATTGCAACAGTATATCAGTTTTGATGAAATAATATAAGGGAATCAGGAGTTGAGAAAGTAACAAAAAATTCTGGAAATGAGTTCCTACCATAAATCCAAGCAACAAGATATCATGATGGTAAGCTGATGGATTTTTGAGATTAAACTCCTTCTGCTGTGCCAACTGTGAAGCAACGCTATGGTCAAAAAAATAAAGACCTGCTATCATCACCGCTGGTATAAAGGCAGCAAAGATATATGCTGGTGGAACTTTCCCCATATCCTGAAATCACAAGGATGAAAAGCAGAAGATTTAGTACAATGCTTTCTGTTAATTGTTTTTTTCATTCCCATTTAAACCAGAGATAAATTTTGCATTAGTTCCGCCCAAGAATTCCATCCCCTTGTTGATACAATGAGGAGATATTGGTCCTACGTGATAATGATAGAACACAGAGTCCTTTTCTCTGGAGTCTGTGATGGCATAAAAGAACTTCTATTTCTTGGAATATACAGATTAAAATAGAAGCGTGACTAATTTGACAGTAATACACTTGAATTGCACATTTTTAATTTTTTTAACTGAATATTAATCCAAAAATCTATGATTGCAATTTCTGGAAGTTAAAGAAAGGAAATAAAATATTGATTCTCTGCAGTTTCATTACCTTCACTACTGTCCAATGGTATAATGATGCAGAATCCCACGGAAGAGGACTGTAAAGCCTCCTGGGAACTCCTGAAGGAACTTTGCTTGGTACACTGAATGACAGTGCTGACCATACTAAGACCATTAGGGGAACCCCATAGTCTGCAACGAAACTTCGGAACAATCCTGTACTAAACAGTAAAAGATTTAGGTTAGCAGATAAATCACTTAGCAACAACGTTAAATCACTCAAAGTCAATTTATGAACCTGTGCCATATCGCCATGATCTTGCCCTTCTGCTTTTTAGGGAAGTAAGCAGCAGGCCAAAGCAGAATATGATTGCCAGCAACCCATTTGTATAAAGCCACTGGAATTGATACTTCTCTTTATTTGGGTCTTCAGCTTTGGGTATTCCAAATTCACTCACCACCCCCTGAAATTCAAACGTTTATACAAGATTAATGACAAGGTCCAGAAATTTGCTTTTCAAGCTGGGCCAGATTTTTTTGACATATTACCTTGATGGCCTCCTGAATGAAAAGAACTGTAATCAACATGCCAAAAAGTTCCCCCGCAATCCGTGTAAATCTAGTTATAATGGTACAAGCATTGAATATTGCAAGGAGAAGCAGCAAGAGTGCTGTCCATACACAAACCCTGCAAAAGAAAATATCAATAAGAACAAGATACGACATGAACCAAGGTTGTGTAGTATGAAATTGTAAGGAGCAAGTTCTTGTTACCATCCAGACCAAGCCAAGAACAGGTCTCGTCCCAAATCTGCATTTCCTTTGGCAAAATTGTACAGATAGGTATACATTATAACAGTAGGCTCTGCCACTCCCAGTATCAGCAAAGGTTGTCCTCCAAGAATCGAGTGGATGACACCACAAATAGCAGTAGACGCCAAAGTTTCCACTGTACTCAAGCTTCCATCTACACAAAGAGAACATAAACTTTTAAAATCAAAATTTTGTCGGGTTATTTCAATCGATCTGTCTCAAGATTCTATCAGAGGAGAAGATGAAAACGAAAAAATAAAAAAGACCAACCTGTATCTCTACTTAGTTGTTCTCCAAAAGCGATAACCGGCAGCGCAGAAGCAAAGAAGACATATGTTGTTGGAGCCAATATACTACAAAGATGAAAATAACACAAAATTAAACTTTTGAAGACCCAAAAAAATTATGCCCAGGCTTGCAAAAGTTAATAATTAATACTTGACGCCTGAACAAATTCCGCCGAGCCAGTCTTGCTTATAGCATTCTGATCTTCCTTTTATGTCCTTAATAATCCCTTTGAATGGGGCTTTGATGTTTTCCATCTGAAGGAAAGATAGCACAAAGATCAGGCAGAGAATTCCAAAATTCATGAAGAAAATTCAGAGTCATCTTGAAGATCCAGAATCCATTTGAGTTAATTATTACTGTCACATGGAGCAGTAACTACAAGAATTCAAAAAGAATCATGAGAAGACGAAACAAACACGAAAAGAAGCAGTTTTCCAACATTCACAAATATAATTCCCAGCACTACGTCATCCCACAAGGAAATTCACCTGGTGAGAGTTTGTAGTTCAGCTTCATTAATCAGTAAGAGTCAATGCATATAAACAAATATACCCCAGTTATTTAAATAAAATAAAAAGAAACTAGTGATACATGTGATCAGTATGTAGGGATTTAGTATATGAAATAATGTGGTCCACTTGATATGCAGAAAGCAAGTGAGAGATATCACTGTGACTTCATAGAATTATATGTAGACAAGAAAAACAAAGAAGGAAATGCACCAAAGAAGAAACAGGGACGCAAAAAACAGAACAATGGAAACCTCTGCTTTATATCCAAAGAACGTACAAAAACGGAGCTTACGAGATTTCCATTTTAATATTTCTTACGAAATAAGGCCCACAAATCCATCGAAATCAATTCAAGAAACCGCAGAAGAATCAACACTTCATAGAAGGAAAAAAACTATCACATGAAATTTTAAAAAAAAATTCAACGCTTTTTGTTTCGTCCAAAATCAATTTAAGAAACGGCAGAAGCTTTGTTAAGAGTAAGAAATCAACACTTCATAGAAGAAAAGGAATCCCATGAAATTTAAAAATTAAATTCAATGCTCCATGCACAAACGAGGACATGGTTCGAACCCAACTACTCCAGGAAACAAATCAAAGATCTGACAACAGAATAAAATTTTCGAGAAATTTACTATTTCGGCTACATCTTTTGATTTGCCGGAAAATAAATTTCCCCGTTTAGAATTGTTTTGAACTCTTACTGCACGAAAATCCGATTTCAGATTGGTTTAATCCAAGAACAAGACAAATGACTCAGGCAGACCAATCTATCTACGTTTCCACAGATCTTGAGATTTAAAAAACATGCATAGCATTTCAGAACCCCTCTTCAACCGATTGATTTTCGACCAAAAACACGCGAATTTAAATCTGCATGCAAGAAAAAACTAATCGATTTGGCATATTATTATTAACACGATACAAATCCATCAAACACAAGCAAAGCTTAAACTCAAATCGCAGTATCTTATATTTCAAACATAAGAAACGCTTTTACAAACCTCCATTCCCGAGGAATGCATTACCAGACCCTTAAAACCAGAAACCAAAACCAACAAATCCACGGAACACAAACACATTCGCCTGAATTCCAAAACCAAACACGAATCGAACCGGAAAAAAAAAAAAGAGAACGTACCTATTAATCCTCAACAATAACCCTTGCCGTTTGCAACGGCAAGACAGAGTAAAAAACCAATCAAGCTCTTTCTCTCTCTCTCGTCTTCGTTACAACTAAACGCGTATCGAAAGTTAAATCTCTCCGGTAAGAGTGACGGAGCGGCGGCTAAAACTCGCCAGAAATTTCAGATGGAAAGCTCTCCGGATTACCGGTGGAGATGAAGTTCTTCTTCTTCTTCACTCGGCGGCCTTTTGAAGCGGGAGGGAGGGCAAACCTCCTCCTCTTTCAAACACCGCGGGAGTCGTGGTGGTCCCCACCACTTCTCCTCTTGCAATTGCCAGTTTTTACTTTCCAGGAATATCTCCGATTTCCCACATGGCGATAAGTTATTGGTTACGACTTAGCACCTCCGTCAATCTCTCAGACGGGGTGTTTGTCGCGGTACCGTTTTGACTGAGGGTATCGTCGGAACAATGACAGAAAGACCTCGGATAATTTTCCATGCATCGCAATCTACCGTATTTAACATTTAACAAGGCCCATAGCCGTTGATTCTAGCGTGATGTTTTACCTGATCTTCATAACATCTATATATATAATACGAATAGGCCCTTTCTTCCAAAACAGCCCTTACACAGTGTTAAGAATATATAATAATAAAAGGGTACAATGGTCAAAACTACTTCAATTTTTTCAAAACTTTAATCATTTTTACAATTGTTACTTCCCAAATTCCCCTTCATCCCTTGGGTTGAAATCGTCTGCTGTAAGACTGTGGTAGACATTTGCAGCTTCTATGAGATGTCGCCACGTGCAACATCTTACTGCCTGTGTTTTTTTCACATTTATCAATGTGAAAAGACACTTTTACCTTGAAAAACACAGGCCGTGAGATGTTGCCCGTGGCAACATCTCATGCGGCTGCAAATGCCTGTCGCATAGTCTTGCGGCAGACGATTTCATCCCTCATCCCTTCCCTTCTTACACACGTGCAAGAGAAAATAATTAATAACTTATACTTTTGAAAAATAATTCAGATTCGATCATCAAATTCTTTATAATTAGAAAATAGTTATATTTTTTAAATAATAAAAAAAACAAATGTTATTTTACTGTATAGACTAGTTTCTAAAAATCCCCTTAAACTCTTGCCTCATTTAACCCTCCATTATTATATTCCAATTTTCTTTTGTTCTTGTCAAAATTGTCCGGCATTTCATTTTTGTAATTAACTATCTAATCTATTAGGGGAAAGGCACGAAAGAATAGGTAAGTGTAGGCAATCATATAGGAGATAGAAGCCAAAAAAATAAATAAATAAATAAAGGCATTTTTGGCAATAGCGAGTAACTATATATTGTAAGGAGATAAAAGTAAATAAAAACAAAAATAAACGGCATTTTGGACAACAAGAGGTAGTTATTACGTGTAAAGGGTTAATTGAGGGATCAAAATGAATTAAATAAAGAGTGAAGGACAATTTAAATAGCAAATCTCGGAGAATCCTTAGGATTGGCTTTATAAAATAATATATATTCTTGGCATATTAGATGTATATATTTCATGAAAATTGGTTTATATGTCCAATCATATCACGTCCATGTTAAACGATAATGTTTTGCGAATGATGGAGCGGTGGCACCAACGAGCATTCCGCGTTTCTTGTTACGGTAGATAGCGTGCGAGACAGCGGGAACTGCATTGTCTTTTTTCCAACGGACAATCAGCTAGAGTCTGTAGACAACTAAGCGCCCAACCTTGCACCTTCTTACTACCATCCGAGTGTTTACACCCTGACCCTACGGTTTTTTTCCAACCCAAGCTAGGTTAAAAAAGCCCCTTCGGAAGCGTGCCAACAACTATATACGGCTTTTCCAAAAAAACCCTACCATTTGTTGTTAAGGCACATTAATATAGGGTTAAAATAGTCAAAACCCTGTCTATTTGTTAAAATCTGGAGAGTTGAAAACTGTTCTCTCGCTCTACGTGCAGTACTGCACATACGCCCCGCTAGTGGTAATTAAGGATGGTTAGTCGGTTAACCTGCATTGATTTGTTAATGGTTAGGGTTAGGTAAGTCATAAATCAGGTTAGAGTTTTACTCGTCTTGACTCGACCCCAAGTTACCTCGATTATAAAATATACTTATCACATATATCCTATATAAAATATATATTTTATAAAATCAATTTATATGTTATATTTAAAAACATTCATATTTTAACAATTCTATAATAAAAAATCAACAATTCCTTTTATCTCTTAAAAATGTTCCGACTATGCATTTAAAACTGCTTGATTAGTTGGTAACTAGTTTTAAATTATATAAGCATGGCAATTAATTGGATAATAGAAGTAAATAGAAATAAAAGTGCAATACATTTTGTGCAATAGATGTTAGGCTAGAATAAAAGTAAAAGTGATGAGCATTTTGGACAGCAAATGTCCGTAAAAAATCTCCAAGGTTCTCTTTATAAAATAATACAGATTTAAACATTCAATTGGATTAATTACACTTTTGTTAAGCATCGACCAAGTACACTGGCGGAACCAGTGTATAGTAATTGCCTCCCCTAAATTTTATTTTTTAATTAAAAATATACATATATTTTATATGTTTTAGTTAAAATTTATGTTTTGTCCCCCTAAAATTTCTGGTTCTCCCCCCCCCCCCCAACTCATTGAAATTTTTATATTTTATGAGAACCCCCTCTAAAATTTCTGGTTTGCCCCCCCAACTCATTGAAATTTCTATATTTCATGAGAACCTCTTCTAAAATTTTTGGTTTGTGCCCCCAACTCATTGAAATTTCTATATTTCATGAGAACCCCCTCTAAAATTTCTGGTTTCTGCCATCAACTCATTGAAATTTCTATATTTCATAAGAAGTGTTAATTGAAAATTTTTTTTGCCTCCTCAGATTTGGAGTCTTGGTTCCGCCACTGACCAAGTACATATCACCATCACTGGGAACTAATCACATGGGCGGTGATGTCAAACCAAACGAACGACTTATTATTAGGTAGGAAAAAAAATTAGGAAAAGTTTCATGGCATGTGCTACTACGTACTAAGAGGAACGAAGAAAATTCGTCATTCATTCTAAGACCAAATTCCATGAAAGTGATTTGGAACAGAAAGAACACAGAAATTAGTATCCCATGTTGCTTATTTTTCTTCAACGACTTTTCTATGGCGTTGAATAGCTTGGGAAAGATCTGTAACTTAACTAAGTGACAAATTGATAATTAATGAATAGAATCATTTCTAGTAGGAAAAAGTGAACGACAGATGAGTTACAGTGCCTATGGGAAATATCTGTTCGGGGATTACAATGCCTCACATCTTTTCTGTGTGGAGCTCCTATGGGCACGTTTGGTCAAAAAAAGAAAAGATTACTTCACAAGTTGGCTTTTAATATCGACTGGGGGATTGCCATGCGCAAAAGAATCAGAAACAAAGAAGGTACACCGTACACACACGCGGCGTTAAAGCAAGAGAGGAAGTGGTGAAATTGAAGATGATGGCTGTAAAAAGTAACACGGACGGCTTGTTCATTCTTAGATGCTTCTTATGGCTGTGAATATTGAAACTGTTTACACCTCCCAATGGAGTGGCTAATGAGAAAGTCGTCCTTGTTCTTCCGGAACCGCTAAATGCCTATCCAGAGTCCAACTTGCAGATATGCAAATTAAAACCATTGGAAAATTTTTACATAAATGTTTTTGGAAACAACTTTCCCACTTGTGGGGTAAGGCTGCATAGTCAGACCCTCTCAAACCCGAGAGCCTCGTGCATTAGACTAGCCCTTTTGAGTAATTTTGGACAACCGGAAATCGTGTATGAGTGCTGAATAGGTCCATTCAGCTTAAAAAATCATTTCCATTCAGCTCAAATTTTTATATTTCAGGACATTAGGGGTTTTGGGGCATATAAACACTGGATTGGCTTTCAAAAGAGTAGATCAATAACATTCAGTTTCTTTTATCTTATTTAGGGTTGAAGACAGTATTCATTTTCCCTTTCTTTGTCATTTCCTTACATCAGTTAGGGTTAGGTTTTGAGAATCAACTACTCTACCTTAAGCATTCTTTTGATTCGCTAGCATCCAAATGTTTAATTTGCTGATCTAAGTCATTACGTTACCATGCATAATCTAATCGTATCTGAGCAATACATGACGCCAGTGCCCTGTTTGGGACAAAACAAAATTGCAACGACAAATGCAAGGTGTCGAGGGTGGAGTGCACGTTCACCAACCAAAAGCGGTCGCAAGGGGGATCTTATTGTAGGTTGACACATGTTCTGTCATAATTGGTATATTCTGGTCCCATATTTGCTGGAAACTGAAGCTGGAAGATCGGCTAGAGCTTACACAGATCTTTGCCATGTGTCCCTAATTCATTATTGGATACAATCAAATTTATCACTGGGTAAAACTCACTACACCTAATTTATCATAGGATACAACTCAACTCATCATGAGTACAACCCAACTCATCATTAGTAAATGTCATAGGATACAACTCAACTCATCATTGGGTAATACACAACTTATCATAGGTATAACCCCACTCTTTATGAGATACAACTCAACTTATTCTTGGGTACAAACCATTTCATCATGATAAGTTGGCATGATAAATGAGGGGGACACGTGACGGAGATCGGTAGATACTCCAGCTGATCTTCCACACAACAAGCTCCAGCTGATGCAAGGGCGTATATTCTAGCCTAAATCTTGTGGTGTCTTTCTCGGCCATGATGCTTTCGTCCTTGTTTTCTTGGTTTATATTGTTTTCGGTCCTTCAGCTTTGTTATTTTAATACTAACCACGGATTTTGATTTCGTTAGAGAATATTATCTATTGTTTAAAAAATAAAGGCTATACTTTTAATTTATAACAAGAACAATCTCAAATACGAGGTGTTTGATCTATTCAAATGCAAAATATCATAATCCAAAAATTATAAATTAGTCTGATTTTGATTAGATTATCATCCTGCATATTATATATCTATACTATTAGATAAAGCCAATCACTTGTTTGCTACCTGACATTCTATACCAAAATTGCCCTCCAATTTTTTTAAATTAATTCTCAAACCAAGTTGTTAACACCGAGTGTATTGTAATAACTAACCTACCACTTCTTTGTTTATTCTTTTGCTATAAGCATAACATGTGCATTCCCTTAGGTTGTGTTTGGAACCTTGGCTTTGGGGAGAAAAGAAAAGAAAATACTAAAATTTTCTTTTCTCTTGTTTGGTTTAAATGAAAGAAAATGAGATTTTCTTTCCAAATTTTCTCTCTATCTTTCTATCCAATGTAAAAAAATTTCTCTCCAAAAAGGTAGGAATTTTGAAAGAAAAGAAAATTCACCATCACTTATCACTATTCACACCACCCACCCACCCCACCACTAGCACTATCCACCATCACCACTACCACCACCACTAGCTACCGCCACCATCTCCCACCAACACCACCACCCACTCCAGCCCGCCACCACCAACCGCCACTACCACCCACCACCACCTCGCACCACTGCCCACCACCTCAATCCATCATCATACTAAAATATATATTTTTTCTTCTCATTTCTCATCTCATCCAAACATCAGAAAAGGAAAGAAAATCAGTATTTTTCTTTCTCTTCTTTTCCTTTTTAGCTTTCTTTTCTTTTCTTCCCAAATCGAAGGCTCTAATGCGTGTGTGTGTGTGTGTGTGTGTGTATAAATATTCTTGACAGACTCTTGTGCTGTCTTTCTCGGCCATGACGCGTTCGTCCTTGTCTTCTTGGTTTATAATGATTTATGTCCTTAACTTTTGTTTGTATTATACTAACCACGGATTTTGATTTTGTTAGAGAATCTTATCTATTGTTTAAAAAACAAAGGGTGTACTTTGTGAGAGTGAGGTTCACGAATCACTAATCAGGTTGTTACCAACAGGCTTTGTGTAGCGCCCCAGATCCAGGTCTACCATATCACGGCACCGACCCGTCCCCGAGACCTACTTATGGGCCCAATAGAACCTGATAAACACAATTTCCTGGGCAATTACAATGTAATTATCAGAGTGCATAAGCTAAAGAAGCATGGAAGTAAAAATTTTCCATCCAACAAAAGATTTCTTGTATTACAATCTCCAAAACATGATATCTGTGCGTATACAAAATACATCTAAGGCATCTAATTGCTCACAAGCTCTTTCCCAAATATACAGACATATACAAAAGGTAACTCCCAAGATTATAAATCCAAAAGTATTATTTACATCCCATTTCCAACTCACTAACAAAATACAATATCATAAAGAGAGTCCTACTGTGGGTAGTAGTAATAGTCCTCGGGTCTATAGTCTGGATCTCCCTCTATGCGTGGCTCACTGGGAGGATCTAAAAACAAATCCGGTAAAACAAAACACGCGTGAGACTTAAAGTCCCAGTAAGCAGCAAACATGCATGGATAGAAACAGTTTATGTAGTTTTATAACATCATGATCACATTCACAAATATAAAATGTAAATCTCAAGTCAAAGCATCTCAATCGAATAATATATGAAATCAATTCGGCAATTACAATCAAATACTGCAAGTATGTCTTGTTAGGACTCGTGAGTTGGCGTGTCTCTAAATTAAGTTAATGTCCACTGTCCATTTGCCACCTACACAACTTACAGAGAGAAGCCTAGCTAGGGACATCTCAACAAGCGGAGCACCCACGTATGGGTTGGCAAGTGACAACCAAAGTAATAATCAAGGCTAAGTGGAATGCCCCATCCACTGCTGAACCAAACCATATGAATCATAAGAACTCCCGCCGGTTCCCCGCGACGGGTGGTTGCCGCAGCACCTTTGTTCCCCGAGAGGGCCTCACTGATTCCCCACAGTGGAAAGCTACATGGACAAGGAAAATTAACGCTAACAAGCCAACACCAGCACACTACTAGACTCACTGTGGATCCACACTAAGAATAATGTCCAATTAGACGACTCATAAATCAAAACAAACCATTCAATTCCGTGAGTAAAACCAGTGCTTAAACCAAAGCCAAGTGGAATTCCCCATCCACTATCAAATCAACCGAGGCTTAGTGGAATACCCCATCCACCGCCAAATCACGACATAAGCCAAGTGGAATTCCCCATCCACTATCACATCAATCGAGGCCAAGTGGAATTCCCCATCCACGGCCAGTAAAACAATAAGCCAAAAGTCTTGTCAAGTCATATAAGGGTTTTTCAACATCGTTTTCATAAATCCAAGCCAATCAAAACGAAGGTCATAAAATTCTCAAACGCATTTTCGATGAGTAGGATGATCTTAAAAATCCCAAATAAGTCACCATACCAAAATTCAATGGATTCCGAGACAAAAAGTTTTGGACCTAAAAAATATTCTAAGTCTGGTTGAAAACGTTGACTTTTCGGTGTCGAATTTTTCTAAACAAATCTACAAGGAGTTTAGGGTTCAAATTCTGGTTGTAGTCTATTGGAGGGTATACAAATCATCTAGAATTTTCTGGGCTTTTAAATTACTCATTTGGATATCAAACTCAAAAAGTGGCCATTTTTGAAAATCGGGAAAACTGGAAATATAGGCACAAACTGAGAAGTTTACTTTTTATTGGTTGGGAATTGGGCCTTGGGAGTATTTTTATTGGTTCTAAATGGAGGGTAAAACCTTATTTACATCTAAAGATTTAAAACCGTATTTATTGTTCCATTTACTTAAATGTCTTTCATGTAATAAGGGTGCTATGCGAGAAGCTTGGGTTGTTTGGGAAAGGGTTGAGGAGAAAAAAGGTGAAGAACAGTGAAAAACAGGTCCACGATTAGCCCCTGGATTAATCGCCCAGGGGCGATTAGCTTTAGCGCGCGGACGTTGAGGTTCAAGGTTCGGGCGTTGAGGTTTAAAACAAGGTCGACGCACGCGCGCTAAGGTTTGACGTTCGCGCGCTGGAGCTTGCGATTAACCCCACGATTAATCGTGGAGTTAATCCTGACTTAACAGAAACTCATTTTTTTGGGGTTTTCACTCAAGATTAATCGCCAAGTCGGGGTTTGAAATATTTTTGGCTATTTTCAACATGAAAACTCCTATAATTCATCCATAACCTTTCCAATACCAAATTTGATGATCATACATCATCCCAAATCCACAAGAACACAAATTAACACATGAACCCTCATTCCAACCACAAAACTCATACCAAAATCTGGAGCATGATTACTCTAGGTTGCAAACACATAATAATCAATGGAAAACAAACCAAGAGTGTTATAAATCAAAACCTACAAGTTTTAGAAGCAATTACCAACATGCAAGATCATTTCTTCAAAATCAATCAAACTCTAGAGAGAGAATACGAATTTTGTAATTCATTTTGTTTTGAAGGGTTTGCTACTTACATGCTAATGGAGAAGCAAAACTTCTCTTCAAGCTCTTCTTTCCTTCTTCTTCTTCCTCTTGAAGCTTTTAAGCAAGCTCCCACACTTCCCCTCTTGTTCTATACGACCAAGACAAGAAGGAGTGTTCTCAAAATACTTAAAATAGAAATTATGGCATCATTTTATATGCCCAAGCTTTTGGTCTTTCAAATCTGCCCCTAAACAAAGCTTTTAGTCAACTAAAATCCTAGGGGGTACCTTAGTGTTAAGTATGGGTGTACCTTGTGATAAGTAGATGGTACCTTAGTATTATTTGCAGGGGTACCCAGGTGTTTTAAGGGGTTTTTCCTTAGCCATTTCAAAAGGCATACTCTAAGGGTGCTTGGGGTACTTTAATTATACAAGATGGGATACCCTGGTGTGAAGTGGGAGTACCTTAGTGTTATTGAGAGGGTACCTTAGCTGTAGAAGGGATTATACCTTAGGCAAAACAGTGGGGGGTTACCTTACTTATATAGGGGTTACTTTAGTTAGACAAAAGGGGGTACTTTGGCTATATAGGGGGTGTATCCTAGGTAAAACAGTGGGGGTACCTTACTTATATGAGAGGAGTACTTCTAGGAAATACAAGGGTGTACCCCAGGTAATGTAAGGGATGTACCTTAGTAATATAAGGGGGTACTCTAGTTATGCAAAGGGGGTACCCTAGCTATATAAGGGAATGTACCTTAGGTAAACAAGGGGGGTACTTTAAGTAAAATAGTGGGGTACTTTAGTTAAAATAAAGGAATACCTTAGGCAATACAAGTGAAGTACCTTATGTATAATTAGGAGGTACTTTAGGTATTCGAATGGGGTACCTTAGGCAAAACAGTGGGATACCTTAGCCAATATGAGTGAGGTGCCTTAGGTAATATAAGGGGGTACTTTAGGTATACATGTGGGGTTCCTTAAGCAAACACAAGGGGATACCTTAGGTAAACACAGGGGTACCTTAGGCAATCACAAGGGGATACCTTAGATGAACATAGGGGTACCTTAGGCAATCACAAGGGGATACTTTAGATCAACACAGAGGTACCTTAGGCAATCCTTGGGTGTACTTTGGGCATACATTGGGGGTACCTTAGGTAATACTTAGGTATACTTTGGGTAATACTTTGGGGGTACTTTGGGTAATACTTGGGGGTACCTTAGGTAATACTTAGGTGTACTTTGGGTAATACTTGGGGGTACCTTAGGAAATACTTAGGTGTACTTTGGGTAATACTTTGGGGGTACTTTGGGTAATACTTGGGGGTACCTTAGGTAATACTTAGGTGTTCTTTGGGTAATACTTTGGGGTACTTTAAGTAATACTTGGGGTACCTTAGGTAATACTTAGGTGTACTTTGGATAATACTTTGGGGTAGTTTGGGTAATACTTGGGGGTACCTTAGGTAATACTTAGGTGTTCTTTGGGTAATACTTTGGGGTACTTTGGGTAATACTTGGGGGTACCTTAGGTAATACTTAGGTGTACTTTGGGTAATACTTTGGGGTACTTTGGGTAATACTTGGGGGTACTTTGGGCATACATTGGGGGTACCTTGGGTAATACTTGAGTGTACTTTGGGCATACATTGGGGGTACCTTGGGTAATCTTAAGAGTTACTCTAGGTACTCTTAGGGGATAATTTGGAGTACACTTGGGTATATTCTGAAAGTACTTTAGGTACACTTGGACTAATTGGAGGGTACCTTAGCCAATCGAAATTGAGAACATAACATTAACTAAGCTTACCTTAATAACCTTCAATGGAGATCAATTTGATTTCCTCCAAATCCTTAAGCATGATCTACATCCACCTCACCTTCATAACACAAGTACTTAATTAGCCTAAAAATCACACTTTAAGTAATTAAACTTAATAATTAAAGTATAATCCGGGTCGGGGTTTTACACTTTGTTGATCGTGGCCAGAAAAAAATTAGATTGTTTCATGGGCCTTGAAAACTAACTGATCTAGGTACATAAGACCAAACTCTAGACAAGCTACTAAGGCCTTAATATAAAAAGCCCGATCTATCTTAGGCCAACCTTAAGTTGTTGTGAAATGGGCTGTACCATCAACTGTAAATATCCCACCTACACCAAGACACATAGGTGTGGGGTCCACTAGGTGAATATTCTGTCGGCCGCACATTTGCGTGTCTTAGTATAGGGCTGTAAAGCACCAATTGAGATCCTATAGGACCCTTATTTACAATCTTATTTGCAGCCTACATCGGGATCATGCCATGTGTATAGTGAATGGTATAACTGTAAATTTTTAAGCAATCCTATGAAAAGCTGCAAATAAGGTTGTAGATAAAGAACTTACAAGATGTAAACTCGTAACACACAACTTTGCTGTAGATAAAACAACCTGTTGTAGAACATATGTCAAGGTTCGCATCATCTACGATCGTATGTACTATTAGAGAGAGTATGGAACCAATAACCTGAAATGAAAACTTCTGCTATGTTTAAGTGAATTGGCGCTTGCTTAGGAAATGAGACACTGCCATGTAGAGCATCTCATAGTCAGTGTTTTTTCATTGTTGTAAATGTTTCAAGTGGCCCAACATGAAAAGACGTTGATCGTGAGATATTCCACATGACAGCATCTCACGGTCAAAAGTGGACCCCAATCTACTAGGTAGTGGTGATTGAAGGATACACATGTACCCATCTGCATACTTTCGTCAAGAAGCACAACATCACAGGGATCACATAGGAACTCGAGTTGGAACCCAAGTCTTTGTTATGATTAGCATAAGACTTTGCCACCATCCCAGGTGGCACTCTAAAGTAAGTACTTGCTTTCGCTTTTAATATGTTAAAGAACTTTTTAAGTTAGAAATGTCTTTGATAACATTAGAAGACGTTGTTACCCATAAGACGTTCTCGAGCTGGAACCCAAGTCTTGGTTATGATTAGCATAAGACTTTGCCACCAGCCGCCAGCCCCAGGCTCTCTAAAGTAAGTACTTGTTTTCACTTTTAATATGTTAAAGAACTTTTTAAGTTAGAAATGTCTTTGATAACATTAAAAGACGTTCTTATCTATAAGAAGCGAATAAAGATAATAACCCACAAGAAACTTGTCGAGAAAAAAAATTGGTTTTTAGTGTTTGTTGGAAACAGTGGTTCATATTCTGGGTCCAAAGATGGGGTTGGGGGAACCCGCAGTACAGTAAAGGGTATTTTCGAGATTTCAGAAATATTAGGTTTAGGGTTGGTATATATACATTGATGTAACCCTAATTGTCATTTTTTTTATAGTGGAAATTTTGCCGTACACAGTGGATGTAGGCACATCGTCGAATCACTTAAATCTGCATGTTTTTCTTCTTCTTCTCTATATTTTCTATATTTTCTTTTACTATTCATATTGCACGATTCTCAACAGTATTATTTTTTAAAATTACTTCAAATTCAGTTACCCAATTCTTGTAGATAAAATTTGCTTTAATAGTTAAACTTGACTTTTGAGTTTTAAGTTCAAATCGAATCTAATTCGGATCGAATTCGGATTTCGGTTATTTATTCAGTCGAATTTCGAATTCGTATATAGTATATAAATTCAGTTTCGAATTCGGATTCACATATAAAAGATCCGTCGGATTTCGGATCAAATTCGGATATTGGATTTTTATTTTCGGTTCGGATTCGGATCATGGCAAATCCATACCGTATTCGACCCGTTGCTAGCCCTACTTCTTACTACCATCCGGATGTTTACATCCTGCCCCTACTGTTTTTTTCCAACCCAAGCTAGGTAAAAAAATCTATACTTTTATACTAAATAGAATGAAAATAGGTCCTTTGGGAAGCGTGCCAACAACTATGCACGACTTTCCCAAAAAAGCCTACCATTTGTTGTTAAGGCATCATTAATATAGGGTTAAAATAGTCAAAACTTTGTCTAATTGTTAATATCTGGAGAGTTGAAAACTGTTCTCTCGCTCTACGTGCAGTATTGCACATACGCCTTGCTAGTGGTAATTAAGGATGGTTAGTTGGTTAACCTGCATTGATTTGTTAATGGTTAGGGTTAGGTTTAACGCCCCGGATCAAAGTTACGTAGAGAAACCGTAACTTATCTCCGAAGGTTAATATATAACCCAGGATAGCAATATCAGAGTGAAGGAAAACATGAAAATCAGTAACTGGATAATCAGAGTGCACTATAACCTAAGCTCAACAATAAAATACCATAACCAATGCTAACTCACATGAAACAAGCAAATACCCGCTGGTGCCGTCCTTACCAGAAACTGAAAACAAAACAAACAGAACATAATGAGATACGAATATCTCAGCAAGTAGCTCATGCATGCACAAAACATATACAACAGTTCTAAAACATGCATCCGTAGTAAAACATGCATCAGTAACAATAACACATCAGTTTCGAATAATCCGTGTAATCCAATAGTAAACCAACATATATACTAATAAAAGGAAAATTTTCAATCACTGTATAACCGAAATCCATAATGTAAAATCATTAAAAGTAAGTCCACGGTGGACTCATGAAATAAACCGCCTTTAACTAGTGTAAAACCAAGCTCACTATGCCACCTCCCGGCTTATGTGCGAAGCCGAGCTACACGGTCATCGACTTATTGCGGGAGAATCCATTCAGATACAGAAATGGGTCGGCATGTACTATCTTAACATAGCCGCAGCCAACCAGATACAGAGAAGGCCTCATCGAGCTACACGATGGAAACGCGTGCGCGAACAAGGTATTACAGCTAGCAAAGATCAATCTATTCCACTACCTAGCTCTTAACTTGACAAATGTGGATCCACACTGAGCTATGCTATCTAGACTCAAAACCAATAAACAAAATAATCAAACAAATTTAATAGTGCCAATCAATCATCATCACCCTCCAAGATACATGGAGTAAAAATATCTTCTCTCCAAGGTACATGGAGAGGTTCCAAAACTCATTCCGAGATACACGGAAGTAAAATAACAATTTCTCATCATGACCACAACACTATCCTCCAAGTATATGGAGACTCCCAAAAATCAGATTTATTTCTCAAAAAAATTTATTTAAAGTCCCTTTTTACCAAAATAGTGCTTAAATTTCCCTTTTTTGTCAAAAGTTAGTAAAATTGATAAATCTTGGTTAAACCGATAAATCCGAGTATAGAAATCCAAAATTTCACTATATAATAAAACTCGGTCCTATATTACTTGATTTAAACTCAAACCGTAGCCCACAAGAAGAATTTATACCCACATTATTCTTATTTAACTTAAATCCCCAATTCCTTCTTTAACAGTTTTAGTTTCTCTAAAATTCCCACATTGATTTCATTTACAACCTTAATACAATATAACATAACCCACCACTATCTTTCCGGACATTAACTAAAATTTATATAATTCTGACTAGCACCATATTACTTCCCTAACCTCACTAATTCCTTCCTTACGAAATTTTGTTTTCAGTAACTAAATCTTCAATTATGTTTTTCCTTTAGTATCTTCAACTCACTACACTCTCTTTTCATTTAAAACCCCTCTTAAATATTCTCATTTCAGCACCCAATATTGCACTCTAGTCCCCTTTTATCCTCTCTAATATATCCTTTAAGTATATTTCACAACTAAGTTTTACAAATTAATTATAAGAACTGATTATAAGTTTCAGATTTCATTAGAACACCCCATCTATTACTACTACAATTTTTATGTTATCAATATCTAATACTTTAATATACTTCAGTTATCAGCTTCTCTACTTAACCCAAAATACTCCAAAATAACTATACAAGTTTTCCAAGAGGATTCCCTAATTGCCATATCAACAACTATAACATCTTAAGTAATAAAATATATAAGAACTGAGTGCCATACGCTGGAGGTAAGTTACACTCAACATTTAGTTCTATCCTTCACTACCATTGATCGCCCATTTACCAATCTATTCTATTAATATTTACTAACTAAACCAACTTATACTAACATCCTACATAAACTTACTGTTTGTGTATGCCTTGCAGAAAAATCTGGACGTGAATACTTTGCTAGTCTAACCATGGAAAGGTTGGCACCAACTCGGTAGTCTTGGTGCCATCTAGCTAGTATTAGCGTCAACTGTTCAGTCTTAGTATTAATCAGTTACTCCCTGGCACCAGCACTGTTTGAAGATATTTAATCTAATACATCTATTCCCAACCCACTTCATGTTTATCTTAACCTATCAATAACACATCTAACTCCATTTAGATTTGCTGAATCACCTAAACTATAAACCAAACAAAATACAAGCTAGAACATACATTGTCTGAAGTATAGTGCGACTAAACATCTTTACTAAATCTGAACTAAGTTTACATCCAAATTCATTCCATACTAACTCTAAATCTCCCATTAGACTATTCACTATTAATTGAAACTGACTTGAATTATCAACCCAGACACTTACCTTAGTCTTCCCATACATTTTCTTAGGCCAAAATTCAGCAACAACATAATAATACAAATACATAAAAAAAATACAGAGCAAACTTTCTCCATGATTCTATCACCATAAACTACAAATAAACTTATATAATCCAATCATGTTCATGCTTCAGATTTTGTTTAATCAGAAATTCGTTTGCTGTTTAATTCTAAGAAACAGAAATTTTTATCCAAATATGCGACAGTAATATCAAAATCATCCGAAAACAGAAGAGAAAATGCTACTTACATGAAATCAAATTTTCGAGTTTCTGGAGATTTGATTTATTCACTGAAGAATCTAAAGTAAAATATCTAATCAACCACTCGCCCTTTCTCTTCAGAAGAGCAATATTAATCAGATCTTTCCAAATATGAAGTATAATTTGAAATTTCTTCAGACAACTCTTCAATAATCAAGAGTTTACTTACCTGTGCTGATGCTATTCTCAATTTGAACTCTCAAATAATCAACAGCACTTCAACCGCTGTCCAAATTCCAGTTATAATGCCCTAAACTACTTGTTAGCACTTGATTTTTGCACCCCCAAAATGAAGAAAAATGAAAAGTCAAACTAAAAGTCAAACCCTGAGGGGTCAAAAAATTGACTTTTTGATTCAAGTAAATTTGGCCATCAAACTTCATCTCATTGAAAAGAGTATTTCAACACGGTTCTAACGCAACTGAGTTTGCTAGAATCGGAATCCAAATGAAAAAGTTATGAGTCAGTCAAACTTTTTGGGGAGCGAAAAGTTGACTTTTTGCTCGACCCCAATTCAACTGCCCAAATTGACCCCAGTGGATAGAAGGTTCTGAGCTGATTCCAACGACACTAAATTTGCTGAAATCGGACACCGGACAAAGAAGTCATGGGCAGTTGAAGTTTCAGAAAAACTGCCTGTATGGCAAAAAGGCAGCAAAAAATAGAATAAACCAATAAAACAAATAAAATAAATGTATTTATTAATATATTAAATATTTTAAATAATATTTTAATCAAATAATCTCGTTTTATAATAAAATAATCAAAGAAATCGAATGAAAATCTTTACAAAAAATCAAATTGAATAATGGTTTGAAATCCAAACATTTTAAAAACGTGCTCGCCCGTATTTCAAATACGGACAGGGCATGCCCGTAAGCTTCTAGAAGAGGACGCGGGTCACTGTACGGCGGGACACGTGTCCCGTACGTCCGATTCAGCGAGATTTGGAAATGTGCGTTTTTTGCCCGTATTTGAAGTACGGGTAAGGCATGCCCGCATTTCAAATACGTGCACGACTTTTTTGCCTATAAATAGAGAGGCCAGCCCCCCATTCGAAGAAGAAAGCCTCAAGGCCTCCACCCCCTTCTCTTCCTTGTTGTTTGCACGACTAAAGCCCTGCCCAGACTCTGCCACCCCAATACCAGAACACCAAATACCCATTTTACCCCTGAATTACTACCCAACCTTCCCATTTCACCCTGTGAGCATAAACAACCCATCGAACCTCTTTCAAATTCATTTCAAAGAATCCAACGGGGTGCGGAAGCGCTGTCAAAATTTCCGGAGAACCACAAAAGTTTAAAACAAGCAAAGAGGCTATATTGTAAGTATTTCTGATACATAAGTAGAATGTGATTTCTTTTAATATCTCTTTGAGTTTCCTTTCTACGTCCTATTTTTATCATAACATTTCTAACCCATCTGTTGTTTATTGTGCACTACGAGAGACTTGGTACAAGGTGGTTTCCCTATAAATGGAAAAGAACAATCCTAAATAAGAAAGGAACATTGGGATTAATTTTAATTTACCTCAACTCATTTTTTGTTTTGTTTATTATGAGGGATTTGTCCTCCATATAAATCTACTGTATCCCCACATTCTTTCCCTCTCCTTCCCTTCTTGAGAACAATCATGAAAGGTTAAGAAAGAGGATGGCTTCAAAGAATGCAAGAGAAAAAGGAAAAGAGGTCATTAGGACAAACAAGGTAAATGCAGCACCCTGAAGAAACTGAGAACCTCAACAGAAGTCGACAGAGTATCCAGGAAGCTGACCAAGTTGATCTCGAGCAAAATCAGTACCAAAAATGCAAAATTGGATGTTCCCGTAAACTCAGTATGGTTTGGGCATGCCCGTATTTACTATACGGGGCAAGCCTGAACCTTATTATATTCAAGGACAAGGCGCGCCTGTATAGCAAATACGGGCAATTATGAAAATAACTTAAAAATATAATTTTTTGACCCGGTTGGATTTGTTCCGACCCGAAAACTTAAAACCCAACACAATAAATAACTTGGACTTCTTTAAGTCCATTTTTTGGACTGTGGGCCTAGATGGGCCCACCAGGACTCCCTTGGGCCCACTTAAGGGGCCCACCTTTGACCGGCCCAAATCGGGTCCGTTTTCAACAAACAGGCTCCAGGCCACTTGACCCTTGGCTAATGGGCTAATTCCAAGCCCACTAAGCCCATTGCATGCGTAAATAGTTTAATTTAATAAATAAACCAAAAAGGGGTTACCCAATAACCCTACTGGGCCCCAAGCCCAACCTTGGCAACCCATGGGTCTTCCAACGGGACCCGTATCCGACCCATCTCATCTAAATAAAAAGATAAAATAAAATAAAAAGGGGCCCACACCACCAGAGGGTCCCGCCAGACCAAACAAAGTGGCATGCTGACCTAAGAAAGGTGAAAATTGACTCAAAACCAGGGAGACCCGAGGGACCCGCCAGACCGACGGGGAAGGCCAGGGTGTCTTCGAACTCCCCCAGACGTAACCGAGGACTTAGCTAGAACTCTAAAAAGCCGCAGACCAGACTTAGACCCAGATAGGGCAATTACCGTGTCTGCCTACACCTCTCAGGCAATGGCGACTCCGAATGTCCCAAGGTACGCACTCTCACGTGCGCCCTGTGTGCGATCTAGGCCAGATTTTGGTGCGCACACTACTTCCGCAAGTGGAAGAACCTCCTTACTTCAACCAACGACTGCAGGTTTTGTACAGGTTTAATAAACTTCAATAGATCTCAACGATTCTATGATCTTTCTTGAAAATTCCTCATATAAACATCATCTAACGAAACAAAACTCACTTGAATTCATATTCTTGGTTCAGATTTGTAGTATTGAGCGAACAGTATAAACCGCAAGTATTCTCACTCGATCTGAACAGCAAACATTATTCTCCTTGCTCTCCAAAATCTTCACTCCAAATTCTCCACTCTAGATCACACTCCCTGTTTCCTCTATCTCACTTGATTTTCTTCAGCAACTCTCATTCAATTTCAGTGAACCTCCAAACTAAACTTCTGAACGAACCAACTTGCTCTTTATATAGTTGCCGCTTGAGCCCCTTTAATCTCTTCATGATCCGATAATGCTACACTCCAGCAAAGCCCCTACATCAGCACCCTTATTTATTTATTATCTCCAGCATGCCACGTCATCAAATCCTTGCCAACAACCAAAATTAAACCTTAGCAATAGTTCATTTCCTATTAAATGAGACCAATCCCCATTTTAACTCCTTAGTCTCCATTTTCCGTAAAAATTTACTAATTAACCTTAATTTAATAACTAAACTAATAGTTTTTAATTTCATTAAGGAGCAACATGGGACTAAATCCCCTGGGAACCCTGAAGTTAAGCGTGCTCAGGTGGGAGCACTGCTAGGATGGGTGCCACTGGGAAGTTTTCTCGTGTTATCCTTGAGAACAAATCCGTGAGGACCCGTGGGCCCAGAGCGGACAATATCTTGCTGGGTATGGGTCTGGGATGTTACAAATGGTATCAGAGACTGCCTCGACCGAAAGTGTGGGGGTTCGGCCTAACGCGAAGACACGTTGTCCCATGGAGGGGAGTATGTGACATCCTGGCTGTCTGAGTGGGCAGCTGTGATGTGGGCGGGATGAGAGACCTGGGCGAGCTACCACAATGGTGAGCTACCAGGCGAGGATGTGCATATGGTTGGGATCCCACAACGCTCGGGGATGCTATAAGTAGTCTTAAGACCCCCAAATAAGTAAGAGGCCTTTTAAGGAGCAACACGGGACTAAATCCCCTGGGAACCCTAAAGTTAAGCGTGCTCGGGTGGGAGCACTGCTAAGATGGGTGACCTCTGGGAAGTTTTCTCGTGTTCTCCTTAAGAAAAAATCCGTGAGGGCTTGTGGGCCCAGAACGGACAATATCTTGCTGGTTATGGGTCTGGGGCGTTACATTAGGTAAGTCATAAATCAGGTTAGAGTTTTACCCGTCTCGACCCGACTCCAAGTTACCTCGATTATAAAATGTACTTATCACATAGATGTTATATAAAATATATATTTTATAAAATCAATTTATATATATATATATTATATTTAAAAACATTCGTATTTTAACAATTCTATAATAAGAAATCAACAATTCCTTTTATTTCCTAAAAATGTTCCGACTATGCATTTAAAACTACTTGATTAGTTCGTAACTAGTTTTAAGTTAGACAAGCATGGGCAATTAATTGGGTAATAGAAGTAAATAGATATAAAGTGCAATACATTTTGTGCAGCAGATGTTAGGCTAGAATAAAAGTAAAAGTGATGATCATTTTGGACAACAAATGTCAGTCAAGAATCTCGAAAGTTCTCTTTATAAAATAATACAGATTTAAACAGCCAATTGGATTAATTACACTTTTGTTAATCTTTGAGCAAGTAGTCATCACCATCACTTGGAACCAATCACATGGGCGGCTATGCCAAGCCAAACGAACGACTCATTATTAAGTAGGAAAATTTAGGAAAAGGTTCATTGCCTGTGCTACTACGTACTAAGAGGAACGAAGAAAATTCGTCATTCATTCTAAGACCAAATTCCATGAAAGTGATTTGGAACAGAAAGAACCCCAGAAATTAGTATCACATGTTGCTTATTTTTCTTCAACGACTTTTCTATGGCGTTGAATAGCTTGGGAAATATCTGTAACTTAACTAAGTGACAAATTAATAATTAATGAATAGAATCATTTCTAGTAGGAAAAAGTGAACGACAGATGAGTTACAGTTCCTATGGGAAATATCTGTTCGGCCGGGGATTACAATGCCTCACATCTTCTGCGTGGAGCTCCTATGGGCACGTTTGTTCTAAGCTTTCTTTGGATATTGCCAAATATGGTTAAAAAAAGGAAAAGCTTACTTCACAAGTTGGCTTTTAATATCCACTAGGGGATTGCCATGCGCTATGCGCGTAGCAAAAGAATATGAAACGAAGAAGGTACACACACGCGGCGTTAATGCAAGAGAGGACGAAGTGAAATTGAAGATGATGACTGTAACACGGACGGCTTGTTTCATTTTTGGAAACAACTTTCCCACTTGCGGGGTAAGGCTGCATATTCAGACCCTCTCAAACCCCGTGTGGTGGCGAGAGCCTCATGCACTAGACTAACCCTTTTGAGTAATTTTGGACACCCAGAAATCATGTACGAGTGCTTGATAGGTCCATTCAGCTTAAAAAACTCATTTCAATAGAAGAAAATTTGAATTTTTTTTTTATTGAATACACCAATCATAAACACCCCTTGCATAAGCGCCCTAATATCGGCTGGAGCTTCTTTTGTAAAAAATCGGCTGGAGCATCCACCGATCTTCGCCATGTGTCCTATTCATTCATCATACCAACCTATAATGATGAAATGGGTTGTATCCAACGATAATTTGGGTTGTACCCCATGATGAATAGGATTGTATCCATGATAAGTTGAATTGTACCCTATGATATGTACATTGAGTTGTATCCACGAAGAGTTGAGTTGTATCCTATGTTAAACTATGTTGTACCCTTGATAAGTGAGTTGTACCCAGTGATTAATTTGGTTATAGCCAATAATAAATTAGGGACACATGACAAAGATCTGTGGAGGCTCTAGCCGATCTTCCAGCGTTAGGCTCCAACAAATACAAAGCCTTGTATAAGCCGATTGTGTAGGAATCTGGGTCTAGAAGATCTCCATCCAATTTTTTATATTTCTGGACATTAGGGGTTCTGGAGCATATAAACACTAGACTAGGTTTCAAAAGAGTAGCTCAATAACATTCGGTTTTGTTTATCTTATTTAGGGTTGAAGACAGTATTCTTTTTTCCTTTCTTTAGTGTTCCTTGTCATTTCCTTACATCAGTTAGGGTTAGGTTTTGAGAATCAACTACACTACCTTAAAGCATTCTTTTGATTCGGCAGCCTCAGAATGTTTAATTTGCTGATCTAAGTCATTACGTTACCATGTAGAATCTAACCGAAACTGAGCAATAAATAACGCTAGTGCCCTGTTTGGGACCAAAAAAAGTCGCAACGACAAATGCAAGGTGTCCGTGGTGGAGTGCATGTTCACCGACCAAACGCGGCCGCAAGGGAGGATCTTACTGTACGCTGACACGTGTTCCGTCATAATTGGTATATTCTAGCCCCATATCTGTTGGAAATTGATGCTGAAGATCGGCTGAAGCTTGCACAGATCTTCACCATGTGTCCCTAATTCATTATTGGGTACTATCAAATTTGTGAACGCTGAGTGTATCATAATAACTAACCTACCACTTTTTTGTTTATTCTTTTGCTACACGCATAACACGTGCATTCCCTTAATGTGTGTATCTATATGTACATATTCTTGACAAACTCTTGTGCTGTCTTTCTTGGCCATGACGCGTTCGTCCTTGTCTTCTTGGTTTATAATGATTTCTGTCCTTAAGTTTTGTTTGTTTAATACTAACCACGAATTTTGATTTTGTTAGAGAATCTTATCTATTGTTTAAAAAATAAAGGTTGTACTTTTAATTTATAACAAGAACAATGTTGAATACATTATAAAATGTAAGCTATCATTATCCAAAAATTATAAATTAATCTGATTTTGATTACATTACATTCCCGCATACTATATATCACACTATTATATAAAGCCAATTCCCTGTTTTCTGCTTGATATTCTATACCGAAAATACCTTCCAATTTTTTTCAAATTTACTCTCGCACGCAAGTTTGTTAGCGCCACGTGTATTGTAATAACAAATTGCCTGCTTCTTTGTTTATTCTTTTGCTACTTGCATAGCGCGTGACTATTAACCCAAAACCAAACTGAACCGACTTCGGAACCAATCATTGTAACCTAAAAATCAAATTGAACATCTATATATATATAGAGGTTCAATTCAATTTTTATTAAAGCATATTTTTTAGTCATATTTCAGTTCAATTATAACATCAACCCGAAACAGAATGAAAAGTAATTTGGTATGAAGATTATAAAACCAAAACCTAACCATAGGCTTTGAAACCCAACCCTTAGTCGGCTTTTGGTTTTAACCAAACCAAGTTGCACCCCCTAGTTGGCCCACCGTTTAGTATTTTGGGAGGAAAGTTTTGAACCCAAATTGGTGGTTTAAGAGTGAGGTTTTAAAATCTGTCAAGAATCACTAATCAGGTTGTTACCAACAGGCTCTGTTGATCGTGGCCAGAAAAAACTTAGATTGTTTCATGGGCCTTGAAAACTAACTGATCTAGGTACATAAGACCAAACTCTGGACAAGCTACTAAGGCCTAATAAAAAAAGCCCGACCTGTCTTAATTAGGCCAGCCTTAAGTTGTTGTGAAATGGGCCGTATCATCAACTGTAAATGTCCCACCTACACTAAGACACATAGGTGTGGGGTCCACTAAGTGAATATTCTATCGGCCTCACATCTGTGTGTCTTGGTGTAGGGCTATAAAGCACCAATTGAGATCTTATAGGGTCTTTATCTACAATCTTATTTGCAGCCTACATTGGGATCATGCCATGTGTACAGTGAATGGTATAACTGCAAATAAGGTTATAGATAAAGGCCCTATCGGATGTAAACTCGTAAAGCACAACTTTATTGTAGATAAAACAGCCTATTGTATAACATATATTAGGGTTTGCATCATCTATGATCGCATGTGCTATTAGAGAGAGTATGGAACCAATAACTTGAAATGAAATCTTCTGCTATGTTTACGTGAATTTGCGTCTGCTTAAGAAATGAGACGCTACCATATGGAACATCTCATAATCAGTGTTTTTTCATTGTTGTAAGTGTTTCTAGTGGCCCAACATGAAAAAATGCTGACCGTGAGATACTCCACATGGTAGCATCTCACGGTCAAGAAGTGGACCCAATCTACTGGGGAGTGGTGATTGAAGGATACACATGCACCCATCCGCTTATTTTCGTTGAGAAGCACAACATCACAAGGATCGCAAGGGCTACAAGCGACGGTAGCAGCTCAAGCTGGAACCCAAGTCTTGGTTATGATTAGCATAAGACTTTGCCACCAACCTAGGTGGCACTATAAAGTAAGTATTTGCTTTCACTTTTAATATGTTAAAGAACTTTTTAAGTTAGAAATGTCTTTGATAACATCAAAAGATGTTCTTATCCATAAGAAGCGAAGAAAGATAATAACCCACAAGAAAACTTGTTGAGAAAGAAATTAGTTTTAGTATTTGTTGGAAACAGTTGTTCATATTCTGGGTCCAAGGATGGGGTTGGGAGTACCCCGCGGTATGGTAAATGGTATTTCGGGATTTCAGAAATATCAAGTTTAGGGTTGGTATATATACATTGATGTAACCCTAATTGGCATTTTTTTATAGTTGAAATTTTGCCGTAAACAGTGAACGTAGGCACATCGTTGAACCACTTAAATCTTCGTGTTTTTCTTCTTCTTCTCTATATTTTCTATTTTTTTCTTTTACTATTCAGATTACACGATTCTCAATAATGTTATTTTTTAAAATTACTTCAAATTCAGTTACCCAATTCTTGATAATTGAGATATATTGATACTTTTTTAAAGTAGTTGAGAATTACTATCATTTTACTATCCAAAAATACACTTTCATTTTTTATTTTAGACTTGTTGGGAAGAAGCCCTTGAGCATAATGAAATGTTTGGATTAAGCCATAGCTATTAAATCAAACCCGCCTTAATAAGGGGAATTGGACTATTACTTATAACACCGTGAGAGTGCACCATTCTTGCAAAGTCGAGATAATTGCCTCGGACCTCGCCTAACCCTCCATGGAGGGGATTTGACCCTTATACAACTAGCCCCTCCCGAGTAACAAGAGGACTGCTGAACCACCACTTCGTGATGGGACTTCAATTATTTGGTGTAATGAGCTGCAGAGTACTCCTGTAGGATAAAGACTTCAACACCGTACAGCACAGTAGATCGAAACGTGGAAGATCGATAAAAGAACACGTCACATTTCGCCCGTCCCACGTCCCAACGGGCAACACCAGTGAATCTTGAGGGGTAGATCCTACGGATGGTTTGAGGCTTTGAGCTGCCCGCAAAGCCACAGGCGGCGTCAGTGGGTGAAAGCCGAAGAAGATGGAGAGATGGCGATCGAAGCTGTTTCTTCTCTCTCTTTTCTCTTATCTCTCTTCGTCGATCTCCTTCAATGTACCTTCTCAAGGTAAGTTTTACAAACCCTAATTTCTAGGTCTAGCAATCTCACATAAATTTGGGCTAATTTCAGTTTGATGTTGTTATCGGCTTCACATTTGGGCTAAGTTCTGTCGTAGAAATCTGGATCTACTTCGTCTCTGATCTCATATATAGCTTTTGAATGGAAGGGTTTCGTTTGATACGGAAGTATTAATTAATAGTATCTCCTGTAGATTGATCAGGATTTAACTGCATAAAAGTAGAATTTGTGTCTTAGCATTGTTATTGGCAATGTTTTTGTAAACTCATAGAATTGTTATCATCCAAATAAGCAGATCTCTCTTTCCAGCGACGCATTTTTGTGCTTCTGGTTGCGGTGATATTGGTTCTTAGAGTGTCTTTTGTCAAGTTTCCTCTTCATATTGAAGCCTCAAAAAGTGTAGACTCACATTATCATACAATCAGGGTACTCAATGTGTCAATTAAGTGGGTTTGTTCAGGTGTAACCTGAACTATAATGAACCGGATCATATTCCACTCTGGAACAGTACAAATTTTTTTTTACCTGTTTTGTGTATTGACCTTGTCATGTCTTGTAGACAATCTGTCTTTCATTGAGATTGCTGAAGAAGAAGAACCAGAATCTGTAGATCTTTGTTTTGTGTGCCTCCGCATAACCTGATCCTCTTTCCCATGTTTGATATCGTGAAACACAGTGAAAAAAAGCAAAATAGAATTATACTTCATAGTCAGTCACTTTCAATTGCATAATGTTAAGGAGATCAAATATAGATGATAAGAAGCTTCATCGAGAACGCATCACGCTCACCTTTGTAGATGATTTCCCATTCATATTCATGGAAAAGTTCTATAAAAATCTTAATGATCTCTACTACATCCCTAATTGGAGATAAATCTTAATGATCTCTTGTTTAGTGGGCTTATTCCAGTTACCAAGCAGTTGAAGAACAATAAACTGTAGGATAGAAGTTCGATGGTTACCACATTTTTTCTGGGATGGTCCCACTAAACAATGCATTGAATTATGACCCCCAATAGTTCATGTCATGTTGAATCATCTAGATCTCTGGAATTGGTAGAAAACTGAGTTAGGAAAAAAAAAAAAAAAGGTCACACTCTGCAATGCTGAAAGCTGCATTGTATACATCTTACTGAATGGAACCATCAGTTTGGGAAATGTTACTAGATATTACTATGTTGCCTAACTTGGACTACGTTAAACTTTTTGTTCCATTGAAATACATATTTGGTCTTAGCTATACTTACAATAATTTCATAATTTGCTCCTTTTTAATGTCTAAATTGTAGGATGCTACTGGACTGAGTATTGTCAAAACAAATGGATTGGAGGATGCGGAATGGGTCATGTCATCGTTGATGAGTCAGATGACTGCAAGGGACTGTGTACAGAACCAAAATTTCCTCCATGCCTTCCGTTTTATACACATTTCCACTGCTGTAAACCAGGTCAGAACATGCTTCTATAAGAAACTTACATAAGAAAACCATTGACTTGTCCTCGCTTCCATCTCCATATGAATATTCCTATAATGGATTTACTTTCTCAATTTTCATAATCTTATTTCAAAGTCTTGAGTCACAGTCAACAATCTAATGAATTATTCAGAATTTCATGGTTGTGACTTAAAAATAAATAAATATACTGTATTTTTCCAATCATTCAGATAATTAGTCGCATTAAGCATAAAATGAACACACATTTCAATTTAGGAATAGGTTCACAGTAGATTTCTGTAATTCCAAGGACAGAAACCTTTGATTTTTGAATTGGTGAGATGCCATACCAAAATGGTGGATCTCCATTATTAAGTTCTAATGTACTCTTATTCTGTTTTCTTTTTATCATCTTCTATTTCATGTTGTCAAAGTTTTAAAACTACTCATGTTCTAGTTTTATCTTTAAAACTTTCTAAAAACACTAGTATCTATCTGTTCCAGCTCTAGTATAAAGTCTAGAAAGATTTTGTTCATTTTTTCTCTGATAAAAATACTCATAGGGTTCTGGTTTCTAGATTCTCATAATATGTTGGGCATCACCACTCGAAATCATAAATTGGCTTATTTAAAAAAGAAAAAAATCTTACATGTCTGAATGTAACCTGGTCATTTTGGCGTACAGCTAACCAAATATTATTGGATTCTACATCCTGACTTCCATTCTTATGCAATCCAGTAATTCTATGTCACAGGTCTATGGCTTTTTTTTTTCCCCTTTTGTCAAATATGATCTTTGTTATTCCCATTTTAATATTATTACTATTTTGCTTTAGAAGGTTGCGCCTACCTATCCATTCTTTAGTATCAGATTTCAGTATCATCCCATCATCATTATCATTATTTTACTTCTGAACAGAACGTCCAAGGTTGACAGATATGTGTGCAGAATGCGAGAAAAAGATTGACCATGGAGATGAGTACATATGTTGTATGGATTGCTCTCATCCTTACATTACTGACAAGAATACCAAATTAGGTTATTGTAAGACAGGTTCAGAGCTTGCCGTGCAGCTAAAACCAAGAGGTACTTGTAGGGCTTCTTGACTATAGTTATTTTAAATTCTTCCTCACATATGTTTTCTTTGGCCTACAGAAGTTTTCAAATGGGTTGCTGGGCCATGGATGCCTTGTTCGTCTCCTTGTAATGGGGGACTTCGGTATCGAGATGTAGAATGCTTTGGCGAAATAGAAGATGCATCTATCCCACGTTATCCTGTGGATAACAGTAAATGCTCCAAAGAAGAAATGGTGGGGGAAACAAATGGTTATAAAACTTCCAGGACATTGTGGATTTTCTTTATGTCCCATTAATCCTACTCTTCCTCTCTTAAAACATATCTAATTTGAAAATGACAAATTAGAAATATAAGTGAATCTCCAAATTACTTGCGGGGATATGAGTTATAGAGGCAGTAGTAGTACGGGTTACATGGCTTACACATTCTCTTTTCTTACTACTAGAATTAGATTGGTTTATTCATGAACATTAGTTATTTCTGAGATAAATATCTTAATATACTGCTGAATTTGAGTACCTTGGATTTCTAAGCAGTGATTCTCTGATTTCATTGGACAACAGCCTGCCAGACAGGAACCATGTAATTTGAGAAGCTGCGTTGACTTTAGGATTGGTGAATCAGAGGCAAGCACAAAAAAACGTAGGATGTCAGTCTGGATGGTTATACTGCTCATTCTTCTTGGGGTTGCAGCTGTTGGAGGTCTTGGGTTTGCAGGATACATTTTTTACAAGAGGTACTTTCTGGCTAATATAGTTTATGAATTTACTGAATTCTGACTGCTGAACTTGAATGGTTTGATGTCATCTTGGAGATCTCCTTTACAGATAATGAAAAATTCATCTGTCTAGATGATCATAATTACCTATTGCATTCTTTTCAGATGGATGTAATTTCCATCCTTATCTGGTGCTGATGAGGATCTCTCAGGTAAACTTTTACCTAAGAGATCCTCCAGGTTGGACTCATCTATTCACAATACCCACCCCAGTTAATGCAAGTTACATGGTTTTTATTTTTGTCTCTCTCTTTTGTGTTTCCTTTTTCCATTATAAGTAGCTGTAAATATGAGACTGTTGGTCCTTAAAGGCAAGTAAAATCTGGGGATTGCAGGAATTGCAATCAAAAGAATATTGTGGTAGTTTTCTAAACTCATGGGCAGAGAAAACTGGGGACAAAACCAGTAAAATGTATACTGTTATAAACTAGAAATGATTTCATTTGCCTCAAGTTATATATAGTGGAAGAATCGACTACTTTGAAGATGAAAGAGTTTAAAATTCACAAATGTTGATTCTTGTATGATCAATAATTTTACACTGTTTATTTTGCGCCAAAAAAGAAAAGAAGAAAAGAAAAGAATCACTTACACTGTTTCTTTTTTTACAATGCTTGCAGGAGAACTTTGACTCAGCAAGGCGTTGTGTATATCATGTTGGAAGGATATTCTTGAGGTTTTGGTCATAATGAGATTGTTAAACGGTTTGGATTCCTATTCCATATTGGTAAGCACATGAAAGCATAGCTAAAAGATGACAGGTGGCAACTCAAATATGGGATAACTTCATCCCTTGATTCTTTTTAACTATTACAGTGTTGTAAGGATTCTTATTCTATGTCGGTAAATTTGATTGTGCAGAAGAAACTGAGAAGCTGTTTTGGTAACACTAAAAGGAGAAAAAAAGTTTCTTTTTTTTTACAACAAGTGAAGGAAAAATTATTTGTTAACATTTAGTTCGAATTAATTATGTTTCTATAATTTAGTAAAAATGTGTATGGTAAGGTTTATGATCATATGATCTAAAAACTGTTCGTAATGATAATAATGGTGTTAGGTGATGGTGATGGTAGTAATAATGATGATAGTAGCGGTGGCTGTGATGGTGTAGTGGTTGTGTTCATGGTGGTAATGGTGGTGGGGATATAGTGATGGTGGTACTGGTACTGGTAGTGGTGTGATGGTGGATGTGAAGAAATTATAAAAATGCCAAAAACAAATTTTCTTTGTCAAAGCCGAAAATTTTGGCTTCTAAAGACAAAATTGTTTTCCATTAATAATCATGGATTTGCTTCAGAAATTGAAAATAAATTGCATCTAGAATAATAATTACACAAACATTTAATAAATGATATTACAGAAGTGGATAGAATTAAGCAAAGTTGCAGAAGAGGACAGCTTAACGTGAGCAGTTTTGTCTTTCTACCATAGCAAGCGGAATCTAGCATGAACAAGCTGAAGGAATTGATGGGAAAGTTTCAAAGTTCCTACAAGTGAACATTTCACGTGTGGGACGATCAGCAAACCGAGTGGCAAATTATTTCACTACATTAGGTTATGGAAAGTAAGAATGTTTTATTTTGAAAAGATTAATGGCCTAAAAATATTTTGGTTTAGATGAAGGAAAATGAGATTTTTTCTCCAAATTTTCTCTCCAATGTAAAAATTTTTCTTTCCAAAAAAGTAAGAATTTTGAAAGAAAAAAATTCACTATCATTTACCACTATTCACACCACCTACCCACCCCACTGGCACCATGCACCACCACCACCACCACCCACCATTGCCAACCACCAACCACCACCCACCACCACCCGACACCACCACTACCCACCTGCCGCCACTACCGTTGACCACCACCACCACCATCTCCCGCCAACACCGCCACCCACTGCCACCCGCCACCACCGCCCACTACCCCAACCCATCTTATTAAAATATATCTTTCTTTTCTTCTCATTTCTCATCTCATCTCATCTTATCCAAACATCAGAAAAGGAAATAAAATCAGTATTTTTCTCTTCTTTTCACTTTTTTTTCTTTTCTTTCCTCCCTAAATCCAAGGCTCCAAAGACAGCCTAACATAGAAACGATTGATATAAAATATTTCATTTTGTTTTCCACCCACCTAACTAGTCTGTAGGTGACTCTAGAAGTAAGATCAAGGAATTGGTCGTGTTTTTAGGCGACCATGGATTAAAGGAGGCCCAAGACAGGTATTGAATTTCTAATCTCGTTTAATAGAGAACGATCTAGATAGAACACCGTTAATGTCTCCAGGGGTATTTGAGTTTATAAATAGTTCAAATTTTTGCCGGTTAATGAACTGATCAGTGATTTCACGGTAAGTAGAAATGATCTGGCCTTATTGGGATTAGCTTTAACGAAGATTATAACCTTGTCCCCATTTATAAGACTAGTGGTGGCACATGCATGCTATATATCCTCAATTCAATAATTATAGCATAGAAGTAAGGGTGGGGTTTAAATTTGAAAGTAGAAAGAATAATGGCGTGGTGGTTATAGTTTATGATTTTTTTGCTTGTAGACAGTAATCCTTGAAAGAAAAAAAAAAAGGAGGGCCAGAATCTAAGGAATATTCCCCAGTATTAGCTTTACTAATAATATAGATATAGATTACAGTAGTTTTGTTGTGTGAGCTAATTGTGATGCCCTCAATGTCATTTTTTTATTTCAGCTTATAGAAAAGCAAGAGACATAGCCTTTATTGGATTAAGATGAATATTCACCTTTGTGAATCTACTAATTAAGCCATTAAGTAAAATGTTGTAACTAATTTTTGTGCAACTCAAGCTCCAACGCACCTAGGCGCGACGCCTGCTTTTAACCTTATATTTTCTGTTGATTCAAGGTTTGCATTTTTAGCGTATATCTTTGTGCAAAATAGATTGCATACATAATAGAAGCCGCACATATTGATAAGGGAAGGCTTCACTATGTATATAAGAAGGCTCTAATATAATATTTCAACACTCTCCCAGAACAAGAACATACATGGGAATGACAAACACAAGGCATACACACTCTGGATAAAAAAATACAAATATAAATGTCAAGATAAACTTGTCCTCGGGAGTCAAAAATAAGATCTTCCGCTCTAATACCATATTAAGCAACCATTGAAATTGGGAGTCAATTTGATCTGGCCATGCTTTAACGCCTAAGTGTGACCTTGTAAAATTGGGAACAAAATACAAATAGTTAAGCTGATCCACCTATAAAAGTTCAAACCACAGGCCTACGGGATTGATCTTGGCCTGACTAGATTAGGAATTCTAGGGGTGGAATTGGGCCGGGTTTGGATTGGGTTGGTATAGGGGGTTAAAAAATTAGTGCTCAACCCGAACCCATCCATTTAATAAACGGGTTGGGATATGCCAACCTAGGGGTGCGCGGCGGGCCGGCCCGGCACGGCCCGGCACGCCTCAGGCGTGCTCGGGCGGGCCGCGGGCCAGCCGTGCCGCGGGCCTGGCGGGCCGCGGCACGCCAGGCCCATTTGCCCAAAACCCAAGCCCGGCACGGCACGCCCCAGCAGGCGTGCCGTGCCGGGCCTAGCCCGCCGGGCCGGCGGGCCAATTAATTGTTTTTTTTTAAAAAATCCCAAAAATCCCAAAAAAATCCCAAAAAAATCCCAAAAAATCCCAAAAAATTTCTGTAAAATACTTTTATTATTCACAAAATTGTTTTACACATATTGAGATAAATTTTGCTCAAAAAAATATAAATTCATTAATTAGAATAAGTACACTTACAACTTTGCAAAAATTACATAATTACTTGAACAAATAATACTGCATCACTATAGTATAAGCACATCCCAACTAGGTTGGCACCCACTCATCTATCTATCATTTGCAGTTTAAAAGAAACAAAAAAAAGAGAAAGTACAATTCCTATACTTTGATTACAAAAATTATAACAAAACTTAGACTACTCTAGTTGACTAAAATCAATATTCAAATCATCAAAGTCTCCAGCAAGTTGATCATCTTCATATTCTTGTTCTCTCAGTTCTGCCCTTAACCAATCTGTAAGACTAACACATGCTTGCACCATCTCCGGCGTTAATCTGCTCCTGTAATCATCCACGGTTCGTCCACCTGCACTAAAAGCTGATTCCGATGCAACTGTGGACACCGGAACCGTTAGTAGATCACGTGCCATGGCGGAAAGCACAGGATAATTAACCTGATTTTGCTTCCACCATGTCAAAATGTTAAAAGCATTATGCTCTTCTATAGTATTAAAACTCATTGGGGGGCTTTCTAAAAAAATCATTAATTCAGATGATCCCCCACTACTAGAAGCTGGTTGTTTTCCCTTTCTTCTCCCACTTAAAAAATTCCAAGCGGAATTATTTGGTAGTGTTTGTTGGGTTCGTGTATGACTTTGTATGCTACTACTAGTATCGTATTCACAAAAAAGTCTTTCTAATAGATTTCTTATTTTACGTATATCTATTTGAAAAGTAGAATTCATATTTTCATTTATTCCATCTATTAAGTCTTCAACTCCTAATTTAATCCTAGGGTCCATTGTAGTAGCTAAACAATATAAATTAGGCATCTCTTGCCAATATTTTAAAATTTTAATTTCCATTGCAGGGATAATTTCCTTAGCAATGGGTACATCTCTATATTGTTTAAAACAAATACTTATTTGATATAAACAAGTTATAATACTTGAAGATGTTGGGTAATAAACTACTGATAAATATCTTGTTGCATCATAAAAAACTTTTAAAAAATCTCTTAAAATTTCGGCTATTTGCCAATCAAGATCCTCTAAGTCACTTTCAGGCATTTTACTTTTATAAAATATTGTAATTTCTTGTTTTAATCCTAATGCAGCTTCTAGCATTATATATGTTGAATTCCACCTATGTTCAACATCTAGGGTAATTTTTTTATATTGTTTTCCTAAAGTCTCACAATAATATTTAAATTCTCTAGCGGTTGTGCTAGATTGTTTTATAAATCTTACTGCATCTCTAATATTTATTAAATGATGTTGAACAATTTTTAATCCATCTTGCACAACTAAATTAAGAATATGACAAGCACACCTAACATGAAATAAACTTCCATCTATATTTAAGTTTAATTGTTGTCTTAATATTCCTATTGCAACATTATTAGCACTTGCATTATCAAGTGCTAGAGCCATTATTTTATTGTGTATTTTATAATTTCTTAGATTTCTACTTATAGCATTTGATATATTTATTCCAGTATGGCTAGCATCTAGTGGTTCAAAAGTTATTATTCTTTTTTCCATATTCCAATTTTCATCAATATAATGTGCGGTTATAGCTAAATAGCTTATTTGTTGTCTACTTGTCCAAATATCTGAAGTTAAAGCTATTTTAAAAGTACTGTTTGACAAAGTTTCTATTAATGCAGTTTTCATTTTTCCATATAGTTTTATGGCATCCTTTCTTAAAGTGTGGCGTGAAAAAGGTTTAAATTGTGGTGCTAAATATTTAGTTAGTAAACGGTGAAATCTTTTAGAATCTATTAATCTAAAGGGTAATTCTTCTTGAATTACCCACTTTACTATTTCAAGCCTAGTTTCTTCTTGATTAAAAATAAAATTACTTATAGCAACACTACTAGTAGAAATTTGGGTTTGCCTAGGGTCAATTTGGCCATGTTTTGGAAGGCATTTCTGCAAATGCCGGTTCAAGTGGCCTGTACCACCTTTGCCTTTACAACTAAACTGTTTTTTGCAATGGTTACACACTGCCTTCTCTTCACTCCCTACACTTTCAATTGTAAAATTAAGCCAAACACTAGAGGTTCTACTCCTCTTAGTGCTCCTAGGTGGTAGGGAAGACGATCCCATATCCTGTGAAGGGAATTCTGTTTCAAGACCTTGGATGGGAGGGTCATTATATTGGGGTTGGGTTATATCATCAGAAAATACTGGGTCAGAAAGGGGTCTAAGATATTCCCTTTCTTCAGTGTCAAAAAACATAGGATACCTAGGGTCCATTATCAAATTTTTTGAAAAAAAAAATTCTTAATAAATAATATTGTAATAACTATTTGGTGATATTAATTTATAAGAAAGGTAGAAGGAGAGACTTACTTATAATAATAATATTTATACTAATTTTAAAATCAGAAAATTAAATAGAAGAATACCTCTTTAGAATGAATCTTGAACTTTGCAATTGAAGCCTTCAACCTCCAGAGTCCAATTTCCCACTTTTGATGCTTGAACAATTAGAAGAGATTGAGTATCACCAATTTCCAATTACAACAATTAGAGCAAAGAACTATTTGATAATCAATTAGAAGAGAGTAGGAGATTGTAGAAGTGGTGTGGTTTGGAGTGGGAAAGGGAGTGGCTATTTATAGAAATTAAAAGTGGCTTTTTACTACCTCTACCCTTCAATATGACTGTTATTTTGCAGTTGGAAGGGTAGAAAAGGTCTTTTTATCATCAATTACAACTATATCCCCCCAATATAGTTGTTATATGGCTGTTGGGGGGGTAAAATAGGCATAAAAATGGCTAAAAGCCACTTGTATGGAGGGAAAAGAGAGCTAGCCAACGGCTAGCTCTCTGGCGGGCCAGGCGGGCCGCCGGGCGGGCCGGCCCGCCGTGCCCCAACGGCAGGCACGCGTGCCTGCCGTTGGGCGTGTGCCCAGCGGGCTCGCGCGCTGGCCGGCGCGCGGGCCAGCCCGCTTGGGCCCGCGCGCGCCCGCGCCCGCGCGCGCCGAGCGCGGGCCCGGGCTGGCACGCGGGCCCGCGTGCCCTGGCGGGCCGTGCCCAAACGGGCCAGCCCAGGCACGCCACAGGCGTGCCGGGCCGTGCCGGGCTCGGGCCGGCACGGCCCGTTGCTCATGCCTATGCCAACCCTAACCCAACCCGCCCTAACCCGTTTAAACCCGCCATCCCATTTATAAGCTACAGAATTCAGCTCCTAATCACTTCGAATGGAAGATCTAATAAGTTCAGTAAAAGCAAGATTCCACCCTTATCAAGAAGCAAGGGAATCAGGTTTGAAATTTTCATTGATATTGGAGTGCTTGCGAAAGTGCTAAATAAAGGGTAGAAGACAAAACATAGGAGAGCCCACGATTTCAACCCTAGATGGTCCTTTATCGAATGCATCCCGTCGCGTCTTGTGTGTGAATGAAAAGGACAACAGTGGGTTGGTATTGAGACAAGATTCATCAATGGCTGCAACAAATCTGTGTTATCTTACGCCCAGCGCTTTGCATCTGAGTGCATTTTAGCAATACCCCAATAGATAAAGCCGTTGTAAATGAAGATGGAGGCAGAGAGAGATTTCGTTGGCGTGTATTTCCAATGCTTTGATCGTCCGTCTACATTGCTGGGATATTTCGAGAAAGAAGGACGGGTTTTGTGATTCCAAGTGCAGAAATCCTGATTTTGGGAAGGCAGCAAGAGGAGGAGGAGGAGGAGGAGGAGGAGGAGGGAGATGAGCTTAGGTTGTAGGGTTTGAGACCTTGAGCGGCAGCCATTGTAGAGAACACAAGAAAGAGGAGAGAAACTGAGAAAGAATCAAACAGCATTAGGATTTAGGGTTTCCATTTTTTTATCATTGCTTATGCTTATGACCCGTCGGGTTGAAAGGGTAAACCCGAACCCAACCTATTTAACTACGGGTTGGGAATTTCAAACCCGAACCCGACCCACAGGTTCAAATATCTAACCCTAACCCACATTAGAACGGGCGGGTTTGCGGGTCACGGGTCGTAACTGCCAACTCTATGGAATTCGATTATGAGCCCAAATCATGGCCACGGGCTCCACATTGGGCCAAAGTCATAAATCAGAATTTGTGACTATAGCGGGCAAACCTTGAAGCCCTTACACATGCCCAAATAAATGGTCCAATTAATTTAAACGAACCTACTTTGCTTGGGTGACCTAAAGCATCTAAGGAGTTCCTGGGTTGCAACCGAATCACCTAGCCAAAATCTCAATGTAGCCCAAATTTAAATGGGTGACTACCAATACCCTTAGAACTCGATAGGTAGTGGCGACTCTTAAATAACCCAACTAAAATAAAAGAAATAAAAAGGGTTGACAGACATAAGAGCTGGCAATTTCTGAACTGACCCATCAATTTAGCTGAACCCACCTTGATTAAACGGGTTCGTGTTAACCCGTTTATTAATTGGGTTGTATTGGGCTTAGATTTTCTGAACACATTTGAAAACGGGTTTTTGAAATCGCCAACTCATTGGTACCCGTTTGAATTTTAAGTTTATTTTTTATCCTTTATTTTTGTCTCTTGTACTATGTTTGTATTCTATTTTATTATGTTATTAAGTATACTTAACTAATTAAGTACATTAATTTATATATTTTGGGACCTTAATCATTAAATTATTTTTAAGTCTATTATAATTTAATTAATTTTGATAATAATATTATTGCCAGATCTATGGAAGTAGATTTACTACGCAATAAATAGTTAGTATGAATATATAGTGTATTATATACACTTTACAAGATATATTTTATATACAATGCATATAAGTCTAACTAATATAATTTTATTTAGATCTATTTAATTCCTTTTATATAATTCTAAACTTCTTTACAACTAAAATTTACCTTTTTTTCAAAATAAATCATGTTTATTAAACTTTTTCATAGTCTAATTGAAATTATAATATGTTATATAGTTTTATCTAAGCATGTTTGAAAATAGAATGAAAATAAAAATTAATTAATAAAAAATACATTTCAAAAATAAATGGGTTGGATTGGGTTCAACCCATTTATCACAAGGTTGGGTTTGAGTTGGTGATTTTTCAACCCGTCCTAACCCGTTTGTAACCCACTCGAACCCAACCTATTTCCACCTCTAAATGCCAAAATCCACAACGACTCACGCTGGTCCGAGTTAGCCGGGCAAAAAACCAAGTGTACACAAGCTACACATCACATTTTCAATTTGTGTTCATGAAATTGCAGCACAAAAATTTGCATGCATGTGTATTGAATATATTTGTGTATCTTGGTGTCCCTATTACATATGTATATTTATATACGTATGTTTGGTTATTTTTGTTTCTTTCTCTTGTATTTGTGTAGATTTGGGTGTCTATTATGTACCTACATTTTTGCTAGTGAATATTTGATGAATAATTTCTGTTTTATTGCAACAAGTTGAAGTAGTTTCTAATAGCCTCAGTTTGTACGTTGCAACAATCACATCTAAAAGCTTTTACAATAAAAATATTACACTTCACACACTTTTTTTTTTTGGGTGAGAATTACACTTCACACACAACAATCATATCTAAAGGCTTTTACAATAAAAATATTACACTGCACACACAAGATGGAAACATCGATCTTCACAAGCTTTCCGGACCTATCCCAACCAAGGTACATGGGTTTCTTTATAAATCCATCTTCCTTCGCAATCGATTAACCTTCACTATAGCAATCATTAGTATATATTCCTTCATGTCATCAAAGAACTGAAAGTAGGCATGCCTCCAGGATCTCTTTAATATTAAAATTCCACATACAACCCAGAACCCTGTTGCAAATCCCAATCCCATGGCGATATAGAACCATAAGTCTTCAGATTCAACACCATCTTGGTTTTCACCATGAACAAGTGATGGGGCATGAACAATTTCATCATTCGGGCAAACCATCGTTAGAGGAGGTCCGCAAAGTTCAGAATTACCTTCATAAATTGATGAATCATTGAGAGTCTGTAGCTGGTTTCCTGATGGAATTCTCCCACACAAGTTATTGTGAGACAAATTCAAGTGGTTTAGGAATGTTAAAGAAGATATGCTTGAAGGAATCATGCCAATAAGTAGATTTCTTGACAAATCAAGTGTTTCTAACAATTTCAAACTCCCAATCTTCCTTGGAATTTCTCCTGTAAGAAAATTCATTGACAAGTTCAAGGTACCCAACAGAGACAAGTTTGTTAGTTCTTTTGGGATCTCTCCAGAAAGGCTATTACTTGAAAGGTCTATGATCCTGACAAAGTGAAGAGTTTCATCATACTCTAATTCCCTTCCTTTCATAAATAACTCCATATGCTCCAACCAACTTTTGTTGTAAGCTTCAGGCCCAATCATACCATTCAAATTTCCCAAACATGAAGGGATGAGTCCCAACAAATTGTTATGTCCTAGATCCAAGATATGAATGTTAGAAATATGACATAGCTGTGGAGGAATAGTACCAGTAAAAAAGTTAGATCGCAAGCTTAGAATTATCAAATGTGATAATCTGTCTCCGGCCCATGATGGTATGTTCCCAAAGAGTCTATTCTTTCCAAGATCAAGGGACCTTAATTCTGTGCACTTGCTCAAGGCTGTAGGCAATTCCCCATAAAGATCATTATCGCTGAGTCTTAACATCTGAAGTTGAAGCAAATAGCCCATTGAACTCGGAATGCTTCCTGATAGATTGTTATGCGATAGATCTATATACTCCAAGTATGGTAAATCCTTCCAAAAATGTGGAATTTCTCCAGATAAATGATTGTTTGAAAGAGTAAGTACCTTCAAATTCTGAAGGCTACTAATGGATGAAGGAATGGTACCACTCAAGGAGTTCTTAGAGAGATGCAATTCAATCAACGTTGGCCACATTATATTACCAATATCAAGAGGAATGTGCCCAGAAAACAAATTATCATCCAGTTTTAGAGTGTCCACATTAGACCATAGTGGCAGGTCACCCTCTAAACGATTTGAATCTAGGCAAACAACTGCTGCCTGATAGCCAAATGATAATGATTTCGGAACCCTTCCTTTTATCTGATTATGAGACAGATCTAAGGCATAAATCTGGGAAGATAACTCCCACATTAAATTCGGTATGGTATCCGAAATTCCAACATTCTTAAGCTTTAGCTCTTTGAGTTCCTTCTGTGTTTGAAGCCATGCAGGAAATGTTGGGCCCATGTTGAAGTTAGCCAAGTGGATTCTTTCAAGTCTAAAAGGGGGAATCCAGTCATTTGTCACATTGAAAACAATGGAATTTTTTGATGACTCCAAATCGATGTCCAAGAGTTTCAATCTCGTGAGATTACTAAAGTGAGCATCGGTTAAGACACCCACCCATGAATTCCTATCTAGACACAATTCGACCAACTCTGAGAGTTGTCCGATGCTTTCTGGAATAGTCCCATTCATGTGATTGGCAGAGATATGGAACTCTTTCAAAGAAGACAAGCTACTGATTGAAGCAGGGATTGAACCACAAAATGAATTAAATGATAGTTGAAGAAATCTCAATCTCTCAAGCGATCCTAAGGATTCAGGTAAATACCCAGTGAGTCTGTTATACCCCAAGTTTAACATCTCCAAGCTATTCTCAGTACAAAGAGACAAAGAATCCACAAAATCATATATACCTCCACCAATGGAGGTGGATGAGAGCTCTAAACTGTTCAACTTATAAAGCTTACCAAAAGTTCTTGGTATTTGGCCCTCAATGCCTGAATTTTGGATAAGAAAAAGCCCTTGAAGAGAAGTCGCATTTGCAAAAGCATCAGGAATTTGACCCTGGAAGTGATTGTAGCTGAGGTCCAATTTCACAAGCTTGCTACTAAACAACCACTGAGGTATTGAAGTGTTAAAATTATTGCCAGAAAGATCAAGGACCATAAGAGAAGTAAAATTAACGGAAGAAGGGGTGAGAGGAAGATTATCAAGTTTACAATGTTGTAAGTGCAATTCTGATAGAGAAGGAAGCATATTAACTGCTTGTACCCAATCACCCATTGCATATCCGAGGTCCACATATCCCATGTTAAGATATTCCAAAGAAGTAAGACCAGAAAGCCAGTGCAGATTGTCCACATACAATATTAGATCAAAACTGGAGTAGGAGTCTGAATAGAGATTAAGATATTGCAAGGCTGACAAATTTCCAAGTTGAACTGGAACTTTTCCGGCAAATGATGCATGGGAGAGGTCGAGGTAAGTTAATGTGTTAAGTGATCCAATGAATTCCGGGACAAGGATTCCAGCAAAATTATTCCAGCTTAGATCCAAGTAACTCAAGTATCTCAAACCAAGCAAAGAAGGATCTATCTTACCTCCTATACAGGAGTTACTGTATGCTGCGACGTCATCTTCCTCATCTGCACCTCTGTTTTGGAGTTGATATGGGTTTTGAAGGTTGACCTTAACTACTTGTCTTGTCACGTTGTTGCATTCAACACCCCTCCATTTACAACAATCATCACCTATCCAAGAAGACAACCGGCCAGAAGGATCTTTCAAGCCTTCTTTAAAGCTGAGAAGTGCTTTCCTTTCAGCCTTAATGCAACCATTGTGAGGCAATTCTTTACAAAATGTAAGTTTGATGGTTCCTAAGGATGAAATGACAGTAAAAACAAGAAGAAGGAAAAGAGGTTTAATGGAGGAAACGGTGTCATCCATGCTTTTCATTGCATGCTTAGTGCACTATGCCGTCTCGTTTTTAAAGACCCAAAGTTTTGAATTTTAACTTTTAGTGAACCTTTATCAAAGTAATTAATTTTTAGTGATATTTCACTATTACACACCAACTACTCCAAGAATGTCCTTACATCACTTACTCAAATGGCTTGTACAAGTCATTTTAGAAGGTACAAGTTATTTTGTTGACTTGTATAAGCCATTTTATTGTTTTTACAAGTCACATGAGTGATTGGTATAAGGCATTCTTGAAAGAATTTGTTCATAACATTAAAATTTTAATGTCACTGAAATTTAATTATTTTGATAAAGATTTATTAAAAATTAAAACTCAAAATTTTGTTGACTGAATTTTAATAATTTTCGAAACTCTGTCCAAAAAGCCATCTATCTTTACACCCACACCTGTTCGACTGAATAAGTAGTATTTACAAAAAGTAAGTTTGATTGCCATCTATCTTTACGACTTTTTTTGGTAAAGATCTATCTATCTATCTTTACACCTGCTCGACTAAATAAGTAGCATTTACAAAAAAAGTAAGTGTGATTGCTCTAAGGGGGCAAAGACCGGACGAAACAAAAAGGAAAATAAGTTTAATGGAGGAGACTCCAAGTATGCCGGGGGTTGTAGATCCTTTACCTACCTCTTATGTGGATATTCACAGGATTGAACCATGCGCCACTGAATGGTATAAATGTAATTTTCTTAAATGCTTCAAGAGGTACTTGGTACAATCCTATGGAGTGTCTATATAAAGGGCGTAGATAGACAGTCTACAAAAAGAGAGGATTGTTTTTAAAGACCCCAAAATCTTCACAAATCAAAGTCTTTGTATCTCTAGTTGCTTCTTCTTCTTTTTTCCAAAAAGCCATCTATGTTTACACCTCCTCGACTAAATAAGTTATCTTGATTAGGATGGTAATGTCTGCTTTATATAGCGATCATGTGATGCTGTTGCGTGGAGCATCTCATGGTTAGGCTTTTTTTATAAATTTTTTGTTTTACATTTTCAAAAAGAAAAATGTTATGATTGTTGGATGGTCCATGTTTTAGCATCTAAATAAAGCTACAATGACAACAACAGGGAATGGCAGCAGATGATTTCAAACAATCTTATCCTACTTCAAACAATCTTATCCTACTTCCGATATGATAGCGTCTGGAGAGGGACTCATCTAGTGCGTCATTTGTAGAACAAAAAGAGAGAGAACAACAAAAATAAAAGAAAGAGATTTCGAGAAGACTTGAAGATGGCTGGTCTCTACGGAAGGAGGGAAGTCTTTTTTTTTCCTTTCTTTTTTGCTTCTAGTCTTCCAAGATGACCATCCATGTTTTTCATGGAATGATGACTTGCGGGTATGAAAGGGATTTTTAAAGACGCAAAGTCTTCACAACTCAAAAAGTCTTCGGATTTGTAGATGGTTACATTAATTTTTTCCAAAGAAACCTTCTATCTTTACATCCACTAGTTAATTAACAAGGAATCTTGATTTACTTTGCCACCCATCGTGCAGGTTAAATGAAGACCATTTTGGCTCATCTTATGCACAAGCTAGGATTGGGTGGCTTTGAATCAGCTAGAGCTAGGGTTGCTTATTGGGCTGTGCTGGGCCAGCATGCTTTTCGCTTGCCTGGGCCGGCATGGCCCACTCCCCTAGCCGTGCTGTGTTGTGCCCTAATATTAGGGCCCTTGGTCCGTTAGGGCACGACCTGCCAGGCATGTCGGGCCAGCAAGCCGTGGCCTATTCGACACGCGGGTGGTATGGTACAACAGCATGCACGTGTGCCTGCCGTTGGGCCCAGTTGGGCCGGCCCAGCATACCAGCCTGCCAGACACGAAACGACTAGCCGTTTTTTCCCTCTAAAAGTGGTTTTCCCTCTTAATAGCACTAATGATGAATGAAGGTGAAACCTATAGAAAAAGGTTAATAGGAGTGTAGGAGAATAGGTGGCCTATCTCACAAGAACTCGTCTCTTCGGACGTTTTAAGAGAGGTTGTAAAAGTCTACCACGCGGACAATATCGGCACAAAGCTCCTCAATATGGGAGCATGAGAAACAGCTGACTCTCTCCTTTTATATAAAAGGTAGATAGGGTAGATATAGATACACTAGTTAGTGGGGCACGTGCATTGTATTACTAAATTGTTAATCAATATTGATTAAAATTTCAGAATTTTTTATATGCAATTTTTTTTTTTGTGTTCAATGATAGGTAGGCAATAAGCACACTTGCGATAAGCATTAAGGTGTTACTAATGTTCTAAAGGTTAGTGTTGTAGATAGACCTACTTGGTGAGGGTTAAGCAATTCTATCTTAGTACTCAGAATGACTTTAAATCTCATACCAAACGTGTGGATGAAAGCAAGAGTAACAAAGCACTTAATAGATGAATCTTAAACCCTAATGAGTGTAGGATAGAAAATTGGCAATGCAAAGCAATTTTGCAGATGCACAAATATGATATTGGCCGAGTTAAAGAAAGAAATATTTTTTCAAATTCATATTCCTTTAAGGAAAAATTTATTTTATTCATTCTTGATTTTTTTTTTCAATCTTTTATGATTTTAATGAATTTAATGAATGTTTGTTTATTTTTTTTTTATATTTCTATAATTTTCTTTAAGTTTATGCATTACATCCACTTATTATTGAGTTTTATATTTCTATGAGGCGTTATTAATATTTCCTTGTTTTGTGATTTTATATTTTTTTAATATCTTTATTAAGGTTTCCGAGTATTTATGAAATGTTATTAAATTTTTTTGACTTTTAATTTATTGTTCTATTTTTGTGATTTTTTTAAATTATGATAAATGACAAAAGTAGTTACAAAATTAAGTATTAATAACATTTTTATTAATTGTAAATTTCATTAAAAAGACTTATAACAAAGGTAATTACAAAATGTTTACAAGTCATATAAGGGCATTTTTGTAAGCAATAAATGACACTCGTTCTTAATTATTTAAAAAAATTTATTATTTAATTATCTTATGCTAGGTGACTCAACATGATTTTTTTTTTAAATTACCACTTAATACCAAATTTCCATTACTATTTCATTATTTCTTTTATCTGATCATTTATTATGTTTGTTCCATAATGGAGTCGTCTTCAAATAAAATTTGAGCTGCTTTAAATGTATCATTAAAAGATACTCTTTCCCAAAGATAAACTACCAAACATTATTATCTAAAGGACAAAATAAAAATTTTGTTAACATCGACTGAATTTTAAATCTTTATAAGAGGTATCACTAAAAGTTAATTTTCCTTCCTTAATAGCTAAACGACAAACGAACAAACAAAAATTTGAGGTGCTTTGGTTCTTTTATAAAATATATAATAATAGATATATTAGCAAGGTGCAGGTGCAGTATTGCAAGTGAGAAGGGATGTAGAGTGAACATTTACAAAAGCTGCTTAAGTTTTAAATTAAGAGAATTGAGTTTGCTACAATTAAGGTTTCTTATTGGACCGGGTTGGCACAAGCACGGCCCAGCATGCTTAAAGCTTGCTCGTGCTCAACTAGGCTTATGATTGGCCAAGCACGGCCCGCTAGGCATGGTGGTCCAGCAGGTTGTAGCCCGTGAAGCACGCAGGCAGCACAACTTGCGTCAAATAAGCTGTGCCCGCGTGCTGCCAAACGGCTAGTTGTTTCCCCCTCCCAAAAGTGTTTTTTTCTTCTTCTTTTTGACAATTTTATTCACCCAACAACTACATAACAACCATATTATGGGGATATACTTGAAATTGACTGTAAATGACAATTTCTACCCTTCCAACAGCTATATTTGAGAGTAGAGATGGTAAAAAGTCACTTTTAGTTTTATAGGCTTAACCCTTCCCACTCCAAACCACACCTCTTCTACAGTCTCTCTTACTCTCTTCGTCTCTATAGCTATGAAGTAACTTTTTTTTTTAAATTGCTCAAGCATCAAAGGTGGGAAATGGACTTTGGAGGTTGAAAGCTTCAACTACAAAGTTCAAGCTTCATTCTCAAGAGGTGTTCTTCTATTTAATTTTCCGATTTTAAATTCATTATAAATATTATATATATAAGTGAATCTCTCCTTCTACCTTTCGTATTATTTGAAAGCCTAGTATAGTGGGTGACATACTGTGTAGCTAAATGCATCTCTAGGAAAGTTCTGTCACAAAAGACGAGATAGTTGTCTAAGAAAACTGGTTTTAAGCGGGACCATTTGTAACCCCTCCAGTTACCTAGGAATTTTCTTAGTACATTTTTGTGTACATTATTCCTCACTTTACTATAGGCAATGTATCACCAAAAAAATTTATTATTATATTATTTATTAAGCAATTTTTTTTATGAATTTGAAAATGGACCCTAGGCACTCTCATTACTTTAACACCAAGAAAAGAGAGTTTCTTAGACCCCTTTCTGACCCAACTTTTTTTGAAGATTTTGATGAGGCCCAACCCTCATATAGTGACCCTCCCATCCAAGATCATGACCTTGAGTACCCTCCCATCCAAGATCCCATAGAAATGGGATCTTCTTCCATACCACCAAGGAGGAGTAAGAGGACTAGAAACTTTGGTGTCTGGCAAAATTTTACAATTCAATTTATATAGAGGCAAGAGAGGGTAGTTTGTAACCATTGCAAAAAAAAAAAAAAAAAATTTTAGCTGCAAAAGTTCAGGTGGTATAAGCCACTTGCAATGGCATTTGCAGAAATGCCTCCTAAAACATGGCCAACTAGACCCTAGGTAAGCCCAACTTTCCAACAGTAGCTCCAATTTGGGTAGCCTTGTTTCTAACTAAGAAGAGATTAGGCAAGAAATTGTCAAGTGGGTAATACAAGAAGAATTACTCTTTAAACTAATAGAAAGTAAAAGATTTAACTGTCTAATGACCAAATATTTAACACCAGGATATAAACCTTTCTCACGCCACACTCTAAGAAGTGATGCTATAACATTATATAAAAAAAATGAAAAAAGTACTAATAAAAACTTTTTCAAACTGTAGTTTTAAGGTGGCTTTAACGTCAGATATCTAGATAAGTAGTAGACAAAACATAAGTTATTTAACTATAACTGCACAATATATAAATGAGAATTGGAGTATGGAAAAAAGAATAATAACTTTTGAGTCACTAGATGCTAAACATTCTCGACCAGCTATAGCACATAATATAAGACAGTATAAATTACAGAATAAAATAATGGCTTTAGCACTTAATAATGCAAGTGTTAATAATGTTACAATAGACATACTAAGACAACACTTAAACTTAAATCTAGACAAATGTTTATTTCATGTTCGATGTACTTTTTACATACTAAATTTAGTTGTGCATGATGGATTAAAAATTGTGCAATATCATTTAACGAATATTAGAGATGCAATAAGATTTTTAAAACAATCTAGCACAACTGCTAGAGAATTTAAAAATTATTGTGCAAGTTTGGGAAAGCAATATAAAAAAATTACCCTAGATATTGACCATAGATAGAATTCAACATATTTAATGCTAGAGGCTACACTAGAATTTAAAAAAGAACTTTCACTATTTTATTTTATAAAACAAGTGCCTGAAAAGTCAACTAGAAGAACTGGACTGGCAAATACCAAAAGTTTTAAGAGATTTTTTAAGAGTTTTTTTTATGCAACAACATTCTTATTAGGGGTTTATTACCCAACATCCCCAAATATTTAAATATACTATTTCAAATAAATAGTTGCTTTCAAAAATATAGAACCATGCCCGGTGCTAAAGATATTTGCCCAACAATAAAATCTAAAATTTTAAAATATTGGCAAGAAATGCCCCATTTATATTGTGTTAGCTACTGCAATGGACCCTAGGATTAATTAGGAATAGAACATTTAATAGATGAAATAAATGAAAATATGATATCTTCTTTTCAAATAGATGTAAATCAAATAAAAAACCTTTTAGGAAGGTTTTTCTCTGAATATAATAATAGTAGTATCGAACAGGGTCTAACTCAAATCCAAGAAACACTACCAGATAGTTCCCTTTAGAATTTTTTAAGTAGTAGAAGAAGGGGGAAACAACTAGTATATGGTAGTGGGGATCATCTGAGTTAAGGATATATTTAGAAAGCCCCCCAATAGGATTAAAAACCATAGAGGAGTAAAGTTATATTAATATTTTCGCATGGTGGAAGTAAAATCAGGCTAATTATGCCGTACTTTCCTCTATGGCACGTGATCTACTAATGGTTCCAGTGTCCACAGTTGCATCGAAATCAACTTTTAGTGCAAGTGAACAAACGGTGGACGACTATAAGAGTAGATTAACGCCGGAAATGGTGCAAGTATGTGTCTGTCTGACTGAGAAATCAAGCATATGCTGATGATTAACTTGCTGGAAACTTCCATGATTTGAATATTGACGAATTTAGTCTTCCAGATTAGTCTAGGTTTTATTATATTTTTTGTAATCAATGTAAAAGTTGCTATTTAGAAACTTTCCTTTCTCTTTTCTTCTTCTTTTTTTTTTTTTAGCCTGAAACTACAAATGAAAGATAGATGAATAGGTGCCAACCAAGTTGCGATGTACTCATACTATAATGATGCAGTATTATTTGTGCAAGTTTATTATGTTTAAGTATTTTTGTATTTACAAAGTTGTATTTGTAAGAAATAATTTATTTAAATTTTTTTGAGAAAATTCTGTACCAATATGTAAGAAATTTTTGTGAATAATAAATATATATTTTTCAGAATTTTCTATGTGTGTTTTTTTACTTTTTTTTTCCCATTTTTTCTATTTTCTATATTTTTTGCAATATATATATATACCCTAAGCCTGAAGGCGACCCGCTTGGCCCAGCACGACCTAGCCTTAGCCATGCCACGGGCTGGGTCGTGCTTGGGATATTGGGTTACGAGCCACCAAGCACAGGCTAAACGTGCCCATGCCATGCCAGGCCAGCCCGTTAAGCAACCCTAATTATGACAATTACACTCATTTTTTAATGAATTTTAATAATGTGAGGAAGGGCTTTTTTTTTTTTTTTTTTGGGAAAGTGGCGTTTGGCATGCTTTCCGAAGGGTCTATATATACTATTTATACGATATTTAATGGGAGAAGGCCTCTTGGGATTCATACCTAAAACAATTCACAACTTTTCCAAAATTTCCATTCCTTGTGTAGTTTCGGTTTCAATAATACAAAAATAATACAGGGTTATATTCTTTTTTTGAAACCATTTCGCAAACAGTTTTTTATTCTTATGAGAAGAAACCCCGCCGTTCTCAAAGGCAGAAAGAAAGAAGAGAGGGAAAGGGAGACGGAGAGGGAGAAGCGAAGAGAAGCGCCGATTCACAATATATTATACAGGGTTATATTCGATCAACAATTTCGTTCAAAACTCAGTCAATTTATAACCGTTCTCCCACTCGTCCACTCCTCTCCATGTACGGTCTTGCACGTGTGTCCCTGTTAGTATATGTAATATATAGATTGGATGACATCGTGTGCGGCCATGACATGCTTTCCGTGGAGCATCTCACGGTCCTTATTTTCACATTGCTGTAGAAGGTCTGCCGCAGGCTCATGCGGCGGACGATTTCAACACCAAGGTAGATATATCTGGCCTGTATTGTCGGCACTCAAATAAATAAATTAAAAAAAAAAAAATTTTATACCCTTGATGAGTAGATCCTTCGATGATTTGATCTGCCTGTAACGCCACTGGCGTCGTAGGTGGGAGATATCTCTTTTCTCCTGTCTCTCTTCGTCGATCTCCATCAATCTACCTTCTCACGGTAAGCTCTACAAACCCTAATTTCTAAGTCTGGTAAGCTCAAATAACTTTGGCACAATGTTGTTACAGACTCAACATTTGGCTAAGTAATGTCGTATAAATTCGAATCTATTTCGTCTCTGATCTTGTATTTAGCTTCCTTCTTTGTGGAATTTTTTTTGAATGAAAGGGCTTCGTTTTGTACGGTAAGTATTAATTAGTAGCATCTCCTCTAGATTGGTCAGGATTTAACTGCAGAAAAGGTAGAATATGTGTTTCAGCGTTGTTATTCACAATGATTTGTAAACTCAATGAATGGTTGTCATCCAAATAAGGAGATCTTCATTTTCAGTAACGCATTTTTGTGCACACTCCATGATTTCCTTGTGCTTGTGGTAGTACTGGTCCACATAGTTTCTTTTGTCAAGTTTCCTCTTCATATTGAAACCTCAAAAATTCGAGACCCACGTTACTATACAATCAGGGTACTCAATGCGCCAACTAAGTGCGCTTGTTCAAGTTTTTCCTGAACCATAATGAACCTGTTCATTTTCCACTGTGGAACAGTACGGGTTCTTCCTCTTCTTCTTCTTATTCTTTTGTGTGTTTGGTCAACCATTGAATTCTGTTCCTGCATTGACCTAGTCATGTGTTGCAGACAGCCTTTCATTGAGATTTCCAAAAGCAAGAACCTAGATATCTTGTCCTATGTTCATGAAGATCATTGTTTTGTGCGTCTCTCAGTAACCTGAAGCTTTTTCCCGTGTTTGATGTCATGAAACACAGTGAAAAAGAAAACCTCATGTCTCACACTTCGCTCTCAATTCAATGATGTGAATAGATAAAATAAGACTTGAAAGGCATTAAGAATGATTTGACCTTACCCAAAACCAAAATATTGATGATAAGGAGCTTCATCCAAAACACAATGCTTGCCTTTGTATATTTCCCATTTATATTCATGGAAAAGTTCTATAAAAATCTTAATGATCTCTACTACATCCCTAATTAGAGATATATGATAGATCCTACCATTCTCTGCTGTTTAGCAGGCTTATTCCAGTGACTAAGCAGTTGAAGATCAATAAACTGTAGGATAAAAGTTGTATGACTACTACATTTTCCCAGGGATGGTCCCACTAGACAACACAATGAATTATGACCGCCAATAGTTCATGTCATGTTGAATCATCTATATTCTTAAATTGGTAGAAAAATGAGGAAGGAAAAAAAAAAGGGAAACAGAAGTTGGTCGGAAAATGTATGGTAAAAGTGTTAGGTCATACTCTGCAAGGCTGACAGCTTCATTGTAAACATCTTACTGAATGATATCATCAGTTTGGAAAATGATATTAGATGTTACTATGTTGCCTAACTTGGATGACATGAAACTTTTTTGTTGCATTGATGTACATATTTGGTTTCAGTTATTCTTACAATAATTTCATAATTTGCTTCTTTTTTTAATGTCTAAATTGTAGGATGCTACTGGACTGAGTCTTGTCAAAACAAATGGATTGGAGGATGCGGAACGGATCATGTCATCGTTGATGAGTCAGATGACTGCAAGGGACTCTGTACAGAGCCAAAATTTTCTCCATGCCTTCCTGTTTTATACCCATTTCCACTGCTGTAAACCAGGTCAGAACTTGCTTCTGCTAGAAACTTACATCAGAAAACCAATGATTTGTCCTCTCTTCCATCTCCATATTAATACTCCGGTAATGGATTTACTTTCTCAATTTTCATGATGTTTATTGTAAAGCCTTGAGTCACGGTCAATGATGTAGTGAATTATCAGAATTTAATGATTTTGAGTAAAAATAAAATAAATATATTGTATTTTTTCACTCGTTCAGATAACTATTTGTATTAAGCATAAAATGAACACATATTTCAATTTAAGAATAGGTTTACAGCAGATTTCTGTAATTCCAAGGATAAGAAACCTTCGATTTTTGAATTGCTGAGATGCCACACCAAATTGGTGGTTTTCAAGTAATAAGTTCCAATGGACTCTTACTCTATTTTGTTGCTGTCATCTTTTTTTTCTTGTTCACAAAGTTGTAAAAGTACCTATGTTCTAGTTTTATTTTTAAAACACTAGTACCTGTCTGCTTCAGCTCTAGCATAGAAGTATGGAAAGACTTTGTTCATTTTTTCTCTGATAAAAATTCTTCTGTAATAAAAATTCTCCCGAGCTACCTTGGTCCAGAGACTTGAGTAAATGATCTAGTTATGACCCAAAGAAGTCCATAAATACCTCAAGTCATCCCACCAAGTGATGGGTTCCTATGTGATTTGGTTGGACCGATTTATTGGGCTTCAATTTTAGTTTGGATTAAGCCCATCAGAAGGCCCAGACCATGGATTGATTCACTCTCATTTTTTACTAGGGGTTTAGGCCTTTGGGTAAACCCAAGATGCTTCCTATGTAACTGGGTTGGATTGGGTCCACGCGATTAATTTTCATCCAAGCACATAGTTTCCACTATTTACAATTGTACAAAGGGAATCGAGGGGTTTGGGGATTTACAACATCTCAAAGAGGAGATAATATTAAAAACGAAGCCCTTTTATCCAATTGCGAGTCGAGATCTTGATCACCTAACTTGTGACTTTTTGAAGCCAACGAATTCATAATCACACCAGCATCTCACCAATGGCTCTTTCAACAAAAATCAACCCAAATAATAGTAACAAAAGTGACCAAACAAAAAGATATAAACCCAATCAACAAGATAACGAATTCCTAGAAGAAATTCAAGCTAAGCGAGAGACGTAAACTCGCCTAAAACAAATCTGAAAATAAATCACAAGAATTATAAAGTAAACATAAAATGAAGAAAAACTGACCAAAGCTACTCCGCCTATTGAATTAAACTACAAAAAGGAGAGGTCATGAAAATAATGAAAGTGGCAAATTGCGACTACGTACAATGAAATTAAGTGGGTGGAAACAACAAGAAATAAAATAATGATAAGGTAAAATAAAAAGGTTTAACATGTTCAATTGAACCAAACAACCTTTTTTTTTTATTACAATCTGAGAAATCAGATTTGTTTCTATAAAATGATTACACTCCAGCTTTTGTTTGTTTCACCAGAAATTGGGGAAAAGAAAATATTTTTGGAAATTTTGAAAATTTCCGGCCGTTTTTTAAGGGGAAAACGAAAACTAACGGAAAACACTTTACAAATTGAAGGAAAATTGGCGGAAAATAACTTCCGCTGAATTCAGATGCATTCTCTCTCTCTCTCTCTCTGTTTCTCTAGACACTCAATCTTATGATCATTAATTTTTACATGCTTCAGATGCATGCATTTATACTTGTTCTTGATCTCATTGATTGTCAATAACAGAGAAACTATACTCTTTCATGTATGCTCATTCTTTTGTGGACATCATAGGTTGTCCATGATGTTGATTGGCAGAGGTTACCAGTGCGGTTTGCTATCACAAGTGCAGGACTGGTAGGATCTGATGGTCCCATGCAGTGTGGGCCATTTGACATAGCATTAATGTCATGCTTGCCAAACATGATTGTTATGGCGCCTTCTGATGAAAACGAGCTTGTTGACATGGTAGCCACTGCAGCCCATATAGAAGACAGGCCAGTTTGCTTTTGGTATCCTAGAAGTGCTATTGTTGGGATGAACAGCTCTTTATGCAGTGGGATACCCCTTGAGGTAATTTCTTCTTACCGGTTCTGTATATCCTTTTTGTACCTCAATTTCTATGGTAATATATATCTCTTGATACTATTTGTTACTGGATTTGTCAATGTGTTTTTAGGATACCATTCATGACTGGGTTTGTTAATGTGTTTTTGGGTTCATATACCTGACCTATGCCTGCATAATATACTTAGCTTGACATTGGTTTCTGTGGTTGCATTGGACAGATTGGAAAGGGAAAAGTTCTTGCAGAGGGTAAAGACATTGCTTTTCTTGGGTATGGGGTGATGGTTCAGAACTGCCTGAAAGCTCAGTCTCTTCTTGCCAACTTTGGCCTTATGGTGACTGTTGCTGATGCAAGGTTCTGCAAGCCCCTTGACATCAAGCTTGTCAGGCAGCTTTGTGAAGAGCATTCCTTTCTGATAACTGTTGAGGAAGGCTCTGTTGGAGGATTTGGTTCTCATGTCTCACAATTCATTGCACTTGATGGACAGCTAGATGGAAAAATCGAGGTTATGGATTCCTTCCTCTTATTTGTAAACTATTTAGTTTCTTGATGCACTTAATGAAGTTTATCGAAAGATATTTGTTTTATTTTATAATTGTGGGAAGGAAGTTGGATTTTTGACTGCCAAAATTCTACTCTTACATAAATACTAATCTTTTCTTTATCAAAAAAAAAAATTCTAGTGGCGGCCGATGGTTTTGCCAGACAACTACATAGAACATGCATCACCAATGGAACAGCTAGCTCTTGCAGGACTTACTGGACATCACATTGCTGGCACAGCATTGTGTCTGCTTGGGCGTACTCGTGATGCGCTTCAGTTAATGTGCTAAAAAGCTGGGCTTTTTCTTATGGCTTTGAGCAGCTCTTTCTACTGACTTTATTTTTGGGGCTGAATCTAAGACATCAAGCAGCTATTTCTGCTGTCAATTCAATTTTAGGAGCTGTATTATCTCCTGTTCACAACAAAATCAGATAGGCCACAAGTGGTATGATCATTGGTCCTCAATTTTTTCAGCCCCTACATTTGTTCTTCACATACTTATTGATAAATATTCACTGAAATTTTTCATTATTATTTGTTACCAACTGTACAATAGTAATGTACATGCAAAAACAGAGTAAACTTGAAAACTGTAAATATCCAGATATTTTTTTTCCTGAGATTGATCTTTTTGTTTGATCCAAAGAACTAGCTAGATATTATGGAAGAAATATGGGGTTGATCCGCAACTGTTCTGCCTGGGAAATTCGTAGAGATCGGAAAGAACACCAACGGCGAAAGCACTCTGCTGGGCCGACACTAACACTGAGAGAAGAAAGCTAGGGTTGCTTGCAATACTAATATTGTGTATATGGGTCAGGATATCCTTATTCAGGTGGTTGTCGAGCCTGTACAGTGTGATGCTTAGAGACTCAAGGATTTAAGAAGATTAAAGTTTTTTTTTAATCAGTAATCAAGATGGTATATATATATATATTATGAGAATAGAAAGAAAAAAACATTGTCGTATAGGTACACAATCTGTGTACCTAAGACTAAGAACAGGAGATAGGGAAAACAAAGCACTCCCTTCCCTCTCTAATCTGGGAACTTATCACATAATAGAAACTCTTCCAATGACACATTGGACATCAACTTTTCTAATTCCAACCAATTATAGATCAGTTTCAGGACTTTCTTCTCCAAGAATTCCACATTTTTCTCAAGGTTTCTGAAAATTCTGTCGTTCCTTTATTAAAGTTATTTATTTATTTATTTTTTGTTTATTGGCAAAAAATATTCTGGTTAGATGATTCTGCCACACGGAGGAATGATGTGGCCAGTTTGGACTGCCCATCTGGTGGGGACTCTTTGAATTGGCTTAAAATTTGTTAAAGGGCTTTCTTTGGAAAGTATAAAAAAAAGGGACTAAATTGGCTCTATAGAAATAAAATATAACAGTACATTGGGAAAAAAATAATCCTGTGTTTGCCACATTCTCCAAGAGGCCATCTCCTGTTATATGTAGTGGATATAGATTTACAAAGTAAATTTTTTAAGGTCAACCTATCAAAAATTGGCTGAATGTCGATTTGAAGAACCTGTGGAGAAGTATATTAATTCAAATTATGTTATGTAGTCTCTCATGTCATTAATTCTTCCTTGTGGCCTTTGTGTCACTAATTTTCTGAAGTTATTTAAAGGTTGTGCTTGGTATTTGCTTATTTGGCCCCAGAATTAGCAATGTACATTCAGTGTTTGGTAAACAAGCATTCTTTATTGAAAATCTGATTTTGTAGAAGCAATCAACTCGTTGCTTCTCTAAATTGCTGTTACTGGGATAGTTTGGTCAGTTATGTGACATTTTTCTTGGAAGTGTTCTGTCCAGCTATGCATGATAATATACTTTTTTTCTCAAGAACTCTTACCACACTAAGCCATTACAAGCCAAAAAAAAAAGAAAGGAAAAAAGAAAGAAAAATAAAAGGAAAGTATGGTCTTTTTGTACTTAAATGCTTAAGGGGCACATGGCACAATTTTGTAGAGGATCCACATAAGGATTCTAGATAAAGGATCCATAGGATTTCAACTCCAATCGGGTGGGCTGCGCACAATTTAATTACGACGTAGCCGTTATAAAGTCAATTGAAATCCTGTAGATCAGTTATCTAGATCCCTTATGTGGATCCCTCCATAAGATTGCGCCATGTGTCTCTTGAACGGTGTAAATGTAATTTTCTTAAATGCTTTAAGGGGCACATAGCACAATCTTGTAGAAGATCCGCATACAGGGAGAAATCTAATTAGCTCGGATTTCCGCGTCTACGAATCTATACTATATATAAAGAGAAGAGAGGGAAATATTCCCTTTAGATTCTGGCCCCCCTTTTCTTTTTCAAAGCATTACCCTTCCCAAACAAAATAATCTCCCACTATTGTAACTACCTTGGCTGTTTATCAAAGTGGGCCCACGTTTTCTACGCACGTAGCGCGTGCAGCCCCCTAGTGGATATGAAGGTGAACATGAGATTTTCCTAAACGCAGCATCTGATAGGACAATAGTGGCAGCGGGTCGTGCCGGTCGGGAGACGGAAGTTCTGGCACGGTCCACAATCTTTACCACGACAAGTCTGGTCCGGGATGCAATCTCCAAGCCGGCGAGAAGATAAAGTGTTCACCAGAAATGTCCTCCCACAGGCGGCTCCATTATCCCATATGGCATCTCCGGCTGCTGCAAACATCATGTTGCTCTGGAACCGACTTGAATCGTTACCATAACAAGCCGTCGCTGTATTTAACATCAGAAAAAGAATTGTCAACAAAACAAGGAGTGACTTGAATCCACAAGGAAAAAATTGTGCCATCCTCTACAAAATTGTGCCATGTGCCCCTTAAGCATTTAAGTACAGAAAGACCATACTTTCCTTTTATTAATTGTCTGTCACTCTTTGCTCTTATAAAGACAACAACAACATGTGGTTGTGGTTGGTGTCGGTGAATTTTCCCTTTCCTTTTGTTTTTTAACGTTTATTTTATGTGCTATGAACCATGAAGAAATAAAATAGAATTCAAGAAGTCGCGTGCTTGTGATTGCAGACACAGAATACATGAACGTTATTAGATTCCAAACCTATCAATATCTCTCTCATCCCACAGCCTCTCATACAAACTCTTTCACTAAGCAATTTTGATTTTGTTAGATTAACCGCTGCCTGGAAATCTATCCCTTACAATTCGTGCTAGTAGTACAAACATTACATCTCCCAACAACACTTGGTGTTGGGTACTAAACTAGTATCAAGATACTCATAGTACTGTTGCTCCAAAAATGGGCCGGTGTGGACACGTGTCAAAGGTGGTGATGTGTCTCTACGCGGGCGTGCCAGTATCGTTTGATACAATGATTTTCGAGTCGATTCCTGACCCCGGGCACCTGTTCCGAATCTGAACCGGGATCGGTTCAGTCGTACTGCAAGTCACCTGTAATAAAGTCGGTCAGACGATGGTATGAAGACTAGGGGTTCGGTCTTCGTTTCGGGTTCTTGTAAGTGTTTGAAAGCAAAAGCAACTAACGGCACACAAATCCCTTTATTATAAAATCGGCCAAATAGCCGAAAGCGACAACAGATAATCCTCAAAATGGAAACAAAAAGTACAAAAGAAAACCGACAGGGCTCGCAGGACCGGCCTGTCCTGGTCTTATAGCCGTAATCGGGTATAAGCGCAGGAGGAAGGGGGCGGCTGCTTACAAAGTCGATTCAGGGGGTTCACCTTGGATTGCTGCTTACCCGAAAATACACAAGTCACCTGGCGTGAACAGAGCGAGTCTCGGGACCGGCTGCTCGGGATTCTGTAAAGACAGAACTGCGAGTCAGGGGCGGCCTCAACTTACTCTCCGGTGGCAGGATTCTGGTGTTAATCGGAGTAAAGAGGGGTCGAAGATGTCACTGCGACTGGAAGCAGTGAGAGAAGTCCTAGTTTATCCGTCTGTGTTAGAGGGGATAAAGGATCACGGATGATCAAAATAATATAATAACCGGTTGCGGTTGTGTGGATTGTGTCCTCGAGCTCTTCGAATTGAGGCCTTTTATAGCCGCTCCTTGACGGTTGCTCAACTTCCTACTCTCGCACGATCTTCATGGCGGTTGTTTATCGTCAGTTCTCTGTTTCAAAGTGATAACCGCCCGGCCATGATCTAATAATTCTATTCTTGAACGGCCGATGGCACGATCTTCTGATATTTATGGTTTTGTCTTATTTGCTTGCGTGGCTTGAACCGCATTCTTCTGTATGCGTGCTGACGTGGCCGGCTCAACCCTTCAAAGTCTACGGGCCGTGGCCTAACCAAGCCACCTAGGCACCACGTGTCCTTTTCTTATTCGTCGGTTATATAGGGTGTAAACATTGCCCCCCTACTTACTTGTGACGCCGTCATCGGCCGGTGTGATGAGTAAGTATTTTCGGGTTTTTCAAAATTTGTCCGTCGTTTGATGTGAAAAGATCGCGCCGTTTCCCTACGATCGTAATGATGAAACCTTTCGGATTTCGCCTTCTATAAAGTACCACAACCGAGATTTTACTTTACTCTTTCTTTTTGGCTGTTTGTTTTTTCTTCCTCTTTGTCTTCAATGGCGGGCAATCTCATACACTATCCTTCTACAGTCGAAGTTTTCGGCAACTCGATATCTGTAGGCCCCTTCATTTGTGCCAGTAATGCTCCTTTGGAGGCCCCGACTGATAAAGTGAGGGGCCCTTTACTCTTTACTGACGAAGAGAATCTCCATCTACCTCTTCGCTTTCGAAATTGGCCGACTGCTTACCCTGAATGGAAAGCTTGGGTTGACCGCATGAAGGATCGTTTTGCCGTTGTTTGGCGTAAGACAGGTATTTATGACATGATTATCTTTTCGTGTCACTCTATTCCCTGCAATCGCGATCTTCTCTGCGCCATGAGTTCATTCTGGAATACTCATACCAACACCTTCAATTTCCCCTGCGGAATGATGACTCCTACTGTCCTGGATGTCTGCTTTATTACTGGTTTCTTCGCGACTGGTCATGAGATCCGGGTCGGTATGGCGGACCTTAAGGATTACCAGCATTTACCTCCGATGGAGGTGGGTGACAAAGGGAAAGAAGTAGAAAAGAAAAGAAAGCAACCCTCAACGAAGAATAACAGGGCTTTCAAGAAGGCACGATCTTCTCGGCCAAAAGGTATTGTGCTGTCCGAGCATGAACCTCCACCGTCAGAGAGCGAATCTCCACCGACTTCAATTCATTCATCTTATCGGTCCTACATCAAGGACTGTGCCAAATTCAGGCCTCCAGCTTATGCAGATGAGGTGGAACACTTCTACTTTCTCCTTTATTTTTTCTGCAATTTTGTATTCTGTTCCAAGGCCCAAGCAGTTACCAAAGAGTATTACTCATTGGTCAAGTTAATTCTGGGTGAGTATGAAGTTGCCCTTGCTCCTTACTTTTTATCGGTTTTATACCGTTCACTTCAAGAGTTTGTTCATGGCTCCCTTCAAAATCCTGGGGGGCCATTGTGGTTCCTCCAATTTTGGGCTTATCACTATTTTCCATCCCAGTTTTATGCTCAAGTACCGATCACTCCTAACATGCCTTCTGATTTTGGTGGCCACGCCTGTTTGGCTGCCACACCAACTGTTCTATCTTTTTCCGAATGTTTCCGTTTCTTTTTCAATCTTCATTATTTTCCTATTCCTCCTTTTGAAGTCTCCTCAAATTCTCCCGGTTTCCTTTCAATGGTGGATGACATAACTGACGAGCAGCATCTTATCTGGGCCAGTTTTCTGAAGGCTCGAAATTTAAATTATGCTGTGAAGTCAATTAACAAGAAACCGGGGTATGAAGTATACTTGCCCAATTGTGTCGGCCGGCAATTTCAATGCGAACAGAGGATTCCCTTATTTGAAGTAGATGGTTTGTTCACAGTTAATGCCAAACCTGTTGATCGGCCGTCTGTCACTGTAGCCGAAGCTGCCGACATGGAAGATGCTTATAAAGCTGCTGCCGTTGAATTTCGACTTCCCTTTCTTCCTCGTCGTTACGACTGTCGCTGTGATTTCCGTGTTTGGTGGAAATCGTTGTGGAACAATATCTGCCGTTATTCGGCCGATTATTATCTGGAAAGGATGGGTCTGTTTGAGCCTCCGGCTTCACCTATCCAAGAAGGTATATTCTTATCTTTCTTGCTCCTGATCCGCTTGATGTTCACTCAATTTTTCTGTCATTAGGTAAAGTTCCGCCTCTAGCTTTGGAGGCTAGTCCACTTGCACTTTTTCCTGAACCTGTCCAAGAAGATATTAGTTCAGGTATACGGCCACCCGGTGAAACGCCGTTTCTTACCTTGGAGGCTCATACTTCTCCTTCCGGGGAATTGGCCGAAGATGATGCGTTGTCACCAGAATGTCCTCTCTCGATTGTCCCGTATGAAGATGATGAGGATCCCGATGATGTCCCACTACGACGGCGTCCTCAGAAGGTACTGAATCTTTATTGCTCATCTTCTTAGTTTGATTTTTCTTTCTGACACCTCATTCTTCTAGGCTTCGAGTTCCTCGGGTCCAACTGCTTTTTCTTCCAATGTCATGGAATCTTCTTCGGATCTGGTTGTTGATCCCATGTCTGTTTTTGATTCGGCCAATTTCTCTGTTCCTACCGAAGCATTGGATTCTCCTGGTAGTGTCGCTGCAGCAGCCCCTTTAGCACTCCCTGAAGATCAGGAGCATTTATCCATTCGAGAGGTTTCTCCAGAAAGAAGTCCGTCTCCCGACTTACCTCCTGGATATGAGCAGAGTGCAGCCTTACCGGTAGTTGGGATTGCAACGTCTACTATCTCTGTTGGGCCTTCCGGCCTTTCTGCCTTGGCCGATATTCCTTCTGATTCTCCTGTTACAGCAGCGGAAGTTGATATTAATCGTTCGAAGCAAAAGCTTATCGACTTGGGGAGTTCCAGTTCATCGCTTATTCCTTCTTTTGCTGCAGGACCACTCCCTGGTGATGGCCGATTGGATACTATATTGAACGATGTCTGTTCTACTCTCTCATCTGACGGTTCATCTGAGCCCTTATCTCCAACGAGTATCCGATCGGAAACTATTCGCCTCCTCTCTCCAGGAATAATTGGTATTTCCGAAGAGACTCTTACCCGTGTGATGGCATTGGCTGCACAACTTCGGGATCTGTCTTCTGTATCTCCTGAGGTCAAATCGGTGTTCTCTCAACTTACTTTCCTCTACCCTTATAAAGTTGTCTTTGACCATCTTTCGGCCAAATTACATGAGATGAGTAATACGGCCGATTCTGTTGATGGCCGATATCAACTTTTGCAACAGTTGAGGAATGAGCGCGAGATTTGTCATCATCAGTTTACTGATGCAGCCCACCGTATAAATATTATTAATGATGACATTTCGGCGGTCGACCGTCAAATTGCTGAGTTTCAATCTAGAAGATCTGATCTTGTAAATCAACGGGAGGAACTTCTTCGTACACATAACTCTATTGATGACACCTTGAAAGAGAAGACCCGTCAGTGCATCGAGATCTCCCACGAGCTGAAATCGGAGATAGAGTTGGCTCAAGGTTCTTCTCTGCTTCGGTCCACTTTGGTTGAAGAAAGACGGTCTGCCCAAGAGTCTTTTGACCGTATATATTCTGCCATTTTAAATACTTCTTTGTAAAGCATTTAATGAATTAAACTCTTTTTTGGAATCCATTTTGCCAACTGTCCTAGCCGTCAGAATCGGCTCCTTTTTCGACACAGTCATCTTTTCAATTTGATTCATCCGTATGATCTTTACCCTTAAAAACGCTTTTTTCGAGAAGATATCGAGCCGCCGTTTCGATTTCTTCGGGAAGGCGATCGTACTATCAACATCTTTTTCGGGAAGACAGCAGTCTTATCACCGCCCTTCTCGATATTTTGAATCATTACGAGCTCTCCTTCCTGCAGACGTTTCCTTGTTTCGTTTCGTCTTCTTCTTCCTTCGAGCTTTTCTTCTCTGGTTTCTAGTATCGATCATGGCGGACGACAACCCTAACGAATTGAATCTGTTCCTTGATGGTGAGGATGGTCCTGTTCTTGGTCCATGCACTGATGACGAGACGGAAAAGGCTCCAAAGGTCCTTCATTCTTCCTACCACTTGATCAGCGCCTCTGATCCTGTGAGATGGGGTAATCTGATTACTCTTCCTCGCTCCTGGCCTAAGTGTTCCCCTGAGTGGAACAAATGGGTTGAGCGTTTACGGTCTTATTATATGGAGACCTGGGTTAGGCTAGGTTTGGCGGAGATGATCTTCTATTCCACCTTCTACATTCCCTTCAATCCTATTTTGCTTGGAGTGGCCTCATTTTTCTGGTGTCGGGGTTCCAACACCTTCTCCTTTTACCATGGGCCTATGACCCCGACCCTGTTGGATGTTTGCTGCATCACAGGTCTTTCAATCCTTGGGGAAGAAGTAGATTCTACCCTGTCTGTTTTCTCATCTTCTGTTTTTAACACCGCTCATGCTTCTTCTGCTTTCGGCACCTTTGTTCGTGCTGAGCGAGTTCCAAATGACGATAATCCTCCTTCCCTTCAAGAGCATTGCTCTTTCTTGCTGTTTTTCCTTTGCCATTTTTTCTGCTGTGGCCCATCTGCTCAGATGGTAAAGGAGTTTGCCGGTATTGCGGTAGCCCTGGCCCATGGTCGCCGTTTGGCTCTAGCCCCTTTCTTTCTCAGCCAGGTCTACCGTGGTTTACACAGTCTGTCTTTCGGCCGATTAGGGGTTGCCAGTGGCCCTCTTTGGTTTTTACAATTCTGGTTTTATGAATACTTTCCCGGCTTTTTCTGTACAGCCGTAGACAATCCTTTTCCTAATTATTACTATGCCGGCCGTCGATGGCTTACCGCAACACCTATTCAATTATCTTTCACGGTTGTTCTTGATTTCTTCCTGGTAGGTCTACAGGAAAATAATCCTCCTTTATTCCATCACTTTTCTCTAGACCAATTTCATGGGTCTCCCCTTTATGCCGCCATCAATTCTTCTCCAGAAGCTCGCCGACGTGCTACGGCCAGTTTTCTTATTGCCCGTGAGCTTCCTTTTGGCTTGCACAACCGAGATGCTCCTGCCACTTCTAGAAGAGAAGGGGTGGAAATATATCTGCCGCATTTCGTCAGTCGGCAACTTGGTTATGGCCAAGGCATTCCTCTGGTGGTGTTTTCATCTACCAATGGTGGCTCTCGGTCTGTTTTGAGCCCTAGTTACCTGTCATTAGCAACTTCTCGGTTCCGCGATCTTTCTGCCCGCTTCCGCAATTATCCTCTTCCCCGGGAATCCTCAGTTGAACCTTCCTTTCGTCGATGGTGGTCTCAGCTTTACTCTGACTTTGTCCGGCTTGATGCAGAGTCGTATACTGCGCTATTTCGACCGAATGCGGTCGATATAGCGAGTATAGGCAAACTCCGCGGGTATTATGAGGCCCGTTACCCAGGTAACTTTCTTTTATGTTTTTATAAACTGATCTTCTTTATTCGGTCGCGTCTGACTTTCTTTTTCTTTATCAGATGATCCTCGATCCTCCCATGTGAAGAGCAAGAAAAAGAAAGCCGAGACGTCAGTCACCTTTAACTGGCGGCGATCTTCCAAAGTTTCTGCCAGTCGGAGCAACCCTTCTTCCAAACAGTCGCCTTTGAAAAAACGGAAGATTAGTGAGGTATCGGATGGTCGAGCTTACGTTACTCGTTCCAGTTCGCGACTCCGAGTTCAGCATCCAGGTGAGCATGTCGTCGTGGCTGACGATTCTTCAGACGAGGAAGAAGACATCGATTTATTTCGTCCTCAGCATGGGCCTCCCGTTCATTGTGGGAGTAGTGGTAGATCAACTCCCATGCCGACTCCTCCTCGTGCATTTCATTATGCTAGTCCCCCAACCTCAACTCGATTTGTCACTCCTTCGACCGATCCGTTGCCTAGTGCACCTAGGCCGGCTCCTTTCTTCCCTCGTCCCGTGGTTGATGAAGCTGGTCCATCCACTGTTCCTGGTGCTGCTTCCTCTGGTTCTTCTTCTGGTGAATTACCTTCTGAGCCAAAAATTCCTGTGGCCAAGGAAGAAAATTATAGACCCCTCCCTGGTACTTGCTTCGGATTTGTCAGGTTTTGCTTCATGGAAGTAGACCGTTGTCTTTCATCTCCCGAATTTCATGACCTTCTTCCGGCATTTCTTCCGGATTTTGACAGTTGGAACGAACTCCGCTCTTTTGTTCTTCGTCAGCCTGAAGAACTTTCTGACGAAGAATTGTCAGAAGTTCGATTGTTGATATGTAGAGCCATAGTGATGAATTCTCGCGGGGATCGTTCAACCGGAGATCGGCTAATGTCCATGCTTGGTTTTTACAGTGCCGTGCCGCAGCTAAGGGAAGCCATGGACTTTCTCCGTTCTGTCAACGTGAGATGTTCCGATTTCCGTCAAGAAATTCGTGCTGTATATGGTCATAATCGCCATTTGGAGACTTTGAGGTGGTCTCTTCATAAAAATTCTCTTGGCCAGGGCTCTATTGCTGGTGATCCATCAGATACTGCTTCGGACGATTTATCTCGGCTACAATCTGAGGAACATCATCTTAAAGAATCTATCCAGACTCAGATGCTGCTGATCGAATCGAGCCGTCACCGTTTGGAGGAGCACATGAGGGATGAAAGGGAGGTGGAGGTTCGTCGAGCTGAGATGCAGTTATTATTGGAGCGGGCGAAGTATGATCATGCCCGATTTAAGACTTGGTTCGAAAGGTAAGGCTATAAAACCTTTTCTAAACAATCATACCGTTTGTTCGATATCCACTTTTTTATGATAATGCCATATGGCTGGCATTTTTAAACTTTATTCAGCCGATTCCTCGGCTTTTATTAGACGGTAGTCTTTTGCATGCTTTTTGGATGCATAACATAGTCGTTTTATTTCATATCTACTGCTCGTTATAGAAAGATTAGAACTAAACAAACAAAATAAGAATGTTTTTATTTCAACATTGATCTTTCATACAACCAAAGCCGAGCTCTTCTGGCTCTTTCATACAATCAAGGCCAGATGTATCAGCCGGGGTATGATAATACAACCGGGGCCGATATGCCCCTGAAATTGCTCCGCACTCCAACCATAGACGGTGTTAGCGAGGGGCAATTCCTTCAAAGGGGCAGGAGGAAAGAGGAGGGGATGGCAACTATTCCGACCGGCGTAAATGCTGGTCGGAGGAGAGAACTCTCGTCTCTACCCAGAACTCGGTGGGAGAAGACCCACCGTGATGGGGTCAGCGAGAGTAGAGTCGCCTTTTCCGATCCCGCCCATTCTCATGAAGTCATCGGCTTTGTTGACTTCTTCTTCCTCGATCGTCTCCGTCGTCGGCTCTTGATCTTTCGCCATCTCTTTTCTTCTTTCCTTTCTTGGAAGAATGGCGAGCATTGCCTTAGTATTTATAGACCGATCGTTAGAAAGAAGATCAATGGGTCTGAGCGGATCTCGAAGAGATTTCCTATTTTAGTCTAATCCGCACTGTATATCGGCTCCTCGATTTGACAATGCCATTTATTTGGCGTTGCAGGTACCGAACAGTAGATATTTTATTTTATTCCTGATTTTCCTCAGGTTGGTTATTGATTTCGCGGCTTTCCCATAGAGTAGGAAAGTACCGTTTCAAAAACTGGCCGTTGATAATCTTCTTTTCTTGGCCATCCAAAGACTGTATATGGTATGCCCCCCCGGGCAATACCTTGCTGACTTGTAATGGTCCTTCCCACGTGGGGGACCATTTTCCATACAAAGAATCCTTTTTCCCTATTGGCAGCAGGGTTTTCCACACTAAATCTCCTTGAGCGAATGATTTGTGTTTCACTCGGCGATTATAGGATCTTGCAATCCTTTGCTTGAGGGCTCTCTGCCGATCCAGGGCTAGCCTCCTCATCTCTCCCAAGTCTTCTAATTCGACTAACATTGCTTCCGTGTAATCCTTGGGAGTGAAATTATTCTGAATAGCCACCCTTAACGATTTGACCGTGATTTCGGCCGGAATAACTGCCTCATGACCGAAGGTTAAGGCAAAAGGGGTAGTTCCAATAGACGTCTTGTAAGACATTCGATACGCCCACAATGCTTCAGATAAGAGTTTATGCCAACTTCTTGGCTTATCCTCAATCATCTTTCTTAGGATATTTTTCAACACCTTATTTGTGGCTTCAGCTTGCCCATTTGCCTGTGCGTAATAGGGTGTAGATTGAATCATTCTGATGCCATATGTTTTGGCAAATTCCGTCACTTCTTGTCCTACAAAAACGGTACCTGAATCGGTCGTGATGGTTTCGGGGATACCGTATCTATGAATTATCTGTTCCCTGATAAACTCAATCACATCCGTTTGCTCCACTTTTTTCAAAGGTTTGGCTTCCACCCATTTGGTGAAGTAATCAGTGGCTACTATGATGAAGTTGTGTAGACCGGTCGAAGGAGGATACACTTTTCCAATCAAATCCATTGCCCACCCTCTGAAGGGCCATGGCTTGACTATGGTTTGCAATTCAAATGCCGGCACCCTCTGAACTGGTCCATGTTTCTGACATTCTTGACATCCTGCAGCGAACATCTGACAATCTTTCAAGATTGACGGCCAGTAATAACCATGCCGACGCAATAACCATCGCATCTTGACTCCGGCTTGGTGTGCGCCACAAATCCCTTCGTGTACCTCGGCCATTATTAACATGGCTTCTGTTGGGTTGACACATCTAAGTGGGATGTCTTCAATACTCTTTTTATATAGCTCATCGCCCAGAATAAAATAGTTGGCAGCTTTCCTTTTGGTCGATCTGCTAGTCTTTATAGTAGGATCTTTAAGATATCCCCAGATCTCACCTCTCCAATCCTGTCTTATTGTCTGGTTACAACATGCTAGTGAATCCACCAGAAATGGTCTTTTCTCGGAGTTGGGGAGAGATTGTATGGTCACTGTTCTAACTGAATCGCGCAGCCTGAGTCCAGATGCCAACTGGGCCAGTTCATTAGCTTGATAGTTTTCCTTCCTTGGCCGATGTTCGAATTCAATTCTATTGAACTGCTGGGCCAGGAATCTCGCCCTTCGTAGCAATAGTACTAATGACTCGCTATTGCAGTTATATATGCCCTCCATTTGCTTCAAGACGAGTTGGGAGTCTCCAACAATATTAACTGCTCGAGCACCCATTTCCCATAGAATTTCCAACCCTATAATTGTAGCTTCAAACTCTGCTTGATTGTTTGTGGATAATTCTTCAAGCTGAAATGCATGTTCGTGCTTGTCACCAGTGGGTGAAGTTATTACTACTCCGATCCCCGAAGCAAATTCTGTCTTTGAACCATCAAATTCCAGTGTCCATGGTTGGAATTCGGCATAGCAAAAACTAGCATGAAATACTGGGATATCCAACTCTTTTTCCTGCACACTAGATGGATGATCGGCCAATGCTTGTCCTTTTACCGCTTTCTGCGGTACATATTTAAAGTCAAACTCCATCAGAGTCAGGGTCCATTTTCCGAGTCTACCACTCACTGTAGGCCGAGTGAGCATGTACTTGACCACGTCAGTGGCTGCTATGACGAAAATTTCTTTGGCCGACAGGAGATAATGTCGTAATTTGGTAGCTGCATAATAGAGTGTTAGACACAACTTCTCTAGATTAGTGTACCTTTCTTCCACCGGAGTCAAGAATCTACTGAGGTAATAAATGGCCTGCTCATATCCTTGATCGTTCTCTTGGGCCAACAAGACTCCAACTGAATCGCTCGAAGCCGCTATATAAAGTTTTAGCGGCCGTTCTTTTGAAGGTGGCACCAAAACCGGTGGGGTTGCCAAATACTGTTTGATGCCTTCAAAAGCGGCTTGATGGTCTTCATTCCAGATAAACTCTTCAGTATTCTTGATTTTCAATAATGGGGATAGGACCCTGATCTTCCCGGCCAGGTTTGAAATGAATCTTCTCAAGAAATTCACCTGGCCGAGCAACCTTTGTAGCTGTTTCTTATTGGCTGGTGGCTTGGCTTCTATGACCGACTTTGCTTTATTTTTATCGACCTCAATTCCTCTCTGGTGTACGAGAAAGCCTAGGAAATTTCCGGCCGATACACCAAAAGCACACTTTAATGGATTCATCTTCAAGCTGTACTTACGAAGTCGTTCAAAAACCTGTTTTAAATGCTGCAAATGGTCCATTTCGGTTTGAGACTTTATCACAACATCGTCAATATATACCTCAAGTATTTGACCGATCATGTCATGGAAGATAAGATTCATTGCCCTTTGATAGGTTGCGCCAGCATTCTTTAATCCGAACGGCATAACCACCCAACAATAAGTTCCTAATGCTCCAGGGCATCGAAACGCCGTTTTTGCTACATCTTCCTCGGCAATGAAGATTTGATTATATCCGGAGTGGCCGTCCATAAATGACAAAAACTTATGCCGTGATGCATTATCAACTAAGAGGTCTGCGATCGGCATTGGATATTCGTCCTTGGGCGTTGCAGAATTCAGATTGCGGAAATCAATACATACCCTAATTTGACCATTCTTTTTAATTACGGGTACAACGTTCGAAAGCCACTCGGCATATCGTATCGGCCTAATAAACCCGGCTGATAAAAGCCGTTCTATTTCAACCTTTACTTTACATACCACGTCGTCACCCATCCTCCTTGAAGGTTGTCTGAATGGTTTAAATTCTGGCTTGATAGGGAGCCTGTGTTCTACCATTTTTCGGTCCAATCCTGGCATCTCTTGGTAAGTCCAGGCGAAACAGTCCGAATATTCGGTTAACAATAATCTCATTTCTTGTCTGACCGAAGGTGGTAATAGCTTACTTATGAAAACAGGCTTCTGTTCCGCCTCTGTCCCCAGGTTGATTTCTTCTAATGGATCTTGGGTATCTACCTTCAGGTCTTCTAATTTGGCTGGTGCTGCTTGTAGGTCGGCGAGAGTAATCTCATTCCGGTCTTGTACCCTTTCATCTTCTTGTTCATTAATGAATTCGGCCGAGTTTATCATTATCTCGCCGTTTTCCAGCCATTCCTGTTCCTGCTGCAACTTCCCTATCTTTTCTTCCTGCATGTAAGCCGTCATCTTTCTTACGACGGCTTCTACGACTTCTGATGGTTTAACCATCATTTGGTATTTCTTTGAGTTCGGCGACTGCGGCTACTTCTGTAATCTGTAGTTGCGCCGTTTGTAGTATAGCCGAACTTGAAGTGATCGGCTGCCCATTCTTGTCATATCCACTAAATGAAATTGGTTTTACCCCTTCGTTATAAAGGGATGCGTGTGCGGCATTGGAATCCACGGCAAATGGCCGCTGGTCGGCTTTTACTTCTTCGGTCTTGCCATCCTTCCAAAACAGCAACGATTGGTGCAAAGAAGATGGTACACATTTGTTTGAATGGATCCAATCTCTTCCCAGCAATGCGTTGTATCCGGCGGATGATTCAATTACGAAGAATGCCGTAAGAGACTGCCGTGTCCCAACCGTTAGTTCGATTGGGAGGATTCCTCTAGTTCCTGTAATACCTCCTGCAAAGTTAGTGACGGTGATTTCGGAAGAAATTAAATCCGAATAAGACTTACCTAATTTCTTCAATGTGGATATTGGGATGAAATTTATTGCTGCCCCATTATCAATTAGAATTCTATTGATAGGGATCCCGTTCATGTGCGCCTTTATAAATAAAGGTTTGAGATGTTGAGTCATGGTTAAGGATGGTTCAACGAAACATACCTCTCCCACCAGACCGATTTTGTCACCATCGGCCGGTTTCTGGTCTTTTTTCTCTTCTTCGAGATGTTCTGGATCAATCACATACAAAGCTACTGGGTCTTCCTCCTCCTGGATCTCCTCTAAACGTGGTAACTCCATGCTGGCCCCAAAAGTCATAGGTAAAGTGAGGACCATATGACAGTCAAGTGGTATCGGGGGCATCCGACCGAAACAGATTTCGACGATTGATGCATCCGCACTCAATGGAGGTTGACTCAGCGACTCACTGATCTCGTCTTTGGGAGTTTCGAGCGTCAATTCCTCTGTTATTTCTACCGTAGAAGGAGTTGAGATCCTACTGTACTCTGTTAACATTTGTTCAACTAACAATTGTTCTCCCTCTCCTCCGGCGAAATTATCCGTCAATTCTTCGTCCGAAACCAACCTTTCGGTCACTGCATTGGAATCATGCTCGGGCGTGGTCTCTGGAAGGATTGGTGAATCAGGCGGGCTCTTCTTGAGCCTTTGTGGCTTCGGAATACGTCTTTTGGCCACAAACCTAGACGACCAATATGGCTCGGATGATCCAGTACTCTGTTCCTGGTATCGTCTCTTAGCTTGCTGTCGCTGCCAGCGTCGCTTCTGCGTTCTGGTCAGTTCTGCGATACTTGCCTGCGCATGAAAAGGAAATTTAGGATGAGTCAATCTTTTCCAGTGACCATCCTGGATAATAGGTGGTTTTACCATCCTGGGTTTGACCCCGTTTACCATCCTGTATTGCTCGTAAGTCATGTAGCCGCTATCCCTAGCGGAGCTGTAGGTGGCTGCCGTTCTTGTCGGCGAGCCTACTTGTCTACCAGACGTTAAGTACAAGGGTTTCTTGCCCCCCTGAGTGTGGCGTGCATCTTCATACTTGACTGATTTCCCTTTGTATTGGGAATACCGGTATTCTGCTATTACTTTTTGCTTGCAGTCTTGGCAAAGGAGGCCTGGTGACATCTCTATTTTCTCCGGAATCTTGCATGATGTATCTTTATTGACGGAAGACTCCTCTGAGGATTTAGCAACCGTTTCCAGTCGTTTTTTGGTTGCAGCTTGATTGGAAGATAATTCAGAAGGAACCAAAACCAATTTCTTTGTTGTTTTTTCATTGAGCTCTGGTTTCCTGTCTTCTTCCATTCTGGGTTCGCGTCTGGGCTTATGCCACCATTCACCCCAGATTTCACCTTTCCTCTCCTGATGCCATGACCGTCCTTGTGTAGGTGGATACCTCCAATGGTTCCTTGGTCGTAAATTCACCTGGTTCTGCACTGGTTGTGCTGTTTTCCCCCATTTCCCTGAGGAAGATCCATCCAGGTCGATCTTAACTGCTGGAGTGCGTTTTGGCAACCCAATGGTAACCATATTTGCTGACACCTCTTTAGGGAATGGTTGTGTGTCAACCTGCATCTTCTCCTTGTCGGTTTCTGCAAACTTCAGGAGCCCTTTATCAATATTCTCCTGTATCACATTACGAAGCACAGTACATTCATTAGTTTCATGAGTTTTCACCCCGTGCCATTTACAAGCTTTACCCTTGGCCGCCACATTGGCTGGGATAAAAGGATGGTCTTTGGTTAATCTGAAGAATCCCTGTTTCAAGAGGTATTCAAATACTTCAGCCGTCTTATTTATGTCAAAGGAATAATTTCGGCTAAAAGTACTCGTCTCCTTTGTTGCCTCTGTATCCTTGGTTTTCCGGATAAGAATCGGGCAGGTGATTGATTGTTTTCCCACGACTTCTACAACTCCGTATTCAAAGTTCGGGTCCTTGTAATAAGACCCGTAAGATGAGACTTTCTTTTCGTTGTCTTCCTGTAATAGCCACTCGTATTTGGTGGCTCTGGCCGACAACTCAAATAAGTCTTCGAACTGTTCACCTTCGAATTTCTTTCGGAGTTCAAAGTGTAGTCCATTTAACGCCAAATTTGCAAATTCCGATTCTGGTAAAAGAATCCGGCATTTGTTTTTCATATATTTAAAGCGAGCAATATATTTATCGGCCGATTCCCCCGGTTGTTGTCTTAACCGGGCAAGATCAACCATGGTTACTTCAGGCTCCGTACGATAAAATTGGGAGTGGAATTTCTCTTCCATCATTCCCCAATTTGTAACTGAATTGGCCGGTAAGGTAATATACCATGTAAAGGCCTGCCCGGTCAATGAGTTTCCAAATAGTCTAAGTCTAAGGAAATCATTACCGGACGCCTCTCCACATTGAACCGTAAATCGGCCAATGTGTTCAATAGTAGACTGTTGACCTTCTCCTGAAAACAAAGTGAATTCGGGAATTTTGTATCCCCTAGGGAATTCAAATTGTTGGTCAATCCAGCCTGGGTAAGGTTTCCTATAAACTGGCCTAGTCATTCGTCGGTGATATTGATCTCCGATCATTTCTTGAATTACATTTTGAATGTAATTACGGTTTACGGCCATATTTCTTACCCCGATATCTTCTCTATGGTTTTCCTGTGCTTCCCTTTGTCCCATGGGTCGCACCTCGATCGGAGGCACATTGGGATGAACTGGGACACCAGGAGGTATTTCTCCTCTTAAAGCGGCGGTGTTGGCCTGTTCGTGTCGGCCGTTTACACCTAGGTTCATGATCGGTGGCTGCTCCGGGATATTTATCCTTTCATGAGCATTTGATCCAGCAGCCGATGTTTCGGCTCGTTCGGTCATCATGACCGGTCTTGCCATTGTAGAGAAACCTTCCTGTAAAACCGCTAGGATTCTACCATTATCAGAAGAAATTTTGTTAATACCCTGGCCAAAGCCTGCCATTTGTTGGCTGAGACCTTGTATGGCCTGAATAAGTCGCTCATTAAGGTCCGGCTGAGAACCCGAAGGTCCTTCTTCCGGGACCTCTGAAGCATAAAGAGGATTTACCTGAGATTCGGCAGGTTCCTCTGGCGCTGCATTTTCAGCATGCCGAGTACTTCTCCTTACCGCCATTAGTGCTCTTTCAAAGACTAATGGTCCCACCGGGCGTGCCAAAAAGGGATGTTGCTCCAAAAATGGGCCGGTGTGGACACGTGTCAAAGGTGGTGATGTGTCTCTACGCGGGCGTGCTAGTATCGTTTGATACAATGATTTTCGAGTCGATTCCTGACCCCGGGCACCTGTTCCGAATCTGAACCGGGATCGGTTCAGTCGCACTGCAAGTCACCTGTAATAAAGTCGGTCAGACGATGGTATGAAGACTAGGGGTTCGGTCTTCGTTTCGGGTTCTTGTAAGTGTTTGAAAGCAAAAGCAACTAACGACACACAAATCCCTTTATTATAAAATCGGCCAAATAGCCGAAAGCGACAACAGATAATCCTCAAAATGGAAACAAAAAGTACAAAAGAAAACCGACAGGGCTCGCAGGACCGGCCTGTCCTGGTCTTATAGCCGTAATCGGGTATAAGCGCAGGAGGAAGGGGGCGGCTGCTTACAAAGTCGATTCAGGGGGTTCACCTTGGATTGCTGCTTACCCGAAAATACACAAGTCACCTGGCGTGAACAGAGTGAGTCTCGGGACCGGCTGCTCGGGATTCTGTAAAGACAGAACTGCGAGTCAGGGGCGGCCTCAACTTACTCTCCGGTGGCAGGATTCTGGTGTTAATCGGAGTAAAGAGGGGTCGAAGATGTCACTGCGACTGGAAGCAGTGAGAGAAGTCCTAGTTTATCCGTCTGTGTTAGAGGGGATAAAGGATCACGGATGATCAAAATAATATAATAACCGGTTGCGGTTGTGTGGATTGTGTCCTCGAGCTCTTCGAATTGAGGCCTTTTATAGCCGCTCCTTGACGGTTGCTCAACTTCCTACTCTCGCACGATCTTCATGGCGGTTGTTTATCGTCAGTTCTCTGTTTCAAAGTGATAACCGCCCGGCCATGATCTAATAATTCTATTCTTGAACGGCCGATGGCACGATCTTCTGATATTTATGGTTTTGTCTTATTTGCTTGCGTGGCTTGAACCGCATTCTTCTGTATGCGTGCTGACGTGGCCGGCTCAACCCTTCAAAGTCTACGGGCCGTGGCCTAACCAAGCCACCTAGGCACCACGTGTCCTTTTCTTATTCGTCGGTTATATAGGGTGTAAACAAGTACTCATATCCATATAATCATGTTTCATTTAAAACTACAAACTCAACATGTCATGCTTTGATTTAAATTCAATAATTATTAAACATTGTACAAATTCATAAGATTTCAAATATATAAATAACAATAAGGTGTACGCACACATTGTTATGCTATGATACATTAAACAACACCATCTCCTTCTCTTTCTTCCACCTCAACTAAAAGACAAAATAGACAACCCCATTTCCTCCTTTCTCTCTCTTTCTCACCTTTCCCCCTTACGTTCTCTCTCTCATATCTCACCTAAAAGAAAGATAAAGAAAAATAGTCAACCCCATTCTTTCTCTCTCCCTCTCATTCGTTCTCACTCCTCACAAAATACCAAACAGGAACCTTTTAGTTCTCTTTTCCTTTTCCTTGTCTCTCTCTCATACGATTTAAGCACACCATCACCATGATAAGATGAGATGCCTTGATCATGTGATTAATATAACCATACCACAAAAGAAATCATGATGCCATGACTCACTGCCATACAAATAAATTTAATTATAATACATCTACTTCAAAAACTAACAACCCAAGATTTTAAACATATTCATGAAGATCAAACCTTGCACACCTCCTAATCAAATCTAAACATTCCCATAAAGTAAGACATAATTCATAAGTAAGAGTAGGAATCCAAGTACTAAAAATGAGTAAATCATTATCATATCAAACAAACATTATAAGATAACGTATGCAATAAATCATGGATAATCGTGCTCTCTATCATCTTCACATATATAGATCTCTTCAATATGAAAGAAAATATAACAAGGGCATAAATCTTATGCTTCTTTTCATGAGTTTATTATCAAATCAACAATGTATTTGAAATTTCACACATCAGTCAACAAACATAGATTTATAGATTAAATATTAAGGAGAACAATGCATAGAATCATATGAGAAGTATTAATCCCACTTACCTATATGAAGGCTTGGAATTATATCCATCCCCTCCTTTGTCTTTTTCCTTTATTCTCTTAATCCCAAGATCAATAAATTAAGGAGGTAAGGATATAAGGAGATGTGAGAGAAAAAAAGAAGTGAGTCAAATGAAGGAGAGAAAAAAAGAGGGTTAGATGTGAGAGAGGGTATGTGGGGCAGCTAAGAGAAAAGAAAAATAAAATATATATATAAAAGAGGGAAGGAGTGACGTGCTATGAAGAGTTAGGGTTTAAGGAGGAGTTGGGATTCGATGTATGTGCGGATAGGAATTGCGTGTTAAGCACCAATCAAGAGCCTAAAATGAAAAGACTTTCACTAGTCAATTGTTTGACTTGGTCAAAACTCAAAAAGAGTTTTTTAGCTCTTTACAGGTTTTGGCCACTGTTTCAACAGGTTCGAATTGAGCATACTTATCGTGAAGAAACCAAGCAGCGGACTACTTAGCCAACTTTAGCATCGATAGGTTTTCCCGTGGATTGGGTAGTATCACCAGCTGCCTTTGTTATTCCGACCAATTTCCTCTACGGCATTTTTACGGCGTGAATGGCAAATGGACGCATGGATTATGAAGGTCTCGTGAAATCACGAGACGTTCGTTTTTTACCATGGGTCGACAAAGACCAACCGGTCTTCCAACCCAAAACAAATGGACCAACCGGTTGGTCCCAAACCAAAATCACGAGACCAAACAAAAAATGCTCGAGTTTTCTTTGTTTTTTGAGTTTTTGCCTTGACGCTCGAGCGCACCAAAATCGCAAAGAAAGCGTCACTCTCGGGTTTCTGAGTTTGTGCAAACATAGCTTCACGGTCGAGCGGGCGCAAATCGTCCCAAAATCGTCACACTTAGTGTTTTTTTGCAATCTTTACAAATTTAAGGACCGGGCATGATAGGACTTGTAACGGGGCATGGTAGGACTTGTAACAGGGCATGGTGGGACTTGTAACCAGGCATGATGGGACTTGTAACCATGCATGGTGGTACTTGTAACGAGGCATGGTGGGACTTGTAACCGGGCATGGTGAGACTTGTAATCAGGCATGGTGAGACTTGTAACGGGGCATGGTGGGACTTGTAACAAGGCATGGTGGGACTTGTAACCATGCATGGTGGGATTTGTAACGAGGCATGGTAGGACTTGTAACAAGGCATGGTGGGACTTATAACCAGGCATGGTGAGACTTGTAATCAGGCATGGTGAGACTTGTAACCAGGCATGGTAGGACTTGTAACGGGGCATGGTGGGACTTGTAACCAGACATGGTAGGACTTGTAACTGGATATGGTAGGACTTGTAACCAGGCATGGTGGGACTTGTAACGGGGCATGGTAGGACTTGTAACCAGGCATGGTGGGACTTGTAACCAGGTGGTGGGACTTGTAACGGGGCCTGGTGGGACTTGTAACGAGGCATGGTAGAACTTGTAACCAGGCATGGTGGGACTTGTAACGGGGCATGGTGAGACTTGTAACCAGGCATGGTTGGACTTGTAACCGGACATGGTGGGACTTGTAACGGGGCATAATGAGACTTGTAACCGGGCATGGTGGGACTTGTAACCTGGCATGGTGGGACTTGTAACCTGGCATGATAGGACTTGTAGCTAATATTTAATTTTAACCTATATAAATTTTCTTGTGACTTAATTTTAGTAATTTTCTTTTGCTCCGTAATGATAATGTTAATTTCTACACAATTTGTGGTCACTTGGGCGGGAGAACTAAATTTACCGCTTTTGCTTCGTAATGACTTAATTTTATTAAATTTTCATTTGCTCCATAACGATAATGTTGATTTCATCGACCGACCCTGAGCAACTTCAAATTCGGGACCGCGTTATAAAAAGCTTTGGATTCTGGACTTCCTTCACTCGTTCTATATTTTAAAGAGGAAAGGAATACCTTAATAAATTTATTTTTTTAAACGCATTCAAGCGAGTTAGAACACGCCATTTGTACCCTTTCCTTTTCCCCGTTTTAAAAAGTTTTTTGCTTTTTCTTTTATCGTTTATAAATCTTGAAACGGACTTTACTTGTTTTGTGAAGTTCGTTGGATGTTGAGGTGCTAGTCGAAGTGAAAGAATAGAACTTCAGAGATACATTGTTTGTATATTTCTACATCCCATCTCTGTAAGGAGGGAAGAGTAGAAGCATAAGAGACGAAAGAGTTGAAATCCTTGCACCATGGAAGGCTTTTGGACAAGACGCGGGTTCTTAATTGTTTTAGGAAAGGTTTTGATAGGTAAGTGTTTCTATTTGATTGCATATGATCCATTGTTTTCCCCGCAGGTATGGTATACAGTAATTGAATCTGTTGCTCTTGTGACAAATTCAGCATATGTAGCACGCGTTGTCTTTGATTGTTGAAATCCTTGGGGCGATTTTGGGGTTTAAATCCTTGTATTTCACTTGGGTTCTTAGTCGCTAGCTCTCAAACTCCATTTCCAATTTTCCACAAACGTGGAAGACGACCCCTCCCCGTCCTTTGGCATCAAGTTGTGTGCTACAACGACTTCAAGGACAAGCTTCTCTCTCACTACAAAAAAGGCCGCATACAGCGGCGGACCGGTCAACACTTTTAGCAGCGGTCATTATTAATGACCGCTGCTAAAACACTGTATATTACGTTTAGCGAAAAAAAAACCACTATATGTTACCTTTTTCAGAATTCACCGACCTCTACTCTCTCAATCTTACTCCACCGACCTCTACACTGGACACTAGCCTCTCCACATCTCAATCTCTCTCTTGCGACAGGTATTTTTCAGAAGCTTTCCGGCTGTCGTGTTTGCGTTGTCCTTCTCTCTCTTATTTTCTTTTCAAATCCTTCTACGAACTCTCTGTCTCTGGTTTTCTCGTTGCAGATTCGCATGGTCCCTAGTTTTCGCTTCTGTTCCTCCTTACATGCTCTACATTCTCTGAGCGTCTTCAATAGTGAATCTGAAAGGAGATTGTGGAGAAAGGTGGATCTTCGAGTTCAATAGTGAATCTGAATGGAGATTGTGGAGAAAGGTGGATCTTCGAGAACAGAGAAGGAGAAATCGGATCGCGTAATTTGGGTGCCATTCGTGTTGTAGTTGGTGGATTAATTTGCAAATTGTGGAACGGTTTCAAATTGGGGGATTGAACAGGAGTTTGTTCATCGCGATCCGCTATTTGGCTACTAAGATCTATAGGGACAAAGAGAAATCAGATCTTTCTATTGTTGTACGATTTGTTTCTGAGCAAAATATGAATAAACATTGGTAAGATTGGTTCGAGATCATTAGTGAGATAGAAACCGTTAGTGTTGTTTTGTCGAAATTGTTGAGGTGCATTGATCTATAGATCGATTTCTGGACTAGACTTTTTCTGTAATATTTCGAGGCGTTTGAGTTTTCTATCTATGGTACAGCCGATGTGTGCTTTGGATCTCTGCTCCTAGCCCTGGGGAAGCAGAAAATATCGGACAAGAGGATCCAATATAAAAAGACACAACTAAATCCAAAAACAAGGGGCTCCTGGCCTTGGGGAAGACTCTCAAAGAAGGTCACCAAGAAAGCTGGAGCTATAGCCTCTGCGTCCCTGTTCGATTTATATATTCATATCTAAATGCGTATGCAATGTGCTACCAGTTTATTATTCAAGACAGTTAGGGTTTCTTTTTAGGTTAAACTTTAATGGCCGGTTCACTTTACGCTCAGTTCTTTCAATTGATTTGTGCGTGTTCAATTGTTATGAAATTTCATCTCGGCAACTAAGGTTTTTTCTCTTCTCTTTTGACCAGATGTGTTAGGCTTTCTTCCTTCGATTCTTGATGATTAACACGCCGTGAGATCGACGGAGACGCAGTGGTTAAAGTAGTCCCTTATTGGCTTCAAAGGTGTCTTCTGAATCGCTACTTTTAACTTTTTTGAGTTGAATCTTGATATGGTTGAGATTATGTGGATCAATGCAATTGCAAATTCCAGACGTGTTTTGATGAACTGTTCAGTTGATTGGTACGAGATTCTACACAGCAACTTAAAAATATTCGTGAGTTTCAGATCTCGAGATATTGGTTCAGGAAAGATCGAATGAAGTAGAACATTTATTCTACTTCGTCGTTCTCTATCTCTACTCTCACGACCCGGCTCAAAAAGGTACCGAATCCTGTAGTGTTGATTGCTCTTCCTTGCTTCTTTGATCGAATTCTTACATTGTTTTATCTCAATTTTATTTACAGATTTAGCAGATTTTACCGGTTTCAGGCAGCCTTCGAAGCTGATAGGTAAAATGCAGGTCCTGATGATAATATTGTCGCTGTTTCGGAGCCCTTTTTTTTCTGATTTTCTCACTGAATTTTGTCTCTATCTTGTAGATACATATTCTACTGATATTGACGATTTCAGAGGATTGCTAGACCTCGATAAAGCCGATGCATTGGCGATTTGAAGCCATCGGCGCGGCGCTTACATGAGATCGGAAAAGACGCTCGAAGATCTCGTTCCAACAGAAACTCGCCGATTTCTAGTCCGCACGGGGGGGGGGGGGTGGGCGCAAGGGCGAAGGCCAGTAAAAATTTTTTTTAAAAACGAAAAGTTTTTAGTGGCAGTCATAGACCGCTGCTAAAAGCCAAGGCGACCGCCGCTAAATGATTTAGCGACGGTGGCTTTAGCAACGGACAACCGTCGAGCTCTTGTTCTTTTAGCGGCGGACTTTTTAGCTTTACCGGCGGTCTGTGTCCGCCGGTAAAAGCCTATTATTTTGTAGTGTCTTGTGGGTTATTCAACCAGAAAGAAAAGAAAGAGGGGAGAGGTAACGCAAAGAAGGATTGTCATCGTGCCAACCCTTCTCTGGGTTAAAACTTTGTAGGGGCTGAATATCAGCCGAATTGGACAAACCAAGCCGGCTGGTTTTCTGGGCCAGCCCCTACAAATAAGTAAGTATATCACGTGCACTTCACGAGAATGAAATGTACACGCGCCCTGTTTTAATTGACGCTGTAATGACCGTAGGACCTCGCCGTAGACGAAATCTGTTCAAACCCCCCAACGGAGCAATACCAACCATCCATCGTGGGATCGTATTATTCGCTTCAAACCCCCCAACGGGACGCCAACCATCCATCGTGTGGGATACCAACCATCCATCGTGGGATCGTATTCGCTTCAACGAGGAGCGAGCAAAGCCACACGTACGATTCGCTTGGAAGAAAATCCTTAAACACGGATGGATGGTTGGTATTGCTCCGTTGGGGGTTTCCAGTCAACCTTTTTTTCCAAGTTCTGCCCGCCCAACGCAACGATATATAAACGGTGAAACGAAACTGCCGTCATCTAAACGGTAAAACGAAACTTTTTTTAAGTTTTTGCTCGTTTTCTCTCTCTCTCTCTCCCCCTTGTTGAATGCAGGTATGAAGCAACGACTGTTATGCATGCTTTCCATGTGGAACATCTCAGGCCACTGTTTTTTTCACGTCGGCTCACTTGAGATGCTGATTTCAACTCTCTCCCTACCAATAAAGCCCGGCGGTCAGCACGTCTTGCGGTAATCCTTTTCCTCTGCACCTTTTTCTTCATTTATTCATTCCCGTTCCTTGCTTATGGATCAGAGGCAGCGAGAACATAAATAATGGTGTAAGCTCATCACTGAGTGGGGACTGCACGAGAAAGAACATCTTGTGTGCACCCCCTCGACAACCCTTTTGAGCACTTCAGAGACGGTCATATACTCTCTTTGCAACCCTTTGTGGCATTATCTTTCCCTCGCTCTCTCTCTCTTGCTAGATTTTCCCTCGTTTTCTTATCTGTCTCTACTCTTGATGAATTCAGGTATGAACCAGCGACTCTTTTACACGCTGATCTTCCTCCTCACTGTGCAAAGCTGCCTCTGCCGTGGCGACGGAGGCACTGCTTCTCATTACAGCCCACCATATCTCCGTGAGTGGACGCAAGCACCCAATTTCATATATCGTACCTCTCTTTTTTCCTCTTTTCCTTCTTGTGGATTCAAGTCATTCCTTGTTTTCTTGACAATTCTTTTTCTGATGTTAAATACAGCGACGGCTTGTTATGGTAACGATTCAAGTCAATTCCCGAGCAACATGATGTTTGCAGCAGCCGGAGATGCCATATGGGATAATGGAGCCGCCTGTGGGAGGACATTTCTGGTGAACACTTTATCTTCTCGCCGGCTTGGAGATTGCATCCCGGACCAGACTGTCGTGGTAAAGATTGTGGACCGTGCCAGAACTTCCGTCTCCCGACCGGCACGACCGGCTGCCACTATTGTCCTATCAGATGCTGCGTTCAGTAAAATCTCATGTTCACCTTCATCTCCATTCGTAGACGCTGAAATCCGAGCTAATTAGATTTCTCTACTCATTCCCTGCAATCCTTTTTTTTTTCCCTTTAATGCTTAATAGAGTACTCTTGTTTTTCTTGTATTAAACTTTATAACGGCTACGTTTGGAATGACTTGCGGTTTGGATCTAGAAGGTAAAGCCTCCATACCAGTAGCATGAATACCGATCTATACTAAAGTTAGCTAACAAGTCTGCTACACCATTCCCTTCACGGTACGTATGCCCGAGCCCGATTTCAGCCGATTTCCTCTACGAGGATTTCCTCCTTCGTTTTCTCTTGGGAGCGTTTGGGGACGACACGCGTCCCAGGGGCCCACTCCTCAGCAGCTCTCTTTAATCGCAAATTGGCTGGCTCCGGTTTTTGAGCCAGCCAATTTCAATCGGAGCCGTTTTCAAAACGTAACAACGTTTTGCTTTTAAAGCTATCGTTGTTACGTTTTCAAATAAATAAAAAAATCCCCAACTCATCGTCGAAAATATTCCTTTAAGATTCTTACCTCTCCTCAGTTTGTTTGTTGTTTCTTTGTTTGTTTTTTTTGTTTTTTCCAATTACTGTCCTCTCCAATTAAAACAATCGTGAATTATAACTACCCACTACTTTTTTTTCTTTCATGCTACATTAAAGGTAAGGATGTTTAGTATGCATGTGCCTCCCTTAGTGTTGATTAATAGGATCCCATTAAGCAAAATGTCAAATTAATCATTTGTTCTTGGAAGGATCCATATGTAGGTGTGTGTCTGTGTGAACAAATGGGAGAGCAGACACTGGAAATCTGTTTTTGACTAGCCGCTTCCATGCCCAAGCTTTCAGTCAAAGTTTCTTTTGAAATGTCGTGGAAGCAGCTAAAACAGCTTTTTGCAAAATCAGATTTCCTGTGAAAAAACGGCTGATGATATTTTTGCAGTTGTTTTTTTTGATGAAAATATTTTTGCAGCTCTTGCAAATACCAGAATCGGATATTTACAATTAATGTAGGTTGAATTACTTTGATTTCGCAATGGAATTGATTTCTTCGGTTTCGTGCATAAGCAACAACAAGAGCGAAGAGTTAGCAAAAATCAAATTGAATCAACAAAACTACAATTGCTATATCAAAGCAGCTAGGGTGAATTAGCATAGATGATTGTATCCACAAAATGACGGCCTCTTGTCCAACAGCAGGAATTAAATAAAATTAAATCCATACTTGAATAATTATTCTCTATTAAGGAATATAATTAAATATATAAAACTAACCCCTACTATTAGCTTAAGCTTTTAGTAAGAATAGTGTGCTCTATATGGTATCAGAGCCTTAAGCTAACGCGATGGTCATGTATTCAAATCTATACTCCACCCGTTGAGAAAAAATATTACAGGTGTAGGGTCTCTCTTAAATTGGTTTGAGTCCGGCCCACACGTGAGGGGAGTGTTAAGGAATATAATTAAATATATAAAATTCACCCCTACCATTAGCTTAAGCTTTTAATAGGAACCGTGTTCTATATTCTCTAACAGTTACCTTTTCTTGGACCTCAAGAATCGGATTAAAAGTCATATATTGCATTTTTAGGGATAAGAGAAAAAAGAGTACCCATACAGTTCCGACATCTAGGTTTTGATGATCATATGAGTCTGGCCAAGGGTTTTGATTTATAAAATTGAGGTGTGATCTGTGTTTAAATGGATAACCCTTCATTTATGATTTCAATAAGTTTTTAGCGCCATGAATTAATTAGGTATTATGGTAGCTAGCAAGTCAAAACCTTTACTTACCATAAGATTCTTGAGTTATGTCCAACCAAAACCAACTCGTCCTGCATGTGTGTTGAAACCAATACATTAAACTATTTGTTCTCATTTCCGGGGACATTTGATGTTTTTTTTTTTGGTAACTCAGGGTATCTGGGCTCGCTTACAAGTCCTGTTAAGCCCAGTTACAAGTCCTCTCAACCCCAGTTACAAGTCCTCACAAGCCCTGTTACAAGTCCTCACAACCCCAGTTACAAGTCCTGTCAAGCCCTGTTACAAGTCCTCTCAACCCCAGTTACAAGTCCTGTCAAGCCCTATTACAAGTCCTGTTAAGCCCAGTTACAAGTCCTCTCAACCCCAGTTACAAGTCCTCACAAGCCCTGTTACAAGTCCTCACAACCCCAGTTACAAGTCCTGTCAAGCCCTGTTACAAGTCCTCTCAACCCCAGTTACAAGTCCTCACAAGCCCTGTTACAAGTCCTCACAACCCCAGTTACAAGTCCTGTCAAGCCCTGTTACAAGTCCTCTCAACCCAGTTACAAGTCCTCACAAGCCCTGTTACAAGTCCTCACAACCCCAGTTACAAGTCCTGTCAAGCTCTGTTACAAGTCCTCTCAACCCCAGTTACAAGTCCTCTCAAGCCCTATTACAAGTCCTGTTAAGCCCAGTTACAAGTCCTCTCAACCCCAGTTACAAGTCCTCACAAGCCCTGTTACAAGTCCTCACAACCCCAGTTACAAGTCCTGTCAAGCCCTGTTACAAGTCCTCTCAACCCCAGTTACAAGTCCTCTCAAGCCCTGTTACAAGTCCTCTCAAGCCCAGTTACAAGTCCTCACAACCCTTGTTACAAGTCCTCACAAGCCCAGTTACAAGTCCTCACAAGCCCTGTTACAAGTCCTCACAACCCCAGTTACAAGTCCTCACAAGCCCTGGGGTTGTGAGGACTTGTAACTGGGGTTGAGAGGACTTGTAACTGGGCTTCACAGGACTTGTAACAGGGCTTGTGAGGACTTGTAACTGGGGTTGAGAGGACTTGTAACAGGGCTTGTGAGGACTTGTAACTGGGGTTGAGAGGACTTGTAACTGGGGTTGTGAGGACTTGTAATAGGGCTTGTGAGGACTTGTAACTGGGGTTGAGAGGACTTGTAACTGGGCTTAACAGGACTTGTAATAGGGCTTGAGAGGACTTGTAACTGGGGTTGAGAGGACTTGTAACAGGGCTTGACAGGACTTGTAACTAGGGTTGTGAGGACTTGTAACAGGGCTTGTGAGGACTTGTAACTGGGGTTGAAAGGACTTGTAACTGGGCTTAACAGGACTTGTAACAGGGCTTGAGAGGACTTGTAACTGGGGTTGAGAGGACTTGTAACAGGGCTTGACAGGACTTGTAACAGGGCTTGAGAGGACTTGTAACAGGGCTTGACAGGACTTGTAACAGGGCTTGAGAGGACTTGTAACTGGGGTTGTGAGGACTTGTAACTGGGGTTGAGAGGACTTGTAACTGGGCTTAACAGGACTTGTAACTGGGGTTGTGAGGACTTGTAACAGGGTTGAGAGGACTTGTAACTGGGCTTGAGAGGACTTGTAACAGGGCTTGAGAGGACTTGTAACTGGGGTTGTGAGGACTTGTAACAGGGGTTGAGAGGACTTGTAACAGGGGTTGAGAGGACTTGTAACTGGACTTGTAATTGGGCTTGTGAGGACTTGTAACTGGGCTTGAGAGGTCTTATATTAAACTTTTTTAAATATAACATATTGGAGGCACCCTGAACTCGCCCCACTAATGATCCTTTGGAGTTTAGGACCGGGTTTGGTATAGCCTAAATAATTATTCGGCTTTTTAAATAGATTTTAAAAATATCAGTAATTTTTAGTTACTTAAAAACTCTTCACTTTTTTCTTAATTATTTTAATAGAGTATCACATAAAACTAAGAGCCTTTGAACTTTTGAAGGCGGCTCCAATCGTTGTTTTGTAATTAATCAAAAGGTATCCAATTGATTGAAATTCATGGATGCATGATCAACACATGATTAAAGCCCGATTCAACGTTTCTTACATTCATTCTATTTTGAAGGACAATTTTTAAAGTTTGAAAAGTGTTACAGTGATTTCGATTAATCGTAAATTATGCGATTAATCAAGCTATAGTGATTTCAGACTGAAATGCAATTGCGCAAGAAAACTTGCACGTTTTTTTATATTTAGCTTTTTCAAAGCATGTTTTTGTAAATACTTGGAATGATACGATCCTTTCAATAATTTTCCCAAAATTTAATCATGTAGTACTAAGAAGGGCATCAACCCAGAGTGTCTTACTCAGCAACTAAGATCGAACAACCAACGACTAAATCAATAAAAAACAAAACCTAAGACAACAAAACAATTATGCAAATGATAGATTGTGCAGTTTCTATCTACAATGTTATTTGAAGCATGTACAAGAAGGTGTTCCCTTAGGGTTCATCCTTTTTTTTAGGTTATATTTTTTGAGTGGTTTGATTTTTGGTGATACTTTTTGAAGACAATCCAGATTTAAACCTAATTCTCTGAAATTGAACATTAGTAATGCTTGTTTAAAATAATTGAGAATTAGTGTTAGTTTACTATTGACAATAGATTTCTTACAAAACTGCCCTTAAAAGACTTCTTAACCTAGAGTTAAAGGACTTTGACGAAATTTGATTTGTAAGTCCTTTGAGAATATTTTCGGAAGGAAACTGTTGGAAATAGTATAATAACGCTTATTATTAATTATTTTAAAAAGGCATCACCAATTTCTAATTATTGACTGAATCTAGATTATTTTTAAAAGTACATCAAAACGTCACTACTTTAAAGAGAGGGAACGAAGCCACAACGTCCGGAGCCGGCTAAAAACCGGGTCGAACGAAGGGTTGAAGAGGAGTGGGACCGCCTGCGGACGACACGCGTCCGCAGGCGCTCCCAAGAGGAATCCAAACAGGATTTCCTCGTAGAGGAAATCGGCCGGCCGGATTTCCATGACTTGAAATGAAGAACACATAATAGTTATTTCATATAGAATTGGAGCAATAAACCAGGGGGCATGTGGTATTCTGAAGATCAGCATGGAGAACCTTTTGCAACATCTGGATCATGGTCAGTGAATCACCCTCGAATATAAGGTGAGCCACATGTCCTTAGTGAAATCTTCTGGATCATGGTCACTCATCACCATCAGGATCATGGTCACTCATCAGGCGTTGAAATATTCTGTGACGCAGAAAAATTTCAATCCCTTTGACGCACGTGCAATCTTTTGCCACGTGTCCCTTATTGTTTGATATGCTCTCCATTCTAGCTAAACGGTATTTTGTTGTTAAACAAAGTTATCCGGCTTTTACACGGATTAAATTAATATTTTTTCAAATCGATGCAAAGGCAATCGTCATGCCTCAAGGTGGAGATATTTTACAGAAAGGAGGAGGGAGAGGGTGCTCTTCTCTGGAGAAGGGAGGGTGCGGGATTCCGGCGGTGGTGTGCGATTCCGGCAGTGGCGTTCTTCGCAGGAAGAGAGGGTTTCGCTGGTGCTGGTACCGGCGGCTGAGATGTTATTTGCAGGAACAGAGAAGGCATTATTTACATCAACGGAGAGGGTTGCAAAACAAACGAAGCGTTTGCAGCATGTTCATCATCCAGTTCATATTCGCTGGTGCGATGGATGATTTATCATCCTTCTTTATAATTTCAAAGCGCACTCGGTACAAAAAGAACCCAAGATCTAGATATCCTCCTTCGCAACGTATATCCAGAACTTTCTGTGTTAGATCCCTGAAAGACGTGCAAAACCCTCATAATCATCTCTTGATTGTCATCATGATCACCTTAAGAATAGTTTGGGAAGTTTGTAGGAGCCTACTCTTATTTCATCTACACCCCATCTCAAATTCTCCGATTCCCTCAACCGCAACCATGGGGATCAAACCCCAAAAATGGCATCTCATTCTTCTTTAAAAACCAGATTCCATCTTGAAGGAACCCAAAAAATGTGAAGAAATTAGGGTTGGGATTTTGAGATTTTGATTAATGGACTGGAAATTTACAATAACTGTATGAAAAAATTAGGGTTAGGGTGTTGAGATTTTGATAAACGGACGGGAAATTTATAACTGTGGAACTGGAGATTTTGAGATTTTAATAATACTAATATTAAAACGTTTGAATCGGCATTTTGTAAAGAAATAATTTTATATACATATTCAAGAATTGCAACTTTGAACCCCACGAACTCAATCTCTGACATAGCCTAAATTAAAGTAAGATTGACTACTGCTTTAAACTTCAGTTGTTGAAGACGAATTGGGTTATTTTATTTAAAAACCAGATTCCATCTTTAAGGAACCTAAAAAATGTGAAGAAATTAGAGTTGGGGTTTTGAGATTTTGATGAACGGACTGGAAATTTACAATAACCGTATGAAGAAATTAGGGTTAGGGTTTTGAGATTATGATAAACGGACGGGAAATTTATAACTGTGGAACTGTACCGGTAAAGGTTGAAAAGTCGTAGCATTAGAACTTGTTCCTACTAATCTCCCTTTGCTAGACGAGAGAATGCAAACTCTTTCCCTAAGAAATTTTGCCTTTCTTAGATTAACCGCTGGCTGGAAATCTATCCCTTACAAGGCCCTGGCTCTTTGTTAGTCAATACAAACAGATACAAAAACTGGGCTGGTTGTTTGGGGTTACTCTGAAAATTATTAATAATAATAAATAAATAAAAACTATTAAGGCCTTATTTGACAATGCTTCCAAAAAGGAAAAACAATTCCTTCTTATAAAAATTGTTTTAGATAATTTTTGGTAAACATTTATTTATAAAATGCATTCAATTCTTAAATATAAGAAGTGGTAAGATCGGTTTTTTATATTAAACTCAGAAGAGAACAGTCCCAAGAAAAATGCCCCCTATAACTGACCAAACTATCACTGTAACAGCAAATTTAAAGAAGCAAAGGAGTTGATTGCATCTGCATAATCAGATTCTCAGTAAAAGTAACTGCTTGTTTAAGTAGAAATAAGGGCTGAAAGAATTGAAGGTCAATGATCATACCACTTGTGGCCCATCTGAATTTGTTGTGAACAGGAGATAATACAGCTCCTAAAATGGAATTGACAGCAGAAATAGCTGCTTCATTTCTTAGATTCAGCCCCAAAAATGAAGTCAGTAGAAAGATCTGCACAAAGCCGTAGAAAAAGCCCAGCAGAGCCTTCCTTCCCACAATTATCAAAATAAAACAGATATTTTTCGATAATCTTCATTAAGTGCATCAAGAAACTAAATAAGTTTACATATAAGAGGAAGGAATCCATTACCTTGATTTTTCCATCTAGCTGGCCATCAAGTGCAATGAATTGTGAGACATGAGAACCAAATCCTCCAACAGAGCCTTCCTCAACAGTTATCAGAAAGGTATGCTCTTCACAAAGCTGCCTGACAAGCTTGATGTCAAGGGGCTTGCAGAACCTTGCATCAGCAACAGTCACCATAATGCCAAAGTTGGCAAGAAGAGACCGAGCTTTCAGGCAGTTCTGAACCATCACCCCATACCCAAGAAAAGCAATGTCTTTACCCTCTGCAAGAACTTTTCCCTTTCCAAGTATAAATGTATGCATCTGAAGCATGTAAAAATTCATGATCACACTGTTTATTTTTTATAATGCTTTCAGGAGAACTTCGACTCAGCAAGGCATTGTGTATATCATGTTGGAAGGATATTCTTGAGGTTTTGGTTATAATAAGATTGCTATTCCCTTTGCAGGGAAAACAGTTTGGATTATTATTCCATATTGGTAAGCACATGAAAGCATGCCTAAAGGGTGATAGGTGGCAACTCAAATATGGGATAACTTCGTCCCTTGATTCTTTTTAACGTTTACAGTGCTGTAAGGATTCTTGTTCCATATTGGTAAATTTGATTGTGCAGAAGAAACTGTGAAGCTGTTTTGGTAAAATTAAAAGAAAAAAAAATTCTATTTTAAAAACAAGTGAAGAAAAAAACTATTTGATAACATTTAGTTGAAATCAACTATGATTTTAAAATTCAGTAAAAATGTGTTTGGTAAGTTTAATGATCATGATCTAAGACTGTTTTATAATAATAATAGTGGTGCCAGCTATAGTTATTGCAGCACCGATGCCGATAATCTGTATAATCACTTTTAAGATAGGTTCTCATTATGGGCTGGATTATAACATTTCATTGCTGAATTCAGCCCCATAATCCCAACCAAATGCCCTTTTTGGATTATAGAATCGGATTTTGCTAGAATCCAGATTTTATACTACCCACCAAACGTCCCGGAAGATTATAACCTAGTCCCTGAGAATAATTTTGCTGTGTGAGCTGCCCTCAATGTCATTTTTTATTTCAGCTTATAGAAAAGCAAGAGACAGAGCATTTGTTGGATTAAGATGAATCTGTAGGATGACAAGCGACCAACCTCTCTAGCTCGCCCAACCGACTGTGTTATAGGCATTAGAAGCAAGGAGTTGATTGCTTCTACAAAATCAGATTTTCAATAAAGAACTGCTTGGTTACCAAACACTGAATGTACATTGCTAATTCTGGGGCCAAATAAGCAAATACCAAACACAACCTTAAAATAACTTCAGAAAATTAGTGACACAAAGAGGCCACAAGGAAGAGTTAATGACATGAGAGAATACATAACATTATTTGAACTAATATACTTCTCCATAGGTTCTTCAAATCAACATTCAGCCAATTTTTGATAGGTTGACCTTAAAAAATTTACTTTGTAAATTTGTATCTACTACATATAACAGGAGATGGCATCTTGGAGAATGTGACAAGCACAGGATTATTTTTTTTGTGGAAATTGGTTTTTAATGATACTTTTTCAAAAGAATTCAAATTCAGTGGTCAAATCTTGGTAATTGGTTTTTAGTGATACTTTTTTAACATAATTTAGCATTGGTACCATTTTACTGTTCATTAAGAGTTTCTTCTGAAAATGCCCTCAAAAGACTTTAAAAACCTTTTCACCCATTATGTTATAAGTGAGATTTGCAAGTCTTTTGAGGGCATTTCTGGAAGAAACTTTTAATGAACATTAAAATGACATCGATTCTCAATTATTTTAAAAAAGTAACACTAAAAACCAATTACCAAAATTTGGCCGACTGAATCTAAATTATGTTGAAAAATATCACTAAAAACCTATTTTCTCTATTTTTTTTCCCAATGTACTGTTATATTTTATTTCTATAGATCCAATTTAGTCCCTTTTTTTTAATACTTTCCAAAGAAAGTCCTTTAACAAATTTTAAGCCAATTCAAAGAGCCCCTACCAGATGGACAGTCCAAACTCGCCACATCATTCCTCCGTGTGGCAGAATCATCTAACCAGAATATTTTTTGCCAATAAACAGAAAAAATAAATAAATAACTTTAATAAAGGAACCACAGAATTTTCAGAAACTTTGAGAAGCATGTGGAATTCTTGGAGAAGAAAGTCCTGAAACTGATCTATAATTGTTTGGAATCAAAAAAGTTGATGGCCAATGTGTCCTTGGAAGAGTTTCTATTATGTGATAAGTTCTCAGATTAGTGCGGGAAGGAACTAAGGAAGTGCTTTGTTTTCCCTTTCTCCTGTTCTTAGTCTTAGGTACACAGATTGTGTATCTATACGACAATGTTTTTTCTTTCTAATCTCGTAATATATATATACCATCTTGATTACTGATAAAAAAAAACTTTAATCTTCTTAAATCCTTGAGTCTCTAAGCATCACACTGTACAGGCTCGACAACCACCCGAATAAGGATATCCCCATATACACAATATTAGTATTGCAAGCAACCCTAGCTTTCGTCTCTCATTGTTAGTGTCGGCCCAGCAGAATGCTTTCGCCGTTGGTGTTCTTTCCGATCTCTATGCATTTCCCAGGCAGAACAGTTGCAGATCAACCCCATATTTCTTCCATAATATCTAACTAGTTCTTTGGATCAAACAAAAAGATCAATCTCAGGAAAAAAAATATCTGGATATTTACAGTTTCAAGTTTACTCTGTTTTTGCATGTACATTACTATTGTACAGTTGGTAACAAATAATAATGATAAATTTCAGTGAATATTTATCAATAAGTATGCGAAGAACAAATGTAGGGGCTGAAAAAATTGAGGACCAATGATCATACCACTTGTGGCCTATCTGATTTTGTTGTGAACAGGAGATAATACAGCTCCTAAAATTGAATTGACAGCAGAAATAGCTGCTTGATATCTTAGATTCAGCCCCAAAAATAAAGTCAGTAGAAAGAGTTGCTCAAAGCCATAAGAAAAAGGCCCAGCTTTCTAGCACATTAACTGAAGCGCATCACGAGTACGCCCAAGCAGACACAATGCTGTGGCAGTAACGTGATGTCCAGTAAGTCCTGCAAGAGCTAGCCGTTCCGTTGGTGATTCATGTTCTATGTAGTTGTCTGGCAAAACAATCGGCCGCCACTAGAATTTTTTTTTTTTTTTTTGATAAAGAAAAGATTAGTATTTATATAAGAGTAGAATTTTGGCAGTCAAAAATCCAACTTCCGTCCCACAATTATAAAATAAAACAAATATCTTTCGATAAACTTCATTAAGTGCATCAAGAAACTAAATAAGTTTACAAATAAAGAGGCAGGAATCCATTACCTTGATTTTTCCATCTAGCTGTCCATCAAGCGCAATGAATTGTGAGACATGTAACCTGGTCATTTTGGAGTACAACTAAACCAAATATCATTGGATTCTACATCCTGACTTCCATTCTTATGCAATCCAGTAATTCTACTTCACAGGTCTATGGCTGTTTTTTTTCCCTTTTGTCAAATATGATCATTGTTATTCCCATTTTAATATTATTACTATTTTGCTTTAGAAGGTTGGGCCTACCTATCCATTCTTTAGTATCAGATTTCAGTATCATCCCATCATCATTATCATTATTTTACTTCTGAACAGAACGTCCAAGGTTGACAGATATGTGTGCAGAATGCGAGAAAAAGATTGACCATGGAGATGAGTACATATGTTGTATGGATTGCTCTCATCCTTACATTACTGACAAGAATACCAAATTAGGTTATTGTAAGACGGGTTCAGAGCTTGCCGTGCAGCTAAAACCAAGAGGTACTTGTAGGGCTTCTTGACTATAGTTATTTTAAATTCTTCCTCACATATGTTTTCTTTGGCCTACAGAAGTTTTCAAATGGGTTGCTGGGCCATGGATGCCTTGTTCGTCTCCTTGTAATGGGGGACTTCGGTATCGAGATGTAGAATGCTTTGGCGAAATAGAAGATGCATCTATCCCACGTTATCCTGTGGACGACAGTAAATGCTCCAAAGAAGAAATGGTGGGGGAAACAAATGGTTATAAAACTTCCAGGACATTGTGGATTTTCTTTATGTCCCATTAATCCTACTCTTCCTCTCTTAAAACATATCTAATTTGAAAATGACAAATTAGAAATATAAGTGAATCTCCAAATTACTTGCGGGGATATGAGTTATAGAGGCAGTAGTAGTACGGGTTACATGGCTTACACATACTCTTTTCTTACTAGAATTAGATTGGTTTATTCATGAACATTAGTTATTTCTGAGATAAATATCTTAATATACTGCTGAATTTGAGTACCTTGGATTTCTAAGCAGTGATTCTCTGATTTCATTGGACAACAGCCTGCGAGACAGGAACCATGTAATTTGAGAAGCTGCGTTGACTTTAGGATTGGTGAATCAGAGGCAAGCACAAAAAAACGTAGGATGTCAGTCTGGATGGTTATACTGCTCATTCTTCTTGGGGTTGCCGCTGTTGGAGGTCCTGGGTTTGCAGGATACATTTTTTACAAGAGGTGCTTTCTGGCTAATATAGTTTATGAATTTACTGAATTCTGACTGCTGAACTTGAATGGTTTGATGTCATCTTGGAGATCTCCTTTACCGATAATGAAAAATTCATCTGCTGGATGATCATAATTACCTATCGCATTCTTTTCAGATGGATGTAATTTCCATCCTTATCTGATGCTGATGAGGATCTCTCAGATAAAGTTTTACCTGAGAGATCCTCCAGGTTGGACTCATCTATTCACAATACCCACCCCAGTTACGCAAGTTACATGGTTTTTATTTTTATCTCTCTCTTTTGTGTTTTCTTTTTCCATTATAAGTAGCTGTAAATATGAGACTGTTGGTCCTTAAAGGCAAGTAAAATCTGGGGATTGCAGGAATTGCAATCAAAAGAATATTGTGGTAGTTTTCTAAACTCATGGGCAGAGAAAACTGGGGACAAAACCAGTAAAATGTATACTGTTATAAACTAGAAATGATTTCATTTGCCTCAAGTTATATATAGTGGAAGAATCGACTACTTTGAAGATGAAAGAGTTTAAAATTCACAAATGTTGATTCTTGTATGATCAATAATTTTACACTGTTTATTTTGCGCCAAAAAAGAAAAGAAGAAAAGAAAAGAATCACTTACACTGTTTCTTTTTTTACAATGCTTGCAGGAGAACTTTGACTCAGCAAGGCGTTGTGTATATCATGTTGGAAGGATATTCTTGAGGTTTTGGTCATAATGAGATTGTTAAACGGTTTGGATTCCTATTCCATATTGGTAAGCACATGAAAGCATAGCTAAAGGATGACAGTTGGCAACTCAAATATGGGATAACTTCATCTCTTGATTCTTTTTAACTATTACAGTGTTGTAAGGATTCTTATTCTATGTTGGTAAATTTGATTGTGCAGAAGAAACTGAGAAGCTGTTTTGGTAACACTGAAAGGAGAAAACAATTTTCTTTTTTTTGAAAACAAGTGAAGAAAAAATTATTTGATAACATTTAGTTCGAATTAATTATGTTTCTATAATTTAGTAAAAATGTGTTTGGTAAGTTTTATGATCATATCATTTAAAAACAGTTTGTAATGATAATAATGGTGTTAGGTGATGGTGACGGTAGTAATAATGATGATAGTAGCGGTGGCTGTGATGGCGTAGTGGTTGTGTTCATGGTGGTAATGGTGGTGGGGATATAGTGATAGTGGTGGTTCTGGTTGTGGTGTGATGGTGGATGTGAAGAAATTATAAAATTGCCAAAAACAAATCTTCTTTGTCAAAGCTTTTAAGCTTCTAAAAACCAAATTGTTTTCCATTAATAATCATGGATTTGCTTCAGAAATTGAAAATAAATTGCATGCATCTAGAATAATAATTACACAAACTTTTAATAAATGATATTACAGAAGAGGATAGAATTAAGCAAAGCTGCACGAATATGTTTGGGCATGCCCAAAGATGATAGAATTAAGCAAAGTTGCAGAAGAGGACAGCTTAACGTGAGCAGTTTTGTCTTTCTACCGTAGCAAGCGGAATCTAGCATGAACAAGGTGAAGGAATTGATGGGAAAGTTTCAAAGTTCCTACAAGTGAACATGTGGGACGATCAGCAAACTGAGTGGCAAATTATTTCACTACATTAGGATATGGAAAGTAAGAATGTTTTATTTTGAAAAGATTAATGACCTAAAAATATTTTGATCGTATTCCAGGAAGATTAAGGCTATGTTTTGAACCTTGGATTTAGGAAGAAAAGAAAAGAAAATGCTAAAATTTTCTTTTTTCTTATTTAGTTTAGATGAAGGAAAATGAGATTTTCTCTCCAAATTTTCTCTCCATCTTTCTCTCAAATGTAAAAATTTTTCTTTCCAAAAAAGTAAAAATTTTGAAAGAAAAAAAATGCACCATCACTTATCACTATTCACACCACCTACCCACCCCACTGGCACCATGCACCACCACCACCCACCACTATCACCTATCACCACCACCTACCACCACCCACCATTGCCAACCACCACCCACCACCATCTGGCACCACCACCACCCACCAGCCGCCACTACCGCCGACCACCACCACCACCATCTCCCGCCAACACCACCACCCACTGTCGCCCGCCACCACCACCCACCGCCCACTACCCCAACCCATCTTATTAAAATATATTTTTCTTTTCTTTTCATTTCTCATCTCATCCAAACATAAGAAAATGAAAGAAAATCAATATTTTTCTTTTCTTTTCTTTTCTTTTCTTTTCTTGTTTTTCCTCCCTAAATCCAAGGCTCCAGAGACAACCTAACATAGAAACGGTTGATATAAAATATTTCATTTTGTTTTCCACCCACCTAACTAGTCTGTAGGTGACTCTAGAAGTAAGATCAAGGAATTGGTCCTATTTTTAGGCACCCAGGGATTAAAGGAGGCCCAAGACTGGTATTGAATTTCTTATCTCGTTTAATAGAGAACGTTCTTGACAGACACCGTTAATGTCTCTAGGGGTATTTGAGTTTATAAATAGTTCAAAATTTTGCCGGTTAATGAACTGATCAGTGATTTCACGGTAAGTAGAAATGATATGGACTTACCGGGATTAGCTTTAACGAAGATTATAACCTCGTCCCCATATATAAGACTAGTAGTGGCACGTGCATGCTGCATATCCTCAATTCAATAATTATAGCATAGAAGTAAGGGTGGGGTTTAAACTTGAAAGTAGAAAGAGCAGTGGTGTGGTGGTTATAATTTATGATTTTTTTTGCTTGTTGACTGTAATCCTTGAAAGAAAAAAAGGGAGGGTCAGAATCTGAAAAATATTCCCCAGAGCTAACTTTACTAATAATATAGATATAGATTTGAATAGTTTTGTTGTGTGAGCTAATTGTGATGCCCTCAATGTCATTTTTTATTTCAGCTTATAGAAAAGCAAGAGACATAGCCTTTATTGGATTAAGATGAATATTCACCTTTGTGAATCTACTAATTAAACCATTAAGTAAAATGCTGTAACTAATTTTTGCGCAACTCAAGCTCCAACGCACCTAGGCGCGACGCCTGCTTTTAACCTTATATCTTCTGCTGATTCAAGGTTTGCATTTTTAGCATATATCTTTGTGCAAAATAGATTGCTTACATAATAGAAGCCACACGTATTGATAAGGGAAGGCTTCACTATGTATATAAGAAGGCTACAATGTTTCAACACTCCCCCCCGAACAAGAACATAAATGGAAAGGACAAACACAAAGCACACACTGTGAATACAAAAATACAAATATAAATGTCAAGATAAATTGACAAACACAAGGCACACACACTCTGGATACAAGAACATAAATATAAATATTAAGATAAAGGACAAACACAAGGCACACACACTCTGGATACAAAAATACAAATATAAATGTCAAGATAAACTTATCCTCCGGAGTCAAAAATAAGACCTCCTCCTCTAATACCATATTAAGCAACCGTTGAAATTGGGAGCCGATTTCACCTGGCCATGCTTAAACGCCTAAGTGTGACATGGTAAAATTGGGAACAAAATACAAATAGTTAAGCTGATCCACCTGTAAAAGTTCAAACCACAGGCCTACGGGATTGATCTTGGCCTGACTAGATTAGGAATTCGATTGTGAGCCCAAATCATGGCCACGGGCTCCACATTGGGCCAAAGTCATAAATCCAAATTTGTGGCTATAGCGGGCAAACCTTGAAGCCCTTACACATGCCCAAATAAATGGTCCAATTAATTTAAACGAACCTACTTAGCTTGGGTGACCTAAAGTATCTAAGGAGTTCCTGGGTTGCAACCGAATCACCTAGCCAAAATCTTAGTGTAGACCAAATTTAAATGGGTGATTACCTATACCCTTATAGGTAGTGGCGACTCTTAAACAACCCAACTAAAATAAAAGAAATAAAAAGGGTCAACAGGCATAAGAGCCGACAATTTCTGAACTGACCCATCAATTCAGCTGAACCTACCCTAATTAAATAGGTTCGTGTTAACCCATTTATTAATTGGGTTAGGTTGGGCTTAGATTTTCTCAACACATTTGAAAATGGGTCAACCCGAACTGAAATCGCCCACTCGTTGGTACCCGTTTGAATTTTAAGTTTATTTTTTATCCCTTATTTTTGTCTCTTATACCATGTTTGACCCGAACTGAAATCGCCCACTCGTTGGTACCCGTTTGAATTTTAAGTTTATTTTTTATCCCTTATTTTTGTCTCTTATACCATGTTTGTATTCTATTTTATTATGTTATTAAGTATACTTAGCTAATTAAATACATTAATTTCTATATTGAGGGACCTTAATCATTAAATTATTTTTAAGACTATTATAATTTAATTAATTTTGATAATAATATTATTGCCAGATCTATGGAAGTAGATTTACTACGCAATAAATAGTTAGTTAGTATGAATATATAGTGTATTATATACACTTTACAAGATATTTTATATACAATGCATATAAGACTAACTATTATAATTTTATTTAGATCTATTTAATTCCTTTTATATAATTCTAAACTTCTTTACTAGTAAAATTTACCTTTTTTCAAAATAAATCATGTTTATTAAACTTTTCATAGTAGAATTGAAATTATAATATGTTATATAGTTTTATGTAAGCATTTTTGAAAATAGAACGAAAATAAAAATTAATTAATTAATTAATAAAAAATAAATGGGTTGGATTGGGTTCAACCCATTTATCACAAAGTTGGGTTTGAGTTGGTGATTTCTCAACCCGTCCTAACCCGTTTGTAACCCACTCGAACCCAACCTATTTCCACCTCTAAATGCCAAAATCCACAACGACTCACGCCAGTCTGAGTCAGCCAGGCAAAAAACCAAGTGTACACAAGCTGCACATCACATTTTCAATTTGTGTTCATCAAATTGCGGCACAAAAATTTGCATGTGCATTGAATATATTTGTGTATCTTGGTGTCCCTATTACATATGTATATTTATAAACGTAAGTTTGGTTATTTTTGTTTCTTTCTCTTGTATTTGTGTAGATTTGGGTGTCTATTATGTACCTACATTTTTGCTAGTGAATATTTGATGAATAATTTCTGTTTTTATGCAACAAGTTGGAGTAGTTTCTAATAGCCTCAGTTTGTACGTTGCAACAATCATATCTAAAAGCTTTTACAATGACAATATTACACTTCACAACAATCATATCTAAAAGCTTTTACAATAAAAATATTACACTTCACAACAATCATATCTAAAAGCTTTTACAATGAAAATACAATCATATCTAAAAGCTTTTACAATGAAAATATTACACTTCACAACAATCATATCTAAAAGCTTTTACAATAAAAATATTACACTTCACACACAAGATGTAAACATCTTCACAAGCTTTCCGGACCTATCCCAACCAATGTACATTGGTTTCTTTATAAATCCATCTTCCTTCGCAATCAATTAACCTTCACTATAGCAATCATTAGTATATATTCTTTCATGTCATCAAAGAACTGAAAGTAGGCATGCCTCCAGGATCTCTTTAATATTAAAATTCCACATACAACCCAAAACCCTGTTGCAAATCCCAATCCCATGGCGATATAGAACCATAAGTCTTCAGATTCAACACCATCTTGGTTTTCACCATGACCAAGTGATGGGGCATGAACAGTTTCATCATTCGGGCAAACCATCGTTAGAGGAGGTCCGCAGAGTTCAAAATTACCTTCATAAATTGATGAATCATTGAGAGTCTGTAGCTGGTTTCCTGATGGAATTCTCCCACACAAGTTATTGTGAGACAAATTCAAATGGTTCAGGAATGTTAAAGAAGATATGCTTGAAGGAATCATGCCAATAAGTAGATTTCTTGACAAATCAAGTGTTTCTAACAATTTCAAACTCCCAATCTTCCTTGGAATTTCTCCTGTAAGAAAATTCATTGACAAGTTCAAGGTACCCAACAGAGACAAGTTTGTTAGTTCTTTTGAGATCTCTCCAGAAAGGCTATTCCTTGAAAGGTCTATGATCCTGACAAAGTGAAGAGTTTCATCATACTCTAATTCCCTTCCTTTCATAAATAACTCCATATGCTCCGTCCAACTATTGTTGTAAGCTTCAGGCCCAATCATACCATTCAAATTTCCCAAACATGAAGGGATGAGTCCCAACAAATTGTTATGTCCGAGATCCAAGATATGAATGTTAGAAATATGACATAGCTGTGGAGGAATAGTACCAGTAAAAAAGTTAGATCGCAAGCTCAGAATTATCAAATGTGATAATCTGTCTCCTGCCCATGATGGTATGTTCCCAGAGAGTCTATTCTTTCCAAGATCAAGGGACCTTAATTTTGTGCAATTTCTCAAGGCTGTAGGCAATTCCCCATAGAGATCATTATCGCTGAGTCTTAACATCTGAAGTTGGAGCAAATAGCCCATTGAACTTGGAATTCTTCCTGATAGATTGTTATGCGATAGATCTATATACTCCAAGCATGGTAAATCCTTCCAAAAATGTGGAATTTCTCCAGATAAATGATTGTTTGAAAGAGCAAGTACTTTCAAGTTCTGAAGGCTACTCATGGATGAAGGAATGGTACCACTCAAGGAGTTCTTAGAGAGATGCAATTCAATCAATGTTGGCCACATTATATTACCAATATCAAGAGGAATGTTCCCAGAAAACAAATTATCATCCAGTTTTAGAGTGTCCACATTAGACCATAGTGGCAAGTCACCCTCTAAACGATTTGAATCTAGGCAAACAAATGCCTGATGGCCAAATGATAATGATTTCAGAACCCTTCCTTTTATCTGATTATGAGACAGATCTAAGGCATAAATCTGGGAAGATAACTCCCACATTAAATTCGGTATGGTATCCGAAATTCCAACATTCTTAAGCTTTAGCTCTGTGAGTTCCTTCTGTGTTTGAAGCCATGCAGGAAATGTCGGGCCCATGTTGAAGTTAGCCAAGTAGATACTTTCAAGTCTAAAAGGGGGAATCCAGTCGTTTGTCACATTGAAAACAATGGAATTTTTTGATGACTCCAAATTGATGTCCAAGAGTTTCAATCTCGTGAGATTACTGAAGTGAGCATCGGTTAAGACACCCACCCATGAATTCCTATCTAGACACAATTCGACCAACTCTGAGAGTTGTCCGATGCTTTCTGGAATAGTCCCATTCATGTGATTGGCAGAGATATAGAACTCTTTCAAAGAAGACAAGCTACTGATTGAAGCAGGGATTGAACCATAAAATGAATTAAATGATAGTTGAAGAAAGCTCAATCTCTCAAGCGATCCTAAGGATTCAGGTAAATACCCAGTGAGTTTGTTATGCCCCAAGTCTAACATCTCCAAGCTATTCTTAGTACAAAGAGACAAATAATCCACAAAATCAGATATCCCTCCACCAATGGAGGTGAATGAGAGCACTAAACTCTTCAACTTACAAAGCTTACTAAAAGTTCTTGGTATTTGGCCCTCAATGCCTGAATTTTGGGTAAGAAAAAGCCCTTGAAGAGAAGTCACATTTGCAAAAGCATCAGGAATGTGACCTTGGAAGTAATTGTAGCTGAGGTCCAATTTCACAAGCTTGCTACTAAACAACCACTGAGGTATTGAAGAGTTAAAATTATTGCCAGAAAGATCAAGGACCATAAGAGAAGTAAAATTAAAGGAAGAAGGGGTGAGAGGAAGATTATCAAGGTTACAATTTGATAAGTGCAACTCTGATAGAGAAGGAAGCATATTAACTGCTTGTACCCAATCACCCATTGCATATCCGAGGTCCACATATCCCATGTTAAGATATTCCAAAGAAGTAAGACCAGAAAGCCAGTGCAGATTGTCCACATACAATATTAGATCAAAACTGGAGTAGGAGTCTGAATAGAGATTAAGATATTGCAAGGCTGACAAATTTCCAAGTTGAACCGGAACTTTTCCGGCAAATGATGCATGGGAGAGGTCGAGGTAAGTTAATGTGTTAAGTGATCCAATGAATTCCGGGATAGGGATTCCAGTAAAATTATTCCAGCTTAGATCCAAGTAACTCAAGTATCTCAAACCAAGCAAATAAGGATCTATCTTACCTCCTATACAGGAGTTACTGTATGCTGCGACATCATCTTCCTCATCTGCACCTCTGCTTTGGAGTTGATATGGGTTTTGAAGGTTGACCTTAACTACGTGTCTTGTCACGTTGTTGCATTCAACACCCCTCCATTTACAACAATCATCACCTATCCAAGAAGACAACCGGCCAGAAGGATCTTTCAAGCCTTCTTTAAAGCTGAGAAGTGCTTTCCTTTCGGCCTTAATGCAACCATTGTGAGGCAATTCTTTACAAAATGTAAGTTTGATGGTTCCTAAGGATGAAATGACAATAAAAACGAGAAGAAGGAAAAGAAGTTTAATGGAGGAAACGGTGTCATCCATGCTTTTCATTGCATGCTTAGTGCAGTATGCCTTCTCGTTTTTAAAGACCCAAAGTTTTGAATTTTAACTTTTAGTAAACCTTTATCAAAGTAATTAATTTTTTGTGATATTTCACTATTACACACCAACTACGCCAAGAATGTCCTTACATCACTTACTCAAATGGCTTATACAAGTCATTTTAGAAGGTACAAGTTATTTTATTGACTTTTATAAGCCATTTTATTGTTTGTACAAGTCACATGAGTGATTGGTATAAGGCATTCTTGAAAGAATTTGTTAATAATGTTAAAATTTTAATGTCACTGAAATTTAATTATTTTGATAAAGATTTATTAAAAATTAAAACTCAAAATTTTGTTGACTGAATTTTAATAATTTTCAAAACTCTTTCCAAAAAGCCATCTATCTTTACACCTGTTCGACTGAATAAGTAGTATTTACAAAAAGTAAGTTTGATTGCCATCTATATTTACAACTTTTTTTGGTAAAGATCTATCTAATCTATCTTTACACGTTCTCGACTAAATAAGTAGCATTTACTAAAAAAGTAAGTGTGATTGCTCTAAAGGGGCAAAGACCGGACGAAACAAAAAGGAAAATAAGTTTAATGGAGGAGACTCCAAGTATGCTGGGGGTTGTAGATCCTTTACCTACCTCTTATGTGAATCTTCACATGATTGCACCATGCGCCCATTGAATGATATAAATGTAATTTTCTTAAATGCTTCAAGAGGTACTTGGTACAATCCTATGGAGTGTCTATATAAAGGGCGTAGATAGACAGTCTACAAAGCGCGGATTGTTTTTAAAGACCCCAAAATCTTCACAAATCAAAGTCTTTGTATCTCTAGTTGCTTCTGCTTTCCTTTTTTTTCCAAAAAGCCATCTATGTTTACACCTCTTCGACTAAATAAGTTATCTTGATTAGGATGGTAATGTCTGCTTTATGCAGCGATCATGTGATGCTGTTGCGTGGAGCATCTCATGGTTAGGCTTCTTTTAATAAATTTTTTGTTTTACATTTTCAAAAAGAAAAATGTTGTGATTGTTGGATGGTCCATGTTTTAGCATCTAAATAAAGCCACAATGACAACAACAGGCAATGGCAGCAGATGATTCCAAACAATCTTATCCTTCTTCAAACAGTCTCATCCTTCTTCAGATATGATAGCGTCTGGAGAGGGACTCATCTAGTGCGTGATTTGTAGAACAAAAAGAAAGAGAACAACAAAAATAAAAGAAAGATGACCATCCATGTTTTTCATGGAATGATGACTGCGAGTATGAAAGGGATTTTTAAAGACGCAAAGTCTTCACAAGTCAAAAAGTCTTCGGATTTGTAGTTGGTTACATTAATTTTTTCCAAAGAAACCTTCTATCTTTACATCTACTCTAGTTAATTAACAAGGAATCTTGATTTACTTTGCCACCCATCGTGCAAGTTAAACGAAGGCCATTTTGGCTCATCTTATGCACAAGCTAGGATTGGGTGGCTTTGAATTAGCTTAGAGCTAGGGTTGCTTATTGGGCCGTGCTGGGCCAGCATGCTTTTTGCGTGCCTGGACCGGCATGGCCCACACCCTTAGCCGTGCCGTGCCCTAATATTAGGGCCCGTGGTCCGTTAAGGCACAACCTACTAGGCACGTCAGTCCGGCAAGACGTGGCCTGTTCGACACGCAGGTGGCACGACACAACAGCAGGCACACGTGCCTGCCGTTGGGCCGACCCGGCGTGCCAACCTGCCAGACACAAAACGACTAGTCGTTTTTTCCCTCTTAAAGTTATTTTCCCTCTTAATAGCATTGATGATGAATGAAGGTGAAACCTATAGAAAAAGGAGGTTAATAGGAGTGTAGGAGAATAGGTGGCCTATCTCACAAGCACTCATCTCTTCGGACGTTTTAAGAGAGGTTGTAAAATTCTACCACGTGGACAATATCGGCACAAAGCTTCCCAATATGGGAGCATGAGAAACAGCTGACTCTCTCCTTTTATATAAAAGGTAGATAGGGTAGATATAGATCCACTAGTTAGTGGGGCACATGCACTGTATTATTAAATTGTTAATCATTATTGATTAACAATTTCACAATTTTTATATGGATTTGTTCTTTTCTTATTTTATTTTTCAATGATAGGTAGGCAATAAGCACACTTGCGATAAGCATTAAGGCGTTACTAAATGTTATCAAAGGTTAGTGTTGTAGATGGACCTACTCGGTGAGGGTTAAGCAATTCTATCTTAGTACTCAGAATGTCTTTAAATCTCATACCAAATGTGTGGATGAAAAGCAAGAGTAACAAAGCACTTAACAGATGAATCTTAAACCCTAAGGAGTATAGGATAGAAAATTGGCAGTGCAAAGCAATTTTGCACATGCAGGGTATGATATTGGCTGAGTTAAAGAAAGAAATATTTTTTCAAATTCATATTCCTTTAAGGAAAAAATTATTTTATTCATTCTTGATTTTTTTTTTTCAATCTTTTATGATTTTAACGAATTTTAATGAATTTTATGAATGTTTGTTTATTTTTTTTAATAGTTCTATAATTTTCTTTAAGTTTATGCATTCCATCCACTTATTATTGAGTTTTATATTTCTATGAAGCGTTATTAATAACCTTGTTTTGTGATTTTATATTTTTTTTAATATCTTTATTAAGGTTTCCGAGTATTTATGAAATGTTATTAAATTTTTTTGACTTTTAATTTATTGTTCTATTTTTGTGATTTTTTTAAATTATGATAAATGACAAAAGTAGTTACAAAATTAAGTATTAATAACATTTTTATTAATTGTAAATTTCATTAAAAAGACTTATAACAAAGGTAATTACAAAATGTTTACAAGTTATATAAGGGCATTAAATGTATCACTAAAAGATACTTTTTCCCAAATGTATCACTAAAAGATACTTTTTCCCAAAGATAAACTACCAAACATTATTATCTAAAGGACAAAATAAAAATTTTGTTAACATCGACTGAATTTTAAATCTTTATAAGAGGTATCACTAAAAGTTAATTTTCCTTCCTTAATAGCTAAACGACAAACGAACAAACAAAAATTTGAGGTGCTTTGGTTCTTTTATAAAATATATATAATATACAATAATAGATATATTAGCAAGGTGCAGGTGCAGTATTGCAAGTGAGAAGGGATGTAGAGTGAACATTTACAAAAGCTGCTTAAGTTTTAAATTAAGAGAATTGAGTTTATTACAATTAAGGTTTCTTATCGGGCCGGGTTGGCACAAGCACGGCCCAGCATGCTTAAAGCTTGCTCGTGCTCAACTAGGCTCATGATTGGCCAAGCACGGCCCGCTAGGCATGGTGGTCCAACAGGTTGTAGCCCGTGAAGCACGCAGGCAGCACAACTTGCGTCAAATAGGCTGTGCCCGCATGCTGCCAAACGGCTAGTTGTTTCCCCCTCCCAAAAGTGTTTTTTTCTTCTTCTTTTTTGACAATTTTATTCACCCAACAACTACATAACAACCATATTATGGGGATATACTTGAAATTGACTGTAAATGACAATTTCTACCCTTCCAACAGCTATATTTGAGGGTATAGATGGTAAAAAGTCACTTTTAGTTTTCTATAAATAAGCTTAACCCTTCCCACTCCAAACCACACCTCTTCTACAGTCTCTCTTACTCTCTTCGTCTCTATAGCTATGAAGTAACTTTTTTTTTTAAAAATTGCTCAAGCATCAAAGGTGGGAAATGGACTTTGGAGGTTGAAAGCTTCAACTACAAAGTTCAAGCTTCATTCTCAAGAGGTGTTCTTCTATTTAATTTTCCGATTTTAAATTCATTATAAATATTATATATATAAGTGAATCTCTCCTTCTACCTTTCGTATTATTTGAAAGCCTAGTATAGTGGGTGACATACTGTGTAGCTAAATGCATCTCTAGGAAAGTTCTGTCACAAAAAACGAGATAGTTGTCTAAGAAAATTGGTTTTAAGCGGGACCATTTGTAACCCCTCCAGTTACCTAGGAATTTTCTTAGTACATTTTTGTGTACATTATTCCTCACTTTACTATAGGCAATGTATCACCAAAAAAATTTATTATTATATTATTTATTAAGCAATTTTTTTTATGAATTTGAAAATGGACCCTAGGCACTCTCATTACTTTAACACCAAGAAAAGAGAGTTTCTTAGACCCCTTTCTGACCCAACTTTTTTTGAAGATTTTGATGAGACCCAACCCTCATATAGTGACCCTCCCATCCAAGATCATGACCTTGAGTATCCTCCCATCCAAGATCCCATAGAAATGGGATCTTCTTCCATACCACCAAGGAGGAGTAAGAGGACTAGAAACTTTGGTGTCTGGCAAAATTTTACAATTCAATTTATATAGAGGCAAGAGAGGGCAATTTGTAACCATTGCAAAAAACAAAAAAAAAATTTTAGCTGCAAAAGTTCAGGTGGTATAAGCCACTTGCAATGGCATTTGCAGAAATGCCTCCTAAAACATGGCCAACTAGACCCTAGGTAAGCCCAACTTTCCAACAGTAGCTCCAATTTGGGTAGCCTTGTTTCTAACTAAGAAGAGATTAGGCAAGAAATTGTCAAGTGGGTAATACAAGAAGAATTACTCTTTAAACTAATAGAAAGTAAAAGATTTAACCGTCTAATGACCAAATATTTAACACCAGGATATAAACCTTTCTCACGCCACACTCTAAGAAGTGATGCTATAACATTATATAAAAAAAAATGAAAAAAGTACTAATAAAAACTTTTTCAAACTGTAGTTTTAAGGTGGCTTTAACGTCAGATATCTAGATAAGTAGTAGACAAAACATAAGTTATTTAACTATAACTGCACAATATATAGATGAGAATTGGAGTATGGAAAAAAGAATAATAACTTTTGAGTCACTAGATGCTAGACATTCTCGACCAGCTATAGCACATAATATAAGACAATATAAATTACAGCATAAAATAATGGCTTTAGCACTTAATAATGCAAGTGTTAATAATGTTACAATAGACATACTAAGACAACACTTAAACTTAAATCTAGACAAATGTTTATTTCATGTTCGATGTACTTTTTACATACTAAATTTAGTTGTGCATGATGGATTAAAAATTGTGCAATATCATTTAACGAATCTTAGAGATGCAATAAGATTTTTAAAACAATCTAGCACAACTGCTAGAGAATTTAAAAATTATTGTGCAAGTTTGGGAAAGCAATATAAAAAAATTACCCTAGATATTGACCATAGATAGAATTCAACATATTTAATGCTAGAGGCTACACTAGAATTTAAAAAAGAACTTTCACTATTTTATTTTATAAAACAAGTGCCTGAAAAGTCAACTAGAAGAACTGGACTGGCAAATACCAAAAGTTTTAAGAGATTTTTTAAGAGGTTTTTTTTTTTTTTGCAACAACATTCTTATTAGGAGTTTATTACCCAACATCCCCGAATATTTAAATATACTATTTCAAATAAATAGTTGCTTTCAAAAATATAGAACCATGCCCGATGCTAAAGATATTTGCCCAACAATAAAATCTAAAATTTTAAAATATTGGCAAGAAATGCCCCCTTTATATTGTGTTAGCTACTGCAATGGATCCTAAGATTAATTAGGAATAGAACATTTAATAGATGAAATAAATGAAAATATGATAGCTTCTTTTCAAATAGATGTAAATCAAATAAAAAACCTTTTAGGATGGTTTTTCTCTGAATATAATAATAGTAGTAGCGAACAGGGTCTAACTCAAATCCAAGAAACACTACCAGATAGTTCCCCTTAGAATTTTTTAAGTAGTAGAAGAAGGGGGAAACAACTAGTATATGGTAGTGGGGGATCATCTGAGTTAAGGATATATTTAGAAAGCCCCCCAATAGGATTAAAAACTATAGAGGAGTAAAGTTATATTAATCTTTTCGCATGGTGGAAATAAAATCAGGCTAATTATGCCGTACTTTCCTCTATGGCACATGATCTACTAATGGTTCCAGTGTCCACAGTTGCATCGAAATCAACTTTTAGTGCAAGTGAACAAACGGTGGACGACTATAGGAGCAGATTAACGCCGGAAATGGTGCAAGTATGTGTCTGTCTGACTGAGAAATCAGGCATATGCTGATGATTAACTTGCTGGAAACTTCCATGATTTGAATATTGACGAATTTAGTCTTCCAGATTAGTCTAGGTTTTATTATATTTTTTGTAATCAATGTAAAAGTTGCTATTTAGAAACTTTCCTTTCTCTTTTCTTCTTCTTTTTTTTTTTTTTTTTGGCCTGAAACTACAAATGAAAGATAGATGAATAGGTGCCAACCAAGTTGGGATGTACTCATACTATAATGATGCAGTATTATTTGTGCAAGTTTATTATGTTTAAGTATTTTTGTATTTACAAAGTTGTATTTGTAAGAAATAATTTATTTAAATTTTTTTGAGAAAATTCTGTACCAATATGTAAGAAATTTTTGTGAATAATAAATATATATTTTTCAGAATTTTCTATGTGTGTTTTTTTTACTTTTTTCCCCCATTTTTTCTATTTTCTATATTTTTTGCAATATATATATATACCCTAAGCCTGAAGGCGACCCGCTTGGCCCAGCACGACCTAGCCTTAGCCATGCCACGGGCTGGGTCGTGCTTGGGATATTGGGTTACGAGCCACCAAGCACAGGCTAAACGTGCCCATGCCATGCCAGGCCAGCCCGTTAAGCAACCCTAATTATGACAATTACACTCATTTTTTAATGAATTTTAATAATGTGAGGAAGGGCTTTTTTTTTTTTTTTTTGGGAAAGTGGCGTTTGGCATGCTTTCCGAGGGGTCTATATATACTATTTATACGATATTTAATGGGAGAAGGCCTCTTGGGATTCATACCTAAAACAATTCACAACTTTTCCAAAATTTCCATTCCTTGTGTAGTTTCGGTTTCAATAATACAGGGTTATATTCTTTTTTTGAAACCATTTCGCAAACAGTTTTTTATTCTTATGAGAAGAAACCCCGCCGTTCTCAAAGGCAGAAAGAAAGAAGAGAGGGAAAGGGAGACGGAGAGGGAGAAGCGAAGAGAAGCGCCGATTCACAATATATTATACAGGGTTATATTCGGTCAACATTTTCGTTCAAAACTCAGTCAATTTATAACCGTTCTCCCACTCGTCCACTACTCTCCATGTACGGTCTTGCACGTGTGTCCCTGTTAGTATATGTAATATATAGATTGGATGACATCGTATGCGGTTATTACTTACTTTTTCAAATTACTTTTTCAAATTGCTGTAGAAGGTCTGCCGCAGGCTCATGCGGCGGACGATTTCAACACCAAGGTAGATATATCTGGCCTGTATTGTCGGCACTCAAAAAAAAAAAAAAAAAAAAAATTTATACCCTTGATGAGTAGATCCTTCGATGATTTGATCTGCCTGTAACGCCACTGGCGTCGTAGGTGGGAGATATCTCTTTTCTCCTGTCTCTCTTCGTCGATCTCCATCAATCTACCTTCTCACGGTAAGCTCTACAAACCCTAATTTCTAAGTCTGGTAAGCTCAAATAACTTTGGCGCAATGTTGTTACAGACTCAACATTTGGCTAAGTAATGTCGTATAAATCCGAATCTATTTCGTCTCTGATCTTGTATTTAGCTTCCTTCTTTGTGGAATTTTTTTTGAATGAAAGGGCTTCGTTTTGTACGGTAAGTATTAATTAGTAGCATCTCCTCTAGATTGGTCAGGATTTAACTGCAGAAAAGGTAGAATATGTGTTTCAGCGTTGTTATTCACAATGATTTGTAAACTCAATGAATGGTTGTCATCCAAATAAGGAGATCTTCATTTTCAGTAACGCATTTTTGTGCACACTCCATGATTTCCTTGTGCTTGTGGTAGTATTGGTCCACATAGTGTCTTTTGTCAAGTTTCCTCTTCATATTGAAACCTCAAAAATTCTAGACCCATAATGCTATACAATCAGGGTACTCAATGCGCCAACTAAGTGCACTTGTTCAAGTGTTTCCTGAACCGTAATGAACCTATTCATTTTCCACTGTGGAACAGTACAGGTTCTTCTTCTTCTTCTTCTTCTTCTTTTGTGTGTTTGGTCAACCATTGAATTCTGTTCCTGCATTGACCTAGTCATGTGTTGCAGCCAGCCTTTCATTGAGATTTCCAAAAGCAAGAACCTAGATATCTTGTCCTATGTTCATGAAGATCATTGTTTTGTGCGTCTCTCAGTAACCTGAAGCTTTTTCCCGTGTTTGATGTCATGAAACACAGTGAAAAAGAAAACCTCATGTCTCACACTTCGCTCTCAATTCAATGATGTGAATAGATAAAATAAGACTTGAAAGGCATTAAGAATGATTTGACCTTACCCAAAACCAAAATATTGATGATAAGGAGCTTCATCCAAAACACAATGCTTGCCTTTGTATATTTCCCATTTATATTCATGGAAAAGTTCTATAAAAATCTTAATGATCTCTACTACATCCCTAATTAGAGATATATGATAGATCCTACCATTCTCTGCTGTTTAGCAGGCTTATTCCAGTGACTAAGCAGTTGAAGATCAATAAACTGTAGGATAAAAGTTGTATGACTACTACATTTTCCCAGGGATGGTCCCACTAGACAACACAATGAATTATGACCGCCAATGGTTCATGTCATGTTGAATCATCTATATTCTTAAATTGGTAGAAAAATGAGGAAGGAAAAAAAAAGGGAAACAGAAGTTGGTCGGAAAATGTATGGTAAAAGTGTTAGGTCATACTCTGCAAGGCTGACAGCTTCATTGTAAACATCTTACTGAATGATATCATCAGTTTGGAAAATGATATTAGATGTTACTATGTTGCCTAACTTGGATGACATGAAACTTTTTTGTTGCATTGATGTACATATTTGGTTTCAGTTATTCTTACAATAATTTCATAATTTGCTTCTTTTTTTAATGTCTAAATTGTAGGATGCTACTGGACTGAGTCTTGTCAAAACAAATGGATTGGAGGATGCGGAACGGATCATGTCATCGTTGATGAGTCAGATGACTGCAAGGGACTCTGTACAGAGCCAAAATTTTCTCCATGCCTTCCTGTTTTATACCCATTTCCACTGCTGTAAACCAGGTCAGAACTTGCTTCTGCTAGAAACTTACATCAGAAAACCAATGATTTGTCCTCTCTTCCATCTCCATATTAATACTCCGGTAATGGATTTACTTTCTCAATTTTCATGGTGTTTATTGTAAGGCCTTGAGTCACGGTCAATGATGTAGTGAATTATCAGAATTTAATGATTTTGAGTAAAAATAAAATAAATATATTGTATTTTTTCACTCGTTCAGATAACTATTTGTATTAAGCATAAAATGAACACATATTTCGATTTAAGAATAGGTTTACAGCAGATTTCTGTAATTCCAAGGATAAGAAACCTTCGATTTTTGAATTGCTGAGATGCCACACCAAATTGGTGGTTTTCAAGTAATAAGTTCCAATGGACTCTTACTCTATTTTGTTGCTGTCATCTTCTATTTCTTGTTCACAAAGTTGTAAAAGTACCTATGTTCTAGTTTTATTTTTAAAACACTAGTACCTGTCTGCTTCAGCTCTAGCATAGAAGTATAGAAAGACTTTGTTCATTTTTTCTCTGATAAAAATTCTTCTGTAATAAAAATTCTCCCGAGCTACCTTGGTCCAGAGACTTGAGTAAATGATCTAGTTATGACCCAAAGAAGTCCATAAATACCTCAAGTCATCCCACCAAGTGATGGGTTCCTATGTGATTTGGTTGGACCGATTTATTGGGCTTCAATTTTAGTTTGGATTAAGCCCATCAGAAGGCCCAGACCATGGATTGATTCACTCTCATTTTTTACTAGGGGTTTAGGCCTTTGGGTAAACCCAAGATGCTTCCTATGTAACTGGGTTGGATTGGGTCCACGCGATTAATTTTCATCCAAGCACATAGTTTCCACTATTTACAATTGTACAAAGGGAATCGAGGAGTTTGGGGATTTACAACATCTCAAAGAGGAGATAATATTAAAAACGAAGCCCTTTTATCCAATTGCGAGTCGAGATCTTGATCACCTAACTTGTGACTTTTTGAAGCCAACGAATTCATAATCACACCAGCATCTCACCAATGGCTCTTTCAACAAAAATCAACCCAAATAATAGTAACAAAAGTGACCAAACAAAAAGATATAAACCCAATCAACAAGATAACGAATTCCTAGAAGAAATTCAAGCTAAGCGAGAGACGTAAACTCGCCTAAAACAAATCTGAAAATAAATCACAAGAATTATAAAGTAAACATAAAATGAAGAAAAACTGACCAAAGCTACTCCGCCTATTGAATTAAACTACAAAAAGGAGAGTTCATGAAAATAATGAAAGTGGCAAATTGCGACTACGTACAATGAAATTAAGTGGGTGGAAACAACAAGAAATAAAATAATGATAAGGTAAAATAAAAAGGTTTAACATGTTCAATTGAACCAAACAACCTTTTTTTTTTATTAAAATCTGAGAAATCAGATTTGTTTCTATAAAATGATTACACTCCGGCTTTTGTTTGTTTCACCAGAAATTGGGGAAAAGAAAATATTTAAATATTTTTGGAAATTTTGAAAATTTCCGGCCGTTTTTTTAGGGGAAAACGAAAACTAACGGAAAACACTTTACAAATTGAAGGAAAATTGGCGGAAAATAACTTCCGCTGAATTCAGATGCACTCTCTAGATACTCAGTCTTATGATCATTAATTTTTACATGCTTCAGATGCATGCATTTATACTTGTTCTTGATCTCATTGATTATCAATAACAGAGAAACTATACTCTTTCAAGTATGCTCATTCTTTTGTGGACATCATAGGTTGTCCATGATGTTGATTGGCAGAGGTTACCAGTGCGGTTTGCTATCACAAGTGCAGGACTGGTAGGATCTGATGGTCCCATGCAGTGTGGGCCATTTGACATAGCATTAATGTCATGCTTGCCAAACATGATTGTTATGGCGCCTTCTGATGAAAACGAGCTTGTTGACATGGTAGCCACTGCAGCCCATATAGAAGACAGGCCAGTTTGCTTTTGGTATCCTAGAAGTGCTATTGTTGGGATGAACAGCTCTTTATGCAGTGGGATACCCCTTGAGGTAATTTCTTCTTACCGGTTCTGTATATCCTTTTTGTACCTCAATTTCTATGGTAATATATATCTCTTGATACTATTTGTTACTGGATTTGTCAATGTGTTTTTAGGATACCATTCATGACTGGGTTTGTTAATGTGTTTTTGGGTTCATATACCTGACCTATGCATGCATAATATACTTAGCTTGACATTGGTTTCTGTGGTTGCATTGGACAGATTGGAAAGGGAAAAGTTCTTGCAGAGGGTAAAGACATTGCTTTTCTTGGGTATGGGGTGATGGTTCAGAACTGCCTGAAAGCTCAGTCTCTTCTTGCCAACTTTGGCCTTATGATGACTGTTGCTGATGCAAGGTTCTGCAAGCCCCTTGACATCAAGCTTTTCAGGCAGCTTTGTGAAGAGCATTCCTTTCTGATAACTGTTGAGGAAGGCTCTGTTGGAGGATTTGGTTCTCATGTCTCACAATTCATTGCACTTGACGGACAGCTAGATGGAAAAATCAAGGTTATGGATTCCTTCCTCTTATTTGTAAACTATTTAGTTTCTTGATGCACTTAATGAAGTTTATCGAAAGATATTTGTTTTATTTTATAATTGTGGGAAGGAAGTTGGATTTTTGACTGCCAAAATTCTACTCTTACATAAATACTAATCTTTTCTTTATCAAAAAAAAAAATTCTAGTGGCGGCCGATGGTTTTGCCAGACAACTACATAGAACATGCATCACCAATGGAACAGCTAGCTCTTGCAGGACTTACTGGACATCACATTGCTGGCACAGCATTGTGTCTGCTTGGGCGTACTCGTGATGCGCTTCAGTTAATGTGCTAAAAATCTGGGCTTTTTCTTATGGCTTTGAGCAGCTCTTTCTACTGACTTTATTTTTGGGGCTGAATCTAAGACATCAAGCAGCTATTTCTGCTGTCAATTCAATTTTAGGAGCTGTATTATCTACTGTTCACAACAAAATCAGATAGGCCACAAGTGGTATGATCATTGGTCCTCAATTTTTTCAGCCCCTACATTTGTTCTTCACATACTTATTGATAAATATTCACTGAAATTTGTCATTATTATTTGTTACCAACTGTACAATAGTAATGTACATGCAAAAACAGAGTAAACTTGAAAACTGTAAATATCCAGATATTTTTTTCCTGAGATTGATCTTTTTGTTTGATCCAAAGAACTAGCTAGATATTATGGAAGAAATATGGGGTTGATCTGCAATTGTTCTGCCTGGGAAATGCATAGAGAGTGGAAAGAACACCAATGGCGAAAGCACTCTGCTGGGCCAACACTAACACTGAGAGACGAAGGCTAGGGTTGCTTGCAATACTAATATTGTATATATGGGTCAGGATATCCTTATTCAGGTGGTTGTCGAGCCTGTACAGTGTGATGCTTAGAGACTCAAGGATTTAAGAAGATTAAAGTTTTTTTTTAATCAGTAATCAAGATGGTATATATATATATATATATTATGAGAATAGAAAGAAAAAAACATTGTCGTATAGGTACACAATCTGTGTACCTAAGACTAAGAACAGGAGATAGGGAAAACAAAGCACTCCCTTCCCTCTCTAATCTGGGAACTTATAACATAATAGAAACTCTTCCAAGGACACATTGGCCATCAACTTTTCTAATTCCAACCAATTATAGATCAGTTTCAGGACTTTCTTCTCCAAGAATTCCACATTTTTCTCAAGGTTTCTGAAAATTCTGTCGTTCCTTTATTAAAGTTATTTATTTATTTATTTTTTGTTTATTGGCAAAAAATATTCTGGTTAGATGATTCTGCCACACGGAGGAATGATGTGGCCAGTTTGGACTGCCCATCTGGTGGGGACTCTTTGAATTGGCTTAAAATTTGTTAAAGGACTTTCTTTGGAAAGTATAAAAAAAAGGGACTAAATTGGCTCTATAGAAATAAAATATAACAGTACATTGGGAAAAAAATAATCCTGTGTTTGCCACATTCTGCAAGAGGCCATCTCCTGTTATATGTAGTGGATATAGATTTACTAAGTAAATTTTTTAAGGTCAACGTATCAAAAATTGGCTGAATGTTGATTTGAAGAACCTGTGGAGAAGTATATTAATTCAAATAATGTTATGTAGTCTCTCATGTCATTAATTCTTCCTTGTGGCCTCTTTGTGTCACTAATTTTCTGAAGTTATTTAAAGGTTGTGCTTGGTATTTGCTTATTTGGCCCCAGAATTAGCAATGTACATTCAGTGTTTGGTAAACAAGCATTCTTTATTGAAAATCTGATTTTGTAGAAGCAATCAACTCGTTGCTTCTCTAAATTGCTGTTACTGGGATAGTTTGGTCAGTTATGTGACATTTTTCTTGGAAGTGTTCTGTCCAGCTATGCATGATAATATACTTTTTTTCTCAAGAACTCTTACCACACTAAGCCATTACAAGCCAAAAAAAAAAAGAAAGGAAAAAAGAAAGAAAAATAAAAGGAAAGTATGGTCTTTTTGTACTTAAATGCTTCATGCTTAAGGGGCACATGGCACAATTTTGTAGAGGATCCACATAAGGATTCTAGATAAAGGATCCATAGGATTTCAACTCCGATCGGGTGGGCTGCGCACAATTTAATTACGACGTAGCCGTTATAAAGTCAATTGAAATCCTGCAGATCATTTATCTAGATCCCTTATGTGGATCCCTCCACAAGATTGCGTCATGTGTCCCTTGAATGGTGTAAATGTAATTTTCTTAAATGCTTTAAGGGGCACAGCACAATCTTGTGGAGGATCCGCATACATGGAGAAATCTAATTAGCTCGGATTTCCGTGTCTACGAATGGATATGAAGGTGAACATGAGATTTTCCTGAACGCAGCATCTGATAGGACAATAGTGGCAGCGGGTCGTGCCGGTCGGGAGACGGAAGTTCTGGCACGGTCCACAATCTTTACCACGACAGTCTGGTCCGGGATGCAATCTCCAAGCCGGCGAGAAGATAAAGTGTTCACCAGAAATGTCCTCCCACAGGCGGCTCCATTATCCCATATGGCATCTCCGGCTGCTGCAAACATCATGTTGCTCGGGAATTGATTTGAATCGTTACCATAACAAGCCGTCGCTGTATTTAACATCAGAAAAAGAATTGTCAACAAAACAAGGAGTGACTTGAATCCACAAGGAAAAAAGAGAGGTACATGCAATATATGAAATTGGGTGTTTGCGTCCACTCACGGAGATATGGTGGGCTGTACTGAGAAGCAGTGCCTCTGTCGCCACGGCAGAGGCGGATTTGCCCTGTAAGGACGAAGATCAACGTGTATAAGAGTAGCTGCTCCATACCTGAATTCATCAAGAGTAGAGATAGAGAGGTAAGTTAGTTACACTGGGAAAAAACCACACTCTTCCTTCTCTCGGTAAGAGACAACCTCTCCAACGTCCAGGGGACTCCTCTATTTAATTGGCCCTTCGTGAGGTATCCTGGCCGATGGGACAACCCCCCTAAACCAAGTTTCCCTTTCGCCTGCAATGTCACTTGTTCTTCTTCATGACTGTCATGATATGATATGGTCGGTTATGCTATGATACATTAAACAACACCATATCCTTCTCTCTCTTATACCTCAACTAAAAAACAAAATAGACAACCCCATCTCCTCATTTCTCTCTCTTTCTCACCTTTCCCCCTTACGTTCTCTCTCTTATATCTCACCTAAAAGAAAAATAAACAACCCCGTTCTTTCTCTCTCCCTCTCATTCGTTCTCACTCCTCACAAAAGACCAAAGAGGAACCTTTTAGTTCTCTTTTCCTTTTCCTTGTCTCTCTCTCATACGATTTAAGCACACCATCACCATGATAAGATGAGATGCCTTGATCATGTGATGAATATAACCATACCACAAAAGAAATCATGAAGCCATGACTCACTGCCATACAAATAAATTTAATTATAATACATCTACTTCAAAAACTAACAACCACTACAAAAAAGAGGAGAATTAGCGGCGCCTTTTAACGGCGGTAACCTAATTCCCACCGCTAAAAGCACTATTACCGGCGGTAAAAGCACTTCCCGCCCCTAAAAATTAATCTACAATTTTTTTCGCGCGAAAATTCTATGGCGCGCATTTTTTAGCTCGAAATAGCCTTTAGCGGCGGTACCTACCGCTGCTATATGAAGTTTTACCGGCGGTAACATACCTACTGCCGACAACAAGTTGGCGGGAAGGTCCCGCCAAAAAAAGCCTTGTTCCCGGCGGTAAAAGTCCGTCGGTAATAACACTTTTAGCGGCGGTAAGCCTCTTACCGCCCCTAAAAGCTGGTTTTCCGAGGCGGTGAGATCCTTCCCGCCCCTAAAAGCCATATATCAAAAAATGAACAATTATTTTTAGCGGCGGTATACTCATTACCGCCCCTACAAGTCCCTTTTAGGGGCCGTAAACCCATTACCGCCCCTAAAAAGCATATATTAAAAAAAACAAAAAATTACTTTTAGCGGCAGTAAATTCATTACCGCCCCTAAAAGTCTCTTTTAGGGGCCGTAAGCTTCTTACCGCCCCTAAAAGCCATTTATTAAAAAACGAAAATTTATTTTTAGCGGCGGTAAACAAATTACCGCCCCTAAAAGTCCATTTCTTAAAAAAATGTAAATGACTTGCAGCGGCGGTAAGCTTTTTACCGCCCCTGTAAGGCGATTACCGCCCTAAAAAACAAGCTGTCCAAGTGAAACATGTGAACTTTTCTGATAACACATTATTTACCGGCGGTTTAACCGCCGGTAAAGAATTTTTGGATTTTTTAAAAAAAAACTCAACTACCACTAAAGTGGAAAGAGAAATCGACTTTTAGGGGTGGGAATTTACCGTCGGTAAAAGTAAAAGCGGGAATTTTAGCCCATTCCAAATCAAATGAATTTTTGTTACACTTTTAGCGGCGGGAAGTACCGCTGGTAAAAGCAAAAGCGGGAATATTCCCGCGCTCGAAATCAAATGAATTTTTGTTTGACTTTTAGGGGCGGTAAGCTACCGCCGCTACAAGTTAAAGCGCCAATTTTCAAATGTTATTCGACTTGTAGTGGCGGTAAGCCTGTTACCGCCGCTAAAAGTCTCTTCTATATATACGAACCCAACCTCTTCTTCTTCAACTTGTCTCCTTCTTCTTGTTTTTTTTTCTTGCAATCCGACTACAGGTATGCATTTTTTTTACCCTTTATTTATATTTCCTTTTTCTTTTTTCCAAATTTACTCTTTCTCTCTCTACAGATTTCTTCCAAGGGCTCACTCTCACTCTCTTTCTCTTTCCCCCTCTCTCTATCTCTATCTCTCTTTCTCTCTCTCTCTATTTCTCACACTCTCTCTATGCCTATATCCTTCTCTCTCTCAATATCTCTGCTGCCGAACAATGGCAGCAAATTTTTTTAATATAGTTTTTAGCGGCGGTAATGTCCGCCGGTAAAAGTCGTTAATTTATTTTTTTTATTTTTTAAATATTATTTTTAGCGGCGGGAATTTACCGCCGCTAAAAGCCAAAATTACCGCCGGTAAAAGTAGTTAATTTATTTTTTATTTTTTAAATTGTTATTTTTACCGGCGGTAATTACCACCGCTAAAAGTCATTATGTGGCTTTTTTATTTTTTTACCGGCGGTATTGTTCCAACGGTAATGACCTAGAAATAGCGGCGGTAAGAAAATTACCGCCGCTAAAACCTTTACCGTCAGCATTGTTTGGGGCGAGAGTCCTTACCGCCGGTAATAGTATTACCGGCGGTACTTGTATATTTACCGGCGGTACCCTACCGCCGGTAAAAACCTTCTTTTTTGTAGGGAACCCAAGATTTTAAACATATTCATGAAGATCAAACCTTGCACACCTCCTAGGGTACCGCCGGTAAAAACCTTCTTTTTTGTAGGGAACCCAAGATTTTAAACATATTCATGAAGATCAAACCTTGCACACCTCCTAATCAAATCTAAACATTCCCATAAAGTAAGACATAATTCATAAGTAAGAGTAGGAATCCAAGCACTAAAAATGAGTAAATAATTATCATATCAAACAAACATTATAAGATAACGTATGCAATAAATCATGGATAATCGTGATCTCTATCATCTTCACATATATAGATCTCTTCAATAGGAAAGAAAATATAACAAGGGCATAAATCTAATGCTTCTTTTCATGAGTTTATTATCAAATCAACAATGTATTTGAAATTTCACACATCAGTCAACAAACATAGATTTATAGATTAAATATTAAGGAGAACAATGCATAGAATCATATGAGAAGTATTAATCCCACTTACCTATATGAAGGCTTGGAATTATATCCATCCCCTCCTTTGTCTTTTTCCTTTATTCTCTTAATCCCAAGAGCAATAAATTAAGGAGGTAAGGATATAAGGAGATGTGAGAGAAAAAAAGAAGTGAGTCAAATGAAGGAGAGAAAAAAAGAGGGTTAGATGTGAGAGAGGGTATGTGGGGCAGCTAAGAGAAAAGAAAAATAAAATATATATATAAAAGAGGGAAGGAGTGACGTGCTATGAAGAGTTAGGGTTTAAGGAGGAGTTGGGATTCGATGTATGTGCGGATAGGAATTGCGTGTTAAGCACCAATCAAGAGCCTAAAATGAATAGACTTTCACTGGTCAATTGTTTGACTTGGTCAAAACTCAAAAAGAGTTTTTTAGCTCTTTACAAGTTTTGGCCACTGTTTCAACAGGTTCGGATTGAGCATACTTATCGTGAAGAAACCAAGCAGCGGACTACTTAGCCAACTTTAGCATCGATAGGTTTTCCCGTGGATTGGGTAGTATCACCAGCTGCCTTTGTTATTCCGACCGATTTCCTCTACGGCATTTTTACGGCGTGAATGGCAAATGGACACGTGGATTATGAAGGTCTCGTGACATCACGAGACCTTCGTTCGTTTTTTACCATGGGTCGACAAAGACCAACCGGTCTTCCAACCCAAAACAAATGGACCAACCGGTTGGTCCCAAACCAAAATCACGAGACCAAACAAAAAATACTCGGGTTTTATTTGTTTTTTGAGTTTTTGCCTTGACGCTCGAGCGCGCCAAAATCGCATAGAAAGCGTCACTCTCGGGTTTCTGAGTTTGTGCAAACATGGCTTCACGGTCGAGCGGGCGCAAATCGTCCCAAAATCATCACACTTAGTGTTTTTTTGCAATCTTTACAAATTTAAGGACCGAACATGATAGGACTTGTAACGGGGCATGGTAGGACTTGTAACAGGGCATGGTGGGATTTGTAACCAGGCATGATGGGACTTCGCCGTAAACAAAATCTGTTCAAACCCCCCAACGGAGCAATACCAACCATCCATCGTGGGATCGTATTCGCTTCAACGTCGAGCGAGCAAAGCCACACGTACGATTCGCTTGGAAGAAAATCCTTAAACACGGAGACGAAATCTGTTCAAACCCCAACGGAGCAATACCAACCATCCATCGTGGGATGGTATTCGCTTCAACGTGGAGCGAGCAAAGCCACACGTACGATTCGCCTGGAAGAAAATCCTTAAACACGGAAACGAAATCTGTTCAAACCCCCAACGGAGCAATACCAACCATCCATCGTGGGATCGTATTCGCTTCAACGTGGAGCGAGCAAAGCCGCACGTACGATTCGGGAGACGGAAGTGCCGGTCGGGAGACGGAAGTTCTGGCACGGTCCACAATCTTTACCACGACAGTCTGGTCCGGGATGGAAACTCCAAGCCGGCGAGAAGATAAAGTGTTCACCAGAAATGTCCTCCCACAGGCGGCTCCATTATCCCATATGGCATCTCCGGCTGCTGCAAACATCATGTTGCTCGGGAACTGACTTGAATCGTTACCATAACAAGCCTTATAAGAGTAGCTGCTCCATACCAAAATTCATCAAGAGTAGAGAGGTAAGTTAGTTACACTGGGACAACTACTCTTATACACGTTGATCTTCCTCCATACAGGGCAAATCCGCCTCTGCCGTGGCGACAGAGGCACTGCTTCTCAGTACAGCCCACCATATCTCCGTGAGTGGACGCAAACACCCAATTTCATATATTGCATGTACCTCTCTTTTTTCCTTGTGGATTCAAGTCACTCCTTGTTTTGTTGACAATTCTTTTTCTGATGTTAAATACAGCGACGGCTTGTTATGGTAACGATTCAAGTCAGTTCCCGAGCAACATGATGTTTGCAGCAGCCGGAGATGCCATATGGGATAATGGAGCCGCCTGTGGGAGGACATTTCTGGTGAACACTTTATCTTCTCGCCGGCTTGGAGTTTGCATCCCGGACCAGACTGTCGTGGTAAAGATTGTGGACCGTCCCAGAACTTCCGTCTCCCGACCGGCACGACCGGCTGCCACTATTGTCCTATCAGATGCTGCGTTCAGGAAAATCTCATGTTCACCTTCATATCCATTCGTATACGCGGAAATCCGAGCTAATTAGATTTCTCTACTCATTCCCCTCAATCCTTTTTTTTTCTTTAATACCAACTAGAGTACTCTTGTTTTATTGTATTAAACTTTATAACGGCTACGTTGGAAGTACCACATGACTGTAGTTAAATTGTGCGCAGCCCACCCGATTTTGTTATAGGCATCAGCTATACATAATTTAAGTACAAAAAGACCATACTTTCCTTTTCTTTTCGTTTTTTTCTTTTTTCCTTTTTTTTTTTTTTTGGTTTGTAATGGCTTATTGTGGTAAGAGTTCTTGAGAAAAAAAGTATATTATCATGTATAGCTGGACAAGGTGACAAATGCATTTGACTCCTACATATATGAAGATAGGTATTTTATATTAATATCAGAACAGAACACTTCCCAGAAAAATGTCTCCTAACTGACCAAACTATCCCAGTAACAGCAATTTAGAGAAGCAAGAAGTTGATTGCTTCTACAAAATCAGATTTTCAATAAAGAACTGCTTGTTTACCAAACACTGAATGTACATGGATAATTCTGGGGCCAAATAAGCCAATTCAAAGAGCCCCTACCAGATGGACAGTCCAAACTGGCCACATAATTCCTCCGTGTGGCAGAATCGTCTAACCAGAATATCTTTTGCCAATAAACAAAAAATAAATAAATAACTTTAATAAAGGAACCACAGAATTTTCAGAAACCTTGAGAAGAATGTGGAATTCTTGGAGAAGAATGTCCTCAAACTGATCTATAATTGGTTGGAATTAGAAAAGTTGATGGCCAATGTGTCCTTCGAAGAGTTTCTATCATGTGATAAGTTCCCAGATTAGTGAGGGAAGGGAGTGCTTTGTTTTCCCTTTCTCCTGTTCTTAGTCTTAGGTACACATTCTGTGTACCTATATGACAATGTTTTTTCTTTCTAATCTCATAATATATATATACACCATCTTGATTACTGATTAAAAAAAAACTTTAATCTTCTTAAATCCTTGAGTCTCTAAGCATCACACTGTACAGGCTCGACAACCACCTGAATAAGGATATCCTGACCCATATACACAATATTAGTATTGCAAGCAACCCTAGCTTTCGTCTCTCAGTGTTAGTGTCGGTCCAGCAGAGTGCTTTCGCGGTTGGTGTTCTTTCCGATCTCTACGAATTTCCCAGGCAGAACAGTTGCAGATCAACCCCCATATTTCTTCCATAATATCTAACTAGTTCTTTGGATCAAACAAAAAGATCAATCTCAGGAAAAAAATTTTCTGGATATTTACAGTTTTCAAGTTTACTCTGTTTTTGCATGTACATTACTATTGTACAGTTGGTAACAAATAATAATGATAAATTTCAGTGAATATTTATCAATAAGTATGGGAAGAACAAATGTAGGGGCTGAAAAAATTGAGGACCAATGATCATACCACTTGTGGCCTATCTGATTTTGTTGTGAACAGGAGATAATACAGCTCCTAAAATTGAATTGACAGCAGAAATAGCTGCTTGATGTCTTAGATTCAGCCCCAAAAATAAAGTCAGTAGAAAGAGCTGCTCAAAGCCATAAGAAAAAGGCCCAGCTTTCTAGCACATTAACTGAAGCGCATCACGAGTACGCCCAAGCAGACACAATGCTGTGGCAGTAACGTGATGTCCAGTAAGTCCTGCAAGAGCTAGCTGTTCCGTTGGTGATGCATGTTCTATGTAGTTGTCTGGCAAAACAATCGGCCGCCACTAGAATTTTTTTTTTTTTTTTTTTTGATAAAGAAAAGATTAGTATTTATATAAGAGTCGAATTTTGGCAGTCAAAAATCCAACTCCCTTCCCACAATTATAAAATAAAACAAATATCTTTCGATAAACTTCATTAAGTGCATCAAGAAACTAAATAAGTTTACAAATAAAGAGGCAGGAATCCATTACCTTGATTTTTCCATCTAGCTGTCCATCAAGCGCAATGAATTGTGAGACATGTAACCTGGTCATTTTGGAGTACAACTAAACCAAATATCATTGGATTCTACATCCTGACTTCCATTCTTATGCAATCCAGTAATTCTACTTCACAGGTCTATGGCTGTTTTTTTTTCCCTTTTGTCAAATATGATCATTGTTATTCCCATTTTAATATTATTACTATGTTGCTTTAGAAGGTTGGGCCTACCTATCCATTCTTTAGTATCAGATTTCAGTATCATCCCATCATCATTATCATTATTTTACTTCTGAACAGAACATCCAAGGTTGACAGATATGTGTGCAGAATGCGAGAAAAAGATTGACCATGGAGATGAGTACATATGTTGTATGGATTGCTCTCATCCTTACATTACTGACAAGAATACCAAATTAGGTTATTGTAAGACGGGTTCAGAGCTTGCTGTACAGCTAAAACCAAGAGGTACTTGTAGGGCTTGTTGACTATAGTTATTTTAAATTCTTCCTCACATATGTTTTCTTTGGCCTACAGAAGTTTTCAAATGGGTTGCTGGGCCATGGATGCCTTGTTCATCTCCTTGTAATGGGGGACTTCGGTATCGAGATGTAGAATGCTTTGGCGAAATAGAAGATGCATCTATCCCACGTTATCCTGTGGATGACAGTAAATGCTCCAAAGAAGAAATGGTGGGGGAAACAAATGGTTATAAAACTTCCAGGACATTGTGGATTTTCTTTATGTCCCATTAATCCTACTCTTCCTCTCTTAAAACATATCTAATTTGAAAATGACAAATTAGAAATATAAGTGAATCTCCAAATTACTTGCGGGGATATGAGTTATAGAGGCAGTAGTAGTACAGGTTACATGGCTTACACATTCTCTTTTCTTACTAGAATTAGATTGGTTTATTCATGAACATTAGTTATTTCTGAGATAAATATCTTAATATACTGCTGAATTTGAGTACCTTGGATTTCTAAGCAGTGATTCTCTGATTTCATTGGACAACAGCCTGCCAGACAGGAACCATGTAATTTGAGAAGCTGCGTTGACTTTAGGATTGGTGAATCAGAGGCAAGCACAAAAAAACGTAGGATGTCAGTCTGGATGGTTATACTGCTCATTCTTCTTGGGGTTGCCGCTGTTGGAGGTCCTGGGTTTGCAGGATACATTTTTTACAAGAGGTGCTTTCACTACAAAAAAATTCTTTTTATTACGGCACTTCAAAAGTGCCCTTATAATATAGAAAAATGCCGTTATAACATATAACGGCATTTTAATAAAGTGCCGTTTTAGGTGGTGTTGCATTATGTTATAGCGACAACTTATAACGACACTTTGGAATATGCCGCTATAAAGTGACTTTTTACGGCATTTAAAAATGCCATAAAAATAGAAGCTATTACGGCATTTTTTTAAATGTCGTAATAAAATTTATCAACACTTGAAGACTTTAATGACAACCACCAAATGCCGCTAAAAGTATATTAATTAAAAAAAAATTAATTTACACCCCACCCCCACCCCCCAATTTAAAAAATTAATTTACCCCACCCCAACCCCCAAAAAACATTTAATTCACCTCACACCCACCCCCTAACACGCCCCTCACCCCACACCACCCACCCACCCCCACCCTCCAACATTTAATTGTCTCGCTGCAACTTTACTCTCAAATACAAAACATTAAGAAGTAGCCTTCAAAACGGAGTAACCATGAGTACTTTCCAACCAGAAAAAAAATCGGAGTTGGAAAAATAAAATGAAACCATAACTCACGGTCAAGGACATGCCGAAGCCACTTGAAGTAATGAACTAAAAAAAAACAAAATACAAGACAAAGCAGAAGACCGAAAACAACAAACAGATAACAACTAATTAAAGGGAAACAAAAAGTTAAAAGAACCAAAATAATTCAATCACATAACATTACAAATAAGCATTTAGGCCTAAACAATATACTACCAAAACTGTCTCCACCTCCGTTCTACAAAAAAACCCACACTAATCCAAGACGACAAAAGTATGAAACTTAAGAATCTAAGTCCAACAGAGGCAAACATATTTTCCCCCTTTTCACCTGCGCTCCAGTGTTATGTTTCAGCATCTTTACCTTCAACTTTCAAATCACCTTCATCGTCTTCAACTTTCTCAGAACTACATAAAAAGAAAATAATCATTTAGCTTCATAAAAAAAGTTAAAACAACTCAAATATCCTATAACAACATAAATATCCTGCAAATTCAACAACTACAACATAAGGATCTATTTGAACTTGTTTTCTTTGTTATAACAAAGAAGACCTGATAAAATTAGCTGCATATCGCAATCTCTCTTCAATCATAATAAAACAACAAAAAGCAAAATAACTAAGGCTTGTTCCTCAAATGGTGTTTTAACAAATTCAAACGATCTAGTGCCTTCCAACCTAAAAGAGAAGTGTAAGCAGAGATTATTTCAAAAAATATTACAAAAAAATGGGTTTTAGGACATACATTATCCTAAAATAAACCAAACAAAAATCCAATTTCCAATCACCTTTGTTAGAGTAATTATGACAGGAACTCCAGAAGTGTCAAACTGTAAAAACTCTTCATCACTTACATCAACCTCTGGCTGCTCATCAGCTAAGGCAGAGGCAATAACATTGACTTTTGGAATGCCTGTATTGCTCAATGCAGCCTGGTAGAGTAATGTTGAGATTAACTAATTGTCATCTGTTCACTAGATACCCATAATCATCCTCGAGGTTTATTCGAATAGGAAAAGGAATGAAATCTGAATAGGTTACCTTGATGGCAGCACCCAAGGCATCTAGAAGATTTCCATCTGAACTAATCACAAGACCATCAATGTAAAGATCCCAACATGTCTTGCCTTCAACAATGGATAAAGATGAGAGATCAATTCCAGCGCCTGAAATACAGTTATTAGTCATTAAGACCTCATAAGAAATAATAACTGAATAAAAAATAATAATAGTAGTAGTAGTAGTATTAAATAACGCTTTTCGCAGTGTATGGGTTCCCTAATGGATGTGTTTTCAATGTAATAAACTTTCTGATGACTGATCTTCTTTTTAGTTTGAGGGCATACCTGCTCCACTTAAGGTGTTCACAAGAAATAATTAAAACCATAGAGACAATCATCAAAGCAACTACTAGATATGATATTAAAAGTAGACTTAAAAAAGGAAACAATATAAACCATCAAAGCACTTCTAGAAGGGAGTTAAGGATGTGGCAATTAAAAAGACGTCTAAGAATAGGAAGACATCAAAATGAAGGCAAATAAAATTCTGAAAATGATTGATTTCTAAGTTGATTTATGTCTGAAAATGATTATTCAAGTAGACTTCAACGCAGGCTGTCTTCATCAGTTGAGCTCCTCTATGACATGACATTTGACATCTGTTAAGAATTTAATTCAAAAATGTATATTAGATATTTGTGCATTTCATTTTAAACTTTGAAAACCAATATCATAGAAAATTAGTAGTACCAGTAAATGTTCCATGATGCTCAATCTGCCTCAAAGATCATCAAGCTCCTTATGGACATTAGCCATTTCTTTATCCTTAGTTAAAATAATTTCTCTTAGTTGCTCAGCTTCTCCACAAGAAAGGCATGAAGTGGATCCCCATATGCTAGTAGGGGTCGGGCCCATACCATAGCCACGGACTCGGCCTGGCCTCTCATGTCCCATGACCCTAGCATATACATCACCACGACCATCTTTATCTTGTGATCTTTCTTGTGTTTGTGAAATCAATTCTTCCATTTTTTCCTAAAGTGAGTATTTAAACTATTAGTATAATCACCTATAAATTTCAAAATACTTGACATTTACACAACGACACTTACAATTGCCTCTGCAGCAGCTGCATCTACAGCTGTGCCATCTTTATGCTTGTGGGTTTTTATAAACAACCAAGCTCGGTCAGTGACCATATCTGGATCTTTTCTTTGCTACAAATTAGCAAGGCAAGCAAGAGTAAGTCAGAATATTCGTTTAATATACAATAATTTTTAAATTTCTCTTCTATATCAAGAAATACCTCCTCATACTCCACACGAGCAAAACTCTTTTGCCCAGAGGTGTGAAGCATTGCCTGCTTAGCACGACTGGCTTTGTTTTTAATACTTATAGCCTACATTGCAATTTACAAAACATAGAACTTAAAGTAGAAACACACCTATTTTCCTAATTCACGTATTAATTATAACTTATGCATACCTTGCTTTTTTCAGAGTCCCAATAGTCAATAAGTATAGGCCATTGGGAGACTTCAACTTCAATGGGCTTATTCATTAACCTTTCAATACGCGTGGAGAATCTAGTATAGTATTTCTCCTTCAGCTCTGCCTTGAATTCTCTCCACTTATGATTTGCAGACTTCATTACAAAATCTCGTCCAGCAATTGGGATATCAAATCGTTCCTGTAATATTAAATAAGGATTAAACAAGATTCTGTAAATTAAATAAAACATGAACACATATCAACATATATGTGTGTGTTTGGGGGGCGAGGGTGCAATACCTGAATTTTTTGCCAAAGACTATCTTTGTAAATTGTATCTATCTTGATCCAATTGGTTTTATCTAGTGGCAAAATCCTTCCATTTTTCACTTGAACTCCAATATATGCAGCAAGCGTTTTAGCATTGATTCCTATAGGTTGACCACGTGTATTAAGAATTATCGGTATCTTCTCATCCACAGGCATTCTTGCCATCCAGGCAAGGCGAGTGCGCCCCCTACCTCTCTTTTGGGTTGTCACGGATATGTTCATTATTTAATACCTATAAAGACAATCTATATAAAACCATAAGTCACTCAAAGAAGAAGAAATTCATAAAGATATATGAACCTAAACAAGCATTTAAACAAAGAGAAATAAGAGGATAATAAAGATTTTACAGCTTGTTTAGAGATAATGCTAAGCTGGACATTCATAAAATGAAATCTGGATAAATGATAAACTCATAAAATGTTCATTTCATTAATGAATTAGTCACTAGCATCTCTATTCTCATCAACAAATGTTCCTGGAACATCTTCCCTCACCCAATTCACATTTCCAATCTCATCAATGTCCATGTCAGCTAATTGTTGAACATTGTATGGTGAACTCTCCCAAATTGTAGCATCATGTCCATCCATCTTTGGCCCCATATCAAACAAGTCCCTTGGCTTATGTCCAATAACAACGTGCCAATCTTCTTCAGTTGGATCTTGAACATAAAAAACTTGATCTACCTGAGAGGCAAGCACGTAAGGCTCATCTATAAGACGGTTTTGAGGTAGTAACTTACTAAAGTTTACAAGAGGAATATGAAAATCGTCAGTCATTATCCCTCGACCTTGAACAGTCACATCAACCCACTCACACTTGAACATCATAAATTTAAGATGTGGAGCATAAGTCAATTCAATTATCTCTTTGATGCGGCCGTAATATGTGATCGGTGCTTCAATAGGTCTTTTATCCTTTGTACTAGCATAGCTTGTTATAGTTGACTTAATTGCAACACCGCTGTTTTGACATTTCCCTCCACCCTCACGATCCATAGTGCGAAACCGATATCCATTAATCATGTAACCCCTAAAACATTTCACTTGTTTGTCTGGTCCTCTAGCAAGCAACTTGATTTCTTCTGGGATATCTACTTTCATCAAAGTCAAATCCAACACCTATTTCACATGAAAAATACACATTAAAAGTAACAATACATGCAATTAACTTTATATGTAAGTTAACTTACTTACATGTGTTTTAAACCAATCCACAAATTTTGCATTTTGCTGCTTTTGCAATTCACGAGCATTTGAAATGCGTTGAACACATTTCAAATAGGACTCATGTTGCCTACATAATAATTTTAATGAAAGATGAGACAGAATCCCTATAAAGATAGATTTGATAGCACATAAGTAATATCAATAAAATTATCTAATATCTTACTTTATGTAGTCGGAAACTTTCCCATGGTTGAACAAAATATAACGATGAGCTTGAACCATCTCTAAATCACTAAGTTGATATTCCTCTCCAGCCCCTATAGTACTCCCATCACAATTCCTCGCCGATCGGTTGAACATAGTTTCAACGCTACTGAAGTATCTGGAGCAAAATATAAGGCATTCTTCTGCCAAGTACCCCTCAGCAATTGACCCTTCAGGTTGAGCTCGATTTCGTACATATGATTTCAGAGTGTATAAGAACCTAAATTTAAATCATTTTTAATCTATTAATAAACTAAAAAAAAAAAGAATAAGCTTGTATTAAATTCAAAAGTAAAACATACCTCTCAATAGGGTACATCCATCGATAATGCACTGGTCCACCCAATATTGTTTCTCTTGCTAAGTGAATTGGCAAGTGCACCATAATGTCAAAGAAAGTGGGAGGAAAAAACATTTCCATATGACAAAGTGTAATTGAAATTTGCTTCTCAAGTTGAATCAGCTCTTGCTCTTTACACACATTTGAACATAATTCTCGAAAGAAATTGCTTAACTCAATTAGAACAGAACTGATACTCTTGGGCAACACTTTCCTTATAGCCAATGGCAACAACTGTTGCATAATAACATGGCAATCATGACTCTTCAATCTTGAAATCTTACACGCATCCTCTTCGACCCGCCGTGCTATATTAGATGAGTACCCATCAGGAACCTTCAAGTTTTTCAATACCTTACAAAACAATCTTTTCTCACTCTTAGACATTGTAAAGCGAGCCGGTGGGATATATTTACGGCCACTGGCACTATCCTTACGCAAGTGAAGTGCTTGTCTCAATCCCATGTGCTCTAAGTCTCGACGAGCATTCTCATGATCCTTTGTCTTTTTCTTATCACCCAATAATGTTCCAATCACATTGTCACAAATATTCTTTTCTATATGCATCACATCCAAGTTGTGTCTCAATAGATTATGCTTCCAATAAGGTAATTCAAATAAGATGCTCTTTTTTTTCCAATTATGTGGCATAGGTGCATTTAAGGAATGTGATCTCTTCTTTTCATTGCCAAATGCAATCCCCTCTAATTGTTGTAGTGCTTCAACTCCAGACATTTGTTTGGGGGCAGATCTAAGTTCTATAGTGCCATCAAAACACTGTTTATTCCACCTAAAGTGGTGATCTGAAGGTAAAAATCGACGATGACCCATATAGCATTCCTTTTTACTATACTTCAATCGCAAGCCACAAGTTTCTTTGTTACAATTAGGACATGCAAGCTTCCCCTTTGTACTCCATCCAGACAACATTGAATAACCAGGAAAATCATTGATAGTCCATAGCAATGCAGCTCGCATTTGAAACATCTCATTTCTTGAAGCATCATATGTCTTCACCCCGACATCCCATAACTCTTTCAGCTCTTCCACTAAAGGTTGCAAGTATACATCAATGTTCTGCTTTGGTGATTTAGGGCCAGGGATGAGCAATGACATAATCATATTTGACGACTTCATGCATACCCATGGTGATAAATTATAAGGAATTAAAATTACAGGCCATGTAGTATAACTACTAGTCATTGTTCCAAAAGGACTAAACCCATCACTTGCCAATCCAAGCCTAACATTACGAGGCTCCAAAGCAAAATTCGGATTCTTAGAATCAAAGTCAACCCAAGCTTTTGAATCAGCCGGATGCCTTAATAACCCATCCTTAGTACGCAACTCATCATGCCATCTCATGTCGGAAGCAGTTTTAGATGACATAAATAACCTTTGTAGCCTCGGCTTTAATGGAAAGTGACGTAGAACCTTAGCCGATATCTTCTTAGTAGCTCCTTTTTTTCGTTCATCATTTTTCTTCCACCTTGAAGTTCCACAAACGGGACAAAATTCTTTCTCATCCAACTCTTTCCAATACAATACACAATCATTAGGACATGCATCAATTTTGTTGTATTTGAGGCCTAAACCTTCCACAATTTTTCTTGTGAGATAAAAACTTTCTGGCAATGTACAACCTTCTGGAAAGGATTCTAGCAAGAGTTCAATCAAGCCTGTAAAAGAATTATCACTCCATCTACCACTGGTCTTTAGGTGGTACAACCTCAACACAAATGATAATTTTGAGTGATTCTTACATCCAGGATACAATTCCTTTTCAGAGTCTTCCACAAATTTTCTAAAAAGATCACTTTCATTGCTTTCTTCTTGTATGGGATCTTGCCCCAACCCTCCAAAAACTTCATCCATATTTGAGATTCCAAATCTATCGTGCAATAAATCTTTCATATCAATTCCTTCTCCACGCACATAATTTTCATCATCCATAGAAGGGTCACTGTAAGAGATCATCTCTGGCATATCCTCGCCATGATAATACCATTCTATGTAATGCTTGTCAAACCCATGATGAAACAAGTGAATCCCCATAGTTTCTTTATCGTGAAACAACACATTATTACATTTAGTGCATGGACACCTCAATTTGCCTTCATTGACTTCGCCATTAGCAAAGGCAAATTCAAGGAAGTACTTAACTCCTTCCACATATTCATCGCTAAACCTAAGTCAAAACCAAAAAGGAAAAAAAAAAACAATACTTATAACATCAATATATCAATCTTATTCAATTTTTGTATTATAACTAAACATATATCAATAACCGATGTACCTTTCTTTATAAATCCAACTTCGATCCATATAAGAGCACCACTTCTCACTTTACATCCATATAAATAAAAATTTAATCAATTATCAGCAATTTAATATATCTGTATTTATTGTAATTGAATAGAAGTTTGAACTACTACTTTTTATCTAATTTTTTATGAACAACAAAATAATGAATCTAAAATCTGATTACTATGATATGCAGATAGTAGAAAAGTACTACTCAAAAAGTTTGTAGGATCTGGTCTTATGAAGATAAATGACCTCCTGTTATGGAAGACCGTGGCAGAAATATCCCACGTAGTATCCCACCTGCTTTATCAGGTGCCCCACAACAAACCTGAATTGGAGGTCTGATAAATTATGGCAGTAAATAAATGTTGGGAAGAATGATGACTGAGAGAGGTAAAACTTAGATGCCTCTAGCAGTGAACTGTTCCACACCTTATGCTGTCCAAGCAAAGAAAATGCAAAACAGGCAATCCGATCTAACAATTCAATGGCATATGATGTATAATTTATTAAATTAGGATTGAATCCATTGAAGAAAAAGAAATAGTGAGGGACAGACTTCCTTCACTATAAATTATGGGGACATGTGTTTGCATGTGACCAAAGCCAACCAAACAGAAGGTATGCATTAGAATGACTTTGCTTCAAACAACAAAATCTAATTGCAAGCCATCATGAGTGCATCACACGTTGCCCTTGAGCCTATCCAAACCTGTTCATTACTAGTATTGGATATAAACTCCAAAAGTGAAAGTAACAGATTGAAACCATGCCATGCCTGTTGTACTAATCTAGGGATGATTATTTTAGCTGGTTTACAAGAAGAAACCTAACAGATTTTGAGTGCTAGGCCAACATGAAGCTTTTGAGGAAAGCCAGTTAAGATCAAGGTCAAGCAAGCCTCTAAAAGAGCGTCAACACCTACTAGCAGAATAGAAAAATGAACATCATGATGTATACTAGTTACAAATTGGAAAGGGTTGGACCCCTGCATAAACCCTTCTATCCAGCCAACCTAGTCATCCAACTTATGGGTTTTAATGAGGGAAACCTAAGCTAATTAGGTGTGAAAAATACCTGAAGAAGACGGAATAAAAATGAAAGAGATGTTATAACATTAACCAGTTGTATTTCACAGTTATTGTGTCTTTTTTTTGGTCAATAGAAGAATTAAGAATACAGTGGGCATTAAATGGATGGAAAGCAAAATGTAGAATTTAACAACATAAGAGTAAGTAATATCACAAGAGGAGTTGTGTGTTCAGCACAAGAGTAAAGCTGACATTTCACAAATAACTCCAATATTTCCGTATGTAAGTAATATCACAAACAGCAACACAAGGAGATTGCATTCAATTGATGTTAATGGAACTTCATTATTTTTATTTTTTTTTAAAATTTGGGGCTTAATAGTGATTGGATTAGATGCCCACTATTAGTTGGAATTTGGACTACAGTACACCCTAGATAGATATTAATAGATTCTTGATAACAGTAAGGTTTTCAAAATTGTGCTCATTTGAGATTAACAGAAACAATTAGATTATTTATTTGATTAGGTAGCGTGCATGAGAAGATTTTCCCAAGGGAGATATCAATTATTCATATTGCACATCTCTTTTACAATTCTATCCTTAATGACAACAAAATTAGAGAATTTGCTGCAAGACTTTTCTTTGTGAATTGTGCATAACTAGAAAAGTGATGGATACCTTGGTATGTGCCAGATACAACCTATGAAACAAAATGGCAAACAGTGTCGTACAAAGAAGAGGAGAATTTAAGAGGGCACTATTTCAGCTTTGTAAGGGCAGTATCTCCTAGATATAGGACATTTTAATCAAAGGAACTAGATCTATGACTGAAAATGGCATGGTCAGATTTAGTACAACTTCAATATGGACATATTGCTTTTAGGGTGAGTTCTCAAAATTGTACACAGCTATTGATAGTAAGGGGGTGCTTTTCAGAGACAGTTTGGTGGATCTTAATCTGACAAAACCCTCATACATCTAGAAATTAATTCCTCTGCAATTCTTTTAGGTCAATCTGATGTCCAAACTGTGAGTCAGAAGATAACCTTCCCATCCATTGCCATTTTTCAGGTCAAGTTTTACAGGGCTTAATGCTTTGCTTTCTATCAATTGTTCTAGATTATGCACGTGGCCTTTCCGGTGCATTTACTGAATTTCTGGCTAATATAGTTTATGAATTTACTGAATTCTGACTGCTGAACTTGAATGGTTTGATGTCATCTTGGAGATCTCCTTTACCGATAATGAAAAATTCATCTGCTGGATGATCATAATTACCTATCGCATTCTTTTCAGATGAAAAATCCATTCTTTTGAAAAGATTAATGACATAAAAATATTTTGATCGTATTCCAGGAAGATTAAGGCTATGTTTTGAACCTTGGATTTAGGAAGAAAAGAAAAGAAAATGCTAAAATTTTCTTTTTTCTTATTTAGTTTAGATGAAGGAAAATGATATTTTCTCTCCAAATTTTCTCTCCATCTTTCTCTCAAATGTAAAAATTTTTTCTTTCCAAAATATTAAAAATTTTGAAAGAAAAAAAATGCACCATCACTTATCACTATTCACACCACCTACGCACCCCACTGGCACCATGCACAACCACCACCCACCACTATCACCTATCATCACCACCTACCACCACCCACCATCATCTGGCACCACCACCACCCACCAGCCGCCACTACCGCCAACCACCACCACCACCATCTCCCGCCAACACCACCACCCACTGTCGCCCGCCACCACCACCCACCGCCCACTACCCCAACCCATCTTATTAAAATATATTTTTCTTTTCTTTTCATTTCTCATCTCATCCAAACATAAGAAAAGGAAAGAAAACCAATATTTTTCTTTTCTTTTCTTTTCTTTTCTTGTTTTTCCTCCCTAAATCCAAGGCTCCAGAGACAACCTAACATAGAAACGGTTGATATAAAATATTTCATTTTGTTTTCCACCTACCTAACTAGTCTGTAGGTGACTCTAGAAGTAAGATCAAGGAATTGGTCCTGTTTTTAGGCACCCATGGATTAAAGGAGGCCCAAGACAGGTATTGAATTTCTTATCTCGTTTAATAGAGAACGTTCTTGACAGAACACCGTTAATGTCTCTAGGGGTATTTGTGTCTATAAATAGTTCAAATTTTTGTCGGTTAATGAACTGATCAGTGATTTCACGGTAAGTAGAAATGATACGGACTTACTGGGATTAGCTTTAACGAAGATTATAACCTCGTCCCCATGTATAAGACTAGTGGTGGCACGTGCATGCTACAACTCCTCAATTCAATAATTATAGCATAGAAGTAAGGGTGGGGTTTAAATTTGAAAGTAGAAAGAATAATGGCATGGTTGTTATAGTTTATGATTTTTTTGCTTATAGACAGTAATCCTTGAAAGAAAAAAAAAGGAGTGCCAGGATCTAAAGAATATTCTCCATTGTTAGCTTTACTAATAATATAGATATAGATTACAGTAGTTTTGTTGTGTGAGCTAATTGTGATGCCCTCAATGTCATTTTTTATTTCAGCTTATAGAAAAGCAAGAGACATAGCCTTTATTGGATTAAGATGAATATTCACCTTTGTGAATCTACTAATTAAGCCATTAAGTAAAATGCCGTAACTAATTTTTGCGCAACTCAAGCTCCAACGCACCTAGGCGCGACGCCTGCTTTTAACCTTATATCTTCTGCTGATTCAAGGTTTGCATTTTTAGCATATATCTTTGTGCAAAATAGATTGATTACATAATAGAAGCCACACGTATTGATAAGGGAAGGCTTCACTATGTATATAAGAAGGCTACAATGTTTCAACACTCCCCCCCACACAAGAACATAAATGGAAAGGACAAACACAAGGCACACACACTGTGAATACAAAAATACAAATATAAATGTCAAGATAAAGGACAAACACAAGGCACACACACTCTGGATACAAAAATACAAATATAAATGTCAAGATAAAGGACAAACACAAGGCACACACACTCTGGATACAAAAATACACATATAAATGTCAAGATAAACTTATCCTCCGGAGTCAAAAATAAGACCTCTTGCTCTAATACCATATTAAGCAACCGTTGAAATTGGGAGCCGATTTGACCTGGCCATGCTTAAAGGCCTAAGTGTGACATGGTAAAATTGGGAACAAAATACAAATAGGTAAGCTGATCCACCTGTAAAAGTTCAAACCACAGGCCTACGGGATTGATCTTGGCCTGACTAGATTAGTAATTGGATTGTGAGCCCAAATCATGGCCACGGGCTCAACATTGGGCCAAAGTCATAAATCCAAATTTGTGAATATAGCGGGCAAACCTTGAAGCCCTTACACATGCCCAAATAAATGGTCCAATTAATTTAAACGAACCTACTTAGCTTGGGTGACCTAAAGTATCTGAGGAGTTCCTGGGTTGCAACCGAATCACCTAGCCAAAATCTTAGTGTAGACCAAATTTAAATGGGTGACTACCTATACCCTTATAGGTAGTGGCGACTCTTAAACAACCCAACTAAAATAAAAGAAATAAAAAGAGTCAACAGACATAAGAGCCGACAATTTCTGAACTGACCCATCAATTCAGCTGAACCTACCCTAATTAAATAGGTTCGTGTTAACCCATTTATTAATTGGGTTGGGTTGGGCTTAGATTTTCTCAACACATTTGAAAATGGGTCAACCCGAACTGAAATCGCCCACTCGTTGGTACCCGTTTGAATTTTAAGTTTATTTTTTATCCCTTATTCTTGTCTCTTATACCATGTTTGTATTCTATTTTATTATGTTATTAAGTATACTTAGCTAATTAAATACATTAATTTCTATATTTTGGGACCTTAATCATTAAATTATTTTTAAGACTATTATAATTTAATTAATTTTGATAATAATATTATTGCCAGATCTATGGAAGTAGATTTACTACGCAATAAATAGTTAGTTAGTATGAATATATAGTGTATTATATACACTTTACAAGAAATTTTATATACAATGCATATAAGACTAACTATTATAATTTTATTTAGATCTATTTAATTCCTTTTATATAATTCTAAACTTCTTTACTAGTAAAATTTACCTTTTTTCAAAATAAATCATGTTTATTAAACTTTTTCATAGTAGAATTGAAATTATAATATGTTATATAGTTTTATGTAAGCATTTTTGAAAATAGAACGAAAATAAAAATTAATTAATTAATAAAAAATAAATGGGTTGGATTGGGTTCAACCCATTTATCACAAAGTTGGGTTTGAGTTGGTGATTTCTCAACCCGTCCTAACCCGTTTGTAACCCACTCGAACCCAACCTATTTCCACCTCTAAATGCCAAAATCCACAACGACTCACGCCAGTCTGAGTCAGCCGGGCAAAACACCCAGTGTACACAAGCTGCACATCACATTTTCAATTTGTGTTCATCAAATTGCGGCACAAAAATTTGCATGTGCATTGAATATATTTGTGTATCTTGGTGTCCCTATTACATATGTATATTTATAAACGTAAGTTTGGTTATTTTTGTTTCTTTCTCTTGTATTTGTGTAGATTTGGGTGTCTATTATGTACCTACATTTTTGCTAGTGAATATTTGATGAATAATTTCTGTTTTTATGCAACAAGTTGGAGTAGTTTCTAATAGCCTCAGTTTGTACGTTGCAACAATCATATCTAAAAGCTTTTACAATGAAAATATTACACTTCACAACAATCATATCTAAAAGCTTTTACAATAAAAATATTACACTTCACAACAATCATATCTAAAAGCTTTTACAATGAAAATACAATCATATCTAAAAGCTTTTACAATGAAAATATTACACTTCACAACAATCATATCTAAAAGCTTTTACAATAAAAATATTACACTTCACAACAATCATATCTAAAAGCTTTTACAATAAAAATATTACACTTCACACACAAGATGTAAACATCTTCACAAGCTTTCCGGACCTATCCCAACCAATGTACATTGGTTTCTTTATAAATCCATCTTCCTTCGCAATCGATTAACCTTCACTATAGCAATCATTAGTATATATTCTTTCATGTCATCAAAGAACTGAAAGTAGGCATGCCTCCAGGATCTCTTTAATATTAAAATTCCACATACAACCCAAAACCCTGTTGCAAATCCCAATCCCATGGCGATATAGAACCATAAGTCTTCAGATTCAACACCATCTTGGTTTTCACCATGAACAAGTGATGGGGCATGAACAGTTTCATCATTCGGGCAAACCATCGTTAGAGGAGGTCCACAGAGTTCAAAATTACCTTCATAAATTGATGAATCATTGAGAGTCTGTAGCTGGTTTCCTGATGGAATTCTCCCACACAAGTTATTGTGAGACAAATTCAAATGGTTCAGGAATGTTAAAGAAGATATGCTTGAAGGAATCATGCCAGTAAGTAGATTTCTTGACAAATCAAGTGTTTCTAACAATTTCAAACTCCCAATCTTCCTTGGAATTTCTCCTGTAAGAAAATTCATTGACAAGTTCAAGGTACCCAACAGAGACAAGTTTGTTAGTTCTTTTGGGATCTCTCCAGAAAGGCTATTCCTTGAAAGGTCTATGATCCTGACAAAGTGAAGAGTTTCATCATACTCTAATTCCCTTCCTTTCATAAATAACTCCATATGCTCCGGCCAACTATTGTTGTAAGCTTCAGGCCCAATCATACCATTCAAATTTCCCAAACATGAAGGGATGAGTCCCGACAAATTGTTATGTCCGAGATCCAAGATATGAATGTTAGAAATATGACATAGCTGTGGAGGAATAGTACCAGTAAAAAAGTTAGATCGCAAGCTCAGAATTATCAAATGTGATAATCTGTCTCCTGCCCATGATGGTATGTTCCCAGAGAGTCTATTCCTTCCAAGATCAAGGGACCTTAATTCTGTGCAATTTCTCAAGGCTGTAGGCAATTCCCCATAGAGATCATTATCGCTGAGTCTTAACATCTGAAGTTGGAGCAAATAGCCCATTGAACTTGGAATGGTTCCTGATAGATTGTTATGCGATAGATCTATATACTCCAGGCATGGTAAATCCTTCCAAAAATGTGGAATTTCTCCAGATAAATGATTGTTTGAAAGAGTAAGTACCGTCAAGTTCTGAAGGCTACTAATGGATGAAGGAATGGTACCACTCAAGGAGTTCTTAGAGAGATGCAATTCAATCAATGTTGGCCACATTATATTACCAATCTCAAGAGGAATGTTCCCAGAAAACAAATTATCATCCAGTTTTAGAGTATCCACATTAGACCATAGTGGCAGGTCACCCTCTAAATGATTTGAATCTAGGCAAACAATTGCCTGATAGCCAAATGATAATGATTTCGGAACCCTTCCTTTTATCTGATTATGAGACAGATCTAAGGCATAAATCTGGGAAGATAACTCCCACATTAAATTCGGTATGGTATCCGAAATTCCAACATTCTTAAGCTTTAGCTCTTTGAGTTCCTTCTGTGTTTGAAGCCATGCAGGAAATGTTGGGTCCATATTGAAGTTAGCCAAGTGGATTCTTTCAAGTCTAAAAGGGGGAATCCAGTCATTTGTCACATTGAAAACAATGGAATTTTTTGATGACTCCAAATCGATGTCCAAGAGTTTCAATCTCGTGAGATTACTGAAGTGAGCATCGGTTAAGACACCCACCCATGAATTCCTATCCAGACACAATGCAACCAACTTTGAGAGTTGTCCAATGCTTTCTGGAATAGTCCCATTCATGTGATTGGCAGAGATATAGAACTCTTTCAAAGAAGACAAGCTACTGATTGAAGCAGGAATTGAACCACAAAATGAATTAAATGATAGTTGAAGAAATCTCAATCTCTCAAGCGATCCTAAGGATTCAGGTAAATACCCGGTGAGTCTGTTATACCCCAAGTCTAACATCTCCAAGCTATTCTTAGTACAAAGAGACAAAGAATCCACAAAATCAGATATCCCTCCACCAATGGAGGTGAATGAGAGCTCTAAACTCTTCAACTTACAAAGCTTACTAAAAGTTCTTGGTATTTGGCCCTCAATGCCTGAATTGTTGGTAAGAAAAAGTCCTTGAAGAGAAGTTGCATTTGCAAAAGCATCAGGAATGTGACCTTGGAAGTGATTGTAGCTGAGGTCCAATTTCACAAGCTTGCTACTAAACAACCATTGAGGTATTGAAGAGTTAAAATTATTGCCATAAAGATCAAGGACCATAAGAGAAGTAAAATTAACGGGAGAAGGGGTGAGAGGAAGATTATCAAGTTTACAATGTCGTAAGTGCAATTCTGATAGAGAAGGAAGCATATTAACTGCTTGTACCCAATCACCCATTGCATATCCGAGGTCCACATATCCCATGTTAAGATATTCCAAAGAAGTAAGACCAGAAAGCCAGTGCAGATTGTCCACATACAATATTAGATCAAAACTGGAGTAGGAGTCTGAATAGAGATTAAGATATTGCAAGGCTGACAAATTTCCAAGTTGAACTGGAACTTTTCCGGCAAATGATGCATGGGAGAGGTCGAGGTAAGTTAATGTGTTAAGTGATCCAATGAATTCCGGGATAGGGATTCCAGCAAAATTATTCCAGCTTAGATCCAAGTAACTCAAGTATCTCAAACCAAGCAAAGAAGGATCTATCTTACCTCCTATACAGGAGTTACTGTATGCTGCGACGTCATCTTCCTCATCTGCACCTCTGTTTTGGAGTTGATATGGGTTTTGAAGGTTGACCTTAACTACTTGTCTTGTTACGTTGTTGCATTCAACACCGCTCCATTTACAACAATCATCTCCTATCCAAGAAGACAACCGGCCAGAAGGATCTTTCAACCCTTCTTTAAAGCTGAGAAGTGCTTTCCTTTCGGCCTTAATGCAACCATTGTGAGGCAATTCTTTACAAAATGTAAGTTTGATGGTTCCTAAGGATGAAATGGCAGTAAAAACAAGAAGAAGGAAAAGAAGTTTAATGGAGGAAATGGTGTCATCCATGCTTTTCATTGCATGCTTAGTGCAGTATGCCTTCTCGTTTTTAAAGACCCAAAGTTTTGAATTTTAACTTTTAATAAACCTTTATCAAAGTAATTAATTTTTAGTGATATTTTACTATTACACACCAACTACGCCAAGAATGTCCTTACATCACTTACTCAAATGGCTTGTATAAGTCATTTTAGAAGGTACAAGTTATTTTATTGACTTGTATAAGCCATTTTATTGTTTGTACAAGTCACATGAGTGATTGCTATAAGGCATTCTTGAAAGAATTTGTTCATAATGTTAAAATTTTAATGTCACTGAAATTTAATTATTTTGATAAAGATTTATTAAAAATTAAAACTCAAAATTTTGTTGACTGAATTCTAATAATTTTCAAAACTCTTTCCAAAAAGCCATCTATCTTTACACCTGTTCGACTGAATAAGTAGTATTTACAAAAAGTAAGTTTGATTGCCATCTATCTTTACAACTTTTTTTGGTAAAGATCTATCTAATCTATCTTTACACCTGCTCGACTAAATAAGTAGCATTTACAAAAAAAGTAAGTGTGATTGCTCTAAAGGGGCAAAGACCGGACGAAACAAAAGGAAAATAAGTTTAATGGAGGAGACTCCAAGTATGCTGGGGGTTGTAGATCCTTTACCTACCTCTTATGTGAATCTTCACATGATTGCACCATGCGCCCATTGAATGATATAAATGTAATTTTCTTAAATGCTTCAAGAGGTACTTGGTACAATCCTATGGAGTGTCTATATAAAGGGCGTTGATAGACAGTCTACAAAGCGCGGATTGTTTTTAAAGACCCCAAAATCTTCACAAATCAAAGTCTTTGTATCTCTAGTTGCTTCTGCTTTCCTTTTTTTTCCAAAAGCCATCTATGTTTACACCTCTTTGACTAAATAAGTTATCTTGATTAGGATGGTAATGTCTGCTTTATGCAGCGATCATGTGATGCTGTTGCGTGGAGCATCTCATGGTTAGGCTTTTTTTAATAAATTTTTTGTTTTACATTTTCAAAAAGAAAAATGATGTGATTGTTGGATAAGAAGAAAGAGAACAACAAAAATAAAAGAAAGAGATTTCGAGAAGACTTGAAGATGGTTGGTCTCCACGGAAGGAGGGAAGTCTTTTTTTTCCTTTTTTTCCTTTCTTTTTTTCTTCTAGTCTTCCAAGATGACCATCCATGTTTTTCATGGCATGATCACTGCGAGTATGAAAGGGATTTTTAAAGACGCAAATTCTTCACAAGTCAAAAAGTCTTCGGATTTGTAGTTGGTTACATTAATTCTTTCCAAAGAAACCTTCTATCTTTACATCCACTCTAGTTAATTAACAAGGAATCTTGATTTACTTTGCCATCCAGCGTGCAGGTTAAACGAAGACCATTTTGGCTCATCTTATGCACAAGCTAGGATTGGGTGGCTTTGAATCAACTAGAGCTAGGGTTGCTTATTGGGCTGTGCTGGGCCAGCATGCTTTTTGTGTGCCCGGGCCAGCACGGCCCACTCCCCTAGCCATGCCATCCCGTGCCCTAATATTAGGGCCCTTTGTCCGTTAGGGCACGGCCTGCCAGGCATGTCGGGCCGGCAAGCCGTGGCCTGTTTGACACGCGGGTGTTATGGTACAACAGCATGCACGCGTGCCTGCCGTTGGGCCGGCCCGGCATGCTAGCCTGCCAGCACGAAACGACTAGCCGTTTTTTCCCTCTAAAAGTGGTTTTCCCTCTTAATAGCACTGATGATGAATGAAGGTGAAACCTATAGAAAAAGGTTAATAGGAGTGAGGAGAATAGGTGGCCTCTCACAAGCACTCGTCTCTTCGGACGTTTTAAGAGAGGTTGTAAAAGTCTACCACGCGGACAATATCGGCACAAAGCTCCTCAATATGGGAGCATGAGAAACAGCTGACTCTCTCCTTTTATATAAAAGGTAGATAGGGCAGATATAGATACACTAGTTAGTGGGGCACGTGCACTATATTACTAAATTGTTAATCAATATTGATTAAAATTTCAGAATTTTTTATATGCAATTTTTTTTTTTTTGTGTTCAATGATAGGTAGGCAATAAGCACACTTGCGATAAGCATTAAGGTGTTACTAATGTTCTAAAGGTTAGTGTTGTAGATAGACCTACTTGGTGAGGGTTAAGCAATTCTTAGTACTCAAAATGACTTTAAATCTCATACCAAATGTGTGGATGAAAAGCAAAAGTAACAAAGCACTTAATAGATGAATCTTAAACCCTAAGGAGTATAGGATAGAAAATTGGCAATGCAAAGCAATTTTGCAGATGCACGGTATGATATTGGCCGAGTTAAAGAAATAAATATTTTTTCAAATTCATATTCCTTTAAGGAAAAATTTATTTTATTCATTCTTGATTTTTTTTTTTCAATCTTTTATGATTTTAAGGAATTTAATGAATGTTTGTTTATTTTTTTAATATTTCTATAATTTTCTTTAAGTTTATGCATTACATCCACTTATTATTGAGTTTTATATTTCTATGAAGCGTTATTAATATTTCCTTGTTTTGTGATTTTATATTTTTTTAATACCTTTATTAAGGTTTCCGAGTATTTATGAAATGTTAATAAATTTTTTTGACTTTTAATTTATTGTTCTATTTTTGTGATTTTTTTAAATTATGATAAATGACAAAAGTAGTTACAAAATTAAGTATTAATAACATTTTTATTAATTGTAAATTTCATTAAAAAGACTTATAACAAAGGTAATTACAAAATGTTTACAAGTCATATAAGGGCATTTTTGTAAGCAATAAATGACACTCGTTCTTAATTATTTAATTATCTTATGCTAGGTGACTCAATATGATTTTTTTTTAAATTACCACTTAAAACCAAATTTCCATTACTATTTCATTATTTCTTTTATCTGATCATTTATTATGTTTGTTCCATAATGGAGTCGTCTTCAAATAAAATTTGAGCTGCTTTAAATGTATCACTAAAAGATACTTTTTCCCAAAGATAAACTACCAAACATTATTATCTAAAGGACAAAATAAAAATTTTGTTAACATCGACTGAATTTTAAATCTTTATAAGATGTATCACTAAAAGTTAATTTTCCTTCCTTAATAGCTAAACGACAAACGAACAAACAAAAATTTGAGGTGCTTTGGTTCTTTTATAAAATATATATAATAATAGATATATTAGCAAGGTGCAAGCGCAGTATTGCAAGTGAGAAGGGATGTAGAGTGAACATTTACAAAAGCTGCTTAAGTTTTAAATGAAGAGAATTGAGTTTGTTACAATTAAGGTTTCTTATCGGGCCGGGTTGGCACAAGCACGGTCCAGCATGCTTAAAGCCTGCTCGTGCTCAACTAGGCTCATGATTGGCCAAGCACGCCCGCTAGGCATGGTGGTCCAGCAGGTTGTAGCCCGTGAAGCACGCAGGCAGTACATCCTGCGTCAAATAGGCTGTGCCCGCGTGCTGCCAAACGGCTAGCTGTTTCCCCCTGCCAAAAGTGTTTTTTTCTTCTTCTTTTTGACAATTTTATTCACCCAACAGCTACATAACAACCATATTATGGGGATATACTTGAAATTGACAGTAAATGACAATTTCTACCCTTCCAACAGCTATATTTGAGGGTAGAGATGGTAAAAAGTCACTTTTAGTTTTCTATAAATAGGCTTAACCCTTCCCACTCCAAACCACACCTCTTTTACAGTCTCTCTTACTCTCTTCATCTCTGTAGCTATGAAGTAACTTTTTTTTTTTTAAATTGCTCAAGCATCAAAGGTGGGAAATGGACTTTGGAGGTTGAAAGCTTCAACTACAAAGTTCAAGCTTCATTCTCAAGAGGTGTTCTTCTATTTAATTTTCGGATTTTAAATTCATTATAAATATTATATATATAAGTGAATCTCTCCTTCTACCTTTCATATTATTTGAAAGCCTAGTATAGTGGGTGACATACTGTGTAGCTAAATGCATCTCTAAGAAAGTTCTGTCACAAAAGACGAGATAGTTGTCTAAGAAAACTGGTTTTAAGCGGGACCATTTGTAACCCCTCCAGTTACCTAGGAATTTTCTTAGTACATTTTTGTGTACATTATTCCTCATTTTACTATAGGCAATGTATCACCAAAAAAATTTATTATTATATTATTTATTAAGCAATTTTTTTATGAATTTGAAAATGGACCCTAGGCACTCTCATTACTTTAACACCAAGAAAAGAGAGTTTCTTAGACCCCTTTCTGACCCAACTTTTTTTGAAGATTTTGATGAGACCCAACCCTCATATAGTGACCCTCCCATCCAAGATCATGACCTTGAGTACCCTCCCATCCAAGATCCCATAGAAATGGGATCTTCTTCCATACCACCAAGGAGGAGTAAGAGGACTAGAAACTTTGGTGTCTGGCAAAATTTTACAATTCAATTTATATAGAGGTGAGAGAGGGCAGTTTGTAACCATTGCAAAAAAAAAAAAAAAATTTAGCTGCAAAAGTTCAGGTGGTATAAGCCACTTGCAATGGCATTTGCAGAAATGCCTCCTAAAACATGGCCAACTAAACCCTAGGTAAGCCCAACTTTCCAACAGTAAAGCCACTTGCAATGGCATTTGCAGAAATGCCTCCTAAAACATGGCCAACTAAATCCTAGGTAAGCCCAACTTTCCAACAGTAGCTCCAATTTGGGTAACCTTGTTTCTAACTAAGAAGAGATTAGGCAAGAAATTGTCAAGTGGGTAATACAAGAATTACTCTTTAAACTAATAAAAAGTAAAAGATTTAACCGTCTAATGACCAAATATTTAACACTAGGATATAAACCTTTCTCACGCCACACTCTAAGAAGTGATGCTATAACATTATATAAAAAAATGAAAAAAGTACTAATAAAAACTTTTTCAAACTGTAGTTTTAAGGTGGCTTTAACGTCAGATATCTAGATAAGTAGTAGACAAAACATAAGTTATTTAGCTATAACTGCACAATATATAGATGAGAATTGGAGTGTGGAAAAAAGAATAATAACTTTTGAGTCACTAGATGCTAGACATTCTCGACCAGCTATAGCACATAATATAAGACAGTATAAATTACAACATAAAATAATGACATTAGCACTTAATAATGCAAGTGTTAATAATGTTACAATAGACATACTAAGACAACACTTAAACTTAAATCTAGACAAATGTTTATTTCATGTTCGATGTACTGTTTACATACTAAATTTAGTTGTGCATGATGGATTAAAAATTGTGCAATATCATTTAACAAATCTTAGAGATGCAATAAGATTTTTAAAACAATCTAGCACAACTGCTAGAGAATTTAAAAATTATTGTGCAAGTTTGGGAAAGCAATATAAAAAAATTACCCTAGATATTGACCATAGATAGAATTTAACATATTTAATGCTAGAGGCTACACTAGAATTTAAAAAAGAACTTTCACTATTTTATTTTATAAAACAAGTGCCTGAAAAGTCAACTAGAAGAACTGGACTGGCAAATACCAAAAGTTTTAAGAGATTTTTTATGAGTTTTTTTTTATGCAACAACATTCTTATTAGGGGTTTATTACCCAACATCCCCGAATATTTAAATATACTATTTCAAATAAATAGTTGCTTTCAAAAATATAGAACCATGCCCGGTGCTAAAGATATTTGCCCAGCAATAAAATCTAAAATTTTAAAATATTGGCAAGAAATGCCCCCTTTATATTGTGTTAGCTACTGCAATGGACCCTAGGATTAATTAGGAATAGAACATTTAATAGATGAAATAAATGAAAATATGATATCTTCTTTTCAAATAGATATAAATCAAATAAAAAACCTTTTAGGAAGGTTTTTCTCTGAATATAATAATAATAGTAGCGAACAGGGTCTAACTCAAATCCAAGAAACACTACCAAATAGTTCCCCTTAGAATTTTTTAAGTAGTAGAAGAAGGGGGAAACAACTAGTATATGGTAGTGGGGGATCATCTGAGTTAAGGATATATTTAGAAAGCCCCCCCCCAATAGGATTAAAAACTATAGAGGAGTAAAGTTATATTAATCTTTTCGCATGGTGGAAGTAAAATCAGGCTAATTATCCCGTGCTTTCCTCTATGGCACGTGACCTACTAATGGTTCCAGTGTCCACAGTTGCATCGAAATCAACTTTTAGTGCAAGTGAACAAACGGTGGACGACTATAGGAGCAGATTAACGCCAAAAATGGTGCAAGTATGTGTCTGTCTGACTGAGAAATCAAGCATATGCTGATGATTAACTTGCTGGAGACTTCCATGATTTGAATATTGACGAATTTAGTCTTCCAGATTAGTCTAGGTTTTATTATATTTTTTGTAATCAATGTAAAAGTTGCTATTTAGAAACTTTCCTTTCTCTTTTCTTCTTCTTTTTTTTTTTTTTTTTTGGCCTGAAACTACAAATGAAAGATAGATGAATAGGTGCCAACCAAGTTGGGATGTACTCATACTATAATGATGCAGTATTATTTGTGCAAGTTTATTATGTTTAAGTATTTTTGTATTTACAAAGTTGTATTTGTAAGAAATAATTTATTTAAATTTTTTTGAGAAAATTCTGTACCAATGTGTAAGAAATTTTTGTGAATAATAAATATATTTTTTTCAGAAATTTCTATGTGTGTGTTTTTTACTTTTTTCCCCATTTTTTCTATTTTCTATATTTTTTGCAATATATATATACCCTAAGCCTGAAGGCGACCCGCTTGGCCCAGCACGACCTAGCCTTAGCCATGTCACGGGCTAGGTCGTGCTTGGGATATTGGGTTACGAGCCACCAAGCACAGGCTAAACGTGCCCATGCCATGCCAGGCCAGCCGTTAAGCAACCCTAATTATGACAATTACACTCATTTTTTTAATAAATTTTAATAATGTGAGGAAGGGCTTTTTTTTTTTTTTTTTGGGAAAGTGGCGTTTGGCATGCTTTCCGAGGGGTCTATATATACTATTTATACGATATTTAATAGGAGAAGGCCTCTTGGGATTCATACCTAAAACAATTCACAACTTTTCCAAAATTTCCATTCCTTGTGTAGTTTCGATTTCAATAATACAAATAATACAGGGTTATATTCTTTTTTTGAAGGATTTAAATCCCCTTCTAAGCATCCAGCAGCCAATGGGAATCCCCAGACAGGGCCATATCACCGGCAGCCCTGGCTTGTGTCAGGGCTGCCGCAGGCTCATGCGGCGGACGATTTCAACACCGAGGTAGATATATCTGGCCTGTATTGTCGGCAGTCAAAAAAAAAAAAAAATTTATACCCTTGAGGAGTAGATCCTTCGATGATTTGATCTGCCTGTAACGCCACTGGCGTCGTAGGTGGGAGATATCTCTTTTCTCCTGTCTCTCTTCGTCGATCTCCTTCAATCTACCTTCTCACGGTAAGCTCTACAAACCCTAATTTCTAAGTCTGGTAAGCTCAAATAACTTTGGCGCAATGTTGTTACAGACTCAACATTTGGCTAAGTAATGTCGTATAAATCCGAGTCTATTTCGTCTCTGATCTTGTATTTAGCTTCCTTCTTTGTGGAATTTTTTTTGAATGAAAGGGCGTCGTTTTGTACGGTAAATATTAATTAGTAGCATCTCCTCTAGATTGGTCAGGATTTAACTGCAGAAAAGGTAGAATATGTGTTTCAGCGTTGTTATTCACAATGATTTGTAAACTCAATGAATGGTTGTCATCCAAATAAGGAGATCTTCATTTTCAGTAACGCATTTTTGTGCACACTCCATGATTTCCTTGTGCTTGTGGTAGTATTGGTCCGCATAGTGTCTTTTTTCAAGTTTCCTCTTCATATTGAAACCTCAAAAATTCTAGACCCATATTACTATACAATCAGGGTACTCAATGCGCCAACTAAGTGCGCTTGTTCAAGTGTTTCCTGAACCATAATGAACCTGTTCATTTTCCACTGTGGAACAGTACAGGTTCTTCTTCTTCTTCTTCTTTTGTGTGTTTGGTCAACCATTGAATTCTGTTCCTGCATTGACCTTGTCATGTGTTGCGGACAGCCTTTCATTGAGATTGCCAAAAGCAAGAACTTAGATATCTTTTCCTATGTTCATGAAGATCATTGTTTTGTGCGCCTCTCCGTAACCAGAAGCTTTTTCCCGTGTTTGATGTCATGAAACACAGTGAAAAAGAAAACCTCATGTCTCACACTTCTCTCTCAATTCCATGATGTGAATAGATAAAATAAGACTTGAAAGGCATTAAGAATGATTTGAACTTACCCAAAACCAAAATATTGATGATAAGAAGCTTCATCCAAAACACATAATGCTTACCTTTCTATATTTCCCATTTATATTCATGGAAAAGTTCTATAAAAATCTTAATGATCTCTACTACATCCCTAATTAGAGATATATGATAGATCCTACCATTCTCTGCTGTTTAGCAGGCTTCCAGTGACTAAGCAGTTGAAGAACAATAAACTGTAGGATAAAAGTTGTATGACCACTACATTTTCCCAGGGATGGTCCCACTAGACAACACAATGAATTATGACCGCCAATAGTTCATGTCATGTTGAATCATCTATATTCTTAAATTGGTAGAAAAATGAGGAAGGAAAAAAAGAAGGGAAACAGAAGTTGGTCGGAAAATGTATGGTAAAAGTGTTAGGACATACTCTGCAAGGCTGACAGCTTCATTGTAAACATCTTACTGAATGATATCATCAGTTTGGAAAATGATATTAGATGTTACTATGTTGCCTAACTTGGATGACATGAAACTTTTTTGTTGCATTGATGTACATATTTGGTTTCAGTTATTCTTACAATAATTTCATAATTTGCTTCTTTTTTTAATGTCTAAATTGTAGGATGCTACTGGACTGAGTCTTGTCAAAACAAATGGATTGGAGGATGCGGAACGGATCATGTCATCGTTGATGAGTCAGATGACTGCAAGGGACTCTGTACAGAGCCAAAATTTTCTCCATGCCTTCCTGTTTTATACCCATTTCCACTGCTGTAAACCAGGTCAGAACTTGCTTCTGCTAGAAACTTACATCAGAAAACCAATGATTTGTCCTCTCTTCCATCTCCATATTAATACTCCGGTAATGGATTTACTTTCTCAATTTTCATGATGTTTATTGTAAAGCCTTGAGTCACGGTCAATGATGTAGTGAATTATCAGAATTTCATGATTTTGAGTAAAAATAAAATAAATGTATTGTATTTTTTCACTCGTTCAGATAACTATTTGTATTAAGCATAAAATGAACACATATTTCGATTTAAGAATAGGTTTACAGCAGATTTCTGTAATTCCAAGGATAAGAAACCTTCAATTTTTGAATTGCTGAGATGCCACACCAAATTGGTGGTTTTCAAGTAATAAGTTCCAATGGACTCTTACTCTATTTTGTTGCTGTCATCTTCTATTTCTTGTTAACAAAGTTGTAAAAGTACCTATGTTCTAGTTTTATTTTTAAAACACTAGTACCTGTCTGCTTCAGCTCTAGCATAGAAGTATAGAAAGACCGTGTTCATTTTTTCTCTGATAAAAATTCTTCTGTAATAAAAATTCTCCCGAGCTACCTTGGTCCAGAGACTTGAGTAAATGATCTAGTTATGACCCAAAGAAGTCCGTAAATACCTCAGGTCATCCCACCAAGTGATGGGTTCTTATTTGATTTGGTTGGACCAATTTATTGGGCTTCAATTTTAGTTTGTATTAAGCCCATCAGAAGGCCCAGACCATGGATTGATTCACTCTCATTTTTTACTAGGGGTTTAGGCCTTTGGGTAAACCCAAGGTGCTTCCTATGTTACTGGGTTGGATTGGGTCCACGCGATTAATTTTCATCCAAGCACATAGTTTCCACTATTTACAATTGTACAAAGGGAATCGAGGGGTTTGGGGATTTACAACATCTCAAAGAGGAGATAATATTAAAAATGAAGCCCTTTTATCCAATTGCAAGTCGAGATCTTGATCGCCTAACTTGTGACTTTTTTAAGCCAACGAATTCATAATCACACCAGCATCTCACCAATGGCTCTTTCAACAAAAATCAACCCAAATAATAGTAACAAAAGTGACCAAACAAAAAGATATAAACCCAATCAACAAGATAACGAATTCCTAGAAGAAATTCAAGCTAAGCGAGAGACGTAAACTCACCTAAAACAAATCTGAAAAGAAATCACAAGAATTATAAAGTAAACATAAAATGAAGAAAAAATAACCAAAGCTACTCCGCCTATTGAATTAAGCTACAAAAAGGAGAGGTCATGAAAATAATGAAAGTGGCAAATTGCGACTACGTACAATGAAATTAGGTGGGTGGAAACAACAAGAAATAAAATAATGATAAGGTAAAATAAAAAGGTTTAACATGTTCAATTGAACCAAACAACCTTTTTTTTTATTACAATCTGAGAAATCAGATTTGTTTCTATAAAATGATTACACTCCTGCTTTTGTTTGTTTCACCGGAAATTGTGGAAAAGAAAATATTTTTGGAAATTTTGAAAATTTCCGGCCGTTTTTTTAGGGGAAAACGAAAACTAATGGAAACCACTTTACAAATTGAAGGAAAATTGGCGGAAAATAACTTCCGCGGAAAATTGGCGGAAAATAACACTCCTGCTTCGCTAGATACTCAATCTTATGATCATTAATTTTTACATGCTTCAGATGCATGCATTTATACTTGTTCTTGATCTCATTGATTGTCAATAACAGAGAAACTATACTCTTTCAAGTATGCTCATTCTTTTGTGGACATCATAGGTTGTCCATGATGTTGATCGGCAGAGGTTACCAGTGCGGTTTGCTATCACAAGTGCAGGTCTGGTAGGATCTGATGGTCCCATGCAGTTTGGGCCATTTGACATAGAATTCATGTCATGCTTGCCAAACATGATTGTCATGGCGCCTTCTGATGAAAACGAGCTTGTTGACATGGTAGCCACTGCAGCCCAGATAGAAGACAGGCCAGTTTGCTTTCGGTATCCTAGAGGTGCTATTGTTGGGATGAACAGCTCTTTATGCAGTGGGATACCCCTTGAGGTAATTTCTTCTTACCGGTTCTGTATATCCTTTTTGTACCTCAATTGCTATGGTAATATATATCTCTTGATACTATTTGTTACTGGATTTGTCTATGTGTTTTTAGGATACCATTCATGACTGGGTTTGTTAATGTGTTTTTGGGTTCGTATACCTGACCTATGCATGCATAATATACTTAGCTTGACATTGGTTTCTGTGGTTGCATTGGACAGATTGGAAAGGGAAAATTTCTTGCAGAGGGTAAAGACATTGCTTTTCTTGGGTATGGGGTGATGGTTCAGAACTGCCTGAAAGCTCGGTCTCTTCTTGCCAACTTTGGCATTATGTTGACTGTTACTGATGCAAGGTTCTGCAAGCCCCTTGACATCAAGCTTGTCAGGCAGCTTTGTGAAGAGCATACCTTTCTGATAACCGTTGAGGAAGGCTCTGTTGGAGGATTTGGTTCTCATGTCTCACAATTCATTGCACTTGATGGACAGCTAGATGGAAAAATCAAGGTAATGGATTCCTTCCTCTTATTTGTAAACTTATTTAGTTTCTTGATGCACTTAGTGAAGTTTATCGAAAGATATTGGTTTTATTTTATAATTGTGGGAAGGAAGTTTGATTTTTGACTGCCAAAATTCTACTCTTACATAAATACTAATCTTTTCTTTATCAAAAAAAAAAAAATTTCTAGTGGCGGCCGATTGTTTTGCCAGACAACTACATAGAACATGCATCACCAACAGAACAGCTAGCTCTTGCAGGACTTACTGGACATCACATTGCTGCCACAGCATTGGCTCTGCTTGGGCGTACTCATGATGCGCTTCAGTTAATGTGCTAGAAAGCTGGGGTTTTTCTTATGGCTTTGAGCAGCTCTTTCTACTGACTTTATTTTTGGGGCTGAATCTAAGATATCAAGCAGCTATTTCTGCTGTCAATTCAATTTTAGGAGTTGTATTATCTCATGTTCACAACAAAATCAGATAGGCCACAAGTGGTATGATCATTGGTACTCAATTTTTTAAGCCCCTACATTTGTTCTTCGCATACTTATTGATAAATATTCACTGAAATTTATCATTATTATTTGTTAAAAACTGTACAATAGTAATAATGTACATGCAAAAACAGAGTAAACTTGAAAACTGTAAATATCCAGATATTTTTTTTCCTGAGATTGATCTTTTTGTTTGATCCAAAGAACTAGTTAGATATTATGGAAGAAATATGGGGGTTGATCTGCAACTGTTCTGCCTGGGAAATGCGTAGAGATCGGAAAGAACACCAACGGCGAAAGCACTCTGCTGGGCTTACACTAACACTGAGAGATGAAAGCTAGGGTTGCTTGCAATACTAATATTGTGTATATGGGTCAGGATATCCTTATTCAGGTGATTGTCGAGCCTGTACAGTGTGATGCTTAGAGACTCTAGGATTTAAGAAGATTAAAGTTTTTTTTTTTGTCAGTAATCAAGATGGTATATATATATTATGAGTGTGATGCTTAGAGACTCTAGGATTTAAGAAGATTAAAGTTTTTTTTTTGTCAGTAATCAAGATGGTATATATATATTATGAGATTAGAAAGAGAAAACATTGTCATATAGGTACACAATCTGTGTACCTAAGACTAAGAACAGGAGAAAGGGAAAACAAAGCACTCCCTTCCCTCACTAATCTGGGAACTTACCACATGATAGAAACTCTTCCAAGGACACATTGGCCATCAACTTTTCTAATTCCAACCAATTATAGATCAGTTTCAGGACTTTCTTCTCAAAGAATTCCACATTCTTCTCAAGGTTTCTGAAAATTCTGTCGTTCCTTTATTAAAGTTATTTATTTTTTTTTTTGTTTATTGGCAAAAAACATTCTGGTTAGATGATTCTGCCACACGGAGGAATGATGTGGCCAGTTTGGACTGTCCATCTGGTAGGGGCTCTTTGAATTGGCTTAAAATTTGTTAAAGGACTTTGTTTGGAAAGTATTAAAAAAAAAGGGACCAAATTGGCTCTATAGAAATAAAATATAACAGTATATTGGGAAAAAAATAATCCTGTGTTTGTCACATTCCCCAAGACGCCATCTCCTGTTATATGTAGTAGATATAGATTTACAAAGTAAATTTTTTAAGGTCAACCTATCAAAAATTGGCTGAATATTGATTTGAAGAACCTGTGGAGAAGTATATTAGTTCAAATAATGTTATGTAGTCTCTCATGTCATTAATTCTTCCTTGTGGCCTCTTTGTGTCACTAATTTTCTGAAGTTATTTTAAGGTTGTGTTTGGTATTTGCTTATTTGGCCCCAGAATTAGCAATGTACATTCAGTGTTTGGTAAACAAGCAGTTCTTTATTGAAAATCTGATCTTGTAGAAGCAGTCGACTCTTTGCTTCTCTAAATTGCTGTTAATGGGATAGTTTGGTCAGTTATGTGACATTTTTCTTGGAAGTGTTCTGTCCAGCTATACATGATAATATACTTTTTTTCTCAAGAACTCTTACCACACTAAGCCATTACAAGCCAAAAAAAAAAAAGAGAAAGGAAAAAAGAAAGAAAAATAAGAGGAAAGTATGGTCTTTTTGTACTTAAATGCTTAAGGGGCACATGGCAGAATTTTGTAGAGGATCCACATAAGGAGTCTAAATAAAGGATCCACAGGATTTCAACTCCAATCGCGGGGGCTGCGCACAATTTAACTACAACGCAGCTGTTATAAAGTTTAATACAATAAAACAAGAGTACTATATTACGTATTAAAGGGAAAAAAAAACGGATTGAAGGGAATGAATAAAGAAATCTAATTAGCTCGGATTTCCGCGTCTACGATGGATATGAAGGTGAACATGAGATTTTCCTGAACGCAGCATCTGATAGGACAATAGTGGCAGCCGGTCGTGCCGGTCGGGAGACGGAAGTTCTGGCACGGTCCACAATCTTTACCACGACAGTCTAGTCCGGATGCAAACTCCAGGCCGCCGAGAAGATAAAGTGTTCACCAGAAATGTCCTCCCACAGGCGGCTCCATTATCCCATATGGCATCTCCGGCTGCTGCAAACATCATGTTGCTCGGGAACTGACTTGAATCGTTACCATAACAAGCCGTCGCTGTATTTAACATCAGAAAAAGAATCTTCAACAAAATTAACAAGGAGTGACTTGAATCCACAAGAAGGAAAAAAGAGAGGTACACTCACGGAGATATGGTGGGCTGTACTGAGAAGCAGTGCCTCTGTCGCCACGGCAGAGGCAGCTTTGCCCTGTAAGGAGGAAGATCAACGTGTATAAGAGTCGCTGCTTCATACCTGAATTCATCAAGACTAGAGACAGACAAGAAAACCAGGGAAGATCTAGCGAGAGAGACAGAGAGAGCTAGGGAAAGATAATGCCACAAAGGGATGCAAAGAGAGTATATGATCGTCCCTCAAGTGCTAAAAATGGTTGTAGAGAGAGTTTAAATCGTCTGTCATGCTTCTGTCAAACGCTTTATGACGTGGTCGTGAGATGCTGCCATCTCAAAGCCCCTGTTAACATATGAAAAAACAGTGGCTGGAGAGCTCCACATGGGAGCATCTCACGGCCCCGTCACGAAACACTTCACGAAAACACGGCAGAGCTTGTGTTCTCCACGCGAAGGTGTCTGTTTCACGAGGAAGAGGAGGAGAAATGCGAAAGCCCAAAGAATATTTTATAGGGAAATTTAATTTTTAATGGTATTTTATCAAACTATTTAAGATTTAGTCAGCAAGTTTTTGAGTTTTAACTTTTAATACACTTTTATCAAGATAATTAATTTTTAGTGTCATTTAACTGTTACGTATAAATTCTTCCAAAAATACCTTTATACAACTTACTTCCGAGACTTATACAAACAATAAATTGACTTGTACAAGTCAATAAAGTGATTTGTATAAACCATGGTTGAACTATCTTTATTCATATCTTGCTTTAATATTTATATGGCTCATTAGTTTTGATAATTAAAATTTGCTTTAATAGTTAAACTTGACTTTTGAATTTTAAGTTCAAATTGGATCTAATTCGGATTTCGGTTATTTATTCGGTTGAATTTCGAATTCGGATATAGTATATAAATTCGGTTTCGAATTCGGATTCGCATATAAAAGATCCGTCGGATTTCGGATCGAATTCGGATATCAGATTTTTATTTTCGGTTCGGATTCGGATCATGACAGATCCGTACCATATTCGACCCGTTGCCAGCCTTAAGCTGGACGGTTGCCCCTGTGGTCGTAGCGTGAGATGCTTATAACGGTTTCCCCTGTGGTCGTAGCTTGAGATGCTGAACGGTTGCCTTTTTCATGTTAAATATCTACTTCAATGATAAGTATAGAAAATTAGAAATATTAAATAGCACGGAAACATGTCAATGCAAAGCGAAGGCTGAGAAAAATTTTGTCCTGCCTGTAAAAAGCATCCCAGTTTGAGCAATTTGGTGAAATTCATTCATGGGAAGGAAAGCGTTAAAAAGCCATTTAATTAATTGCATCAATATAGTTCACAGAATCTAAAATTCCATAGGCATCTAACTAGGGGAGCCCTTTACTTTTTGAGGTATTTGTGGGTAGTGGTGGAACCACGTTATAGCTAGAATGTCTTAATGTGCAGTGGCAGAACCACTTTTTGAGGTGTGTGTGGGTAGTGGTGGAACCGCTTTTTAAGAGACGATCATATATTTTTTAATTAAAAATATATTTTTTCTATATGTTTTAATGGAAATTTATGTTTTGCCCCCTCTGAAATTTCTGGTTTGCTCCTCCTAATTCATTGAAATTTCTATATTTCATGAGAAGTGTTAATTGAAATTTTTTTTTGCCCCTTCAGATTTGGAGTCTCGGTTCTGCAACTATGTGTGGGTGTAATGAAGCAAAATGAGGACGAGAATTGAGGAGCCACCGTTCCTGTTATTGGAATAAAGCTAACTGAACCAAACTTATGTAGATGTCAGGTTGCATTGAACCTGGTTGAACAGGGCCAGTGGCCCCTACACCTCAAAAAGTAAAGGGCTCCCCTAGTTAGGTGGTGCCAAGATGCCTTTGGAATTTTAGAATCTGTGAACTATATTGATGCAATTAAATGGCTTTTTAACGCTTTCCTTCCCATGAATGAATTTCACGAAATTGCTCAAACTGGGGTGCTATTTACAGGCAGGACAAAATTTTTCTCTGCCTTTGCTTTGCATTAACATGTTTGATATTTCTAATTTTCTATGCTTATCATTGAAGTATATATCTAACATGCTTACCTGAATTCATCAAGAGTAGAGACAGACAAGAAAACAAGGAAAGATCTAGCGAGAGAGAGAGAGAGAGAAAGCATGCCACAAATGGTTGCGAAGAAAGTATATGATCGTCTCTGAAGTGCTCGTGAGAATGCTGCCATATGGGGCGTCTAAGAGTCTAACATATGAAAACCGATTTTTTTAGTTTTTTCTTTTTTTTAATGTACAATGGATACCAGTAACCATTGAAGCATATCAGCTGAAGCCACTCTTACGTAACGTAATATCTGCTGGTCCAACGGTAGAACATGTGCGCACGTTAGCGGGATTGACTCATAAAGTTACCGCAATCATGGTCCTTCTTTGAAAAGTGGGCCCCAAGGAAGTTCTCACCGGATTTAGACCTCACAATATGCTTATAGTCCAGATTTCATGAAGTTTCACAACCTCAAATGGTTGTAAGCTACAACCCTTTGCACCACTTGAGAGAGGTTAAGCTGTCTTCGATTTCAGGATGTTATTTTGTTGCGCTGTTTTTCTTTCGTACTTGTATTTCTCTTTTCCATTGTTTGAATCGAATTTGTGTGAAACTTCATGAAATCTGGACTATAAGCTTATTGTGAGCTGCAAACGAAACAAAAAAGCAATGCTTCTCTCGTCTATATCTTGTCGTCTATGCTTCCCTCTCATGGGGCTAATGATATAAAACTAAAAATTGTTGAAAGACTGTTTACACCCTATACAGACCAGCAAATTGAAAGAGGCCATGTGGTATCTACATGGCCTGATTCAATCAGAAAGGCCACGTCATAAACACACGTAGGCCTGGATTACTCAAATAAGCCACATTGACATACATGTAGGCTAAGCACCCAAGAAAAGCCACGTAACCATATAAGACAAATGTCCTCGCAGTTTTAAGGGATCATGTCATCATCAGCAGAAGATCGGCCGTTAGAGAATGGGAGATTACAAGCAAAGAAGTTAGTCGTTCATGATCGTGGCCGGGAAGTTATTTCGCACAAAGGGAAAACTGTAGACGACTAACTTCCATGAAGATCGTGCAAGAGTGGGACGTTGAGCAACCGTCAAGGGTTGGCTATTGTGAAATATGAAAAATCAATTTAATGACTTCCTAATCATCACACAGGATTCATTAAAAACAAAGGGTCGCCACCATTCTGTTTAGGTGTGAATGGACACCAAAATTATCAAATAAGCATAAAAAGGCAAAGTTAGAGTAAAAATAACTCTATTTAAAAAAACAACCAGAGATGGGTAAGGGGATTAGGTTATGAATAAGGGAAGGTGTTACGCACCCCTATTCATCCACACAAGGTGGTTGCCAGGTATTGTTCATGTTTAAATAAAGAATGCTTGCTTAAAAAAGGAAAAAAACATAAAAATAACAAAAGTGTATGCTTTTTCATATAAATATCCAGATTAATTCAGAACCTTCAATATGATCATACCATTCTAAGGGTTTCATGACTGAAATAAAATTGAGATAAAATCAAAGAAAACCCTCCTAAAGAGAAACTTGAAAAACTAGCTTTAGGCTAAACCATTAAAAAATTGAAAAACTAGATTGAAATCTCTTGATTAAATCATTGAAGAATAAAGTTACTTGGAGTACAAATCTGATTCGGATCTCTCAATAGTGGGGAAATAGAACCCCCACTCAACCCATGTTAATGAAAAAACATCAAAAGGGAGAGTTTAGACCATAGGATCCTTTCTCCAAGATTAAAACAATTTCAAAATCACATCATGAAACCCTATAGGTTACTTTCAGGCTTTTGATTTCAGATCTACCATATAGATCATGGTAGATCCAGAATCCTAGCCAAATATCACCAAAATCAAGAAAACAGTGCTGTAAGTGCAAAGGTGTGAAAAATCCAAATTATAAAAAGAAGTGGGGATCTCATGCTATAAACATCATGGATTCATAGGATTCTTCCAGATTCAAAATAAAACCATTAAAACATTAACAGGATATTAAAAGCAATCACATCTCACAGATTCTAGCACATAGGGTTCTACCCTACGGATCCACCTGTTCTCTTTTCCCCTAGCTCTCTCTTCACGTTTTACGGCTAGAGAGGAGTCTTGAGGTACTTGGAAATAGGTTTGGGGATACAAACAATCAATGGCCTTATTCTATAAAAAAAAAGGAGAAAAACAGATTATGGGGTTCTATTCTAGGGATCCACCTGTTCCCATTTCCCCTAGCTCTCTCTTCACGTTTTACGGCTAGAAAGGAGTCTTGAGGTACTTGGAGGCAGGTTTGTGAATACAAATATAAAAAGGCCTTATTCTACAGAAATGGAGAAAATTAGATTATTTCTAGAATTGAAGACAAAAAATAAAAGGGAAAATGGACTTACCTGGATGGAGAAAGGAGAGCAACAGGGATTCCTTTCTTCACTTTGAGCTCTTCAGACTTCAAATTAATGGCTTTTTGCTTGAGGAGAAGCCCTCTATTTATAGGCAAACCCAGGGGCATGGTTGGTCCAGGGTTTGCCAAGATAGGATTTCAGATTGAATTAAAAACAGGGATAATGCCAATACACTGCCAAAGAGGATAAATAAGAGGATTCGAATGGATAAACAAGTGAATTCGAATCTCCTTGAAAGAGATTTGGGTGCAGATAAGGCTCAAAAATCGAAAAAGGATAAATTCGCACAAAAACTCTCATGCCCGTATATACATTACGGGCGTGTCCTGCCCGTAGTGTTAATACGGGCACAACATGCCCGTATATGAATTGCAAGTGCGATCAGCCCGTAAACAAAGTACGAGCACTGCATGCCTGATGAAATTTTACGCATTTTTTACCTGTTTCATATCCCAATTACATATTTTCAGTTATCTTCTCATTTTGTAATGCAATTTGGGATGTCTACAACTATAAAAGGCACAAACTCGAAGAGCTCAGGGACAACCTCCACCAAAAAACTGCAACCGGTTATCATAATGTTAATTTGATCATCCGTGATCTTTATCCCCTTTTCTACACCACAAACTGTAGCCAAAAGGATAAATTAGGACTTCTCTCACTGCTTCCAATCGCAGTGACACCTTAGACCCTTGTTTACTCCGATTGACGTTAAAACCCTACCACTGGCAAGTAAGTTGAGGCCGCCCCTGACTCACAGTTATGTATCCCGATCACGGCTACAGAGTCCCAAGCAGCCAGTCCCGAGACTGACTTTGATCAAGCCAAGTGACTTTAGGGCTGGCAATGTGTCGGATATATATCCGAATCCGACCGGAATCCGATCCAAAATTACCGAATTCGGATATAGGATTTAAATCCACGATTCGGATACGGATCTTGAATTTTGGATCCGAATTTTTTCGGATTCGGATATACATATATCCGATCCGAACCGAAAACATACTTATAATATATATAAACTTATCCCAGACCATGGTTCAACCATAAGTTAAAAGGGTTAAATCATCATTTGATCATTAGACACTTGGATTTGTGTTAAAATTTATAGTTAAATTTACTTTAATTGTTAAAATTGTTTTTTAAAGTTTCAGGTTCAAACAGGCACGAATTCGGATTTCTGATTAAATTCGGATTTCGGTTTTGAATTCGGATTTAGGATCGGATATCGGATTGAATTCGGATTTCGGATATTCATTGAATTTCGAATTCGGATTTAAGTATTAAAGATCCGTCAGATATCGGATCGAATTCGGATATCGGTAATTTTTTTTCAGATCGAATTCGGATCTTAGCAGATCCGTACCATATTCGACCGATTGCCACCCTAGGTGACTTGCATGCTTTCGGCTAAATAGCAATTCTAGGCGAACCCCCGAATTGGCTTTGTGAGCAGCCGCCCCCTTCCTCCTGTTCTTATAGTCCAATTACGGCTATAAGACCAGAATATGCCGGTCTTGCAAGCCTTGTCAGTTTTCATTTTGTTTTTATTTCCTTTTGGGGATTATCTATTGTAACTTATGGCCATCGACCGATTTTATAATAAAGTGACATGCCATCGACTGCTTTGATTTTCAAACACGTATAAGAACCTAAACGAAGACAAGAACCCCTAGTCTTCATTCTATCGCCTGACTGATTTTATTACAGGTGACTTGCAGTATGGCTAAACCGACTCCGGTTTAGATTCGGAATAGGTGCTCGGGGTCAGGACCTGACCCGAAATCTTTGTATCAATCGATACTGGCACTCCCGCGCAGAGACACATAATCAATATCACCACGTGTCCATACCGGCCCAATTTCTGAGGAACAAAGACATCCTTAGTTTATAAAAGAAATCAAATTCCAATTCATGCTTATCAGGACTAGAATGAACCAACAACAACAACAATGTGAACGCAAAGTTTATCGGAACTTCGACGAATGTGCATTCTTGCTCCCGTTTGGGCATCCCAACAAACGCCTTTCAAACGGTACCGTTCACCCAAAATATTGATAAGCCAGATTTTGTTACACAATATAAATATTACTTTAACACCTCATCCGATGCAACGGGGGTTGCCTGACCCTGGTGTTTAATACAAAGAAAATAAGTGATTCGACGCTGGGTGCATGTCCCTCTCACTTGCCGACGAAAAACAGGAATAATATGTTTCACGAAAAACAATATAATTTTTAGAATAAATTGAACTTTGCGGTTTAAGATTTCTTTCTCATGTTTATGACTCGAACGATAATCTCAAAGATCAATCCGAATAAGGCTAGAGCGGTGAGAACAAAATTTTCTAGAAATCATGTTAGGTGCCTTACACCAATCAGTAGGGATGCTTATTGGGCCGTGCCATCAGTAGAGATGCTTATCGGGCCCAGCACAGCACGAGCACTATAGCGTGCTATGCTGGGCCGGGGGTCCTGGGGCCGCGGTCCGTTTGGGCCAGCCCTCTATGGGGCCCAATTAGGTTAAATAAACCCAAAAACATCCATAGCAAGGTTCAAACCTAGCCCAACAAATTTTAAATCTGTCTCCTTAACCACTAAGACATAGCAACTTCTTGCATCAATAGTATCATAATTAAATTATTTTAGCTAAAAATTAAGGATACCCCCACGATTGCTGGAAAATATAATTATAGAAGCTCTTATATAATTAATCAAAACTAAGAAAATAATTAAGTATAAATAAGCCCAAAAAGCTGTTATAAAATCTCCAATTAAATATATTTGTTAAGTCTATGGTTTTTAATTAGACTACTTTAAGTCTCCAATATGTGTAATTTTTTTTTTTTTTGAGCAAAATCTATCCCAATAAGTGTGAAACAATTTTTTGAATAATAAAAATATTTTTTTAAATTTTTTGAGACTTTTTGGGTTTTAAAAAAAAAGGGGGGGGGGGGGGGGGGGGGGGGGGGGGGGGGGGGGGGTTTAATACCCCTGGCCCAGCTAAACAGGCTACGCGTGCCGCGGCCCACCTGGCCCCGGCCCGCCTGGCCCATGACATGCCGGGCCCGACTATCATGCCTACCAATCAGGTGATCAGCTCGGCCTTAATTCGGAATTTCCTGCAGACATATTTAATAGGTAAATCTGGATCTTTGACTGCTGAGGACGACACCTGAAAGTACATTTCTTAAAGTACATGTCTCATTCTTTTTAAAAGGTAAATCTGATTCTGATTCTTCTTCTTCTTCTTCTTCTTTTTAATACGTAAATCTGATTCTGATTCTTTTTAATAGGTAAATCTGAAGCAAAAGAGTGGACCAAAACCACTCTTTTGGCTGTGTTTCTCTGAAGCAAAAGAGTGGACCAAAACCACTCTTTTGGCTAACCACTCTTTTGGCTGTGTTTCTCTGAAGCAAAAGAGTGGACCAAAACCACTCTTTTGGCTGTGTTTCTCTGAATCAAAAGAGTGGACCAAAACCACTCTTTTGGCTGTGTTTCTCTGAATCAAAAGAGTGGACCAAAACCACACCCTTTTGGCTGGCGTAAAGCTCACAAGGAGTCCATTGAAAATTTGAAACTCATATCTGTGTTTCTCTCTTCACAAAGAGTCCATTGATAAATAGACGATTCCTCTGGACGTTGGAGAGGGTGTCTCTTACCGAGAGAAGGAAGAGTGGTTTTTTCCTTGGAACAGTCCTCTCTCGCTAAGATTGGACCAAAATCCCTGTGTAACTAACCTACCTCTCTCTCGCTAGATCTTTCCTGGTTTTCTTTTCTGTCTCTACTCTTGATGAATTTAGGTATGGAGCAGCTACTCTTATACACGTGGATCTTCCTCCTTACAGTGCAAAGCTATCTCTGCCGTGGCGACGGAGGCATTGCTTCTCACTACAGCCCACCATATGGCCGTGAGTGCACGCGAACACCCAATTTCATATATTGTACCTCTCTTTTTTCCTCTTTTCCTTCTTGTGGATTCAAGTCATTCCTTGTTTTGTTGGCAACTCTTTTTCTGGTGTTAAATACAGCGACGGCTTGTTATGGAAACGATCCAAGTCAGTTCCCGAGCAACATGATGTTTGCAGCAGCCGGTGATGGCATATGGGATAATGGAGCCGCCTGTGGGAGGACATTTCTGGTGAACACTTTATCTTCTCGCCGGCTTGGAGTTTGCATCCCGGACCAGACTGTCGTGGTCAAGATTGTGGACCGTGCCGTCTCCCGACCGGCACGACCGGCTGCCACTATTGTCCTATCAGATGCTGCGTTCAGTAAAATCTCATGTTCACCTTCATCTCCATTCGTATACGCTGAAATCCGAGCTATATAATTAGATTTCCCTTCTATTAATTGTCTGTCTCTCTTTGCTCTTATAAAGACAACAACAACATGTGGTTGTGGTTGGCGTCAAACCATGAATTCCCTTTCCTTTTGTCTTTTTAACGTTTATTTTATGTGCTATGAAGAAATAAAATAGAATTCAAGAAGTCGCGTGCTTGTGATTGCAGGCACAGAATACATGAACGCGATTAGATTCCAAATCCATCAATACCTCTCATCCCACAGCCTCTCATACAAACTCTTTCCCTACGCACTTTCGATTTTGTTAGATTAAACGATCGCTGGGAATTTAACCCTTACAAGGCCCTGGCTCTTTGTTAGTCAATACAAACAGATATTTTCAAAATAATCCAGATTCAGTCGGTAAATTTTTGAAAATTGGAAATTAGTGATGTTTTTTTCATATAATTAGGATTCAGTATCATTTTACTATTCATCAAGAATTTCTTTCAAAAATATCCTGAAAAGAAATCTTTTCACTCATTTAAATACAAATAAAGTTTGCAAGTCTTTTGAAGGTATTATTGAAAAAAATTTCATGAATAGTAAATGGGCTGGTTGTTTGGGGATACTCTGAAAATTATTAATAATAATAAACAAATAAAAACTATTAGGCCTTATTTGACAATGCTTCCAAACAGGAAAAACAATTCCTTCTTATAAAAATTGTTTTAGATAATGTTTGGTAAACATTTATTTATAAAATGCATTCAATTCTTAAACATAAGGAGTGGTAAGATCGGTTTTTTATATTAAACTCAGAAGAGAACAGTCCCAAGAAAAATGCCCCCTATAACTGACCAAACTATCACTGTAACAGCAAATTTAAAGAAGCAAAGGAGTTGATTGCTTCTGCATAATCAGATTCTCAGTAAAAGTAACTGCTTGTTTAAGTAGAAATAAGGGCTGAAAAAAATTGAAGGCTAATGATCATACCACTTGTGGCCCACTGAATTTGTTGAGAACAGGAGATAATACAGCTCCTAAAATGGAATTGACAGCAGAAATACCTGCTTCATTTCTTAGATTCAGCCCCAAAAATGAAGTCAGTAGAAAGATCTGCACAAAGCCGTAGAAAAAGCCCAGCAGAGCCTTCCCACAATTATCAAAATAAAACAGATATTTTTCGATTATCTTCATTAAGTGCATCAAGAAAATAAATAAGTTTACAAATAAAGAGGCAGGAATCCACTACCTTGATTTTTCGATCTAGCTGTCCATCAAGTGCAATGAATTCATTGAATTGTGAAACCTGAGAACCAAATCCTCCAACAGAGCCTTCCTCAACAGTTATCAGAAAGGCATGCTCTTCACAAAGTTGCCTGACAAGCTTGATGTCAAGGGGCTTGCAGAACCTTGCATCAGCAACAGTCACCATAATGCCAAAGTTGGCAAGAAAGAGACCGAGCTTTCAGGCAGTTCTGAACCATCACCCCATACCCAAGAAAAGCAATGTCTTTACCCTCTGCAAGAACTTTTCCCTTTCCAAGTATAAATGTATGCATCTGAAGCATGTAAAAATTCATGATCACACTGTTTATTTTTTATAATGCTTTCAGGAGAACTTCGACTCAGCAAGGCATTGTGTATATCATGTTGGAAGGATATTCTTGAGGTTTTGGTTATAATAAGATTGCTATTCCCTTCGCAGGGAAAACAGTTTGGATTATTATTCCATATTGGTAAGCACATGAAAGCATGCCTAAAGGGTGATAGGTGGCAACTCAAATATGGGTTAACTTCGTCCCTTGATTCTTTTTAACGATTACAGTGCTGTAAGGATTCTTGTTCCATATTGGAAAATTTGATTGTGCAGAAGAAACTGTGAAGCTGTTTTGGTAAAATTAAAAGAGAAAAAGTTTTCTATTTTAAAAACAAGTGAAGAAAAAAACTATTTGATAACATGCATTTAGTTGAAATCAACTATGATGTTAAAATTCAGTAAAAATTTGTTTGATAAGTTTAATGATCATGATCTAAAACTGGTCTATAATAATAATAGTGGTGTCAGTTATAGTTATTGTAGCACCAATGCTGATAATCTGTATAATCACTTTTAAGATAGGTTCTCATTATGGGCTGGATTATAACATTACATTGTAGAATTTAGCCCCATAATCCAACCAAATGTTCTTTTTAGATTATAGAATCGGATTTTAATAGAATCCAGATTTTATAATACCCACCAAACGTCCCTGAAGATTATAACCTCGTCCCTAAGAATAATTTTGCTGCGTGAACTGCCCTCAATGTCATTTTTTACTTCAGCTTATAGAAAAGCAAGAGACAGAGCATTTGTTGGATTAAGACGAATCTGTAGGACGACAAGCGATCAACCTGTCTAGCTCCCTATTCAGCTTTATGAATCCAGTAAATGAGGCATTAAGTAAAATGCTGTAGTTAAATTGTGCGCAGCCACCCGATTGTGTTATAGGCATTAGCAATACCTAATTTAATTACAAAAAGACCATACTTTCCTTCTTTTTTTTTTTTTGGTAATGGCTTAGTGTGGCAAGAGTTCTTGAGAAAAAAAGTATATCATCATGTATAGCTGGACAAGGGACAAATGCACTTGACTCCTCAATATATGAAGATAGGTATTTTATATTAATTTCAGAAAAGAACACTTCCAAGAAAAATGTCACCTAACTGACCAAACTATCCCAGTAACAGCAATTTAGAGAAGCAAGGAGTTGATTGCTTCTACAAAATCAGATTTTCAATAAAGAACTGCTTGTTTACCAAACACTGAATGTACATTGCTAATTCTGGGGCCAAATAAGCAAATACCAAACACAACCTTAAAATAACTTCGGAAAATTAGTGACACAAAGAGGCCACAAGGAAGAATTAATGACATGAGAGACTACATAACATTATTTAAACTAACATACTTCTCCACAGGTTCTTCAAATCAACATTCAGCCAATTTTTGATAGGTTGACCTTAAAAAATTTACTTTGTAAATTTGTATCTACTACATATAACAGGAGATGGCATCTTGGAGAATGTGACAAGCACAGGATTATTTTTTTTGTGGAAATTGGTTTTTAATGATACTTTTTCAAAAGAATTCAAATTCAGTGGTCAAATCTTGGTAATTGGTTTTTAGTGATACTTTTTTAACATAATTTAGCATTGGTACCATTTTACTGTTCATTAAGAGTTTCTTCTGAAAATGCCCTCAAAAGACTTTAAAAACCTTTTCACCCATTATGTTATAAGTGAGATTTGCAAGTCTTTTGAGGGCATTTCTGGAAGAAACTTTTAATGAACATTAAAATGACATCGATTCTCAATTATTTTAAAAAAGTAACACTAAAAACCAATTACCAAAATTTGGCCGACTGAATCTAAATTATGTTGAAAAATATCACTAAAAACCTATTTTCTCTATTTTTTTTTTCCCAATGTACTGTTATATTTTATTTCTATAGATCCAATTTAGTCCCTTTTTTTTAATACTTTCCAAAGAAAGTCCTTTAACAAATTTTAAGCCAATTCAAAGAGCCCCTACCAGATGGACAGTCCAAACTCGCCACATCATTCCTCCGTGTGGCAGAATCATCTAACCAGAATATTTTTTGCCAATAAACAGAAAAAATAAATAAATAACTTTAATAAAGGAACCACAGAATTTTCAGAAACTTTGAGAAGCATGTGGAATTCTTGGAGAAGAAAGTCCTGAAACTGATCTATAATTGTTTGGAATCAAAAAAGTTGATGGCCAATGTGTCCTTGGAAGAGTTTCTATTATGTGATAAGTTCCCAGATTAGTGAGGGAAGGAACTAAGGAAGTGCTTTGTTTTCCCTTTCTCCTGTTCTTAGTCTTAGGTACACAGATTGTGTATCTATACGACAATGTTTTTTCTTTCTAATCTCGTAATATATATATACCATCTTGATTACCGATAAAAAAAACTTTAATCTTCTTAAATCCTTGAGTCTCTAAGCATCACACTGTACAGGCTCGACAACCACCTGAATAAGAATATCCCCATATACACAATATTAGTATTGCAAGCAACCCTAGCTTTCGTCTCTCATTGTTAGTGTCGGCCAGCAGAATGCTTTCGCCGTTGGTGTTCTTTCCGATCTCTATGCATTTCCCAGGCAGAACAGTTGCAGATCAACCCCATATTTCTTCCATAATATCTAACTAGTTCTTTGGATCAAACAAAAAGATCAATCTCAGGAAAAAAAATATCTGGATATTTACAGTTTCAAGTTTACTCTGTTTTTGCATGTACATTACTATTGTACAGTTGGTAACAAATAATAATGATAAATTTCAGTGAATATTTATCAATAAGTATGCGAAGAACAAATGTAGGGGCTGAAAAAATTGAGGACCAATGATCATACCACTTGTGGCCTATCTGATTTTGTTGTGAACAGGAGATAATACAGCTCCTAAAATTGAATTGACAGCAGAAATAGCTGCTTGATATCTTAGATTCAGCCCCAAAAATAAAGTCAGTAGAAAGAGTTGCTCAAAGCCATAAGGAAAAGGCCCAGCTTTCTAGCACATTAACTGAAGCGCATCACGAGTACGCCCAAGCAGACACAATGCTGTGGCAGTAACGTGATGTCCAGTAAGTCCTGCAAGAGCTAGCTGTTCCGTTGGTGATGCATGTTCTATGTAGTTGTCTGGCAAAACAATCGGCCGCCACTAGAAATTTTTTTTTTTTTTTTTTTGATAAAGAAAAGATTAGTATTTATATAAGAGTAGAATTTTGGCAGTCAAAAATCCAACTTCCTTCCCACAATTATAAAATAAAACAAATATCTTTCGATAAACTTCATTAAGTGCATCAAGAAACTAAATAAGTTTACAAATAAAGAGGCAGGAATCCATTACCTTGATTTTTCCATCTAGCTGTCCATCAAGCGCAATGAATTGTGAGACATGTAACCTGGTCATTTTGGAGTACAACTAAACCAAATATCATTGGATTCTACATCCTGACTTCCATTCTTATGCAATCCAGTAATTCTACTTCACAGGTCTATGGCTGTTTTTTTTTTTTCCCTTTTGTCAAATATGATCATTGTTATTCCCATTTTAATATTATTACTATGTTGCTTTAGAAGGTTGGGCCTACCTATCCATTCTTTAGTATCAGATTTCAGTATCATCCCATCATCATTATCATTATTTTACTTCTGAACAGAACGTCCAAGGTTGACAGATATGTGTGCAGAATGCGAGAAAAAGATTGACCATGGAGATGAGTACATATGTTGTATGGATTGCTCTCATCCTTACATTACTGACAAGAATACCAAATTAGGTTATTGTAAGACGGGTTCAGAGCTTGCCGTGCAGCTAAAACCAAGAGGTACTTGTAGGGCTTCTTGACTATAGTTATTTTAAATTCTTCCTCACATATGTTTTCTTTGGCCTACAGAAGTTGTCAAATGGGTTGCTGGGCCATGGATGCCTTGTTCGTCTCCTTGTAATGGGGGACTTCGGTATCGAGATGTAGAATGCTTTGGCGAAATAGAAGATGCATCTATCCCACGTTATCCTGTGGATGACAGTAAATGCTCCAAAGAAGAAATGGTGGGGGAAACAAATGGTTATAAAACTTCCAGGACATTGTGGATTTTCTTTATGTCCCATTAATCCTACTCTTCCTCTCTTAAAACATATCTAATTTGAAAATGACAAATTAGAAATATAAGTGAATCTCCAAATTACTTGCGGGGATATGAGTTATGGAGGCAGTAGTAGTACGGGTTACATGGCTTACACATTCTCTTTTCTTACTAGAATTAGATTGGTTTATTCATGAACATTAGTTATTTCTGAGATAAATATCTTAATATACTGCTGAATTTGAGTACCTTGGATTTCTAAGCAGTGATTCTCTGATTTCATTGGACAACAGCCTGCCAGACAGGAACCATGTAATTTGAGAAGCTGCGTTGACTTTAGGATTGGTGAATCAGAGGCAAGCACAAACAAACGTAGGATGTCAGTCTGGATGGTTATACTGCTCATTCTTCTTGGGGTTGCCGCTGTTGGAGGTCCTGGGTTTGCAGGATACATTTTTTACAAGAGGTGCTTTCTGGCTAATATAGTTTATGAATTTACTATTCTGACTGCTGAACTTGAATGGTTTGATGTCATCTTGGAGATCTCCTTTACCGATAATGAAAAATTCATCTGCTGGATGATCATAATTACCTATCGCATTCTTTTCAGATGAAAAATCCATTCTTTTGAAAAGATTAATGACATAAAAATATTTTGATCGTATTCCAGGAAGATTAAGGCTATGTTTTGAACCTTGGATTTAGGAAGAAAAGAAAAGAAAATGCTAAAATTTTCTTTTTTCTTATTTAGTTTAGATGAAGGAAAATGATATTTTCTCTCCAAATTTTCTCTCCATCTTTCTCTCAAATGTAAAAATTTTTCTTTCCAAAAAAGTAAAAATTTTGAAAGAAAAAAAATGCACCATCACTTATCACTATTCACACCACCTACCCACCCCACTGGCACCATGCACAGCCACCACCCACCACTATCACCTATCATCACCACCTACCACCACCCACCATTGCCAACCACCACCCACCATCATCTGGCACCACCACCACCCACCAGCCGCCACTACCGCCAACCACCACCACCACCATCTCCCGCCAACACCACCACCCACTGTCGCCCGCCACCACCACCCACCGCCCACTACCCCAACCCATCTTATTAAAATATATTTTTCTTTTCTTTTCATTTCTCATCTCATCCAAACATAAGAAAAGGAAAGAAAACCAATATTTTTCTTTTCTTTTCTTTTTTTTTCTTGTTTTTCCTCCCTAAATCCAAGGCTCCAGAGACAACCTAACATAGAAACGGTTGATATAAAATATTTCATTTTGTTTTCCACCCACCTAACTAGTCTGTAGGTGACTCTAGAAGTAAGATCAAGGAATTGGTCCTGTTTTTAGGCACCCATGGATTAAAGGAGGCCCAAGACAGATATTGAATTTCTTATCTCGTTTAATAGAGAACGTTCTTGACAGAACACCGTTAATGTCTCTAGGGGTATTTGTGTCTATAAATAGTTCAAATTTTTGCCGGTTAATGAACTGATCAGTGATTTCACGGTAAGTAGAAATGATATGGACTTACTGGGATTAGCTTTAACGAAGATTATAACCTCGTCCCCATGTATAAGACTAGTGGTGGCACGTGCATGCTACAACTCCTCAATTCAATAATTATAGCATAGAAGTAAGGGTGGGGTTTAAATTTGAAAGTAGAAAGAATAATGGCATGGTTGTTATAGTTTATGATTTTTTTGCTTGTAGACAGTAATCCTTGAAAGAAAAAAAAAGGAGGGCCAGGATCTAAAGAATATTCTCCAGTATTAGCTTTACTAATAATATAGATATAGATTACAGTAGTTTTGTTGTGTGAGCTAATTGTGATGCCCTCAATGTCATTTTTTATTTCAGCTTATAGAAAAGCAAGAGACATAGCCTTTATTGGATTAAGATGAATATTCACCTTTGTGAATCTACTAATTAAGCCATTAAGTAAAATGCTGTAACTAATTTTTGCGCAACTCAAGCTCCAACGCACCTAGGCGTGACGCCTGCTTTTAACCTTATATCTTCTGCTGATTCAAGGTTTGCATTTTTAGCATATATCTTTGTGCAAAATAGATTGCTTACATAATAGAAGCAACACGTATTGATAAGGGAAGGCTTCACTATGTATATAAGAAGGCTACAATGTTTCAACACTCCTCCCCCCAACAAGAACATAAATGGAAAGGACAAACACAAGGCACACACACTGTAAATACAAAAATACAAATATAAATGTCAAGATAAAGGACAAACACAAGGCACACACACTCTGGATACAAAAATACAAATATAAATGTCAAGATAAACTTATCCTCCGGAGTCAAAAATAATACCTCTTGCTCTAATACCATATTAAGCAACCGTTGAAATTGGGAGCCGATTTCACTTGGCCATGCTTAAACGCCTAAGTGTGACATGGTAAAATTGGGAACAAAATACAAATAGCGTGACATGGTAAAATTGGGAACAAAATACAAATAGGTAAGCTGATCCACCTGTAAAAGTTCAAACCACAGGCTTACGGGATTGATCTTGGCCTGACTAGATTAGGAATTCGATTGTGAGCCCAAATCATGGCCACGGGCTCCACATTGGGCCAAACTCATAAATCCAAATTTGTGACTATAGCGGGCAAAACTTGAAGCCCTTACACATGCCCAAATAAATGGTCCAATTAATTTAAACGAACCTACTTAGCTTGGGTGACCTAAAGTATCTAAGGAGTTCCTGGGCTGCAACCGAATCACCTAGCCAAAATCTTAGTGTAGACCAAATTTAAATGGGTGACTACCTATACCCTTATAGGTAGTGGCGACTCTTAAACAACCCAACTAAAATAAAAGAAATAAAAAGGGTCAACAGACATAAGAGCCGACAATTTCTGAACTGACCCATCAATTCAGCTGAACCTACCCGGATTAAATAGGTTCGTGTTAACCCATTTATTAATTGGGTTGGGTTGGGCTTAGATTTTCTCAACACATTTGAAAACGGGTCAACCCGAACTGAAATCGCCCACTCGTTGGTACCCGTTTGAATTTTAAGTTTATTTTTTATCCCTTATTTTTGTCTCTTATACCATGTTTGTATTCTATTTTATTATGTTATTAAGTATACTTAGCTAATTAAATACATTAATTTCTATATTTTGGGACCTTAATCATTAAATTATTTTTAAGACTATTATAATTTAATTAATTTTGATAATAATATTATTGCCAAATCTATGGAAGTAGATTTGCTACGCAATAAATAGTTAGTATGAATATATAGTGTATTATATACACTTTACAAGATATTTTATATATAATGCATATAAGACTAACTATTATAATTTTATTTAGATCTATTTAATTCCTTTTATATAATTCTAAACTTCTTTACTAGTAAAATTTACCTTTTTTCAAAATAAATCATGTTTATTAAACTTTTTCATAGTAGAATTGAAATTATAATATGTTATATAGTTTTATGTAAGCATTTTTTAAAATAGAACGAAAATAAAAATTAATTAATTAATTAATAAAAAATAAATGGGTTGGATTGGGTTCAACCCATTTATCACAAAGTTGGGTTTGAGTTGGTGATTTCTCAACCCGTCCTAACCCGTTTGTAACCCACTCGAACCCAACCTATTTCTACCTCTAAATGCCAAAATCCACAACGACTCACGCCAGTCTGAGTCAGCTGGGCAAAAAACCCAGTGTACACAAGCTGCACATCACATTTTCAATTTTTGTTCATCAAATTGCGGCACAAAAATTTGCATGTGCATTGAATATATTTGTGTATCTTGGTGTCCCTATTACATATGTATATTTATATACGTAAGTTTGGTTATTTTTGTTTCTTTCTCTTGTATTTGTGTAGATTTGGGTGTCTATTATGTACCTACATTTTTGCTAGTGAATATTTGCTGAATAATTTCTGTTTTTATGCAACAAGTTGAAGTAGTTTCTAATAGCCTCAGTTTGTACGTTGCAACAATCATATCTTAAAGCTTTTACAATGAAAATATTACACTTCACAACAATCATACCTAAAAGCTTTTACAATAAAAATATTACACTTCACACACAAGATGTAAACATCTTCACAAGCTTTCCGGACCTATCCCAACCAATGTACATTGGTTTCTTTATAAATCCATCTTCCTTCGCAATCGATTAACCTTCACTATAGCAATCATTAGTATATATTCTTTCATGTCATCAAAGAACTGAAAGTAGGCATGCCTCCAGGATCTCTTTAATATTAAAATTCCACATACAACCCAAAACCCTGTTGCAAATCCCAATCCCATGGCGATATAGAACCATAAGTCTTCAGATTCAACACCATCTTGGTTTTCACCATGAACAAGTGATGGGGCATGAACAGTTTCATCATTCGGGCAAACCATCGTTAGAGGAGGTCCGCAGAGTTCAGAATTACCTTCATAAATTGATGAATCATTGAGAGTCTGTAGCTGGTTTCCTGATGGAATTCTCCCACACAAGTTATTGTGAGACAAATTCAAGTGGTTTAGGAATGTTAAAGAAGATATGCTTGAAGGAATCATGCCAGTAAGTAGATTTCTTGACAAATCAAGTGTTTCTAACAATTTCAAACTCCCAATCTTCCTTGGAATTTCTCCTGTAAGAAAATTCATTGACAAGTTCAAGGTACCCAATAGAGACAAGTTTGTTAGTTCTTTTGGGATCTCTCCAGAAAGTCTATTCCTTGAAAGGTCTATGATCCTGACAAAGTGAAGAGTTTCATCATACTCTAATTCCCTTCCTTTCATAACTAACTCCATATGCTCCAGCCAACTATTGTTGTAAGCTTCATGCCCAATCATACCATTCAAATTTCCCAAACATGAAGGGATGAGTCCTGACAAATTGTTATGTCCGAGATCCAAGATATGAACGTTAGAAATACGACATAGCTGTGGAGGAATAGTACCAGTAAAAAAGTTAGATTGCAAGCTCAGAACTATCAAATGTGATAATCTGTCTCCTGCCCATGATGGTATGTTCCCAGAGAGTCTATTCTTTCCAAGATCAAGGGACCTTAATTCTGTGCACTTGCTCAAGGCTGTAGGAAATTCCCCATAAAGATCATTATCGCTGAGTCTTAACATCTGAAGTTGGAGCAAATAGCCCATTGAACTCGGAATGCTTCCTGATAGATTGTTATGCGATAGATCTATATACTCCAAGTATGGTAAATCCTTCCAAAAATGTGGAATTTCTCCAGATAAATGATTGTTTGAAAGAGTAAGTACCGTCAAATTCTGAAGGCTACTAATGGATGAAGGAATGGTACCACTCAAGGAGTTCTTAGAGAGATGCAATTCAATCAATGTTGGCCACATTATATAACCAATCTCAAGAGGAATGTGCCCAGAAAACAAATTATCATCCAGTTTTAGAGTGTCCACATTAGACCATAGTGGCAAGTCACCCTCTAAACGATTTGAATCTAGGCAAACAACTGCTTGATAGCCAAATGATAATGATTTCGGAACCCTTCCTTTTATCTGATTATGAGACAGATCTAAGGCATAAATCTGGGAAGATAACTCCCACATTAAATTCGGTATGGTATCCGAAATTCCAACATTCTTAAGCTTTAGCTCTTTGAGTTCCTTTTGTGTTTGAAGCCATACAGGAAATATCGGGCCCATATTGAAGTTAGCCAAGTAGATACTTTCAAGTCTAAAAGGGGGAATCCAGTCTTTTGTCACATTGAAAACAATGGAATTTTTTGATGACTCCAAATTGATGTCCAAGAGTTTCAATCTCGTGAGATTACTGAAGTGAGCATCGGTTAAGACACCCACCCATGAATTCCCATCTAGACACAATTCGACCAACTCTGAGAGTTGTCCAATGCTTTCTGGAATAGTCCCATTCATGTGATTGGCAGAGATATAGAACTCTTTCAAAGAAGACAAGCTACTGATTGAAGCAGGGATTGAACCACAAAATGAATTAAATGATAGTTGAAGAAATCTCAATCTCTCAAGCGATCCTAAGGATTCAGGTAAATGCCCAGTGAGTTTGTTATGCCCCAAGTCTAACATCTCCAAGCTATTCTTAGTACAAAGAGACAAATAATCCACAAAATCAGATATCCCTCCACCAATGGAGGTGAATGAGAGCTCTAAACTCTTCAACTTACAAAGCTTACCAAAAGTTCTTGGTATTTGGCCCTCAATGCCTGAATTATTGGTAAGAAAAAGCTCTTGAAGAGAAGTCACATTTGCAAAAGCATCAGGAATGTGACCTTGGAAGTAATTGTAGCTGAGGTCCAATTTCACAAGCTTGCTACTAAACAACCACTGAGGTATTGAAGAGTTAAAATTATTGTTAGAAAGATCAAGGACCACAAGAGAAGTAAAATTAACGAAAGAATGGGTGAGAGGAAGATTATCAAGTTTACAATTTGATAAGTGCAATTCTGATAGAGAAGGAAGCATATTAACTGCTTGTACCCAATCACCCCTTGCATATCCGAGGTCCACATGTCCCATGTTAAGATATTCCAAAGAAGTTAGACCAGAAAGCCAGTGCAGATTGTCCACATACAATATTAGATCAAAACTGGAGTAGGAGTCTGAATAGAGATTAAGATATTGCAAGGCTGACAAATTTCCAAGTTGAACCGGAACTTTTCCGGCAAATGATGCATGGGAGAGGTCGAGGTAAGTTAATGTGTTAAGTGATCCAATGAATTCCGGGATAGGGATTCCAGCAAAATTATTCCAGCTTAGATCCAAGTAACTCAAGTATTTCAAACCAAGCAAAAAAGGATCTATCTTACCTCCTATACAGGAGTTACTGTATGCTGCGACGTCATCTTCCTCATCTGCACCTCTGTTTTGGAGTTGATATGGGTTTTGAAGGTTGACCTTAACTACTTGTCTTGTTACGTTGTTGCATTCAACACCCCTCCATTTACAACAATCATCACCTATCCAAGAAGACAACCGGCCAGAAGGATCTTTCAACCCTTCTTTAAAGCTGAGAAGTGCTTTCCTTTCGGCCTTAATGCAACCATTGTGAGGCAATTCTTTACAAAATGTAAGTTTGATGGTTCCTGAGGATGAAATGACAGTAAAAACGAGAAGAAGGAAAAGAAGTTTAATGGAGGAAACGGTGTCATCCATGCTTTTCATTGCATGCTTAGTGCAAGTATGCGGGAGTGTTTTTAAAGACCCAAACTTTTGAATTTTGACTTTTAGTGAACCTTTATGAAAGTAATTAATTTTTAGTGATATTTCACTATTACAAACCAACTACTCTAAGAATGCCCTTACATCACTTACTCAAATGGCTTGTACAAGTCATTTTAAAAGGTACAAGTTATTTTATTGACTTGTATAAGCCATTTTATTGTTTTTACAAGTCACATGAGTGAGTGGTATATGGGCATTCTTGAAAGAGTTTGTTCATAACATTAAAATGTCACTGAAATTTAATTATTTTGATAAAGATTTCTTAAAAGTTAAAACTCAAAACTTTACTGACTGAATTTTAATTATTTTCAAAAAGCATTTCTTGCTTCCGAAAAAGCCATCTAACTCTTTCGAAAAAGTCATCTATCTTTACACCTTACACCTGCTCGACTAAATAAGTAATATTTACAAAAAGTAAGTTTGATTGCTTTTAAGGGGCAAAGACCAGACAAAACAAGAAGGAAAATAAGTTTAATGGAGGAGAGTGCAGGTATGCTTGGGGGGTTGAAATCCTGTAGATCCTTTATCTACCTCTTATGTGGATCTCCACAGGATTGTGCCATGTGCCCATTGAATGGTATAAATGTAATTTTCTTAAATGCTTCAAAAGGTACTTGGTACAATCCTGTGGAGGGTCTATATAAAGGGCGTAGATAGACGGTCTACAAGAAGCGCGGATTGTTTTTAAATACCCCAAAATCTTCACAAATCAAAGTCTTTGTATTTCTATTTGCTTCTTCTTCTTTTTTCCAAAAAGCCATATATCTTTACACCTCCTTGACTAAATAAGTTATCTTGACCAGGATGGTATCATCTGCTACCATTTACCGTTATTGTTTATACAGCGATCATGGGATGCTATTGTGTGGAGCATGTCATGGTTAGGCTTTTTTTAATAAATTTTTTTTTTTACATTTTCAGAAGGAAAAATGTTGTAATTGTCGGATTGTCCATGTGTCAGCATCTAAATAAAGCTACAATGACAACAACATGCAATGGCAGCGGACGATTTCAAACAATCTTAACCTACTTCCGATATGATAGCGTCCGGAGAAGGACTCATCTTGTGCGTCATTTGTAGAACAGAAAGAGAGGTAACAACAAAAATAAAAGAAAGAGATTTCGACAAGACTTGAAGTTGGTTGGTCTCCACGGAAGGAGGGAGGTCTTTTTTTTTCCTTTCTTTTTTGCTTCTAGTCTTCAAAGATGACCATCCAAGTTTTTCATGGCATGATCAGTGCGAGTATGCAAGGGATTTTTAAAGACGCAAAGTCTTCACAAGTCAAAAAGTCTCCGAATTTGTAGTTGCTTACAATAATTTTTTCGAAAAAAACCTTCTATTGCGCCATTTGTAGAACAGAAAGAGAGAGAGCAACAAAAATAAAAGAAAGACATTTCGAGAAGATTTGAAGATGGTTGGTCTCCACGGAAGGAGGGTGGTCTTTTTTTTTTCCTTTCTTTTTTTCTTTTTAGTCTTCCAAGATGACCATCCAAGTTTTTCATGGCATGATCAGTGCGAGTATGAAAGGGATTTTTAAGGACGCAAAGTCTTCGATCACAAGTCAAAAAGTCTTCGGATTTGTAGTTGGATACATCAATTTTTTCCAAAGAAACCTTCTATCTTTACATTTACTCTAGTTAATTAACAAGGAATCTTGACTTACTTTGCTACCGATCAGCGATCTAGTTAATTAACAAGGAATCTTGACTTACTTTGCTACCGATCAGCGATCGTGCAGGACCTTAGAGCTGGCAAAATGCCACCCGACCCGACGGGTCAACCCAATTAACCCTCTTATAAACGGTCAACCCGATTAACCCTCTTAAAACGGGTTGGGATGACCCGTTCATTAATTTGGTTGGGTAAACCCCAACCTGCCAGTAATTAGGTCAACCCGATTATAACCCAACAGGTAAACCGATTAAAAAAAAAAGATGGCAAAAGTGTCATGTTTCAACCTGATTAACCACAAAACCCGACCCGAATCCGGTACAACCCAATCCAATTAACCCCCCAACCCTATTTTAATAATATTTTTTGAAAAATAAAAATAAAAAAATAATAATAAACAGGTTGACAAGTTAAACCCGTTTATTAGCGGGTTGGGAGTTTTCCAACCCACCTTAATTTAGTCCAACCCGATTATGATCCGATTAACCCCCAACCCGACCCGACTCGACTCGTTGCCAACTCTAGTGTAGGTTTTGGCTCATCTTATGCACAAGCAAGGATTGGGCGTGGGTGGCTTTGAATCAGCTAGATTGGGCGTGGGTGGCTTTGAATCAGCTAGAGCCAAGAAGCTATAAGATCTGCTGGGGCGTTATTAGATGCGCATCACATCACATGTATCCCCACAACGCGCGCGCATATGTGTCACACTTCATGGCATTTGAGAAGCGTTGAAAAAGGTTCGTCTCCAAGGAAGGAGGGAGTTTTTTTGTTTTTTTTCCTTTCTTGTATTTCCAATCACATGAACAAGAGATCGTAAGTAAGCTGAAATCACACAAATCAAAGACTCTATACATATGCTCTGCGCCCTTTACATCTATCTATCTATCTATCTTCTATATCTATACTATTGTAAAGGCTATTATAAAGGGAAGAGGGGGAAATATTCCCTTAAGATTCCGGCCTCCTTTTTTCTTTCCAACTATTGCCCTCTCCAACTACAACAATCCTAAACAATAACTACCCCACTACTCTCAAACTTAACCGCCTACTTATATGCCACATTAAAGGTAAGGATGAGCAATGTGGATGCGCCTCCCCTAGTATATATATACTGCTATTAAAAACATGAACTACCTTAAGGGTTTTTCATTTTTAAGGGTTTTTCATTTTTCACATACCAAAAATATCCTTCCCTAGAGTAATTAGGCGTGGAGACATTTAATAAAATGCTAATATATTATATTATATTATACCATACAGATTAATATATTCTTTTTATTTAAAATACAATCTCCCCTTGCAGGGTTTAAATGGATTAAAGGAAAAAAAATTTTATTTATTAAATAAAAGACGTTTATCCTTTAGAGTCATAATAGTCTAGATGATCAATTCGAAATCCTTATCTAATAAAATCAAAATAAGAAAATCCCACAAAAAACAAAAACAAAAAAACAAAAAGGAGAATTAATAACATACGAGGATATTTAGACTATTAATTAATAACATATGAGGATAATTTTTATTTTTATCTTAAATTTATCAATAATAATAGCCTATTATCCTTTTTAAGTCACTTTTATTTTTTATTTTACATTATTTGTATGTAAAATCATTTTGCCCTTTTAGAGTCCTATATTGTTGATGCTTAAAGAAAAAAAATGAGTTACCCAATCTAGAATTATATATAGCACTTTGTAGATGACCATTTTTTATACTTGACATGTCACCCATATAATGACTTGTCATGGATTATTTGTCATATGACAGAAACAGATTTATCATGGGTTATTTGTTACCAGACAGAAACCATAATCGTTAGTAGCCAGTGATGAGACTTTGCATGTTGACCTAGAATGACGTAGACATCAAGTAATCTACAGTTTCACATGCCAACATGTGAGACCCCGTATGTATCAATCAGAGAGCTTTGTTCCTTATCATGTTAATATTTGAAAGCCTTATCTTATATTTGATATTTATCTTGAACCTAGACATTTATGAGACCAAATTCATGATAAACATGAAAACATTCTTAAAGCCTCAGATTGTGACAAGTGTCACAATTTTAGAGACCTCCCATTGTTTCTATAAATATAAGAACCCTTTTTCAATGGAGTAACCTTTGGCTTCTTGGAACAAAACTAGATCCCTAATTCCTTGACTACTTGGAGCAATACTTCTTTTTCTCTAAGCCTTCTTCAAATCTACCAAGAATTCTCTAGGTCCACATTTGGGTTTTTATGTCTTCTTAGGGCTAGCAATGGGTCGGATATATATCCGAATCCGACCCGAATCCGATCCGAAATTACCGAATTCGGATATAGGATTTAGATCCACGATTCGGATACGGATCCAAATTCAGATATACATGTATCCGATCCGAAAAAGATCCAAACCGAAAACATACTTATAGTATATATAAACTTAGCTCAGACCATGGTTCAACCATAAGTTAAAAGGGTTCAACTATCATTCGATCATTAGACACATGGATTTGTGTTAAAATTTATAGTTACATTTACTTTAATTGTTAAAATTGTTTTTTTAAGTTTCAAGTTCAAACAAGCTCGAATTCGAATTTCGGTTTTGAATTCGGATTTAGGATCGGATATCGGATCGAATTCGGATTTCAGATATTCATTGAATTTCGAATTCGGATTTAAGTATTAAAGATCCATCGGATATCGGTAAAATTTTTTCGGATTGGATACAGATTTTAGCAGATCCATACCGTATTCGACCGATTGCCACCCCTATGTCTTCTATACATTCTGCAACCATTAAAGAAACTCTCTAGCTTGGTATACGTGAAGATCACTTGAGTATCTCCCATTTGTCATTCTAGCCATTACCTACTTGTTACGCCTTATCGACTTCAACCCCTTTTCTATTCAATAATGGCGTGGGAATGGCTGCTGAGTCGGCAGTTTAGGCCAACGTCAAATGCACCTTTCCTACTCAAAATCAAGATTTAAAGACACATCATCAGCATTTTGACACTATGGAGACAACATTAAAAACATGGATGTGGATACAAAAAAGGCACCTACACACTTTTATCATATGTTATTTATGTTAAAATAATCTTTATCCTTTAGAGTGAAAGAATGAATAAATATGATTATAATTATATTATTTCATCAACTTTCTAGAAGTTTATCTAAATATTTTATTTTATATTAGTTTAATCATAACAAAATATTTATCTTGACTCCCACGTTAATTATCGATCAAAAGAAAAAGAAAATCATACTATAATCCAAAATCTCCTTATCTAATGAAGGTTGTGATTAAATTGTAAAAATAAATATAGAACATTATTTTCATTTAACAATTTTAATTGACTATTAATTTTTATTTAATTGTATTTTAATATAATTAATAACTGTAGTATAAATCTTAATATATTCTTGAGATATATTGGCTGCTATTTTATAAATGACTATATGTAAAAAATGGTTTCTTAATTATAATATAAAAATATATATGTAGAAAAATTAGTATAGATAATTATATTAAATAAGTATATGTAATAAGAACTTGCATATATATTATATTGTAATTAATTAATTTTGTTTTTACTTATAGTCATTTATAAATAATAATTATTAGCATATAGGTGTAAAAGTGACTTTTAATGAAAAGGAATTTTTTTTCCATTTTACAAATAATTTTCTTATATTAAATAACAAGGTAAAATGATAACAGATTTGCCATACTACAAATTAATTAAGATTATTATTTATATTTATTAATTAACAATAGACTATGACAAATAAAAAATTGTAAAAAATAACTTAATATATTATAAAAGGATTTGGTACCCTAGCGTAGTAATCTATTTAATGACTAAAAGGCTACCATTTTCTGAGCAAGTTCATTTTCTTTTCTTCCTTAGTTATCATAAAGCTATGTAGTATGTAATATATTGCATTTTATTCAACTTCATCAAGTTAAGCCGCACAATAAAACGTTTTATTGAAATGAATACTTGTTTAGATATATGACATATTGAACTACAATTTGGGGACAATATATCTCATTTGAAGAAATACTTATTGTTTGCAATAAAATTTTCAATTGTTGTCTCTAGAACATTTTTATCATCATTGCATTTAAATATATTTTTCAAACAGAAAAAAAAACAAAATAAAACACGTATTTAGTTTCTAATGAAAGCAAGATATTTATTAAATTCATTTCTTTCATCCAACTACAATGAAAACAAATATTTTTATTCTTAATAAAATAATATGTTTATAAAATTCGTCATTTTTCAATATGTCTATAATAAACAATAACATATATTTATTTCCAAATTATAAGTACATAAGTAGGGGTTTAGAATAACTTTTGAAAGTACGCATAAAATAATTTTTTTAATTTGAGGTGTATTAGGAGCTTATATCATTTTACTATAATAAAACAAAATTTTTTAGAGCTAAAGTTGAGCTAAAAGATTAATAGCTGTGAGACATGGAAAATCAACCGAATTGATTCCCTATCATCACATGGGCTCAAGAAAAAGGGAGGAGTCGCCACCATTCTTTTTAGGTGTGAATGGACACCAAAACAATGAAAATACAATACAAAGGCAAAAATTAAAGTAAAATACAATAAAAAACAAAAGATACCAGAGATGGGTAAGAAGATTAGATTATGAATAGGGGAAGGTGTTAGACACCCCCATTCATCCACACAAGATAGTTGCCAAGTATTGTTCATGCTCAAAATAAAGAAAGCTTGCCAATTATAATAAAACAAAAGCTTAAAAATAATTAAACACATGTATGATTTCTCCACATGAGAAGTCCAATGAATTCTAGACCCTCTTTGTGGAGATATCACTTCTAAGACATTCCCAATTAATGAAAATCCAAATGAAACTTGAATACAAGTAAGTTAAGGTCAATCCAGAAAACTCGGTAAAAGATGAAGCCTTTTGACCATAAATCATTCAAATTAAATTCAAATTGAATGAAACCAATGCCAATTGAAAGATTATGGCAAATAGAAGGCTCAGTAAAATTTTCAAGTAAATCCAATTAAAATCCCAAGATTTATGCTGGTTTGAAATTTGCTGTTATGATTTAACAAAAGTGGCAAGTGGACAACTTTGAAAACATATTTGTGGAGGTTGACTCTATATAAATCCTTGAAAACTTGCATGAATGAAGTATGAAGTGTCATCTTTCACTTGAAATAGGCCTCATACCAAACTCCATTCGAATGTGACTTATGTGACCTCCCGAACATGCCTAGAGGGTCACAGATTAACCCAGAATTCTACTATTTAGCAGTTCTGAGTCAATCAAACACACAAGTCACAAATGAAATTGAAAAGTCTTAAAACCAATTGGATTTAAAAGTAGACTCATAAAGGAAAACACAGAAATCAAAATCACTCAAATCGGACTTAAAACGAGCAAATGGTGCTCAGTCAAAGTGACAAGTTCAGCAATCTGGCCTGAACTGACCTGTCGACTTTGATCAAATGGTGTCAAAAATCCACTCCATAAAAATTAATGAAATTTTACAGATAAAAACTAGACAATCTCACCTTTCATATGTCTTTAGAATCACTCCAAAATTCATCCGGATGATGAAGTTATGAGTGTTCAAAGATGGGGTATAAGTGCTATCCTGATTTAAACATTTTAAGAAAAACCAACCCAAAACAGTGAGCAAGTGTGTGTAATCTGTGCAACTTGAATTCAAAATCATTTGAAATGAATGCAAAATCCTCCAGAAAGATGTAGGGCATGAATTTGGTTCAAAACTCTCATGAATTGGAGAGAAAATACCAAAATCCCCAAAATTAAGCCAGAATGCTCAAAACTGAGAGGCTAGACCATGAGGTATTCTCTACTCAAAGAAAAACTTGCTTGTAATCTTTGGAAATCATCAGAACATGTCCACGAAAGATTTTGGGCAAGGAATCGATTCATTTATCTTATTGATTAAGAGAACGAATCAAATATGCCCATTTTGAGACAGAAATCCCGATTTGAGAGATTATGTTATAAAAAGCCTCCTCTCAAAGGGGATTACTTGAAATCCATTGAAGGATCACAAAAAGCTTGATCTAAGGCCATTTGTTTCAGATCTATCACAATGAATATGATAGATCTAAAATACAAGCCTATTTCATCAAAAACAAGAGTATTTGTGCATGTGTAAAAACAATCTTTTTTCGGAGGGAATGAAGATCCAATGCTATAAAGAGCATAGATTTAGGTATTCTCTTCAGAAAATGAAATTAAGTTCATAAAAATAATCAATACACATGAATCACAACATATACATTCAAATATGCATTAATCAAATGGGGGTTCTACAACTAGGGTTACATTCCCAGTCTCGTTTCCCCTAGTTCTCTCTTCACCTTTTACGGCTAGAAATAATCTTGAGGTACTTTGAATAGGGAATGGGGTTTCACACAACAGTAGGCCAATACGAGAGTTCTATGACTAAGGTTCCATTCCCATTCTCGTTTCCCCTAAATCTCTCTTCACGTTTTACAGCTAGAGAGAGTCTCAAGGTACTTTGAGTAGGGAATGGGGTTCCAAGCACAAGCAGACCATTACTCTACAGAAATGGAGAAAGAAGAACTAACCCTAGAATTTAAAAACAGAAAATTAAAAGAAGGTTAAGGCTTACCTGGATTCCTAGAAGCAATGCGGCAGCGGTTCCCTTCTTCACTTGGAGCTCTTCAATCTCCAACTTCTGGCCATTTGTTTGAGGAGAGGCTTCCTATTTATAGGCAAAGACTAGGGCAAAGGGGAACCCTAATAGTAGACACAAGGATGTGTCTAGAATCCCTCCACTTAACCAAAGGCTATTTTCGAGAATTCCCACTCTTAGAATAGGGATAGACAGTAAAAAGTGCAAACTTTCGGAATTTTCCAATTTCTGCAGCAAAATACTTGTATCCGACAACTCAGGTTGGATACAAACAAAAATCTTTGTACCCAACATAAAATTTCGGATACAAAGCAAAAGGCTTGTATCCGACATTATATGTCGAATACAAAAAAAAAAAAAAAAAAAGCTTCTTTGCACAGCTTTTGCATGGCACTGACCCTTGCCTGCACAGGCAATACTTATTTATATGTAATATCATTTAAGTAAATGTTCTCGTATTTTTTAATCTCCATTTACTTAAGATATTACATGTAAATAAGCAAACACTTCCCCGTTTGAATCCATTAAAAATAGTTCCAGGCCCAAATTCCAAATGAATTAAAAGTCAACTTTTCAATTCAAGGCAAAATTCCGGTTTTTCAGGTCATGTAAAAAGGTTCAATATGTTAATACCAAGGTATTCGTCAAGATTTAAAATCTCAAAAAATTCATTTATTCAATAACATTGCTAAAAACCTAATTACCGGAAAAAATTATTTTGAAATCTTGTTTTAAAAAAAATTTTATTTTCTGGGATGAAAAGTCAACAAAATTCAACCGGAAAAAGTTTGACTTTGCACAAAAGATTGAATTCAGGCCTTTTCCTCATGGTTTTGGATTCAAATGGATTAAGGATCTCAAACCCGATGCTAAGAATTGAGAATTCCAATAAAATATTTCTCTCCTTCAAGGTTTATCAAAAAATCACGCAATTTTAAAGTGTCTACAATAGCTCAAATTTAGGTAAAAGTCCATGCAAAATATTGGTAGAATATGTCTTTTAAGTTAAAAAAATAAGTGTTTTTGTTATAGGTTTTGGGTTATTATCTACCTATAATATAATATTAAAGTTACTATCTATCCACAATATATAATATAATCGTAATGGAATCATATTGATGATCTTTAATATCGTATTACATTAATATATAATATAAGTTTAGTAGAAAAGGGGAAGTGTTTAAAATAAGAATTATTGTTAACAAAGAAGGACACACGTCACATACCAATAAGAGTGGTGTTCAGATTGTAAGTACTAATTCCTGATTTATTCTTATATCGCATTAGTAACTCAAGAAACAGCAATCAAATAGTGATTTAATAGCACTGATGATGAATGAAGGTGAAACCTATAGAAAAAGGAGGGTAATAGGAGTGTAGGAGAATAGGTGGCCTATTTCACAAGCACTCATCTCTTCGGACGTTTTAAGAGAGGTTGTAAAATTCTACCAAGCGGACAATATCGGCACAAAGCTCCTCAATACGGGAGCATGAGAAACAGCTGACTCTCTCCTTTTATATACTATCAGGATTTTTTTTTTGGTAGAATTGTATACTAGCAGGATGCCGGTGCGTAGTGGCTTAAAACTATTTTTTCATTTTTTAAATTTTCCAAATCACTATTTTTTTTTTTTTTAAAATTTTCGTAATCATGCTTGTCAACCAAATATTTGTTTTTGGTTCATGCATTAAGCTGAAGGCTTTTGGGATTCAATCCAACATTTAGTATTTCATAAAAAAGCTTGGTAACATTTAGATTGTAAGTTAGATTATAATGTTGGATAGCACCATTCAAATTTTTATTTCTTTTATTTTAATATCATTATTTTTTACTTTTTTTTTTTGAAAAAAATTGAGATTCCCCATGAGAAGATTTTCCCCAGTCCTTGAATCAGTAAAAAAAAATGCTTTTTGAAATTTTTTTTCCCTCCCAAAATTTGTTGTAGCAATCAAATTAAGAATTTTCTAAGAAATACAGCAAGCCTTAAATATGTAGAAACTCAATATCCTTAAATTGAAATTGTATCTCATAACATAATCAACAAACAAAATGTCACATTCAGAGGTATTATATAATCGTGCAATTAGTCACCAGTCTTGTATATGGCTCTCAATTAATTAAACATAAGAAGCGCCATTATAAACCTGAAAATTAATAATGTTGATCTTCAACATAAATGAAACCACTAATTAGTCAATGGTCTCGAGTTGTCTGCTTTATCAGGAAATTCTTGAAAATCTGGTGCTAAACATAATAAAATCAGATAAAAAAATATAACTTAACAGTTGGAAAAAAAAATGTCAAGTTTAATACCTTGGGAGGCCATATAAAACAAGAATGGCTAATTTCACACTTCCAAATCAGCTTCTGAGAATACTTTTTTCACACCTATAAGTTTGTTTCCTTGAATACTTGGTCCTAACTCTTTGGGTATGTTAATAGTGAAAAACCAAGTGTAGTATCAAATAGAAATTTTCCATGTTATTCAAGAAATTACGACTTGTTAAACAACACATAAAAAAGAAGAAAAAAATTTGAACTCCTACCATATTGTGGTAACTATCTGCTCCTCGGAGAGGCATAAACCCCTTGTCTCAGGCATCCGACAATGGCTCTAGAAATAAGGACAATTTTCAAGTTAAAAGTGAACTGTTAGAGGACAAATCATAGAAGTCTTTGACGGTATGATAAAGTGGTTAACAACCACTAGTTTCCAGCATTGCAGATTCCATACACTCTAATCACAGACCTCGTTCATCTCTTATGTGTATAAAATTCCAAATCTTCTAAAACAACATTTGTGTTTTAAGGCTTGACTTCAACTGATGAATTAGTGTATCTTCAGAATGATCCGATTTCTTTGCAAATGATGCAAGTTCCAATTGATTGGGAATTTTGATTGGAACAAATTGCAAAGCTGTTTATACCATTTAAACAATCCAACCACAAAGAGAAACAAAGCATTTTCTTTGAATGGTACGGATCTATACCATCTTTTTAATCTACCACAAAACAATTCAAGGATGATATAAGATCCCTCTTACAACCTCTAGCAAGCATCCCGAGGCTGCCAAAAATTCAAAGTCCACAACAGAAGACATAGAATTAATAAACATGGCACTGTAATGATGTTTAGATTAACCAACTTATTGTCCTTGCACTAACAGATACACAGAGAGAAAAGAATGCAAAAAAGGCATGGAGCTCCTAATAATTGTGCTATATTATTTGCAAAATTGCTCAAATATATGGAAACCGTGCCAGATTTTCATCATGTTACAACTAAAATAAATGTCTAATGAAGTCCTTGCATATATAAATATTACCAATTTGGTCATTTATATAATTTACAACACAATCATATTTCTCATACTCCTCATTTGTGGATACAGTCAATCAAGAAAAACCAATTCTGTTATCTAATGTAGCAAATAAGTTTGCATCTTAATAAAAAGAACTATGAGCAGACCTAAGAATATATCCATAAAAAATTATATTCAATTCACCTCATCATTGCTCTAAGCTCCTGTACAATCATTTTCTCGAGCCTACAGGGGTCATCTCTGAGCTTTAAGTACATCACTTTGTATTGACTTTTCCTATATGTCAACAGAAAGCAATTAGTGAAAACCATATAAACTCCTAAAAACAAGAAATATATTACGATGACCAGCAGATAAGTAAGACATTCAATAACCTTAATGATACTGTTCTTCGTATGCTGGTGCCAACCATTGATCCCCCTCTACTTCTTATATTTCTTGTCTGAAAACATATATGTAATTCACGCTCGTTTAGATTTTAGTTCTACAATCCTGATGAGAAGCCTTGTGTTGTATACAACTTAAGATTCCTAAAGCATTTCTGTAGGATCCGGGACTTCCAAATAAAGTAGGTGAATAAAGGGCATACCATGGAAATTGAGCAAGACAAGATATGTTCGGTAGATGAATATGTGTGCCCTAAAAGTCAGTTGACAGTTTGTTTAGTTGTTTCCCTTGCAAGGAGCAAGAAGAAATTAAAAACAGTTTACCTTCTTCCATATATGTGAACATCACTGCTGAAGCCACATATATGTGAACATCACTGTTGAAGCCCAATGCTCTTAGCATAATAGGACACATAGCAACCATTCTCATCTTGCCTAAGATGCTAGGTCTCTTAGGGTTGGGTCACACAGTTTACCTTCTTTCAAGTGCATATGTGGGGTAGAAAGATTAAAAAAAATAGGCAAACAATGTTAAAACATTTGCATAAAAACAAAGGTAACTCAGGTGAATGCAGTAATGAGCTGAAAATAGAAACAACTAAATAGCCAAAAATATGCACTAACATAGATAGTTTTAAGAAAGGAAGCACTATCAACTGCAACCTGAAGATATGAATATCTAAACTTAGTACCTAGTAATTCTGCTCTAGCAGGAGAGCGAGGAGACGCAAGTTGGTAAGACATTACAGAACATTTATCATTCTCTTCATTTCAGCAGACCTCCTAGGATCAGGTTCTTCAATTGCTCTCTCAGTAAGTACATGCTTGATACGGTACATTGATTTCCTCACCTGAATTTTCAGTTTAAAAACATGTCCCAGCAAAAACTACCAAGGGAAGGGGATAAGGGGTTGCTCTATTGCTGTGTTGTAAATAATTTATGGTGGTAGATCAGCACCAAAAGATTTGGAGCCTCCCCTTTTTTCATGACATGTTGCTTTTACACATGACATGAGAAGGAAGAACTCCACCGTTACCCAAGTAGTATCAAAAAACAAATTTAAGATCATTGTTTGCTTAAAATAATCTGAAAAACAGACCCGGTTCCATAACATTTTTCTGTTAGATCTGTATAGTAATCAGGCATACCTTATTCTCAGCATCCCAAGAGAGGGGATTACAAAATATATTAACAAAAGCAATTTAGACAAAAGGGACATTACCATACATAAAGAAATGAATTATAGTGAATCTAATTATGCTCATAAATGAGAGCACAGTTGCTATTTTTCTCATTATTAAATACTCACATGAATCCAACCCAACGGAAACAAAAAGAGCTTATCTTGGACATCAAATATCTCCTCCTAATTTGTAGTCTGACACTGAACAAATATATATATTTAGCACAAAATTTAGAAAGACTTGATTCAACAAAGACATGAGATAGTTCCATAAAACACATAAAATCAATGAGTTACCAAATCAGAGGTTGACTCTTGCTTTGGGATGATAAGAGATGTCACATAAAATTTTCTGTTTTTCTACACAAGCAATATAAGCAACAATGAAATTAAGATGAAAGAAAAGAAACCAGATGGAAGAAAGGAAACCAATGGAGAAATTACCCAATAAGGAGCCAACCAATCTAGAAGTTTCATTGAGATTTAACTTATCCCTCTCTCTACCATAACAAAATCTCTAGAAGAAATTTTAGAAATATAAATAAAATAATAAGGAGCCAATATTCAGTCAACAAATGAAATAGAGCCAATAATCTCTGAGATTGCCTAGAGAAGTAAATGGTTCAGAAAATGAGTGCATGATAACCTAATTGGTTTAAAAATCAAATTAAAAATAAATGGTTTCTATCTATCTCACAGTAGGGCTGCAACTTGGGTCGGTTAAAAGCGAAACCGAACCGGTCCAACCCGACTTTGGGTCGTTTGGTTTGGGTTATATAGTCTTTGGGTAGGTTTTGGTTCTAAAAATAGAGAACCGAATTTGTTTGGTTTGGTTTTGGGTTGAAGGCTCAAGTTAACCAAACCAAGATATAATAATATATATAAAATATACAATAGATAAAGTTGCAATAATAAAATATAATTTATAAATTATAAGTTATAAAATAATGAATAAGATTATTATTTTATAAATCTTTATAGTTAATTATTAAATTGATTCATGAGTTCAAAAGTGCGATCCAAAACAATTAACATATGACTTGGGATTCTAAGCTCTTTGCTCCATCTTATGCATGCATGTGAACTACTTAAGGGATTGAACCGCATGTAAGTGATGATCCTTTAAATTTGTTGTGTGTATTCTTTAAAAAAAAAATTTTGGGCAAAAGTGGGAATCTCTCTCTTGATAACGGGTTTTAAGTATGAGAAAATGACCCAAACCGAACCAAATTGCAAATTTCGGTTCGGTTTGGGTTGGGTTAAGGGTTTTCTTTAAATAATCGGTTCGGTTTTTGGTTTGGATATTTCGGTTCGGGTTTGGGCCAACCATCAATAACCTTGGTTTGGTCTTGGGTTGAAGCCAACCCGAACCAAACCGCACCGAGTTGCAGCCCTATCTCACAGTGGTCCCAAGTTCCTCCAAGTGAGGTGCATTTCTAATCAAGCAAAGAGTGGCTGAAATCTCATCCAAACTGTTGAAACTCAGGTCAAATATAAGTTTCTTTAGATTGTGATAAATGGTTGGGAGGATCTCTGGCTGGCTCCAATTTTCATTTCGATTCACTAATGAAGTCTCTGCACAAATGACAAAATCTGATAAGCTAAAACAACAACATAGTGTCAAATCTTGGACCTTCCTGGAATCACTACAAAAAAAGTGACTTTTAGCGGCGGACCAAGACCGCCGCTAAAAGTCCTACCGAACGACGCCTGTCCGCCGATGATTCGTCCGTCGCTGATTGTTTCAGCGACGGTCTTTTTACTTTTAACGGCGGTTTTTTTCCGCCGCTAAAAGTCACTTTTTTTCTTTTATTTTTTTCCGCCCAAATCAACCCATGTTTATCTTTTAATTACAACCGCACCCCACCCAAACAAAATTTCTATTACCCACCTCACGTTTTTCTTTTAATTACAACCCACCTCACATTTTTCTTTTAATTACAACCGCACCCCACCCCAACAAAATTTCTATTACCCACCTCACGTTTTTCTTTTAATTACAACCGCACCCCACCCAAACAAAATTTCTATTACGCACCTCACGTTTTTCTTTTAATTACAACCGCACCCCACCCCAACAAAATTTCTATTACCCACCTCACATTTTTCTTTTAATTACAACCGCATCCCAACCCCAACAACCCCCCCACACACACACCGAACCCCCATCTCTTTCTCTTTCTCTCTTATCCGCAAGCGCCTAAATTACACGATTAAGCCAAATAAAAATAAAAAAATTTAATTTGCAATTTGAAAAAGAAAATTAATTTGAAACTTACACTTTCCATTACAATATTAGTACCAAGCCACCAAAAAAAAAACCTATTTCATCACATTTGACGGTTCAAAATTCATCTACAAACCTTATCAGAAAAAACAGAAAAAAAAAAAAATTTCTCACAACCATGATTTGATGCTTCAAAATCCATCTCTAAACCTTCAAGCTCCACTGCGAAAATAGTCATCTCCAAACCTTCAAATTCACCTACATAAGTATGATTTCAACAGTATGATTGCGAAAGTCAAAACATGTCTGTTATTTTATCATGAATCTTCATTCATATCTCAATATGCAATCAAATTAAATGACACCACGAAAGTGTTATGAATTTTTCTATATTAAGATTATGATATTGCATAGGTACAATTACATGAACAACAGCAAAGGAAGCAAAGCAGCAACATTAATCAGGGTTTAGCTTAGTCATTAGACCAAACATGTTTATACTCATAGATACACCATTGGTCAAAGTTAATTGTCCACTAAACACTAAAACAAACTTAAGTAGTGATTCTATAAAGAAGGGTCTTGAACTGGAAAACATAAAAGCAGGATTTTTTTTTTTTTTACTCAGCAAAAGAAACAGAACCAATGAACACATTTTATTTCTCAGTTATGTGACAAAATTTATGTTTGGTCAAAATCTAGTTGCATGTCCTAGGCATCAGGTCAACCTCAACGACAGATGCAAAGATTCCATTTAGAGTTTCACACTTTTGATGTTCTACGGTGAAAGGATTTGAGTTACACAAATTTTGACGTCTCCAAAAAGCATACTGGTATAATATCAATGGTGCAATGGTGCAATGTAGCAGATGGAAGTCATGGAACCTACCTGAAGCAACACACTGAAAGACTGAGGCTTGGTCAACAATGCACATTTCAGGAATCCAACCCATAGCTTTGGATATTTCCAAATCTGCAGTAGTTCATATCATCAAATATGGTCACCTGCTTGCCAACAAGACGAGAGAGGATCTCCATTATGAAGTCTACCTACAACGTACCAAGCATTAGTAAGTATCAAAGACGAGGTCAAAAGGTATCATATGTTCGAATTACAATAAATTGTCAATCCTTCAAAGCAGGCCAAAGCAAAGCCAATTAAAATTTATCACACGTTAAAAGTTGAAACTTTCAATGTGGCAGTTTGCTTTTATCAAACCTATGAAACCCTCCAGTTAGTGCAACAGGGAAAATGAATGCTCATTCATTGTGGGCCATAATAGTTTCTTCAAACTCATAGCCATGGTAAGCAAATTTGGCATTGAATCGATCCAAACCTGTCTAAGAGGTAAGATAATTTTTTAACTTCATCCGTTTTAGACAAGAACAATTACATGCCAAAGTTATCATGGTTCATTCTATGAGCAAATTACTAGCAGATATACTTTTAAATACTTACCAGAGCTGGAATAGCACCTATTGCTTGTAAGACTGTACGCATAAACAATAGGGGAAGAGGAATCTGCTCAACCTGTGAGAAAGGTACTTGATCAGCAAAGAATTAAATAACAAAATTCAGAAGCCAGGGTAAATAGAAATGAATGGGCTTTGTGAGGTCCCTACCAGCTGATTCAAGACCTTTGCAAGAACTTGCTGAGTAAATACTTCCCGTTGCTCAAAGCAAGCATTGCAAGCATCTGTGACCTGCATATAGAATAACATTTACTTGTTGAACAACTTGTAACCACCTGATCAGAATGAGATAATCCCTGCATAAAAATACTTAAAAAGTAAATGTAAATAAACACTGGTTACTTATGAAATGTACGTGGCTGTTGCCAGAATTTATGCGTGCCTTTCCGGCGTTTCCGCTAGTTTTCAGGAAAACAAATGATCATAGAGCAAAAATTCTGGGTTAATCCAAATTAATCTTAAAGAGTGATTCATGTATGTGGCTGTTTCCAGAATTAATTAGCTTTCATAATTTTTTCCTTTTATGAAGAAATTAAAAACGGATAACCAGTGTCGATGACGGCATTATGGTTTCAAATGTCTTCTTCTATGCTATATATGGCACCCTTCTGCCAGAAGTTAATATGACTTCAATGTTCAAACAACTAAGCTGCCCACCATGATATAGCTAGGGATGGTGACAAATTCAGATAAAGGAACAAGAACTAGGACCTTGCCTACAACGAACAAGAAAGCGAAATTACAAAGAACAGAACAGAAGAAAACAGAACAAAAAAAATTTATAGGCATTCAAATGCAATATTAGATCAGATTATCTGTCTTGGAATCATGCATTACGCGGGTTAAAGGGATAATCACTAGTTGCACGTATGATTTCTGATAGATCTTGTGTCCTATCAGTCTCAAAATCCACAGATGTGAATTGGTAAAAGATTTTTAATTTTAAATTGAAAGGAGAACTTACCAATGAATACAGGTATCCATTTCTTTATCACGATAACATCCAGTTTTCCTGTTTAAGATAAAATTAAATACAAATTCCGATAAAGTAGAACCCAAAAAATATTGGTAACTACCTAACTTTCCCTGCAAAGAATCGAAAAGAACAATGATCACATTCTTTTCTCAGTGATTCACAAATGCTTAAACGAATAAACCATTCAAGAATAGATTCAAATCAAGAAAAACGAAATTTGAACAGAAACCCTAAGTTACCATACCTTTCGTGATAATTCGAAAAGGAAAGAACCGCCTAGTAAATGGAGCTTCTGATCTTAAGAAGAAAAGCTAAATCATAGATCCGAACAGGGTTAAGCCTAAGAAATTAGAGAGAAATCAATAGCGAAAATGGGAGAAAGAAATGTATGGTTTCCCTTTTTTCTAATCTTTTGTAATCCTTTTCCTTTGTCAAAGTTTCTGCTTTGCGGAAGCTTCTGTTAATACCTTTCTTTGTCGACGAAGGAAAACGTGAGCGTCGAGTTGAACGTTGCTGGAGCCTAAGAAATTTGTATGTTAAAGCATACAAATTTTACCGTAAAAATAGAAATCCCTTAACAGAGAATTAGAAAACAATTGAAAAGGTAAAGAAGATCTCTTACCGTCACCGGAGAAGACGCTCAACACCGATAAAGAATAGTCGCCGGAGAAGAAGCATGATACTTATGAAGAAGATGATCGTCTTCAGCGCAGCCTAACACCGACGAAGAGGACAACTACAGTTAGGGTTGAGCGATATCTTGATATTGCGGAACAGTTAGGGTTGAGCGATATCTTGATATTGCGGAAGTCGTTGGAGAACAAAAAGACCAGCGGAGAGCTCAGATCCGGATAATCTAACTGCAATCTTCGACGAGGAGGAAGCTTTCGATCTATTTGATGGGAACAGTATTAGGGCAGAGCCGAGTGAGATGGAGAGCAGTAGGGCGGAGTCGCATGGGAGAATCATTAGAGGCGAGAGAAAAGGAGAGGAGATGGTTTCGCGAGACAGAGCAGATCGGGGATAGAGAAGATCGGGAAAGGAGAGAGATGAGGAGAAATGGCTTTCGCGAAACTGAAAATGGGATGGATTACACAGATTAGGGCGAGAGAGAAGGAAAGGAGAGGGTTTCGCGTGACAGAGAACAGATCAGGGTGGAGAAGACCGGGGAAGGAGAAATTTTGCATGACTTTTAGCGGCGGTCATTAAAAGACCGCTGCTAAAGCTCTACCAAACCCCGCCGCTAAATCCCCGTTTTTTTGTAGTGAATTCAAGAGACCATCCACAAACTACTCTAATATATGAACATTCAACAGTTTCCAAAAGTTCAATATGATATAAAAAGGAATTCGAGCAAAAGCCCACATATACAAGCAACACAGTAATGCCCAAATAGAAGAAACAACTTCCAATGGCTAACAAATATCGTGAAAATTTTTTAGAAAAATCAGAGCGAGTAACAAAGTGTTAAATAGGAAAATTAAAATATCATCAGTTTCAAACAATCATATTTTATTTTTTCAAATTATTGATCCAGTTTTTCATAGAAACTAAGATTTGCATACATCTCCTGCCAATAGGACACTATTCCAAACAACTATATCATCATTAGTGCAAAACTTTACCAAGTAGCTGAATATACAAATATTTAGTAGTCATAAACTACATAATACAACGAATCAAATAAATAAAAACTGCTCTGTCAATATAATTTCAAAATAATGCAAGCATGCCAAACCTTACTCTAAGATTTTATGTGCAAGCCTTGACAACTTTTCACTGCATCTATTCATGGAAAGTTCAAATCTAAGGCTGCCAAACTCTCGAATGTAAGGATCAATAGCCATCCACCTTGACAACAGGGCAACATCTCTTGTGATCAACTATACCAATTGTTATTCATGGTATTCACTGAACCCTTCCTATTAGAATGGCAAGAGATCAATTGTTTGTGGATTTAGAAAAGTATGCTCATAATCAAAATCAGGAAAAGAACCCTTTTAACTGTAACTGTGAGGACCAAAAATCCAGCAGATACATAGAGGAAGTATGATGCCAAGATCTTTTTAAGCAATGATCAATATTTTCTTTATTTGTAACGGCATAAAGGAGTGCAATCAACAGCAATTGACAAGGTAGGTACCCGTCTTCACAGTGGTAGAATGTTAGAATTATTATAATTTTGAAAGAGAAAAAAATTACTATGGTACATCCTTAAGAAAACCAAAAAGAAATCAGATGCGGATATTGACATGCAAAACAGGGGTGGAGCAAAGGACAGGTGCATATAAAAAAGGCTGAGAGAAACCATAAAGATGTAAATCTGCCAATGGACAATTAGCATTTCGTCATTCTGAGACAAGTTGTGTCCAACCATGACTGTAATATATTATTTCAAATATCAGAAGAGAGTTTGCTTGTGCATCTTGAACCATGACTGTAATATATTATTTCAATTATCCGGTTTGTGTTCAGATTACGATCAAACAATTACCAGAGCAATCAATAACGTGGAGACTAACCTTTGCTGTCACATTAGGATTCCCGTATCTATCACCCCCCATCCAGGACCCAAACTTTATTGGTGTGCAAGTCAATGGAAGTGGCCGTCCAGTATGCTGATAGAACAAAGCAAAACACAGAATCTCATTACGATAAATTTCCTACAGAATAGAGTACATGAGTTCAAATATGTGATCAAAATGAAAATATTGGTGCAATGACCGGTGGAGAATTAGGAAAAAGGAAAAGTGCACAGGACTCAGTTTTCTGTGAATATGGAGAATAATAGAAAAGACTGAGTACACATTTCTAGGAGGGGGATGTATTGGTTGATGAAAGAGTATTCTCGGGTCCTAGCCATTATTATTATGCACAGGCATTAGTAGTCTCTATGTTCGGGTACACATTTTGTGTATCCGTGTAAGCTATTTCTATCATATATAATATATCCAACATTACCAATCAAAAAAAAAAAAAGAAAAGACTGATTACAAGATAAGATTTATAGAAAAATTATGCGAAGCCATCCAGTGAACCAAGATTTATCAAATTCCGCAGGTGTACCTCAACTAATGTCATATGGATGATGCAGCCAAGAAGAATCTAGATGCTATAAATTGAAGACAAACCTTTTTCAGAGCATTGTTGACGCGACGTAAATAATGGGGCACAGCTTCCAAAGGGACTGTTCCACGATGTGCAAGCCTGTGAGGAAAGAGAATGCACATATCTGTGACAAAGAGGATGGAAGTTCTAACATTCCAAAAGTTAAGTGCTTTACCCGCTCGAGCTTCATCAACAGGTGTAGGTTTGTGACGCCTCAACTCATCCGTCTGCCATATCGCAGTTATCTCTCTCACCTACCAAATCCAGTACAAATTGTTGGCATTGAATGATAGAAACAAATCTTACCACAATTATCAACAATTAAAAGTACCAGATCTTCAATCAGCATCTCCCTGCCTTCATGGGTAAGGTCCGGTCGCTCATTATACTCTAGAAGATGCTGCAGCAAAATGCCCAATTCCACTCTGAAGACAACTCATTCTGGAATAAATGAAATTAAACTTCAACAGATTACAGATGATTTCTTAAAATATTTTCATCTTACAGCAATTCTGATGTGCTAGCGAAAAATTTGTATATTTGATTCTCACAAACATAGAAAAATTATTAATTTCCATAGATTCAAAATCGACATATGCATCGGAGAACATTAAAAATAAAAAGTTCGAAAATTAGTAATTGCCAAGGCTGCTTCTATATAGAGCTCCCCACGTTGAATTCTCTGTATAAAATTTACAAGATAAATTATATCAGAATCTCAAAGTACATTGATTTGTCATGAAGGATAATCATAATATTGCAGATTAAGAATATCTGCAAAGAAGCATATGGAATGAATAGCATAAGAATCAGTAAGTCATTACTGGGCAGAAGTCATACCTTGCTTTGTCAATGTTAAATGTTGAACTGTTCACATGCACAAGGAAGAAATAAAAGTGGATCAATTATATAACAATGAGATATGTTAGAATTTCGGAAGTTAAGACAGAAACTTAGTAGTGTATAAAACTATTAAGCAATAGCCTATGAATAGAAACAAATTGAAAATTTCTGAAAGTGGAAGGACTATCAAAACATTGTTCTAATGTAGTTCAAAGACGAAACAGCAGAAAATTGTTTCTTTTGTAATAACAAATATAGAGATTGAATCACAAAAAAACATAGTAAGTTGAGTTTTTAATTGACAAAATACATGTTTCAAAGAAATTCAAAGAATTACATTCAATATACAATATAAATAAAAACAAAAATACAAGTTGAGTTTTTAATTGACAAAATACATGTTTCAAAGAAATTCAAAGAATTACATTCAACATACAATATAAATAAAAACAAAAATGATGTTGTAATTTCAGTGCTAATGAGTTAAATAGGTAGGGGTGAATCACTTAAGATGCAAACAGTGTAGGAATGAATCTTCAAAAGGAGAGCAAATAAATACATAAAAACATGAAATATAAATCTTGGAGCAAAGCGTAATGTTTGCACATTTGCATTATAATAATTGGGCTATTTTCAGATTGAGCTTCAAAGCGATCTCAATGAATCCTGAGTATAGTGACACATATAAAAAAGTGAACCACAAAAAAACCCTAAGCACGTATAAGAAATATAATTATAATAACAAGTGCTTGGATTTTCTGCAATTGCAAAAAAGTGCATCTTACAAGTGATGCTATTAATTCATGCAATAATGATGGCAAGCAGCATTATTCTGATGTGGCACTATGTTAATTGTTTTTTATGCACGCTTGGATTTTGTTCAATGTTATGGAAGTAAAAAGGCTCAAATTAAAGGTCGGGATAAGTTATAACTAATATAAAATACAGTAAATTATATCTACCTTCTTTTTTATTTTTGCAGTTGTAAATATTTGTCTTAATATTTTTGGAATGATACTAAACTCTCTCTTGTTAGACTTGTAAAATCAATAAAAGTTAATGATTTGAATATTTTGTCTATAATTAATTTATTATATAAAATAATAATTTAAAAAATTAAAATGATGAAATCACCTATGATTTTTAAATTGACTATTACTCTCTAGCTTCTTTGAGCATAGGTTATGCATCTTAAGTATCTCCTTCATACTTCAGATGACAAGACGATGATAAAGTTAATTAAATGAAAAAGGCAATAACAATAATTAATTACCAGAATTAACAATGGAAATAGTACTTGATCAATTTTATTCGTCAGAAATGATGTATCTAATTACACATATTTGTTTAAATACATTATGATGTGATCACGAAATACATTGATACAAATAATTATTCGTTTCATCCAAAAGATATGAATAGATTTGTAAAACAAAATATTAAAAAAAAAGTCCAAATTTAAAAGAGCGGGTGCAATGTTATACAAGTGCAAATAGTATTGTCGAGTACAATTGAAAAACATTAGAAAAATGATTACTAATATCTAACATAAATAAGTTGGTTTCATCTAATACATCAATGCAGTTAGAATTTAGATGTGCAAATTGAGGATAGTGAAGTCATAGTTGTGATCTTAGCAGAACTGTTATTTTGTATTCTATTAATTTGATTTTTTGGCACATAATCACGTGTATTTAAGATGGTATATTCTTATGACACAAAATTTAATAAGCATGTATAGATACCACACAACTGACTAATCCAATAATTGCGGAGAACAAATTCAACATTGAAAATTGAAATAGAATTACAAACTACCCAAAACAGATTTTATCATGTATCCGAATTTGAACTGTATTCAAATTAGACTCAAAATCACTAAATTTTTTATAAATAAGAATTATACAATGCGCAACATTTAATGAGAAAATTTGAAAGAAAATAATTGCGTGACATTTAATCACAAAATTCGATAGAAAAGAAAAAGATTAATCATCTAACCTCGTCCTTCAGCTTGCATAAGTATTTCCAAGCGTAACAGTCAATTTAATTAATAATCTAAAACCTTGCAGAGAAATAACAAGAATAAATTTAATGAGACTTGGGTGAAAACAAGCTAGATTAAGTAGTAAATTGTTTATAAAAGTCGCATCTAAATATTTTAGTCAATAATTGTTTTAAACATTTTTATGGTAGGTTACATAATAGTAATGCATCAACAATAATAACAAAAGTAGAGTTCAGAAGTTAGTAATGGATGTTAAAATTAAGATCGAATAGTTCATGCAGACAATAAATCAAAAAGTCTGTGCAAGTTTGTTGGAAGTGGTAGTAGTAGATTTGTCAAGAGGTAAAGTAGTGTTTTCATGCTATTGTACTTCTGTTTTGAATCTTCGAGTGAGATTCTTATTCTTCAAATATTTATTATAAATTAGGTTTGTGATTTATTTATTTTAGTTAATTATATGCAATTAAAATTTTGATAGTTTGATTGTACTTTTACATGGTCTGGTTAAATTAAGGTTAATTTTTACAAATTTGTAGAGAATAATAAAAACAAGATAAACAAATGTATCAACGAAGATGAAAGGAATTACCAGTTTTGTGATTTCATTGTTTTGGTTTGTGAAAGAGTGGATGAATAATCTGCAAATAAAGTATAAATAAAATGAGCTATAGACATATACGTTAAAGAAAGTATAAATTTTGAGAAAATAAAAGAAATAATGAGACAATAAGAATATGAAAAAAAAAATTATTTGGATTTAGGAAACATACCATTTTGAATGCGTAGCATGTTATGAGAAATGGAGAAAAGAGAAAAGAAAGCAAGGTAGAGGGATAGAGACTAGAGAGTAGTAGATTCCAAAAAGTGTAGATATATTAAGAGAGAGAAATACATATCCAAAAAAGAATTTACATAGCAACATATAGCATGTACATTCAAAAAGAGATGTTTTATAAACATATGCTATTTTATGTGGTCTCCTTGGCTGCATTGATGACAAGCTTCAGATGGAAATTATATGTGGTATCAATCAGAATTATACAAATAATATAAGAACACCATCAGATTATGTGATGCAGTTGTGAAATAGTTGTTGATTGCTGAAGAAATTAATAATCAAAATGATTATGATGCCGAGATCAGATATTTATTGAACAAGAAATATTCTAAGACTTTACAAGAATAAAATCTGAACTACCGAAAAAATTGCATATTTGTTTCCAAAGATCAATACAACAGAGGCAAAAATGAAAGGAAATTTGATCAGGAATGGTAATGTATACATATTCCAGTGGATAAGATGCCGTAGAACCATTGCTTTCTGGGTTTTTGTCAGTTTACTTTATATCTCTGTGGCAATAAAAGAATTCATTTTTTGAAATCGTTCTAGGTAAGCATAATTAACACAAGCAAACATTAAAATCGATTGTTTCAATGATCATAACTGTAGAAGCATATAAATAAAGAACAAACATGCAGTTACGAATTGATTTCTATGTAATTAAGGAAAAAGAGAATTTAATTAGCATAATTGAATGATTATCGGGAGATAAATCAAACACTGCAGTTGCATTTATGTTATTGCAGTTTTTTTTTTTTTATTTATGAACAGAAGTTAATGTAATATGAAAATTTAGTTCAAAATCGAACATTGGAGCTGCATTGACGTTATTGCATAATTATTTTCTATGAACAGAAGTTAATGTAATATGAAAATGTTTGCTCATGAGACTTAAATCTAAGAATGTGATCTGTCAGACATAACTTGAGAATTGTTTTTAAAAAATATGTCAATTTCATCATTTATGTGGAATTAAGAGCAAATTGTGTTGTTAATTAGGTGCCTGAGTTTAAAGATAAGCAAATGGTGTTGCTAACAGATAACGCTCTGATGAAGTTATATTATTTAGGAAATTTTTTTTTTGAAATTAAAATGGCAAGCAAGTGACGTAGGGAATTAGTGGAAGGAGAAAAAGAAAAAAGTTACAAGGATGCAGAAAAAAGGAGAGAGAGAGAGAGAGATGACCTGCTAAGCTAGAGCAATCCTTGAGTAACCAGTTGGCGCAGTTGCAGGTGGCTGAAGAAGGTAAATCAATGCGAGAACAACTCAGTACAGGGTGAATGGCAAAGACAAATTACCTTTGTGTCGTGCTTCTCTTTCATGTGTGAAATTTTTTGATGTGGCGATATAACATAGGGTGCTCATGCCGCTGGAACGCACACGGAAGCAAAGGTGATGAGGATCAGGGCAAGAACGTTTCAAATGTGACTGAAACTGGGCAGCTGGGATTTTCACCTCATTTTTTAAGGGGTACAATCACCGGTATCGACCAAGAGTGATTGGGGACAATAGCCAGCGAAAGGATTGAGCCGAATAGAGGTTGGCTGAATATGATGAACTTAAGTTCACATTTCCGGAAAAGAAAAGAAAAGCCCCCACTTTTTGCGATCCCTAAATTGTTCTTTTTATATTTCCTTCCAAAACCCCATATGGACAGATTATAGAACTCTCCCCAATCTCACCTTCATTTTTAGTAGAATCATGCCAGAAGTGCGCCTAAAATCACAGCTGAAACTATGAAATCGGAGAAAATCTCAGCCAATTCCTCCAAAAAACTCTATTGAGAAATTACCTGCGTTTCGAATTGCTCTTCTTTCATTTGCCAAAAACCTAAAACAGTAGAATGAATGCATGCTGAGACAATACAGAAGAAACAAAGCATTACACGGAAATCCAAATCAAGAAGATATTTAGGGGAAATGCTAACAGTAATGGTGTGATATATAAAAGAACGCAAAAGATATGCACGGAGAATATGAAGAGTAAACAGATGCAGCACCTGTGCCAGGACTCGGTTTCTTTCGACTTTCTCCATGAATTGATGGCCAACCTCTCGCTGTAGCACGTCGTTGAAGAGGCTCCCAAGTAACCTGCAGTCATCCTCGAAGCTCTGAAACGAGATTTCGAGACCGCTGCTTAATGTCATTTATCTCCCGCTGGTAGATCGCCCTTATTTTGTAGTGTCACCGGCAATCAATCCGTGACGTTCTCACGAATTCGACGAAGCAAGGCCCATCCTCCGACGACCGTGAATCGAACAAGGAGTATACCCCAAAATATCCCTGTTTCGCCTATCCTCTGTTCATGATGCGTTAATTGATCGGTCGGTGATTTTGGCGGTGACAATTAGAGACGAATCACCTGAGCACGCAGGCTACGTGAATGGCGCTGAAGCACCTGGGTACTCCCATCCCCTGGGTACACGCATCGTCTACAGCCTTCACTTCACAGCGTCGGATACAGCGCGTCAGACGAGGTGACGCGTGGTCAGGCACTCCGCGTGCCAAACACGAGAGCGATTAACGGAGAGAATGTTCCGTTTGTTCACGTTAAACCAAAAATACAAAATAGAAAAATAAAAAAAGGGAAACAGGCGGGCGGGAAAAGCGTTCCCATTTGAGTTCATCGTCTTCCCGCCGAGTTCATCGTCTTGCCGCATTTGTTCTTAAGATAGGAGAAGTTTCAACTAGACGTTATTGTTGGCGTTGCAATTGATAACCCACAAGATATCATTGTTGAATCTGCAATGCTCTATGGTCTGAGAGCTGTTTTGAAGTTTGCGTTGTACACAGGAGCTCATCTAATTGCTGGTCGGCACACTCTAGGGGCATTCACAAACCAGCTTCAAATATCTTTCAGTAAACGTGGTCTTCTCATTCTCATTGATCCAAGAATAAGCCATCAGGTGAGTGCTTCATCATTTAACACGGAGATTAAAAGTTTCAGTGGATTGTTATGTTCATCCGGACTATGTTCTATTTCGTTTCTTTTGATTAAAAATTAACACATTGTTACAAAATCTCGCTCTTTGCTCGCCTTCAAGGAACTTCAATTCAGTCAACGTACACAAAAAGTAGTCGTGGGTCTCTCTGATTAAGTTGAAATATTCCAGCAATGATGAGCACAGGGTCCCCCAAGATGAAAGCCTTTTTTCTGAAATAGGATATAATCTACTAGATTATCCCTAAGCCCATTACACACAAACCAGATTAATCACTTTGTGAGTTCAGTTTATCAAAATTTTCTTACCCCCAATTTCCTCATAAACGAGCAAAGAAAATCCACATGGTGGGGGTGGGGCTCACTTGTTGTTCTTAATTGTACTGCTATTTTTGGTTTGGAAAGAGGAGTTTGGGAGGGAAAACGTACAACAGAGACAAAGAATGTGGAGAGGGAAGTCTCTTTTGATTATGGTAATGATGAGTGAATACACCGGCAATGGGGCTCTTTCCTAAAATAATGCCTGACCCAAACACCATTTGCTTCCTTTCTTTTTCACAAACCTTTTAGTGGGAAACAAATGGATAGAAGCTAGTAAATGGTGATGCACTAATGCTTCTTTTCTTTTATTTCTTTGTCTGCCTCAAACAGTTCTGCTCCTTTTCAGCAACTTGGTTAGCTGAAACATCGTTGCCATTCACGGGTTTGCCCTCTAGGATTGGAACATGCTAGGCCTTATATTGGGTTGGTTTGCAATCTGCGTCCATCAATTGGTAGTTGGTGTATTCAAATAATTAACTAACTCATTATTAGATCATTTGTCCTTCATCTTTAGGACTTAAAATCGAGGTTCCTGTAAAAGAGGACTGATAGAAACTAAAGCGCACGGCAGTAGCTCCTTTGCCACCCCCTCACAGTTATTTGTTTTCCATATATGAAAGAGTTTTCCATATATGAAAGATGAAACACAAGTAAATCGACGTGAACGTACCAGAGAGAGCAATTCAAAGAGAAAATACAAGGAGAATCTTCTCGTCGAAGCCGGTTTAGCTAGTCCTTCGCAAGGTCAAACTTGATGGCAAGATGATGTTCAGCCACTAAAAAGTTGCAAGGCGAAGATACGCACCGAAGCATTCGAGCTACCGTTTGCAGGCAATTCGAACTCTCTTGCAGGCAATGCGATTCAGAAGAACAGCAAAAACAAGAGGGAACCTTATATTTTGTTCATTGCTTTCCAAATTTACCCTTCAGCAGCAAGCGTTAACGGGACGGGCGGTCTTTCGTCCCGTTAATCGCTCTCGTGTTTGGCACGCGGAGTGCCTGACCACGCGTCACCTCCTCTGACGCGCTGTATCCGATGCTGTGAAGTGACGGTGCGTGGCCACCATTCATGGGGCCATTATTTATTTGGAGGCCCCACCCCCATCATGTGACTCTCACATGCAAGGGAGGGATCCCACCATTCATGGGGCCACCATGCAAGAGAGGGCTGTCTGCCGCGTCCGCTGCAAACGATGCCCATCCTGTACAAGTAGGTCACTCTACAGCTTGCCTGTGAAAGGATTGAGATCGTCTATGGTTGAGCCCGTAAATGGGCTCAACTGTACCCAATAAAGGCTTGCCAAGTAGGCAAGCAAAATTAGGTCTCCTCTCTCCCATAAATGGGCTCAACCGTAGAGGATCTCAATCCTTTAGAAAAGCACGCAGGACACTATCCCTTATATTAGGTATAGATATAGAAAAAGGCTGATAGGGTAGATATAGATACACTAGTTAGTGGGACACGTGCATTGTATTAATCATTATTGATTAAAATTTCAGAATTTTTTATATGGATTTTTTTTTTTTTTTGGGTTCAATGATAGGTAGGCAACAAGCACACTTGCAATAAGCATTAAGGTGTTGCTAAATGTTATCAAAGGTTAGTGTCGTAGATAGACCTACTTGGTGAGGGTTAAGCAATTCTATCTTAGTACTCAGAATATCTTTAAATCTCATACCAAATATGTGGATGAAAAGCAAGAGTAACAAAGCACTTAATAGATGAATCTTAAACCCTAAGGAGTATAGGATAGAAAATTGGCAATGCAAAGCAATTTTGCACATGCACGGTATGATATTGGCCGAGTTAAAGAAAGAACTATTTTTTCAATTTCATATTCCTTTAAGAAAAAATTTATTTTATTCATTCATGATTTTTTTTTTCAATCTTTTATGATTTTAATGAATTTTATGAATGTTTGTTTTTTTTTAATATTTCTATAATTTTCTTTAAGTTTATGCATTCCATCCACTTATTATTGAGTTTTATATTTTTATGAAACGTTATTAATATTTCCTTGTTTTGTGATTTTATATTTTTTTTAATATCTTTATTAACGTTTATGAGTATTTATGAAATGTTATTAAATTTTTGTGACTTTTTATTTATTGTTCTATTTTTGTGATTTTTTTAAATTATGATAAATGACAAAAGTAGTTACAAAATTAAGTATTTATACATTTTTATTAATTGTAAACCTCATTAAAAAGACTTATAACAAAGGTAATTACAAAATGTTTACAAGTCATATAAGGGCATTTTTGTAAGCAATAAATGACACTAGTTCTTAATTATTTAAAAATTTTATTATTTAATTATCTTCTGTTGGGTGACTGAATCTGAATTTTTTTTAAAAAAATTACCACTTAAAACCAAATTTCCATTACTATTTCATTTTTTTTCTTTTAGCTGGTCATTTATTATATTTGTTTTATTCATCATTTATTATATTTGTTCTATAATGGAGTAGTCTTCAAATAAAATTTGAGCTGCTTTAAAAGTATCACTAAAAGTTACTTTTTCCCAAAGATAAACTACCAAAAACTATTATCTAAAGGACAAAAGAAAAATTTTGTTAACTTCGACTAAATTTTAAATCTTTATAAGAGGTATCACTAAAAGTTAATTTTCCTTAATAGCTAAATGACAAACGAACAAACAAAAATTTGAGGTGCTTTGGTTCTTTTATAAGGTATAATATAATAATAGATACACTAGCAAGGTGTAGGTGCATTACTGTCGTGAGTGGCTAGGCACGGCACAACCTGCTAGGCATGGTGGCCCGTGAAGCATGCTGGCAACACGACGCACGTCAAGCAGGCCGTGCAGGCGTGCTGCCAAATGGCTAGCTGTTTCCCCCTCCCAAAAGTGTTTTTTTTTCTTCCTTTTTTTTACAATTTTACTCGCCCAACAGTTATATAACAACCATATTATGGGGGCATACTTGTAATTGACTGTAAACGACAATTTATACCCAATGACAACCATATTTGAGGGTAGATATGGTAAAAAAAAATCACTTTTGGTTTCTATAAATAGGCTTAACCCTTCCCACTCCAAACCACACCTCTTCTGCAATCTCTCTTACTCTCTTCATCTATGTAGCTATTAAGTAAAAAAAAAATTCTTTTTAAATTGCTCAACCATCAAAGGTGGGAAGTGGACTCTAGAGGTTGAAGGCTTCAACTGCAAAATTCAAGCTTCATTCTCAAGAGATATTCTTCTATTTAATTTTTGATTTTAAATTCATTATAAATATTATATATATAAGTGAGTCTCTCCTTCTACCTTTCTTATTATTTGAAAGCCTAGTATAGTGGGTGACATACTGTATAGCTAAATGCATCTCTAAGAAAGTTTTGTCACAAAAGATGAGATGATTGTCTAAGGAAATTGGGTTTTAAGCGGGACTTTTTGTGACCCCTATAGTTGCCTAGGAATTTTCCTAATGCATTTTTGTGTACATTATTCCTCACTTTACTATAAACAATGTATTACCAAAAAATTTATTATTATATTATTTATTAAGAAAATTTTTACACGAACTTGAAAATGGACCCTAAGCACCCTCATTACTTTAACACTGAGGAAAGGTACTTTCTTAGACCCCTTTTTGGGCCAACTTTTTTTGAAGATTTTGACGAGACCCAACCCCCATATAGTGACCTTCCCATCCAAGATCATGACCCTGAGTGCCCTCCCCTTCAAGATCTCATAGAAATGGGATCATCTTCCATACCATCTAAGAGGAGCAAGAGGACTAGAAACTCTGGTGTCTAGCAAATTTTGCAATTCAAATTATATAGAGGGAAGAGAGGGTAGCTTTTAACCGCTACAAAAAAAATTTTAGCTGCAAAAGTTCAGGTGGTATAAGCCACTTGAAATGGCATTTGAAGAAATACCTTCCAAAACATGGCCAACTAAAACCTAGGTAAGCCCAACGATAGCTCCAATTTGGACAGCCTTGTTTTTAACTAAGAAGAGACTAGGCAAGAAATTGTCAAGTGAATAATACAAGAAAAATTACCCTTTACACTAATAGAAAGTAAAAGATTTAACTATCTAATGACCAAATATCTAGCACCAGGATATAAACCCTTCTCATGCCACACTCCAAGAAGTGATGCTATAACATTATATAAAAGAATGAAAAAAACATTAATAGAAACTTTTTCAAACTGTAGTTTTAAGGTGGCTTTAACCTCAGATATTTGGATAAGTAGACAAAACATAAGTCATTTAGCTATAACCAAGGTTTTGAGTTTCGGTGCCGATGGGCATGCTGATCCCTGAAAAAATCGCCGGCGTGCCGACAAAACTCTCGAAAAATCAAGAAGGCAAAAAACTGGTTAAAATATTATTTTTTTTATTCTATCAAAATTTCGCCGGCACGCCACTCCGTTTCACCCACATGCCGCTAAAAGGCACAACTGAAATTTTTTTTTTAAAAAATCAATTTTTCCTCTATTTCGCTTGGCACGCCGCCCTGCTTCGTCGACACACCACGAAAAATTGTTCGATTTGCAAATAAACGATCTCCCTCTGTCAAAACGCATGAATACTTCCAAAAAAAACAAAATTTAGGCGGCACACCACTGTAAACCTTGGCTATAATTGCATATTATATAGATGAGAATTGGAGTACGGAAAAAAAAAATAAAGTTTGCGTCACTAAATGCTAGACATTCTCAACTAGTTATAGCAAATGCTATAGCGCATAATATAAGACAGTATAAATTACAACATAAAATAATGGTTCTAGCACTTAATAATACAAGTGCTAATAATATTGCAATAGACATACTAAGCCAACACTTAACGAATATTAGAGATATTTATTTCATATTCGATGTGCTTGTCACATCCTAAATTTAGCTGTGTTTGATGGATTAAAAATTGTGCAACATCGTTTAACGAATATTAGAGATGTAATAAGATTTTTAAAATAATGTAGCACAATTGCTAGTGAATTTAAAACTTATTGTGCAAGTTTGGGAAATCAATATAAAAAAATTACCCTAGATGTTAACCATAGATAGAATTTAACATATTTAATGCTAGATGCTACACTAGAATTTAAATAAGAACTTTCACTATTTTATTTTATAAAACAAGTGCCTGAAAGTCAACTAGAAGAACTTGACTGGCAAATAGCAGAAGTTTTAAGAGATTTTTTAAAAAGTTTTTTTTATGCAACAACATTCTTATCAAGGTTTTATCACCCAACATCCCCGAATATTTTAAATATACTATTTTAAATAAGCAGTTGCTTTCAAAATTATAGAACCACGCCTAGTGCTAAGGATATTTGTACAGCAATGGAATCTAAAATTTTAAAATATTGGCAAGAAATGCCCCCCTTTATATTGTTTAGCTACTGCAATGGGCCCTAGGATTAAATTAGGCGTAGAACATTTAACAGATGGAATAAATGAAAATATGATATCTTCTTTTCAAATAGATATAAATCAAATAACAACCCTTTTAGAAATACTCTTTTTTGAATATGATACTAGTAGTAGTAGACAGGGTCTAACTAAGACCCAAGAAACACTACCAGATAGTTCCCATTGGAATTTTTTAAGTAGTAGAAGAAGGAGGAAACAACCAGTATCTGGTAATGGGGGATCATTTGAATTAATTATATATTTAGAAAGCCCCCCAATAGGGTTAAAAACTATATAGGAGTATAGTTCTATTAATATTTTGGCATGGTGGAAGTAAAATCAGGCTAATTATCCCATGTTTTCCTCAATGGCACGTGATTTACTAACAGTTTCGGCGTCTACAGTTGCATCGGAATCAACTTTTAGTGTAAGTGGACGAACGGTGGACAACTACAGGAGCAGATTAACACCAGAGATGGTGAAAATATGTATCTATCTAATTGAGAGATTCGGAATATGCTGATGATCAACTTGCTGGAGACTTCCATAATTTGAATATTGACGGATTTAGTCTTTCAGATTAGTCTAGGTTGTATTATATTTTTTGTAATCAATGTAAAAGTTTTTATTTAGAAACTTTCCTTTTTCTTTTCTTCTTCTTCTTCTTTTTTTTTTTTTTTTTTTGCCTGAAACTACAAATGAAAGATAGATGAGTGGATGCCAACTTAATTGGGATGTACTCATACTATAATGATGCAATATTATTTGTGCAAGTTTATTATGTTTAAGTATTGCTATATTTACAAAGTTGTATTTGTAAGAAATAATTTATTTAAATTCTTTTGAGAAAATTCTGTCCCAATACGTGTAAGGAATTTTTGTGAATAATAAATGTGTTTTTTTTTTCAGAATTTTATGTGTTTTGTTTAACTTTTTTCCCCTTTTTTCTATTTTCTATATTTTTTGCAAAAAAAATACCCTAGGCCTGTAGGCGACTCGCTTAGCTTGACACGACCCAGCCTTAGCCATGCCACGGGCTGGACAGTGCTTGGGGTATTGGATTACGAGCCACCAGGCACGAGCTAAACATGCCCATGCCATGTCGGGTTAGCCCGTTAAGCAACCTTAGTTATGACAATTACACTCATTTTATTAATGAATCTTAATAATGCGAGGAAGGGGTTTTTTTTTTGGGAAAGCTACGTTTGGAATGCTTTCCAAGGGGTCTATATATACTATCTATATGATATTTAACGGGAGAAGGTCCCTTGGGATTCGTGCCTAAAACAATTCACAACTTTCTCAAAATGCCCATTCTTGTATATTTTGGGTTTCAATTATTTAGGGTTATACGTCTTGATATTTTCGCTCAAAAACGAGCTAGCATGTAACTGCTCCCCCACTTCTCTCTCCACGTGCAGTCTTTCACGTGTGCCCTGATAGTATATATAATATATATCGGATGAAATCGTTTGTCATATGACACAGTTGCGGCTGTGAGATGTTTCCACGTGGAGCATCGGGCGGTCCTTGCTTTTTTACATTGCTGCAGCAGGGTCTGCCGCAGGCTCATGCGGGAGACGATTTCAACACCAATACAGATATTATAGGCTGCATTGTCTGCATATATAAATTAAAAAAAAAAAAAAAAATTATATCTTGAGGAGTAGATCCCTTGATCTGCCTGTAACGCAACTGGCGTTGTCGAAGCTATTTCTTCTTTCTCTTTTCTCCTGTCTCTCTTCTTCGTCGATCTCCTTCAATCTACCTTCTCACGGTAAGATCTACAAACCCTAATTTCTAAGTCTGGTAAGCTCAAATAACTTTGGCGCTATTTTAGTTCAATGTTGTTACAGACTCAACATTTGGCTAAGAAATGTCGTATAACTCTGAATCTATTTCGTCTCTGATCTTGTATTTAGCTTCCTTTGTGGAATTTTTGTTGAATCAAATGAAAGGGCTTCGTTTTGTACGGTAAGTATTAATTAGTAGCATCTCCTCTAGATTGGTCAGGATTTAACTGCAGAAAAGGTAGAATATGTGTTTAAGCGTTGTTATTCACAATGATTTGTAAACTCAATGGATGGTTGTCATCCAAATAAGGAGATCTTCATTTTCAGTAACGCTTTTTTGTGCACACTCCATGATTTCCTTGTGCTTGTGGTAGTATTGGTCCACATAGTGTCTTTTGTCAAGTCCCTCTGCATATTGAAACCTAAAAAATTCTAGACCCACATTACTGTACAATCAGGGTACTCAATGCGCCAACTCAGTGCGCTTGTTCAAGTGTTTCCTGAACTGTAATGAACCTGTTCACTTTCCACTGTGGAACAGTACAGGTTCTTCTTCTTCTTCTTTTGTGTGTTTGGTCAACCATTGAATTCTGTTCCTGCGTTGACCTAGTCGTGTTGCAGACAGCCTTTCATTGAGATTGTCAAAAGCAAGAACCAGAATCTGTAGATATCTTTTCCTATGTTCGTGAAGATCTTTGTTTTGTGCGTCTCTCCGTAACCTGAAGCTTTTTCCCATGTTTGATGTCATGAAACACAGTGAAAAAGAAAACCTCATGTCTCACACTTCGCTCTCAATTCCATGATGTGAATAGATAAAATGTGACTTGAAAGGCATTAAGAATAATTTGAACTCACCCAAAACCAAAATATTGATGATAAGAAGCTTCATCCAAAACACATAATGCTTACCTTTGTATATTTCCCATTTATATTCAGGGAAAAGTTCTATAAAAATCTTAATGATCTCTACTACATCCCTAATTAGAGATATATGATAGATCCTACCATTCTCTGCTGTTTAGCAGGCTTATTCCAGTGACCAGGCAGTTGAAGAACAATAAACTGTAGGATAAAAGTTGTATCACTACCACATTTTCCCAGGGATGGTCCCACTAAACAACACAATGAATTATGAACGCCAATAGTTCATGTCATGTTGAATCATCTATATTCTTAAATTGGTAGAAAAATGAGTAAGGAAAAAAAAAAGGGAAACAGAAGTTGGTCGGAAAATGTATGGTAAAAGTGTTAGGTCACACTCTGCAAGGCTGACAGCTTCATTGTAAACATCTTACTGAATGAAATTATCAGTTTGGAAAATGATATTAGATGTTAGTATGTTGCCTAACTTGGATGACATGAAACTTTTTTGTTGCATTGATGTACATATTTGGTTTCAGTTATTCTTACAATAATTTCATAATTTGCTTCTTTTTTTAATGTCTAAATTGTAGGATGCTACTGGACTGAGTCTTGTCAAAACAAATGGATTGGAGGATGCGGAACGGATCATGTCATTGTTGATGAGTCAGATGACTGCAAGGGACTCTGTACAGAGCCAAATTTTCCTCCATGCATTCCTGTTTTATACCCATTTCCACTGCTGAAAACCAGGTCAGAACTTGCTTCTACTAGAAACTTACATCAGAAAACCAATGATTTGTCCTCTCTTCCATCTCCATATTAATACTCCAGTAATTGATTTAATTTCTCAATTTTCATAATGTTTATTGTAAAGCCTTGAGTCACGGTCAACGATGTAGTGAATTATCAGAATTTCATGATTTTGAGTAAAAATAAAATAAATATATTGTATTTTTTCACTCGTTCAGATAAGTATTTGTATTAAGCATAAAATGAACACATATTTCAATTTAAGAATAGGTTTACAGCAGATTTCTGTAATTCCAAGGATAAGAAACCTTCGATTTTTGAATTGCTGAGATGCCACACCAAATTGGTGGATCTCCAGTAATAAGTTCCAATGAAATCTTACTCTATTTTGTTGCTGTCATCTTCTATTTCTTGTTCACAAAGTTGTAAAAGTACCTATGTTCTAGTTTTATTTTTAAAACACTAGTACCCATCTGTTCCAGCTCTAGCATAGAAGTATAGAAAGACTTTGTTCATTTTTTCTCTGATAAAAATTCTTCTGTGATAAAAATTCTCAGAGGGCTCTGATTTCTAGATTCTCGTAATATGCTGGGCATCACCAGTCCAAATAATAAATTGGCTTATTAAAAAAAAATGTTTACATGCTAACCTTATATCATTGTATTCTACATTCTGATTTCCATTCTTATGCAATCCAGTGTAATTCTACTTTGCAGGTTTATGGCTGTATTTTTCCCCCTTTTTATGATTGTTGTTATTCTTATTATCATTATTATTACTATCTTGCATTAGAAGGTTGCAACTACCTATCCATTAATTTTTTTTTTTATCAATTTTCACTATCATTGGCATTCTTTTACTTTTGAACAGAATGTCCAATGGTGACAGATAGGTATGTAGAATGCAATAAAAATATAAACTCTGGCGATAAGTACATATGTTGTATGGATTGCTCTCATCCTTGCATCACTGACCGGAATACCAGATTATGTTGCTGTAATATTGGTTCAGAGCTCGCTGTGCAGCTAAAACCAAGAGCTACTTGGGGGGGTTTCTTGACTATAGTCATTTTAAATTCTTCTTAACATATGTTTTCTTTGGGGGACTTTGGTATCGAGATGTAGAATGCTTTGGGGAAATAGAAGATGAATCTATCCCACATTATCCTGTGGATGATAGTAAATGCTCCAAAGTGGAAATGGTGAGGGAAACAAATGGTTCTACATCTTCCAGAACATTTGAGGATTTTCTTCTATCCCATTAATCCTACTCTTCCTCTCTTAGTACATATCTCTTTAGAAAATTGCAAACTAAATAGATAAGTGAATTACTCATCAAATAAAAAAAAGAGAGATAAGTGAATCTCCAAATTACTTGCTCTAACATTGACTTCAGGAGTGGTGAATCAGAGGCATGCACAAAAAGGTATAGGATGTCAGTCTGGATGGTTATGCTGCTTAGTGATGGCAATGGAGCGGGTTAAACGGGTAACCTGCTCTGCCCTAATGGGACCTGAGCCCAACTAGGGTTTTAGACTTTGTAAACAAAACTCCCCCCTACACTGAAAATATACATACCAAACCCGTCTAAGGTTTGAATCACCTGCACTGCCCAAACCCGTTCCGTCCCCACCCCTAACCCGATGAGGGTTTTAGACTGCACCCCGAATCCAGTTTCAGGTTTACACTGCCCCGTTGGGTCATTATACCTTGCTATAGGGTTTGCCATGTGACATCTTTTTATCTTTTTATTCTTCTTGTTACATTTGGGAGACTGAGAGAGCTGAAGTTGGAGAACGGAAAACCATAGCGGCACTGATAAATCCAACTTGAATCATTGTCTCACAGGTAGGTTTTCTTTCCAATGGTTTTTATTCTTCTCCAACAAGATGAAGACGTGAAAGGATCCTTTCCTAGCAATCCAAGGATGCTCTTGAATCACCTGCAAGCAAATCTGAACCATCCCCCAATGCCTATCCACATACGATTAGATCCCTAACAGTTATAGAGAGGCTAATCCCTTTGGATCAAGAAGACCATTGTTATAGCAAGCTAAAACTTCTCCTACCTGAGACGTTTCATCTACTACCTGCACAGAACAGTAGCTTGAGGCCACAGATCTAAGCCTTCAATAGCACTCAACAAGGATTACTCACTTACCCCATTTGATTTATCCTATGCTTATCTTGTTTCCTTGCATATAATGGTTTAAAAGTGAGTAAAATGGATTTCATTACCTGTGCGAGTTCTAGATCCATCAATTGTTTGTCTCAAATCGTGAAAGAAAAAGTGATTACAATGAAAATCCTATAACATATATAGACTTGCTCAGAGGTAACAAAGGATGCTTCCTCTCTCTCTCTCTCGCTCTCTCTCTCTCTTGAAGTTAGTAAATCTTTGAATCTGCTGTGCAGAATCCTTATTTCAATTTGTATTTTGTTATTTAGAAGTGAAACGGGTTTCAGGAAACCTTTAACAGTCAGGAATGGTGTCCACATCTTCTCCCCTCCCCAAAAAAAAAAAAACACAACAAAAATCTTCCCTCCATTAGGTATGGGTCGGAGTAGGGTGAACCTGCACTGAAGCAGCACCTTTGCCATTCCTAATACTGCTTATTGTTCTCGGGGTTGCAGTTGATGGAGATCTTGGGTTTGCAGGATACATTTTTTACAAGAGGTATTTTCTGGCTAATCACGGATATGGTTTATGAAATTACTGGACTATGACTGCTGAATCTGAACACCTTGATGTCATCTCGGAGATCTCCTTTGCCTAGAATGAAAAATTCATCTGATTGGACGATCATAATTACCTACCTATTGCATTCTTTTGAGATTGGATGTAATTTCCATCTTTAGCTGATTCTGATAAATTTTTCATCTTTAGTTGATTTTCAAAACTAGGGCAAGTCTTGGCGCAATAGTAAGGTTGCTCCATTGCGGCCTAAAGGTCGCGGGTTAGAGTCACAGGAAATAGTGAGGGTAAGGCTGCTTGCTTGTGGGGTAAGACTGTGTACATCAGACCCTTCCCAGGCCCTGTGCAATGGTGGGAGCCAGGCACTAGGCTCTTATCATTTTTGTAGGAATGAAAATTATGTTTATGTTTTCTGGGTACATTTTAGACTGTCATTTAATAGGATGCTGAGAAACTTGGGTCACCAGAGCGAAAATGCGGGTTAGAGTCTCAATGGAACGATTTGGCACAAAAATCCCAAATTTTAGATCTTTTGCCACTCCATCCCTCCTAGGGCCCTGCTTTAGCGGGATCTGGATCAGTTTGCAGTTTTATGAAGTTATTGAGCTATTTTTACTGATTAAATGATTGGTTTATTAATGAGATATTATGATGACATCATTTTACATCCAGTATGCTATTAAGAATGAGAAGAGGAAGATAGAACATACCATAGATGTGGCTTAGTTTAATCTGGTGATGCAGGTATGAGGTTGCAGAGCTTTTAAGCATCTTCATGTTTAGTTATTTTTATTTGGTAACTTTCTTTACTGGTTTTACTTCAACTTTTTGCTGTTTAATAATATAGCATTTTTCTGACATTGATTAGACAACAAATGATGGAACTCATGATTCACAATCTTGTCTTAAAGAACGGGGCTTGTCTGCCTTTAGGAGGATACAGGCAAGATTTCTAAAGCTTCCTTATTTTCATTTTGTTGTTGGCTTATTGGTAGTTTATAACTCATTTGATGAAATGCCATAGACTTGGAATCCTGGTGAGACCTGTATTTCACACATGGAAATTATATGGAGAACACTACTTCTCTTATGTACTTCCATTTGATCTTACCTCACATTATAATTTTTAGTCCCACTACCATGTCACATGGCAAAAAAGGCTGTCCTAAATTTAACATCTTTCTTGCACAGATGGTAAAAATAAATAGACAAAAATCCATAGTTGCTGTTACACATGACAAAGAATCTCCTATACTGGATTAATGAAGTTTACAGGGGTTAAAATTTTGTCTATGTGGCTTATCTAGACGGACTGATATCAGGCAAACAGTCTAGATCAGCCACATCATGACTCCTCATGGCATAAAATCCCTTGTTTTACAATGCAACTAAACCTGGTGAGGCAGACTCTTACACCTTTTGCCATATGTGCACACATGCATGCATAAAAATCTGTTTTTGGGTTTTGTTGTCAGACATGATAAATGCTGTTGTTAAACAAAATTACCATGTGGGACGATAATTGGTTTTCTATGAAAGTAGCATATTCTCCTGGCTTCTTTTCACATCATAAAAGCTATACATGATTCATATATTGGAAACTTCATTGCGTGGAATCTGAATAGCTTTTTGAATTCTCACCTATTGACTATGATGGATTAGTTGTTTTAACCAAGATCAGTAAACACCATTGTGATTTGGTGGTACAGCAGAAAAAAGTGCATGGCATAGATCTCAAAAAGTGTTCATAGTCACAGTTCATAAGTGCTACAGCGAGAACTTAATGGATGTTTGTCATTACTGACAATATTCCTCTATTTGAATCTTTTGTTACTCAGGCTTCACCTTCCAGCATCGACGTGTGAATCATGGTGCAAAATTGGTTTGCAATCAACTTATCGCATGTTTTAACATTTAGTGGGCGGTGGCAGTGGCATATACAGAAAATTTTGTACTGATAGTTAATAAGGTCTATATTCAAAAGATGCCATTTTCACCTGTTACCTTTCTAGTAGATGAATACTAATTACTTCTTGTGGGGCATTACTCTCATCTCTCTTCTTGTGTGGAGATTGCTCTCCACCCCTTTCACGTCTATTCAAGAATTTTTTTTATCTGTTACAAAATTATTCTTCCTTCTTTTCCTTGTTATATATTTATATGATCAGAAAGCAAGTCTTGCAATTAAGAAGGCCACATCATGCTTTGTAGAAAAAATTTATGGGCAGTTTAAAGAAACATTTTATAGAGAGGGAGCAGTCAAAAAAGGGATATCAAGGTGAAGACCGGAAATAGTTGCAAGTGTTTTTTCTTTTGGAAGATTTACTGTTGAAATGTGAACAGTATTGGCTAAAGGAATTTGATAGATGAGTTGGAATGAATGAATCAAGAGGATTTTTGGCTTTTAGAGGCCCATACTATTGAGATTTCCAAAGATAAGCATGATACGGAATGGTGGAGGAAACAAGTGAGATATTAATTTACAATTTCCATTTTCTGCTTTTACAATTCCCGTTTTCTGCATCTCTTCCTTTCTTCGTAGATGTTTGCAATAGCTAGCATTTCATAATTTCTTAATCAACTTTCTTCGGTTGGAGATTTATGATGAATCACATTTGTAATTCAACTTTTTCTCAACCTTTTCACAGCATCAGCCACTTTCTTAACCTTTTCACAGCATTTAACTAGCATTCTTTATTTGTTTTGAGATTTACCCACACAAACAAAATGATGATTAATCCTTTCTAATAATATACTACCATGTAATCCGAGGCGTCCTTTGGAAATCACATCAAACAAAATGTGAGACTTTCCAAAAAAGCCTTTACACATTATTGTGAAGATTTATTAATGATAGGGTACAATAGTCAAAACTGTATTAATTTTTTTTAAAAACTAATTAATCAATTGCAAAACCATTCTCTCTCTTGTTTACCTCGTTCTTGGTACGTGTAATATTGCACGTACACCCGGCTAATACTATATATGATGAAAATAGGCCCCTTAGGAAGCATGTTGACAATTATGCACGACTTTCCAAAAAGCCATTATTATTTGTCGTAAAGGCATAATTAATACAAGGTTAAAAAAGTCAAAACTCTGCTTATTTTGGATAATTGCAAAACTATTCCCTCTATGTGTACCCTACTAGTGTAGTAGTGTGTATATATATGTATGTGTGAGGGCGCACCTATATTCCAATCTGAACTTGTGGGCACGTCAGCAGCCGACGGTACCTTTAAATACAATTTTCTAACATGATTTTGTGACCTTTGTCACGGATATGTAGGAACACAGCTAGACGGGATGAAATCGTCTACCACAGGACCCTTGCGACAGACCCTACTGCGTCCGTGGGATGCTACACATGGCAGCATCCCACGGATGCTATAAAAGTCACATTAAAAAAAATAAAATGTTAGTTGAAATGACATTTCATTTTTTTATTCTAAAAAATGCAGCATCGGTGGGATGCTACACACGGCAGATCCCCGCAGGATCCTTGCGGTAGACAATATCAACCCACCTCGGAGTTCCAGCCTTCCATATGGTCAAAATACACGTCCGCATCATAATGATATAGAATAAAGAAAATAAGCAGTTGAAACTATGCCTTAGGACCAGTACTTAGTAATGTCATTATGCCCAAAACAAGGGGTTCCAAGACTAACATCTTCAAGTTCGAGGATTAAGACAGCCTAGCTAGTTGTCCATTAAGCAAATAAGCAGGGTCTCCCTTGTCAAAATCCAAACTCTTAGTAACATCATCTTCTTCTCTGTTAATTTGGAAAAGAAAAAGAAAAGTAGATTGATACGACAAGTAAACCCCTTTCTTTCCAAGTTTTAGGTGGAATCGTCTCTTAAGCCATCCATTTCATGGGATGTGAGTGTGACCGAAAGCTCATGACATGACCCAACCACATGGGTGCCAAGTGCGAACTCCCACTCAAAAAATGATGAAACTTTAAATTATAATTTGATGCTTCTTAGTTTATGGCTTATTTGAGCTGCAAAATCTGGGAAAGGAAAAAGAAAAAAGTTTCAGACAGTAAACATGCCATAGATTATCATTTGAATATGTGGGGCTTTGTAGGGAAGAATGGGGCGCCTTTTTTGTTCATGATTCTGGTCCAAGGGCACTCCCCTCCATCTCCTCCATCTCCTCTGGCCCAAACGGGAGAGAGAGGCTATCATGATTTCTTAATCAACTTTTTTCTAGCATTCTTCTTTTTTTAGCATTTTAATCAACTTTCTTCGGTTGCAACCAAAAAGACAAGTTAACTTCTATATGCCAGTGCCATATTTTTATTGGGTTGTCTATAAGGACAGGCCAGTAATTCCGTTACATTATTCAATTCGCTTGTACAACTTCTCTATATATGCACTTCTCTACATTACATTACCTTCTCTATATATGCACTTCATTACTTAATTTGGTTTACGTGTGCTTTTAACGTTCTCTTACGACTGGTCACCAATCCATCAGCGAGAAATTGTATTATTAATTGAATCATGTGTTGTTCTTGTCACTAACTCCATCTTAAGTAAGTCTTATTTATTTTGTTTTGATTTGTTATCGCCTTTTATGGAGTTCGGGTTGTTGTACGTATCTACCTCACCAAGATGAAAGCACTATGATGACACCTGGCAAAACCTTGTCTAACGTAAAGCAACTTGAGAAAAGCTCAGATGGATGAAGATCTTGTGGAGTAGAGCAATATATCAAAGATAACAATAATTTTAGTTCGACGTAGAAATAGAAACTTTGGAGGATATGGTATGAGCTAGGTATTATGTGCAAACCAACTCATTAGCAGTAATACTATGGTGCCACAACCCAACTATTGACTATTGTTGTAGTAGCAGTAGCATAGCAATCTATGAATTGAAGAAACAATGGCAGACCAAAAAGATGGTTGGAGATTTATGATGAATCAAAACGTGCACCAATGGAACATGAAAATTTGTCTTCTAGCATAATAAAAGTCATTAAAAAAAGTGATTTTGCTACCTGCTATGTGGTCTGGATATCAAAGGTTACCAATGTCTCCTACTTCCTTTATGTTCTTTTATTGCCTATCTATATTATGTCACTTGCTCTAAATTTTTTAAATATATATTATCCTTTTAAAGATGCAAAATATGTGCCTTTTTGAAAATCCATTTCATATACATATTATCCTTTTAAAGATGCAAAATATGTGCCTTTTTGAAAATCCATTTCATACAAATTAGAGGTCTAGATAATCTTGAGAATTTTTTTTTTTATAGTATCATCAAACCCATCTATAAAAGGTGTTTAGGTAATATTCTTTTGTTTGTCATTTCTAATTATAGAACTAATTGGAGGAATGATACCTTTTTTAACCTATCCATTAGGTTGTTCCTAATAACCATGTATATTTAGTTCTATATATATAAAAATAAATTAGTTTTTTTTCCTTCGTTTTGTAAGTTCAATCATGATTTTGTGTCTTATGTCCCTAATATTTTCTTCATTTTTTGATTTGCTAGCCATTTACATCTATAATCTTGTTCCTGCCATGCTAACTAGCTATATATCCAAGGAGATTTCAGCAAATTACCAAAACTCTCATGTGAAACTCGAAAAAGCAAATTACCAAAACTCTAATAATCAAATTCAACTTAGGATTGATATATCCTTTGAGTATTATGCATCTATATATATATATATATATACACACACAGAGTGCTACTCGCCTGATTTCAAAGTCAAAATAATGCCTTCCTTTTTATGCACATGCAAGCACACAAATACTTGTGTATCTGTCTTTGTTCCCATGTGAAGGGTTAATCCGAGTGTCTTCTAGGTGTGATAATGCATGTAATGTCGAGTCTCACCTATCTACTAGGTGTACGTTTATTAAAAGAAATGAAAAATTACAATATATATATAATCATTGGAACATAAATCAAAATGCATTAAAAGCAGAGATGTTAACAGGACAAATCATTCCTTAACTTATAATGGTTTTTTTTTTCCGGGTAGTGGTCGATGTATAATGCTGCACACGAAATAGAAGTAGAAGCACATTAACCGAAATCACGAATCCCCAGAAAGACATCTCACCCATAATAGTGTCAGCTTCAATCACGGCTTCCTTTTTGTGGTTCGAAGCATTTCTTTTCTTCTTATTGTCCATCATAATTGATCTTCATTTTTTAATATGATCATGATTCATTCATATTACTAGAACGTGAGTTATATATGTTTGCCTTCAAAATCTGGTGACAACTATACTGAAAGCCTTTGTACATATCAACCGGAAATGCGTTATATTTTCTTGCCTTCAAAATCCAGTTACAGCCTATCTAATAATCAAATTCAACTTAGTATTGATATATCCTTTGAGTATTATGCATCTATATATATATATATACAGAGTGCTACTCGCATGCAAGCACACAAATACTTGTGTATCTGTCTTTGTTCCCATGTGAAGAGTTAATCCGAGTGTCTTCTAGCCCCTTCAATTAAGGACATTGAAGTAGATAGGTGAGACTCGACATTACATGCATCTCTTACAAAGGATTCCAATTTGGGCCGGGTCGATTAAAACCGAGATCGAATCGAATTTAATTTGGTTTTGGACTTGTTTGGTTTAAGTTATATAATTTTTGGGTTTTGATTTTAAAAATAACGACGGCTTTTTAAATTTTTTGTTGTGTGTATTTTTAAAATTTTTTTAGATAAAAATGAAAAAATAACCTAAATCGAATCAAATTTTACCATTCAATTCAATTTTGATTAGACTACAGGTTTTCTTAAAATAATCGATTTGACTTTAATTTGGATATTTCAGTTTAAAGGTTAGTTTGATTCGATTTTAAACCCACCATCGATTCAATTTTAGACCAACCATCAATAATCTTGATTTGGTTTTGGTTGTAGCTAATCCATACCAAATTGTATTGAATTGCAATCGCACTGTAAACTGCCATTCATATAAGAATGAGATCCTCTACGATAAATTGGCTCAACCGTATCCAATGCTTCTTTCTCTCCACTCTTTTACATGAGGAAATGAAAAAGTAGTTTCATTTTTTCGGGAGACGCTTGCTTGCCAAGCATCGGCTAGAACCGTAGGTGATCCCATTCCTTCATATAAACCGTCCAGCGTCTCAATCGGATCTGTGGGCTAGAACCGTAGGTGATCCCATTCCTTCATAAACCGTCCAACGTCTCAATCGGATGATTCGGATCTGACTGTATCACCCATTATGGTCCCCACCGCACGCTCAGCTTGAGACCCGCGACACCAGAGCAAAAGAAAACCGCACAGTGTTTGTCAGAAGAAGGTACACAGTCTCTCTCTCTCTCTTCTTCTCTCTCTCTCTCTCTCTCTGAGTGTATGTATACATAGGTATCCATGGCACCATCACAGCTTCTTATGTTTGCGCTCAGTCTGCTATATCTTTCCCTCGTTCTCTCTCTCTCTCGCTGTATATCTTCGCTCGTTTTCTTGTCTCTCTCTCTCTCTTGTTGAATGCAGGTATGAATCAACGACTGTTATACATGTTGATCTTCTTTACAGGGCAAATCTGCTTCTGCCATGGCAACAGAGGCACTGCTTCTCGCTACAGTCCACCATATACCCGTGAGCGCACGCAAATACCCAATTTCATTTTACTTTTTAATCTGAATTGTGATGTAGAAAGCCTCTCTCTTTTTTCCCCTTTTCTTTCTTGTGGATTCAAGTCGCTCCATGTTTTGTTGACAATTCTTTTTCTGGTGTTAAATACAGCCACGGCTTGTTATGGAAGTGATTCAAATCAGTTTCCAGACAACATGATGTTTGCAGCGGCCGGAGATAGCATATGGGACAATGGAACCGCCTGTGGGAGGAAATATCTGGTGAAATGTTTATCTTCTCGTCCGGGAGTTTGTACCCCCGAGGCGACTGTAGTGGTGAAGATCGTGGACCGTGCCAGAACTTCCGTCACTCGACCTGCAAGAGCGGGCGCCACTATTGTCCTATCAGATGCTGCATTCAGGAAAATCTCACGTTCACCTTATCAATTTGTAGACGCTGAAATCCAATCTTAGATTTCTCTTTCAATTCCTAATAGAGTACTCTTTCATTTCTCTCAGACATTGGGGCAGATTTTTGTAAATTTAATATAATTACAAGCTGTTAATATCATTGGTTCTTGATAGCCAAAAAAAATTCTTGCTGCTGAAAATTAAAATGTGGTTCTATAAACAAATGGTGATATCATTATCTTCAAGATTTTTCTCATAAACAGTTGACCATCCCAGTTGGCATCAACCTCCTCACACTTTATGTATTCATCCTTACACGTGTAGGATTGATAATACAAACTCTTTGAATTCTTATCTTCTACAAAGGAAGCCGGACATACAAGGCTTTTTCAAAATCTTGGCATGTCCCTCTATTGATGCATGGGACCAGTGAGCTGTCACAAAAGCATCGTCAATGCTGAGGTCAGCGAGGTAAGCAAGCATCTTTGCAATCTCACATTTATTATTCTCTTCCTCCTTGTAAAAGGTCACCTTTTCCTGAAGAACACCTCCTTTAGGAATTGCAGCCACCATATTTTCAACTCTCTAGACCAATATAGGCGTCACCCTTCTATAACCATTCATTTCATATGTGTAAGCTACAATATCCAAAATTCTGATATAACAATGTTTTCTTAAGATAAAGAAAAAGTTATACCGAACTTCCAAGAAGTTTAGCTAGTCTAAGAAGAAGAGGTGACAAGCTGAATTTTAGTGTAACACCATTTGGACGTCCTTGAAAATTAGACGCCAAATGATGGAATTATGAAAAAAGAATCGAAAATACAGATAGATCAAGGAAGAGAATTGAAAATTCAGATGAATTAATAAAAATAAAAGAGATTCACCTTACCAATAGCTGGAAGGAATGACCTTATCCTCATTTGTGATCAAATGCTTGATGGTTGGGATTGTAGACTTGATCCTAGTATCATTAGTGATATTTTGGTTATCATCCCAAGGGACATTCGAATCAGACCATGCAAAGACCTTTGCCCCCTTCAAATATGCCATACCACTATCACATTTTGAAAACTCTTCTTCACCATCTGCATGACTCGTCTCAGTGCCTCTTCCTTAAAACCTCAAATTTTGTCTGCAACATGAATAGCAGGTAAAGCGTCAAGTTTGAAGGTTTGAACAAGACAACAAAGATTAGCAGACCATATGTCAAGGGTAGAGGAATAGACAGTAACCATAGAAGTATGCTTATTACATTAGATATATGTTCATTAAGAAAATGAAAAATTATAGAAAAATATAACCATTACAATATATAACCATTAAGGTGGGTGCCTCATTCTGGACATGTACACATAAATCACAATGCATTAAGAACAAAGCGATACAGAGTCTGCTAATCTTTGTTGTCTTGTTCAAACCTTCAAACTTGGCTAAAAATAAAAGCAGTTCCAGCCCAAAAGTAGTTCGGAAAGATGAGAAATCAACTAATGATGCAACCAAAAAAATGAGAGATGATGAGATTAGAGGAAAAGAGGCTAAATCATATAATATTTGCCTAAGAGACAACCAAGTGTAGGCACCGCATTTTAGACATGTATCACACAAATCCAAATGCATTAAAAGCAGAGATGTTAACAGGACAAATCATTACTAAATCTGGAAATTTTTGCTGCTTTACTCAAAACTCTCAAAGTCGGTTGAAATAGAAGCAGAAGCCACACCGATTGAATGTTATCGGACAAAAGCGACTGTACATGACGACATCTCACACGTACTTCCAAACATCAAAAGGTGCATGCATACCTTAAGGTCCAAGCATTTCACACCTTGGGGAATAATACCTCCTGTTTGTCTTAAATTGATAGGTGGTGTTTCGCCATTTGTACATTTGCCGGCCTTTCAAAGTCAAGTTTTTTCTTGGAATGGTTATCCAAATAGTAGGAATGACAACATAACACTTTCGTTATGTTGTCATTCCAAATAGTAGGAATGACCAACGTAACAAAGTTCGAGGCGAGCTCTAACAAACCCTAACCAGCCCCTATGAATGTCTGGCTCATACCAAACCGATTTCCGATTCCATAGGGTTCTTTGAAAAGAGATATCTTTCTCATGTATGATTAAAAAATGTATTATGTTATTTTCATGAGTATACAATATAGATATATTAATCCAATGAATTGTGTTTTATTTTCTGCATACCGTCCATATATTATGGATTTTTACCCTAATCCTTCTTGTCGAAATTCCATACTTTAACTTATTCCTAATAGATGAATGTACGGAAAGAAAAAAAAAACACAAATATGTATATATAGATTGATTGGTGTAGATGACCGTTTTTATAATTTGACACATCACTTATATAATGATTTGGCATGGATGATTTGTCACATGATAGAAACAGATTTGTCATGAGTTATCTGTCACCCGGCAGAAACAACCCGTCATGGGTCATCTGTTACCCGACAGAAACAACCCGTCATGGGTTATTTGTTACCCAACAAAAACAATAATAATTAAATAATAATAAAATATAACATGATTTATTTATATTAAATTTATCTGGCATATTGGAGTGGAGATCTCCGTCTTGGGCGAAAGCCCACTTAGGGGGGGTTTCTGGCAGTCCTTAAGGTGTGGCGGATACAGGCGTGGGAATCGTCGGCAGCCAGTGACAAATCACGACATGTCAACCTAAAATGACGAGGACGTCAAGTGATTTATAATTCCACATCCTATATGTGGGACCCGATATACAAATCAAAGAGCTCTATCTTTTATCATCGACATCTCTTATTTTATTCTTATCATGAACCTAGACATTTATGAGACCAAATTCAAGATAAATATGAGAACATCCTAAAGCCTTAGATTGTGACAAATGTTACAATCCTAGAGACCCATTCCTTTTATAAATATGAAAACCCTCTTCCATTTGAGGGATCCATGGATCTTTGGTTGCTGAGAGCAGTACTTCTTTTCCTCTGGACCTTCTCCAAGTCTACCAAGAATTCTCTAAGTCCATCTTTGGATTTCTGTCTTCTACACTTTCTAGAAACATGAAAGAAGCTCTTTGGCTTGGCATACGTGAAGAACACTTGAGTATCTCCCGTCTCTCATTCTAGCCATTGCCTACCTCTCACGCCTTATCGACTCCAACCCCTCTTTTGTTCAGTTCGACGCGGGAACGGTTGCTGAGTCGGCGGTTTAGGCCAACGTCGGACATACCTCTCCTATTCAGAATCGATATCTGAAAACACGTCATCAGCATTTCGACACCATGGAGATAACATTGGACACGTGGACGTGGATTCAAAAAAAGGCACCTACAATTGGTAAACAATATATATACTTATATTAATAAAATCTAAAATAGGGTGTAGCTCTTTGTACACGAAATATATAAAACACCGCAGTTGATGGAAGTTAGCTCAAATTTATGCATCTTGTATACTTCCTATCGAGTAGAAACACCTTTAAATTCCAAAGAGTAAATTACACTTAGGCCCCGATTGGTTCAATGAATTGGAATTGGGTAGAATTGAAATTATTGTGATTGGATGGCAAGAGAATTGAAATTTGGAATTACAATTCCATGAAGAATTGATTTAAAATCCAGTTCCACTAATTGGATGAACTTATGAAGAATTGATTTGTATCATTCCCATGTTAATAATAACACAAATGACTGATTATCATGACATATGAATTCCAATAATCCATTCTCTGCAACCGAAACCAAAACAACACCACTGGGTTTTAATAATATTTTTGTCTTAATCAGGTCCTCCATGTATGACCAGACAATTATGAACAACTCGATAGGTCAAAGCAAGTGGAAACAGAAGAGAGAGAAATATAGAAGGAGAGAGAGGAAACAAAAGAGATATAGAGAAGAGAGAGAGAGAGAGGAGAGAAGAAAGGAGAAGATACGTACTAGTCCCTGCAACACCAGCGAGGAAGAGGAGAACGAGATTTGGTAGCTTCGCAACACCAGCGAGGAAGAGGAGAATGATATTTGGTAGTTTCTTTATCGGTAGAGCTGGCAAAAGGTCGGGTCATAATCGGGGTTGGGGTTAATTGGGTCGGAAAACCCCCCGACCCGCCAATAAACGGGTTCAACCCGCAAACCCGTTTATTATTATTTTTTATTTTCAAAAAATATGATTAAATAGGGTTGGGGGTTAATTGGATTGGGTTGTATCGTGTTTAGGTCGGGTTGGGGGTTAACCGGGTCGGGACAGGACACTTTTGTCGATTTTTTTTTTTTAAATTGAGTTACTCGTCGGGTTGCTGGGTCATAATCGGGTTGACCCGATTACTGGCGGGTTGGGGAAACCCCAACCCAATTAATAAATGGGTCAACCCAAACCCGTTTAACTCGTGTCGGGTTGGGTCGCATTTTGCTAGCTCTATTTGTCGGCCATATATCGTGCTTCTAATTCTATACCTCGTATCTCCAATTCTTTTCGATTTATTAGGGAATTAGGTAACTTCAAAAATAGCCTATAAGCTAATTCTACGGAATTGGGCCTTAATTCCAATTCCAAATTCCAAATATTTAACCAATCAAAACCCCAATTCCAACCCTTGATTCCGCGAACCAATCGGGCCCTTAGGGTCCGATTGGTTTGCAGAATTGGGGAGTGGAATTGGGGTAAGAATTGGAATTGGGTTCTCAATTCCAATTCTTTTGATTGTTTAAATATTTAGAATTTGGAATTTGATTTACAACCCAATTCCGTAGAATTAGTTTATAGGCTATTTTAAAATTACCTAATTCCGTGCCAAATCGAGAGGAATCGGGGATCGTGAGAGAGAATTAGAAGCCCGTATACACTTTTCTCGTTTTCTTCTCTTCTTCGCAGGTCGGCGGGTTTTGCAGAGTGTGGTATGTATAATCTCTCGTCTTCTTCTCTCCCGTCTCTCTATTCCCTCTCTCCCCTTCTGCTATCTCTCTCTCTCTCTCTCTCTCTCTCTCTCTCTTCGTTTTTTTCTCTCCCCTGCTCTTGCTCTGGATTTCTTTCTCCGCTGTTTTCTTTGTGGCATGTGGAATGCTCGTCTGCAAGGTTCAGGGTGGCCCAATGAGGCCATCATCTTTTTCTGTTCCTTTTCTAGTCGTCTTTTGCTATCTTTTTCTTCTGGTTTTTTTTTCTTTGGGTCGTCTTTTGCTTTATTTTTCTTCTGGTTTTTTTTTTCTTTGGGTTGTCTTTTGCTATCTTTTTCTTCTGGTGTTTTTTGTCTTTGGGTCGTTTTGCTATCTTTTTCTTCTGGTTTTTTTTTCTTTGGGTCGTCTTTTGCTATCTTTTTCTTCTGCTGTTTTTCTTTCTTTGGGTCGTCTTTTGCTATCTTTTTCTTTTGGTTTTTTTTTCTTTGGGTCGTCCTCTTTTCCTTCCTTGTTCTAGTCGTCTTTTGCCATAAGTTTTTTTTTTCTTTTTCAGTCCAAGTTTGCAATCTGGTTCATAGTTGCGTGGAGGATCTCGAAGCCGCACCATTAGAGCTACAGTGAAGTTGTTCCCCAACAAACCACATCCTCTGCCAGAACCTTTGCCGTTTTTTCTGTCCTCTCTTGATCGCCCATTAGTGATACTAATGAATAAACGGCAAAAGATGACTAGAAAAGGCGACTGGAAAAATGGCAAAAGACAACTAGAAAAGGAATGCTCATTTTTTCTGTCCTCTCTTGATCGCCCATTAGAATTGGATTATTAGAGCTACAGTTATGAACCCACAAACCTCTCCGATGCATCCAATCTAGATGCAGCTTCCCATGCTACTTGTTTCATAGTTTTCCCAGTTATATCTTCTAAAGGCATTAGCTTGTTTGCTTGCATAGAGAGCTTTTCAATTCCGACTGATGCCAGATGCTGGAGTATCTCCATAATTTTTTTTCTTTTTCAGTCTTTTCTTGCCATAAGTCTTTTGGCATAAGTTGGCAATATGGTCGTCTTTTGGCATAAGTTTTTTTTCTTCTTAATTCCTCTTTTTTCTAGCAATATGTGGTCGTCCTTTTGCATCATTTCTGATCATCTCTGTTTCCTTACTTTTAATTTTCTGGTCGTCTCTTTCTACCACTATTTTTCTGGTCATCTTTTCTTGTGATCTCTCCGGTCTTGGTCATTATCATCAAACAATCACATTTTTAAAATCAATGTCCAACCGAACCAATAACAATCACTTTTCTTGTGACCTCTTTTGCAAATATTAGGCCCTCTTGGCCCAACATATCTATGGCCTTTCTTGCAAATAGAGGAGCCAAATCATTTCAAATGAGAATTATATTTTGTAAATCTAGCAATGTAAGCAGAATTTTGAAGACTCTCTTCTTCTTCTTCTTCTTCTTCTTCTCTCTCTCTCTCTCTCTCTCTCTCTCTCTCTCTCTCTCTCTCTCTACTGTTATGTTTTAAATTGATGTTGTACAACTCCTTTTTCAGCAACCTCTCACGTGACCATTGTCTTTGTTTCAAACAAAGTGATACCCAACTAGTACCTTCAAACATTGCCGGTGTGTACTATCTCTTCCTATATTTTTCTTCGTCTATTTTGTCTTTACTTTTTTATCTGTATATTTTTGCTGCTATTATGCGCTATGTTTTTCTTTTTTATTTGTTTTACACTAAATTCCATATATGTGCATGTATGTGCTTTGGTGTGTACTGTCAAAATGCATGATTAATATGTTGTTTGATATGCAAATTTTTGCTTTACAGATGGATAATAGATTGATTGGTATTCATGCCAACAATGACACAAAAGAGAAGAAGAAGAAACTTATTTTACATGCACTTGCTTGTACTGTTACGGCAATTACAATTTGGCATTATGAAAAATATATTGTGAAAGGACCAACTGAAAATAATGAGATTTTAAGGAAACTATATTTAACACATTTGTATGGTGCAAGTGATATAATGTGTTATGATAATTTACGACTTACAAAAAGGGCATTTTATAAGCTATGTGAAATCTTACGCGGAAGGGGAGGATTATATGACACAAGGCATATCACTGTAGAAGAATCAGTTGCAATGTTCCTACATGTCCTTGCCCATGACGTCAAGTTTCGAGTTATTAAGAGTACTTTTATCCGTTCGGGAGAGACAATTAGCAGACATTTTGGTTTTGTTCTAAGGGCAGTGCTCAAACTAACGAAGGATTTCATAAAAGCGACAGATAATGTTGGAAATGATTCTGAAGATGACAAATGGAAATGGTTTAAGGTAAACAAAAAAATTGTACACGATACGTAGTTACATTAGTTGTTTACAAATTAAGAAAACTAATTTCTTACTATTTTCCTCAGAATTGCCTTGGAGCTTTAGATGGAACATATATCCAAGTAACCGTTCCACTTCAAGATCAAGGTCGATATCGAAATAGAAAGCAAGATATTTCTACGAATGTCTTAGGAGTATGTGACCGCAACATGAAATTTATTTATGCATTACCTGGTTGGGAAGGATCAGCTTCAGACTCTAGGGTGCTAAGAAATGCCCTTACTAGATCTTATCCATTTTCTGTTCCCATTGGTACTTTTTTCAAACCTTAATTATTTGATTTCATGGTTTTTTCTATGATTTATCTAGTTGCTGATTTGTCCATCGATTATAGGAAAATACTATCTAGTTGATGCAGGATACACAAATGGTCCTGGGTTTCTAGCTCCATATCGCCAAACTCGTTATCACCTTAATGAATGGGTTGTAAGTGGAAATAATCCAAATAACTACTGTGCGCACCCCCTTTTCGGTTTCGGGCCGCACGACGAGGTGCATACAAAGAGTGATGCTCGCCTCGGGACTGATTTGGAGTTTAGAGTCGCCACTGCCTGAGAGGTGCAGGCAGACACAAAGGGGCACCTATTCGGGCCTAATTTTCTGGTCTGCGGCTTTATTAGAGATCTGAGCAAGTTCTCGGTTACGTCTAGGGAAGCCTGAAGACACCCTAGCCCGCCCCGTCGATTGACAGGTCCCGTGGGTCTCCTTGGTCTTGAGTCAACTTAGTTTTCACCCAATTCCTAAGCCAGCATGCACACTTATTTGGTATGGTGGGACCCTCTGAAGGTGTGGGTCCCTTTTATTTTAATTTTATCTTTTTTATTTATCTAAATGAGGTGGGTCGGACCCGGGTCCCATTGGAAGACCCGTGGGCTGCCATGGTTGGGCCTTGGGCCCAGTTGGGTTATTGGGTAACCCATTTGGTTATTTAGATTTTATTTATTTACAATTTGTTTGGGCTTAATGGGCTTGGAATGGGCCCATTAGCCAAGGGTTAAGGGGCCTGGGCCTGTTTATTGAAAACAGGCCTGGTGTAGGCCAGTCAAAATGTGGGCCACTCAAGTGGGCCAAAGGGGGGTCTTGATGGGCCCATTTAGGCCCATAGTCCAAAAATGGGCTTGAGACAGCCCAAGTTGTTAAAGGGGTCGGTTCAGGCCGGTTTAGGCCGGATCAAGTCCAATTGGACCGAGAAATTACATTTTTTACATCATTTTTTGCATTTGCCCGTTTTTTCTCTACGGTCCCACCTGACCATGGATTGACCACGGTCTCTTCTGCCCGTGAAGTAAACACGGTCCAGGCTGGACCGGCCTGAGTTTACGGGCGCAACTCAGTTTGCTCGTTTGCTGCCGATTTCAATCTGGATCTGCTCCGTGACCTTCTTGGGAACTCCAATGACCTCTGTGATGATTCCAGGGCCTTCAGAATCCTTCATTTCCTTCATTTGGCCTAAAAGGCCATTTTTCATTATTCCTTTTGTTTTTCTTGAAGCATCAAGACTTTCTCTTGATTATTTGCAGCCAAATTCAAGGATGGGAAAGGGGGAATTTACAGGGGACATCATATGTTCAAAAATAACTTCAATCTCCTTCTCATAATGATGATTAAATGGGATCAAATTTCCATTTTTGAAACCTTTTGATAACCCTTTTGTTATCACCTTTTCTTTTCTTGCATAGGAACAATTACTTTTAGATGCAATTCCCCATCACATGCAACACTCAAGATAATGTTAGAAATAACATAAAAACGAAAAGAAGTAGGGAGGAAGAGAAAATAAAATCAAAATTCATTTAATTTAAAGTAAGAACATACTTACAATATAACTGTTTGTTTGGTTGGTGTTATGGTTCTCCGATGATTTGAGCAGCGCTTCCGCGTCCTCCAAATTTTGCGGGGAAGAATTGGGAAGAGTTTGGTTAAGGTGGATGGGTTCAAGACCTAATTGAAGGAGATTTGAGCATGGTTTTGGGGTAATTTAGGAGTGTAGGGGTAATTTGGGGATTAAAAGAGGTTTGGGTTAGGTGGTGGTGGTTGGGCAGAGGTTGGTCGTGGAGAGTACCAGGAGGGAGAGGGGGGACGGCCAAGGAGAAGGCTTGCTGAAATGAGGGGGGTGGCCTCTCTATTTATAGGCAAAATTTTCGTGCCTGTATTTGAACTACGGGCATGCCTTGCCCGTACTTCAAGTACGGGCGTGCCTTGCCCGTAATTCAAATACGGGCGAAAAACGAATATTTGCAATTATCGCAGATTCTTCCGTACGGGACGCGTGTCCCGCCACGCGTCCCCTTCTAGAAGCTTGCCCGTAGTTGAAGTACGGGCATGCGTCGCCCGTACTTCAAATACGGTCCCGCACGTTTTTAAAATGTTTGGATTTCAAACCTTTATTCAATTTGGTTTATTTAAAGATTTTTATCCGATTTTTTGATTATTTTATTATAAACGAGATTCTCTTATTAAAATAATATTAAAAAATAAAGATATGATTATTTTAATTCATTTATTCTGCTTTTTGCTGCTGTTTTGCCACATGGGCAGCTTTCTTTGAAATTTCAACTGTCCATAACTTCTCCGTCTGATGTCCGATTTTAGCAAATTTGGTGTCGTTGGAATCAGCTCGGAACACACTATCCACTGGGATCAAATTGGGCAGTTGAATTGGGGTCGAGCAAAAAGTCAACTTTCGCTCCCCCAAAAGTTTGACCGGCTCACAACTTCCTCATCCGGACTCCGATTCTGGCAAACTCAGTTGCATTAGAACCGTGTCGAAATGCTTTTTTCAATGAGAGGAAGTTTGATGGCCAATTCTCTTTGGATCAAAAAGTCAAATTTTGGCCCCCTCAGGGTTTGACTTTTTTAGTTGAAATTTTCATTTTCTTCATTTTTTGGGGTGCGAAAATCAGGTGCTAACAACTACAAAGAGTTATTTAATCTTCGTCATTCTTCAGCAAGGAACGTGATTGAAAGAACATTTGGTTTGCTAAAGAAGCGATGGGCCATTTTGAGAACTCCATCATTCTTTGATGTGAAAACTAAGGTAGTGATTGTGATAAACTTTTCATAAAAAAATTGTAATAGAAATTGATTGTTTAAGTAACATCTTTTTATGCATAAATTTAGGTGCGGATAATCAATGCTTGTTGTATTATACACAACTTCATAAGAGACGAGCATCGAGAGATAGATGATAGCCTTTTAAGGGAAGTTGATGAAGAGTTATCGTCAGAGCCACAGATACCAGAAGAGTTAGATGAAGTATTGATAACAAGTGTTCAAGTTACAAATGAGTGGACAAAGTTTCGAGATGATTTAGCTCAGAGCATGTATGCTGACTATCAAGCTAGGCGAAGGAACAGAAATTAAAGTTATAGATTAATTTAGCATTATTTAGTCTTTTGACTATATTTTTTTTATAATTCTTGAACACATGAGAAATTCCTTTTGTTAATTAAATTGAATTGTGCTATTGGTTTATATGTCCTCATACTCGGTGGTTTTAATTTATTTTTGAAAATATCATTTCTTGTGTATGCTAGCAAAAATTTTTATGGCTCAATATTTATTATGATTTATGAAATTACAATTGCATATTGTTTCAAGTAACTATTGTATTAAAATTTGTGTAAATTATTACAGATGGAAAGTGGTAGATCTCAATCCCAAGCTCAAAATGTAAGAGAGAAAGGAAAATCATATTTTAAATGGACAATAGATATGGATCGTGTTCTAACCACTGTTCTCCTTGATCAACATAACCTTGGAAATAAAACACCAAATGGATGGAAGTCTCCAGCCTTTACTGCAGCTATAAATGCCTTAAAAGATCAATGTGGTGTATCAATTTCTAAAGATAACATTAAATCTCGTCTCAAAACTTGGGACAAACACTACCGCATTGTTAGTGAGATTATCAAGCAAAGTGGTTTTGGATGGGACAACACCAAGAATATGGTTCATGTTGATGATGAAAACGTGTGGAATGCTTTTTGTCAGGTATATTATAATTTAGTTTAATGTTTAAATCTTTACAAAAGTATATTACCTTTTACTAATTTTATTTATTTTATTTTATTGTTAACAGTCTCATGTAGAAGCAAAGTGTTACCGGTCAAAAGTGATTGACAACTGGGATGATTTGAGCATCATTTGTGGGCAGGATCATGCTAATGGAGATGGTGAAGAGGCAGAACAAGCTTTTGTGGCTAATGATGGAGCTGACGTTAATAATAATGTTAGTCTTGATGATATAGATATCAGTGATTTACCTTCTCCTACATCCGGTTCTTCATCTCGTCGACAGGCGCCATCATCTGCATCACTTTTACAATCCTTAAGGAAAAGAAACCGTACAAGTGACACATTGGCAACTGCAGTTTCCCACATGGCCCAATCAATTGATAGAGCCTTAAATAATGAGCCTGCTAAAGTGAGTGCACAAGTAGTATTTGAAGAGGTCTCTAAGGTTCCAGATCTTGAAATGTCACAACTTATCAAGGCGGGTGATTTGCTGACAAGTGATCCACGGAAGTTTGAGTATTTTTCATGCCTTCCAATTGAATTTAGGAAGGAGTGGATAAAGATGCATACTTAAATAGTTTTTTATTTTATAATATAGATCTAGATTACTATTTAGTAATTAGACTGTTATTTTTTTGGATGGTTTATGAATATTAATAATGCGGTCAAATACATTGTTATTTTAATTTTAGTGTTAAAGTTTATATTATTATCAGTTTTTAAAATATAGACTTGATATCTCTCGTCTCTCAATCACTTGTGTTGTTATTATTAACATGGGAATGATATAAGTCAATTCTTCATAAGTTCATCCAATCAGTGGAATTGGATTTTAAATCAATTCTTCATAGAATTGTAATTCCAAATTTCAATTCTCTTGCCATCCAATCATAATAAATTCAATTCTACTCAATTCCAATTCTTGATGAATTAGAATTGGAATTATAATTCTTAATTCCAATTCCAATTCATTGAACCAATCGGGGCCTTAGGGTCCGATTAGTTCGCGGAATTGGGGTAAGAATTGGAATTGGATTCCCAATTCCAATTCCTTTGATTGGTTAAACATACTGCATTTGGAATTTGAATTGAAAGATAATTCCTTAGAATTAGGTCATAGGCAATTTTTGAAGTTACCTAATTCCCTACAAAATCGAGAAGAATTGGGATACACGATAGAGAATTAGAAAACAAATAGAAACCCGATAAAAAAGCTACCATATCTCGTTCCTCGTCTTGGCTGGTATTGCAAAGCTACCATATCTTGTTCTCGTCTTCTTCATTGGTGCAAAGACTGGTATGTATCTTCTCCCTTTTCTCTCCTCTCTCTCTCATCTCTCTCATCTCTTTCGTTTCTCTCTCCCATGATTTGTCACTTCCGTTTCTCTCTCCCATGATTTCTCACTTCCGTTTCTTCTTTCCCCTATTCTCTCTCTTCTGCAACTCCTATCTTCCCTACTCTCTTTCTCTTCCGTTTCCTCTTTTCCCTGCTCTCTCTCTCTCTCTCTCTCTCTCTCTCTCTCTCTCTCTCTCTCTCTCTCTCTCTCTGCCTGTGTTAACATGGGAATGATACAAATCAATTCTTCATAAGTTCATCCAATCAGTGGAATTGGATTTTAAATCAATTCTTCATGGAATTGTAATTCCAAATTTCAATTCTCTTTCCATCCAATCACAATAATTTCAATTCTACCCAATTCCAATTCTTGATGAATTAGAATTGGAATTATAATTCTTAATTCCAATTCCAATTCATTGAACCAATCGGGGCCTTACGGTTTTTGAAAAAAAACAATGAGACCCCTTTACATTTGGAAAAAGTCAATAACCTTCCTTCACATTTAAATAAATATACACATATCTCGCCCGCAGACGTTAAAATCTTCTCAGCCTGTGTTAGCTTCGTAAGTAAAATTACTTAAAATGCCCTCTCTTGAGGCTAATGATATAAAACTAAAAATTGTTGAAAGACATTTTAGTTTATAAAAGGAATTAAAAATGAAATGTCTCCATGGACCACGATAATGTTCGACCGGATCAAATGACCCGCCATTATCATCATTTCGATTGGAGCTATTGCCCGAGGTTTGAATTTCATATTTTTCTCTGAATTTTCTTTTCTTACTATATTACTGGGATCTTAAATCATACTTTTGTATCTTTTCATTCAAAATAATGCCTTCCTTTTTATGCACATGCAAACACACAAATACCGAGTGTCTTCCTAGCCCCTTCAATTAAAAGTGGTGGGGAAAAGGCAAAGTGGTGGAAGCGAAAAGACTCAAGAGGAAGGACATTGAAGACCAAATTAAAGCCACCACAGAAGATTTCATTCCTGCCATTTGTTTCCGTTCGCCTTTCCCGGCCTTTTCGGAATCAAATCGTCTACCGTAACATGACACAACCCTATCTTTCACATTTTTCGATGTGAAAGTGCCACCGAAAACACAAACCGGGAGACAGCCCTTCACAGAATGTTTTGGGCTCCCAAGTGAACGGTGGGACATGAATGGTCTGGGCTCCCAAGTGGTGGGACCCAAACGAATGGCGGGTCCCCTCACTGCACATGGATGTCCCTCACAGCTCTAAAAGAACTCCAGAACTAGAACGATATATCTCCCTTGTTGTCTCTTCTTTCTCCCCTTTTTTAATCTCGAACAGCCCCCTCAATGACTGTAAAAAGCCTCCTTTTATTCTCTCTTTAAGCACCCACATAGCAAGCTTTTGAATTCCCTTAATTTCTCTCAATCTTTCCCTCTTACTTGGATTTTAAAGTGCCTAAACCGAACCTAAAAATCAGCCCAAATCGACTGAGATTTCTCAGTTGATTTCTCTTTCCAAACACTATCCCACAGCTCCCCAGAATCTCACATTTCCATTCAGACTCCGATTTGAGCGCAGTTTTTTACGTTGCGCTCGTCTGGGGGCATTCTAGCACATGGATCATAGCTTGTGAGAAAATTAGTCTTTGAATGTGACCCCGATTTTTGTGGCTAAATTTGGGTGCTTACTGTAAGCACTTCATCTTTGCACCTCCCGGAAGTGCTGAAAATGAAAACCCTAATACATAGGTACCCAGGTGTCTGCTTGCACTCCATCAGGCAGTGACGACTCCGATTTACCCTTTAGGAGACATGCACACATCCCCGTGCACCCTGCGCACACTTACACCTATATCTTATTACACGAACATGAAATTGCCATCTGAAGGTTTTGGACCTTCACCTTGTTCAACTTATTTTATTTCTGAAAAAATTTCATTATTTCAGTTTCTTTGAAAAGAGATCCTTCTCATGTATGATTAAAAAATGTATTATGTTTTTTTCGTGAGTATACAAGATAGATATATTGATCAAATGAATTGTGTTTTATTTTCTTCATATCGTCCATATATTATGGATGTTTACCCTAATCCCTGTTGTCGAAATTCCATAATTTAACTTTTTCCTAATACATGAATGTACGGAAAGAAAAAAAATACACACACACAAATATAAATAGATTGATTGGTAAACTATATATATATATATATACTTATATTAATAAAATCAAAAAGAGGGTGTAGCTCTTTGTACACGAAATATATAAAACACCGCGGTTGATGGAAGTTAGCTCAAATTTATGCATTCTACATTATGTTCGGTATCTAACCAATACTAGCAAGCATCCCGTGAACTTATGTTTCTTACTTCTTACTATATTACTGGGATCTTAAATCATACCTTTGTATCTTTTCATTCAAAATAGTGCCTTTTTATGCACATGCAAACACACAAATACTTGAGTATCTGTCTTTGTTCCCATGTAAAGGGTTAGGCCGCGTGTCTGCTAGTGTGGCACGCAGTACGCTCGAAAGCTAAACCTGATAAATCTCACATGGACTCCCTTTTCGAGTTCAAGAAAGTATGGTTTTTGGTAACGACGAGCTCCCTACTCTTTCCATTTCCGGTCAAAGTGTGCGTAACGAAGCAAAATGGGGAAGATGGATCAGAATTGAGGAGCCACCATTCCTGTTATTGGAATAAAGCTAACTGAACCAAACTTATGTAGATGTCAGGTTGCATGTACCTGGTTGAACAGGGCCAGTGGCCCATACACCTCAAAAAGTAAAGGGCTCCCCTAGTTAGGTGGTACCAAGATGCCTCTGGAATTTTAGAATCTGTGAACTATATTGATGCAATTAAATGCCTTTTTAACGCTTTCCTTCCATGAATGAATTTCACCAAAATTGCTCAAACTGGGATGCTATTTACAGGCAGGACAAAAATTTTCTCTGCCTTTGCTTTGCATTAACATGTTTCGGTGCCATTTGATATTTCTAATTTTCTATACTTACTATTGAAGTATATATCTAACATGAAAAAGGCAACCGATGAGGTTCAGCATCATCTCTGACCAGGGACCAAGAGCAGAAGATTTCATTCCTGTCATTCCTCATTTTCCTCATTCTCGGATCTCGCAACCCTGTCTTTTCATATTGAGAAATGAAAAATATGAAAAAGATACTTTCACATCGAAGACACAAGCCGTCAGAGTGTCAGACCGCCTTCCGGGCTGAAATCCTCTCATGTTTCCGTGATATGCTCTCTGGTGTAGCGGTGAGATGCCCCACATACATAATAGCATCTCACGGCCAATGTTTTTTCATGAGCATATAAATATACCAAGTGGACCCACATGATAAAAAAACAGTGGATGGTAACATCTCACGGCCACGTCAAATAGCACTTCAGGGAACCATGAGAGACGGTTTCAACTCTCTCTGCAACCCTAATGAGCACTTGAGAGAAGACCATACTCTCTTTGCAACCCTTTGCGGCATTACCTTTCCCTCTCTCTCTCTCTCTCGCTGGATCTTCCCTCGTTTTGCAACCCTTTGCAACCCTTTGCGGCAACCCTAATGAGCACTTGAGAGAAGACCACACTCTCTTTGCAACCCTTTGCGGCATTACCTTTCCCTCGCTCTCTCTCTCTCTCGCTCTCGCTCTCGCTCTCGCTCTCTCTCTCTCGCTAGATCTTCCCTCGTTTTGCAACCCTTTGCGGCAACCCTAATGAGCACTTGAGAGAAGACCATACTCTCTTTGCAACCCTTTGCGGCATTACCTTTCCCTCGCTCTCTCTCTCTCTCTCTCGCTAGATCTCTCGTTTTCTTGTCTGTCTCCACTCTTAATGAATTCAGGTATGAAGCAGCGACTCTTATACACGTTGATCTTCCTCCTTACAGGGCAAAGCTGCCTCTGCCGTGGCGACAGAGCCACTGCTTCTCACTACAGCCCACCTTATCTCCGTGAGTGGACGCAAACACCCAATTTCATATATTGTACCTCTCTTTTTTCCTCTTTTCCTTCTTGTGGATTAAGTCACTCATTGTTTTGTTGGCAATTCTTTTTCTGGTGTTAAATACAGCGACGGCTTGTTATGGTAACGATCCAAGTCAGTTTCCGATCAACATGATGTTTGCAGCAGCCGGAGATGGCATATGGGATAATGGAGCCGCCTGTGGGAGGACTTATGTGGTGAAATGTTTGTCTTCTCGGCGTCCGGGAGTGTGCATCCCGGACCAGACTGTAGTGGTGAAGATTGTGGACCGTGCCAGAACTTCCGTCTCCCGACCGGCACGACCGGGCGCCACTATTGTCCTATCAGATGCTGCGTTCAGGAAAATCTCACGTTCACCTTATCAACTTGTAAACGTTGAAATCCAAGCTTAGATTGCTCTACTCATTACCTTCAATCTTTTTTTTTTTTTTCCTTTAATACCCAATAGAGTAGTACTCTTGTTTTCTTGTATTAAACTTTATAAAGGCTAGTTTGGAAGTAAGGTAATTCAAGAAATCTTGAGAAATACATGGATCAACTTCAACTTATGAGTCTCTATATCGTCTGCACTGGTGCATGCACCAGCAATGAACAACTTCTCTTCATCTGCGCAGAGCAGATCGTTCTATGGCTCAATCTCGCCGAGCTAGCTTCGATTTCCTTAACCTGCCAAACCCTCAATCATCTCTCGCATATCATCATGATCACCTTAAGAAGAGTTTCGGAAGCTTGTAGGAGCCTACTCTTATTTCATCTACACCCCATCTCAAATCCTCCGATTCCCTCAACGGCAACCATGGGGATCAAACCCAAAAATGGCATCTCATATTCTTCTTTTTCTTTTTTTCTTTTTCTGGTAAGAAAATCTCATTCATATTCAGGAATTCCAACTTCGAACCCTACGAATTCAATCTCTGACATAGCCTACATTGAAGTAATATTGGCTACTGCTTTAAACTTCAGTCGTTCAAGACTAGTTGGGTTATTTTATTTAAAAAACCAGATTCGTATTCAAGAAGTGCAACATCGAATCCCATCTTGAACGAACCCAGAAAATGTGAAGAAACTAGGGTTAGGGTTTTGAGGTTTTGATAAATGGACTGGAAATTTACAATAACTGTATGAAGAAATTAGGGTTAGGGTTTTGAGGTTTTGATAAATGGACTGGAAATTTACAATAACTGTATGAAGAAATTAGGGTTAGGGTTTTGAGATTTTTTTTTTTTTTGAAAGTAGGGTTTCGAGATTTTGATAAACGGACTGGAAATTTATAACTGTCGAACTGTACCGGTAAAGGTTGAAAAGTCGTAGTATTAGAACTTGTTCCTACGAATCTCCCTTTGCTGGAGGAGAGGATGCCAACTCTTTCCCTAGGCAATTTTCAGATTTTTTTTTTCGTACATCATTCCCAGGCCACTGCCTAGCGCGACTGACTCGTGGCCGCACTGTGCGGAACTCGGACGTCTTGATGCAGAGACTGAGCTGGAGGTAGGCTCCCGAGCAATACTCCCTTTATTTGTGATAAAAGCGGGAGTAGAACCATACTTCTTTTTTCAAAACGGAGAAGATGACTTCGTTTTCAGGTTTTCTTTTTTTCAGGTTTGTTTTTTTAGTGACGCTTTTTCAAAATAATTCAGATTCAGTCTACCAATTATTGGTAATTGATAATTAGTGATATTTTTTTAAAAGAATTAAAAATGAGTATCATTTTATTGTTAGATCACCCGGTTTAAATCCCTTTTTAAATTAACCATTGCAGAACTTAATTCCACTGGTATTCTTGCTTGAGAGTTGAGACTACGCAATTTTGACTCCGTTAGATTAACCGCTGGCTGGAAATCCATCCCTTACAAGGCCCTGGCACTTTGTTATTCAATACAAACAGATACAAAAACTGGGCTGGCTTTTTGGGGATACTCTAAAAATTATTAATAATAATAAATAAATAAAAACTATTAGGCCTTATTTGACAATGCTTCCAAAAATGAAAAACAATTCTTTCTTATAAAAATTGTTTTAGATAATGTTTAGTAAACATTTATTTATAAAATGCATTCAATTCTTAAATATAAGAAGTGGTAAGATAGGTTTTTTACATTAAACTCAGAAGAGAACAGTCCCAAGAAAAATGCCCCCTATAACTGACCAAACTATCACCGACAGCAAATTTAGAGAAGCAAAGGAGTTGATTGCTTCTGCATAATCAGATTCTCAGTGAAAGTAACTGCTTGTTTAAGTAGAAATAAGGGCTGAAAAAATTGAAGGCCAATGATCATACTGCTTGTGGCCCATCTGAATTTGTTGTGAACAGGAGATAATACAGCTCCTAAAATGGAATTGACAGCAGAAATAGCTGCTTCATTTCTTAGATTCAGCCCCAAAAATGAAGTCAGTAGAAAGATCTGCACAGAGCCGTAGAAAAAGCCCAGCTTTCTAGCACATTAACTGAAGTGCATCACGAGTACGCCCAAGAAACTCATGCAATTATATCTATGTGTAATTTTGTATCCCTCAATGTAGATTATCAGGTTTTTATGAAAAATTTTATTTACTGAAATTTTGTATCCCTCAATGTAGAGTAACAGCTTTTTATGAAAAAAATTATGTACTGAAATTTGAATGGCATTTATACAAAGTACAAAAAAATGCATAGGAAAGCAATGTGAGTCCTGGAGTTGAACCAAAAAAGTAGGGACTCACAGTTTAACAGTTTGACCAACCATTAGAAAAATAGAGTGGGAGATGTAGATCCCCATCGTCTATTTCATATTCTTATTACATGTCCAAATGCCTTCAAATTATGTTTCAAGAATCTGTTTGAACAAAGGACTATTTTCTCTCTCTCTCTCTCTCTTCTTTTTGAATATATTTTTAATTATTTAGAGTTTCTATTTCTGTTTCTTTTTGTAGTTTAACCAAGCATGCGAGTCTCGGAGTCAGACTTCTGCTCTGATTAGCTTTTGTAATATCAATACTTGATTGCCATGATCTACTCTTTTTTTTTTTATTGATTTTGAGAGGTATATTGGTGTGAATGTTCTTCAATTCAGGATACTACTTCCACAGTGTACAGAATCAGGTTCCTAGCAAAATCATGGAACAATATCATCCCTATCCGCCTTTGCTCATGCATAACAAATCATTGGTTCTTGATAGCTAAAATAAAAATCTTGCTGCTGAAAATTAAAATGAGGTTATATAAACAAATGGTGATATCATTATCTTCAAGATTTTTCTCATAAACAGGTGACCATCCCTGTTGGCATCAACTTCCTCACACTTTACGTATTCATCCTTACATGTGTAGGATTGATAATACAAACACTTTGAATTCTTATCTTCTACAAAGGAAGCCAGACATACAAGGCTTTTTCAAAATCTTGGCATGTCCCTCTATTGATGCATGGGACCGGTGAGCTGTCACAAAAGCATCGTCAATGCTGAGGTCGGCGAGGTAAGCAAGCATCTTTGCAATCTCACATTTATTATTCTCTTCCTCTTTGTAAAAGGTCACACTTTCCTCAAGAACACCTCGTTTAGGAATTGCAGCCACCATATTTTCAACTCTCTAGACCAATATAGGCGTCACCCTTCTATAATCATTCAGTTCATATGTGTAAGCTACAATATCCAAAGTTCTGATATAACTATGTTCTCTTAAGATAAAGAAAAAGTTATGCCTAACTTCCAAGAAGTTTAGCTAGTCTAATAAGAAAAGGTGACAAGCTGAATTTTAGCGTAACACCTTTTGGACGTCCTTGAAAATTAGATGCCAAACGATGGAATTATGAAAAAAGAACTGAAAATTCAGATACATCAAGGAAGAGCTAGAATTGCAAATTCAGATGAATTAATAAAAATAAAAGAGATTCACCTTACCAATAGCTGGAAGGAATAACCTTATCAGACCATGCAAAGACCTTTGCCCCCTTCAAATATTGCATGCCACTATCACATTTCGAAAACTCTTCTTCACCATCTGCATGAGTCGTCTCAATGCCTCCTTCTTAAAACCTCAAATTTTGTCTGCAACATGAATAGCAGGTAAAGCGTCAATTGCAACACCAGAGAACCCGACCCTGTTGAGTAGCACACAGAGAGATTAGACATAATAGTAGAGGAAAAAACTATATGTCAAGGGTAGAGGAATAGAAAGTAACCATAGAAGTATGCTTATTACATTAGATATATGTTCATTAAAAAAATGAAAAATTATAGGAAAAATATAACCATTGCAATATATAAGCATACCGTCTTTAAAAGGTTAATTTGAACACAGAGATAAATATATTGTTATGGTAGAGGAATACACAGTAAGCTATGAGTATAGGAAGTATTGATAGAAATATGCATATAATATTAGACATGTTCGTTAAAAGAAATGAAAAATTACAAAAAAATATAATCATTACAATATATAAGCAGACTGCCTTTAAAAGGTTAATTTGAACACAGAGAGATGAGTTGTTATAGTAGAGGAGTAAAGGAACAGTAGGTATATGTTTATTAAAAGAAATGAAAAATTACAATATATATATATAATCATTGCAACATAAATCAAAATGCATTAAAAGCAGAGATGTTAACAGGACAAATCATTACTAACACTGAAACTTTCTTTGCTTTACTCGTAACTCACAAAGCCGGTTGTGAAGTATAATGCTTTTGTTTTTTTTTTTGGTAACGTAGCTGAAGTATAATGCTGCATAGGAAATAGAGATGGAAGCAGGTTAATTGAAATCACGAATCCCCATAAAGATATCTCATCCATGATAGTGGAAATAGAAGTGGAAATAGAGGTGGAAGCAGGTTAATTGAAATCACGAATCCAATCACGAATCCCCATAAAGATATCTCATCCATGAGAGTGGAAATAGAAGTGGAAGCAGATTAATTGAAATCACGAATCCCCATAAAGATATCTCATCCATAATAGTGTCAGATCTTCAATCACGGCTTCTTTTTCGTGGTTCGAAGCATCTCTTACGCAGGATTTTAATTTGGGTCGGTTAAAACCGAAGTCCAATCGATTTAATTTGGTTTTGGATTAATTTGGTTTAGGTTATATAATTTTGGATAGGTTTTGATTTTAAAAATAAACGATGACCCTTTAAATTTGTTGTTATGTGTATTCTTTAAAATTTTTTTTAGATACAAATAAGAATTTCTCTCTTGATAATAGGTTTTAAGTATGAAAAAATAACCTAAATCAAATCAAATTTTACACTTCAATTCAATTTTGGTTGGATTATAGGTTTTTTTTAAATAATCGATTTGACTTTGATTTAAATACTTCAGTTTTAAAGTCAGCTCGGTTCAATTTTGTACCAACCAATAACCTTTATTTGGTTTTTGGTTGAAACTAATGCAAACCAAATCGTACCGAATTGCAATCCCACCGTAAACTGCCTTCCATATAAACCCTCAATCGGAGCTGACTGTGTCAATCATTAATGTCCCTCTGACAACCGCACGCTGAGCTTTGAGAACCGCGACACCGGACCAAAGATGGTACACAGTGTCTCTCTCTCTCTCCCCCTCTGTATGTATACATAGGTCAGTATCCATGGCACCATCACAGCTTCTTATGTTAGCACTCAATCTGCTATATCTTTCCCTCGTTCTCTCTCTCGCTGTATCTTCGCTCGTTTTCTTGTCTCTCTCTTTCTCTTGTTGAATGCAGGTATGAATCAACGACTGTTATACATGTTGATCGTCTTCTTTACAGGGCAAATCTGCTTCTGCCATGGCGACAGAGGCACTGCTTCTCGCTACAGTCCACCATATACCCGTGAGCGCACGCAAATACCCAATTTCATTTTACTTTTTAATCTGAATTGTGATGTAGAAAACCTCTCTTTTTTCCTCTTTTCTTTTTGTGGATTAAGTCACTCATTGTTTTGTTGGCAATTCTTTTTCTGGTGTTAAATACAGCGACGGCTTGTTATGGAAACGATCCAAGTCAGTTCCCGAGCAACATGATGTTTGCAGCAGCCGGAGATGGCATATGGGATGATGGAGCCGCCTGTGGGAGGACTTATGTGGTGAAATGTTTATCTTCTCGGCGTCCGGGAGTGTGCATCCCGGACCAGACTGTAGTGGTGAAGATTGTGGACCGTGCCAGAACTTCCGTCTCCCGACCGGCACGACCGGGCGCCACTATTGTCCTATCAGATGCTGCGTTCAGGAAAATCTCACGTTCACCTTATCAACTTGTAAACGTTGAAATCCAAGCTTAGATTGCTCTACTCATTACCTTCAATCTTTTTTTTTTTTTTCCTTTAATACCCAATAGAGTAGTACTCTTGTTTTCTTGTATTAAACTTTATAAAGGCTAGTTTGGAAGTAAGGTAATTCAAGAAATCTTGAGAAATACATGGATCAACTTCAACTTATGAGTCTCTATATCGTCTGCACTGGTGCATGCACCAGCAATGAACAACTTCTCTTCATCTGCGCAGAGCAGATCGTTCTATGGCTCAATCTCGCCGAGCTAGCTTCGATTTCCTTAACCTGCCAAACCCTCAATCATCTCTCGCATATCGTCATGATCACCTTAAGAAGAGTTTCGGAAGCTTGTAGGAGCCTACTCTTATTTCATCTACACCCCATCTCAAATCCTCCGATTCCCTCAACGGCAACCATGGGGATCAAACCCAAAAATGGCATCTCATATTCTTCTTTTTCTTTTTTTCTTTTTCTGGTAAGAAAATCTCATTCATATTCAGGAATTCCAACTTCGAACCCTACGAATTCAATCTCTGACATAGCCTACATTGAAGTAATATTTGCTACTGCTTTAAACTTCAGTCGTTCAAGACTAGTTGGGTTATTTTATTTAAAAAACCAGATTCGTATTCAAGAAGTGCAACATCGAATCCCATCTTGAACGAACCCAGAAAATGTGAAGAAACTAGGGTTAGGGTTTTGAGGTTTTGATAAATGGACTGGAAATTTACAATAACTGTATGAAGAAATTAGGGTTAGGGTTTTGAGGTTTTGATAAATGAACTGGAAATTTACAATAACTGTATGAAGAAATTAGGGTTAGGGTTTTGAGATTTTTTTTTTTTTTGAAAGTAGGGTTTTGAGATTTTGATAAACGGTCTGGAAATTTACAATAACTGTATGAAGAAATTAGGGTTAGGGTTTTGAGGTTTTGATAAATGAACTGGAAATTTACAATAACTGTATGAAGAAATTAGGGTTAGGGTTTTGAGATTTTTTTTTTTTTTGAAAGCAGGGTTTTGAGATTTTGATAAACGGACTGGAAATTTACAATAACTGTATGAAGAAATTAGGGTTAGGGTTTTGAGGTTTTGATAAATGAACTGGAAATTTACAATAACTGTATGAAGAAATTAGGGTTAGGGTTTTGAGATTTTTTTTTTTTTGAAAGTAGGGTTTTGAGATTTTGATAAACGGACTGGAAATTTACAATAACTGTATGAAGAAATTATGGTTAGGGTTTTGAGGTTTTGATAAATGAACTGGAAATTTACAATAACTGTATGAAGAAATTAGGGTTAGGGTTTTGAGATTTTTTTTTTTTTTGAAAGTAGGGTTTTGAGATTTTGATAAACGGACTGGAAATTTACAATAACTGTATGAAGAAATTAGGGTTAGGGTTTTGAGGTTTTGATAAATGAACTGGAAATTTACAATAACTGTATGAAGAAATTAGGGTTAGGGTTTTGAGATTTTTTTTTTTTTTGAAAGTAGGGTTTTGAGATTTTGATAAACGGACTGGAAATTTACAATAACTGTATGAAGAAATTATGGTTAGGGTTTTGAGGTTTTGATAAATGAACTGGAAATTTACAATAACTGTATGAAGAAATTAGGGTTAGGGTTTTGAGATTTTTTTTTTTTTTGAAAGTAGGGTTTTGAGATTTTGATAAACGGTCTGGAAATTTACAATAACTGTATGAAGAAATTAGGGTTAGGGTTTTGAGGTTTTGATAAATGAACTGGAAATTTACAATAACTGTATGAAGAAATTAGGGTTAGGGTTTTGAGATTTTTTTTTTTTTTTGAAAGTAGGGTTTTGAGATTTTGATAAACGGACTGGAAATTTACAATAACTGTATGAAGAAATTAGGGTTAGGGTTTTGAGGTTTTGATAAATGAACTGGAAATTTACAATAACTGTATGAAGAAATTAGGGTTAGGGTTTTGAGATTTTTTTTTTTTTTTGAAAGTAGGGTTTTGAGATTTTGATAAACGGACTGGAAATTTACAATAACTGTATGAGGAAATTATGGTTAGGGTTTTGAGGTTTTGATAAATGAACTGGAAATTTACAATAACTGTATGAAGAAATTAGGGTTAGGGTTTTGAGATTTTTTTTTTTTTTTTGAAATTAGGGTTTTGAGATTTTGATAAACGGACTGGAAATTTACAATAACTGTATGAAGAAATTAGGGTTAGGGTTTTGAGGTTTTGATAAATGAACTGGAAATTTACAATAACTGTATGAAGAAATTAGGGTTAGGGTTTTGAGATTTTTTTTTTTTTTGAAAGTAGGGTTTTGAGATTTTGATAAACGGACTGGAAATTTACAATAACTGTATGAAGAAATTATGGTTAGGGTTTTGAGGTTTTGATAAATGAACTGGAAATTTACAATAACTGTATGAAGAAATTAGGGTTAGGGTTTTGAGATTTTTTTTTTTTTGTAAATTAGGGTTTTGAGATTTTGATAAACGGACTGGAAATTTACAATAACTGTATGAAGAAATTAGGGTTAGGGTTTTGAGGTTTTGATAAATGAACTGGAAATTTACAATAACTGTATGAAGAAATTAGGGTTAGGGTTTTGAGATTTTTTTTTTTTTTGAAAGTAGGGTTTTGAGATTTTGATAAACGGACTGGAAATTTACAATAACTGTATGAAGAAATTAGGGTTAGGGTTTTGAGGTTTTGATAAATGAACTGGAAATTTACAATAACTGTATGAAGAAATTAGGGTTAGGGTTTTGAGATTTTTTTTTTTTTTGAAAGTAGGGTTTTGAGATTTTTATAAACGGACTGGAAATTTACAATAACTGTATGAAGAAATTAGGGTTAGGGTTTTGAGGTTTTGATAAATGAACTGGAAATTTACAATAACTGTATGAAGAAATTAGGGTTAGGGTTTTGAGATTTTTTTTTTTTTTGAAAGTAGGGTTTTGAGATTTTGATAAACGGACTGGAAATTTACAATAACTGTATGAAGAAATTATGGTTAGGGTTTTGAGGTTTTGATAAATGAACTGGAAATTTACAATAACTGTATGAAGAAATTAGGGTTAGGGTTTTGAGATTTTTTTTTTTTTTGAAAGTAGGGTTTTGAGATTTTGATAAACGGACTGGAAATTTACAATAACTGTATGAAGAAATTATGGTTAGGGTTTTGAGGTTTTGATAAATGAACTGGAAATTTACAATAACTGTATGAAGAAATTAGGGTTAGGGTTTTGAGATTTTTTTTTTTTTTGAAAGTAGGGTTTTGAGATTTTGATAAACGGACTGGAAATTTACAATAACTGTATGAAGAAATTAGGGTTAGGGTTTTGAGGTTTTCATAAATGAACTGGAAATTTACAATAACTGTATGAAGAAATTAGGGTTAGGGTTTTGAGATTTTTTTTTTTTTTTGAAAGTAGGGTTTTGAGATTTTGATAAACGGACTGGAAATTTACAATAACTGTATGAAGAAATTAGGGTTAGGGTTTTGAGGTTTTGATAAATGAACTGGAAATTTACAATAACTGTATGACGAAATTAGGGTTAGGGTTTTGAGATTTTTTTTTTTTTGAAAGTAGGGTTTTGAGATTTTGATAAACGGACTGGAAATTTACAATAACTGTATGAAGAAATTATGGTTAGGGTTTTGAGGTTTTGATAAATGAACTGGAAATTTACAATAACTGTATGAAGAAATTAGGGTTAGGGTTTTGAGATTTTTTTTTTTTTTGAAAGTAGGGTTTTGAGATTTTGATAAACGGACTGGAAATTTACAATAACTGTATGAAGAAATTAGGGTTAGGGTTTTGAGGTTTTGATAAATGAACTGGAAATTTACAATAACTGTATGAAGAAATTAGGGTTAGGGTTTTGAGATTTTTTTTTTTTTTGAAAGTAGGGTTTTGAGATTTTGATAAACGGACTGGAAATTTACAATAACTGTATGAAGAAATTATGGTTAGGGTTTTGAGGTTTTGATAAATGAACTGGAAATTTACAATAACTGTATGAAGAAATTAGGGTTAGGGTTTTGAGATTTTTTTTTTTTTTTTTTGAAAGTAGGGTTTTGAGATTTTGATAAACGGACTGGAAAATTATAACTGTCGAACTGTACCGGTAAAGGTTGACCCAACCACATGGGTGCCAAGTGCGAACTCCCATTCAAAAAATGATGAAACTTCAAATTATAATTTGATGCTTCTTAGTTTATGGCTTATTTGAGCTGCAAAATATGGGAAAAGAAAAAGAAAAAAGTTTCAGACAGTAAACATGCCATAGATTATCATTTGAATATGTGGGGCTTTGTGGGGAAGAAAGAAGGGGGCGCCTTTTTTGTTCATGATTCTGGTCCAAGGGCACTCCCCTCCATCTCCTCCGGCCCAAACGGGAGAGAGAGGCTATCATGATTTCTTAATCAACTTTTTTCTAGCATTCTTTTTTTTAGCATTTTAATCAACTTTCTTCGGTTGCAACCAAAAAGACAAGTTAACTTCTATATGCCAGTGCCATATTTTTATTGGGTTGTCTATAAGGACAGGCCAGTAATTCCGTTACATTATTCAATTCGCTTGTACAGCTTCAGTTAATGTGATAGCTAGTTTGAGTCTCTAAAGCAAACAAGAAACATGTTTTTTTTAAAATTTATTTAGCATTTTAAAAAAGGCATTAGATTAAATTAAAGAAATAATTCGCATGGCATATGTGATGGTCTTTTTGGGGCAAAGAGAACCACCTTCTCTATATATGCACTTCATTACTTAATTTGGTTTACGTGTGCTTTTAACGTTCTCTTACGACTGGTCACCATCAGCGAGAAATTGTATTATTAATTGAATCATGTGTTGTTCTTGTCACTAACTCCATCTTAAGTAAGTCTTATTTATTTTGTTTTGACTTGTTATCGCTTTTTATGGAGTTCGGGTTGTTGTACGTATCTACCTCACCAAGATGAAAGCACTATGATGACACCTGGCAAAACCTTGTCTAACGTAAAGCAACTTGAGAAAAGCTCAGATGGATGAAGATCTTGTGGAGTAGAGCAATATATCAAAGATAACAATAATTTTAGTTCGACGTAGAAATAGAAACTTTGGAGGATATGGTATGAGCTAGGTATTATGTGCAAACCAACTCATTAGCAGTAATACTATGGTGCCACAACCCAACTATTGTTGTAGTAGCATCCATAGCAATCTATGAATTGAAGAAACAATTGCAGACCAAAAAGATGGTTGGAGATTTATGATGAATCAAAACATGCACCAATGGAACATGAAAATTTGTCTTCTAGCATAGTAAAAGTCATTAAAAAAAGTGATTTTGTTACCTGCTATGTGGTCTGGATATCAAAGGTTACCAATGTCTCCTACTTCCTTTATTTCGAATGTGCATTTACTTTCTTAACTAAAGTAACTATTATAAATTCTAATTAATAAATTTGGACTCCTTTATTATATAAAAGTTTAAAATATATATTTTTTTTAATACAGAGGAATTAAAAATGAAATGTCTCCATGGAGCACGATAATGTTCGACCCGCCATTATCATCATGTCGATTGGAGCTATTGCCCGAGGTTTGAATGTCTTATTTTTCTCTGAATTTTCATTTACTAGATACTGTATTGTATTGCTGAAGAAAAGATTGTGTATCTTTTCATTCAAAGTAGTGCTTTCCTTTTTATGCACATGCAAACACACAAATACTTGTGTATCTGTCAAAGTGTGGATCCCACTGGCCCTGTTCAACGGGGTTCAATGATCCTGACATCTACATAAGTTGGTTCAGTTAGCTTTATTCCAGTAACAGGAATGGTGGGTTCTCAGTTCCGCCATTATCATCATTTCGATTGGAGCTATTGCCCGAGGTTTGAATTTCTTTGTTCCCATGTGAAGTGTTAGGCCCCTTCAATTAAAAGTGGGGAAAAGGCAAAGCGGTGGAAGCAAAAAGAGGAAAGGCAATAGAAGGACATTTTTTGTTTTGGTAGAAAGCAATAGAAGGGACATTGAAGTAGATAGGTGCCAAATGATGGAATTATGAAAAAAGAATTGAAAATTCAGATACATCAAGGAAGAGAATTGCAAATTCAGATGAATGGATTTATGCAGCAGAGTTTTAAAGGTATTGTACTCACTGTGAATATATAGGAATACGCTGTAACTGAACTCAGAAATCCATTGAGTTCAGCTAGGACCCATAAAGGCTATCAATAGTTTCTAGCATCTAGAACAGTCACACAAAATTTAAAGAAAAAACAAACTTGTATTGAAAAATTCAACAGATAGAGAAACAATATGACACAATTCCTCTTAGTTGGAGACTCAGTCGTCTTCTGCAGAGGACACTCTAAGAGAAGCAGAGGGCCCATGGAGGACCAACACTGCATAACTACCCTTATTAACTGCTCCATGTTGTTGTCCTATCAGAGACATATAGTTTGTTCCTCTACTATAATGTGAGGAACAATCAGTCAATGTAATAATAAAGGAGGCCATCGTTATATCAGAACTTTGGATATTGTATCTTACGCATATGAACTGAATGATTATAGAAGGGTGACGCCTATATTGGTCTAGAGAGTTGAACATTTGGTGACTGCAATTCCTGAAGGAGGTGTTCTTGAGGTAAGTGTTCTTAAGAAAATGAAAAATTATAGAAAAATATATCCATTACAATATATAACCATTAAGGTGGGTACCTCATTCTGGACATGTACACATAAATCACAATGCATTAAGAACTAGAGATGTGGTAGGACAAAGCGATACAGAGGCTGCTAATCTTTGGTGTGTATTCAAACCTTCAAACTTGGCTAAATATAAAAGCAGTTCCAGCCCAAAAGTAGTTCGGAAAGATGAGAAACCAACTAATGATGCAACCAAAAAACATGAAAGATGATGATGAGGTTAGAGGAAAAGAGGCTAAATCATGATATTTGCGAAAGAGACAAACAAGAATAGCACCGCATTTTAGATACGTATCACACAAATCAAAATGCTTTGGTCAAAACTCTTAAAGTGGATTGAAATAGAAGCACATGCAAGCCACATCGATTCAATGTTACAGGACAAAAGCGAATATACATGGCACCATTTCACACCGACTTCAAAACGTCAAATCAGTTAATTTGATTTGATGTTTGCACTGAATATGCTATTTATATCTTTCCCTCGTTCTCTCTCTCTCTCTCTCTCTCGTTTTCTTGTATCTCTCATTCTCTTGTTGAATGCAGGTATGAATCAACGACTGTTATACATGTTGATCATCTTCTTTACAGGGCAAATCTGCTACTGCCATGGCGACAGAGGCACTGCTTCTCGCTACAGTCCACCATATACCCGTGAGCGCACGCAAATACCCAATTTCATTTTACTTTTTAATCTGAATTGTGATGTAGAAAACCTCTCTCTTTTTTCCCCTTTTCTTTCTTGTGGATTCAAGTCACTCCATGTTTTGTTGACAATTCTTTTTTTCTGGTGTTAAATACAGCCACGGCTTGTAATGGAAGTGATTCAAATCAGTTCCCGGACAATATGATGTTTGCAGCGGCCGGAGATAGCATATGGGACAATGGAGCCGCCTGTGGGAGGAAATATCTGGTGAGATGTTTATCTTCTCTGCGTCCGGGAGTTTGTACCCCCGAGCAGACTGTAGTGGTGAAGATCGTGGACCGTGCCAGAACTTCCGTCTCTCGACCTGCAAGAGCGGGCGTCACTATTGTCCTATCAGATGCTGCATTCAGGAAAATCTCACGTTCACCTTCTCCATTTATATACGCTGAAATCCTAGCTTAGATTTCTCTTTCAGTTCTCTCATGATTTCGGTCTATTCGCGAGACATTGGGGCAGATTTTTATAAATTTAATATAATTACAAGCTATTAATGATATTTTAAAAACTTTGGAGATTAAAGTGATATTTTTATCAAAAGTTCTGGCGGTGCCGATAAAGTTGTGACATGGACGATTCGCATCCCCTACAGCATAGCACCCCCTCACATTCAGTGAGGGGGGCCCACTGAATGTGAGGCTGGAAACCCCCTCTCATTCGGTACAGACTTCGTTCAATGCTGTCGACCCGCAGGTGGACTATGGATCAAACCATGGTTTCATGAACCAGAAATCGGCCCAGATGACCCGGAATTTTTTATTTTGTCCAATATGAGCCCTATTTCAACCTAGAAAATATCTAGAAAAATTCCTAAAAATCTTTGACGCTATCAAAAACCATAATGTACAAATCAAACTAATATTTCACCTTCCTTAAAAATGGTCCGAAATGTTATAAATTGGACCAACCCATTTCTAAATCAAACCAAAGTGCCCTCATATATAACCAAAGCACTCTAGGGTAACTCAAAGTATGTCTCTAATCTGAACCAAAGCATTCCAAATTAAACCATGTGTTCTCAATTGAGCCAATGTGTCCCAAATTGAAGCAACTGTATGCAATTCATGGCATCAAGTCAAAAAATACAATATTCCGTATGAACCATGCAACTAAACCGGTTCAAATCAACCCCTGTATATTCCATACTCTCAAATTAACCAAATTAAAATTTTTCCCCTTACGATTCAATTTCTCAAAATGGTCAAATCAAACTGAATCCAAAGGGTTTAATCTAAGGTAGGATCCATGCGGTCTATAGGCTTGGAATTAAACCAAATCAAATCAAAATCTTCCAAATTAAACTGTTTCCCCTTTATAGTTCAAGTACAAAGTCCTAAAAAAATTTAAACGGTTCAATTTAAGGTAGGATCCATGTGGTTTAATGCCTTAGAATTCAACCAAATCAAATCAAAACTTCTCAAATTGAGTTGTTTTCTCTTTCCAGTTTAACCCAAATTAAATCAATTAATTAAATGGTACGATCGTCCCATGGTCCAATGCCTTATAATTGTTACCAAATCAAAACAAAACTCAATTGGATCTTAATAGTCCAACCAATCAAAATGGATAAAATTAAATCAAAGGTGGGATCTTCTAATTCCTTATAATTAAAACCAAATACAATCAATCACATCCTTTAAGTTCAAACCCCAAATACGATCTTTCATGCTCCCCTACTTTGGAAATAATATTAAATTAAACGGGACATTAAATATTGTCCTAAATCAAATCAACAAATCAAATTTAAATCAAACCAATAATAATGATAAATCAAATCAACAAATCAAATTTGCATATACATTACTATTGTACAGTTGGTAACAAATAATAATGATAAATTTCAGTGAATATTTATCAATAAGTATGGGAAGAACAAATGTAGGGGCTGAAAAAATTGAGGACCAATGATCACACCACTTGTGGCCTATCTGATTTTGTTGTGAACAGGAGATAATACAGCTCCTAAAATTGAATTGACAGCAGAAATAGCTGCTTGATATCTTAGATTCAGCCCCAAAAATAAAGTCAGTAGACAGAGCTGCTCAAAGCCATAAGAAAAAGCCCAGCTTTCTAGCACATTAACTGAAGCGCATCACGAGTACGCCCAAGCAGAGCCAATGCTGTGGCAGCAATGTGATGTCCAGTAAGTCCTGCAAGAGCTAGCTGTTCTGTTGGTGATGCATGTTCTATGTAGTTGTCCGGCAAAACAATCGGCCGCCACTAGAATTTTTTTTTTTTTTTTTTGATAAAGAAAAGATTAGTACTTATGTAAGAGTAGGATTTTGGCAGTCAAAAATCCAACTTCCTTCCCACAATTATAAAATAAAACCAAATATCTTTCGATAAACTTCACTAAGTGCATCAAGAAACTAAATAAGTTTACAACTAAGAGGAAGGAATCCATTACCTTGATTTTTCCATCTAGCTGTCCATCAAGTGCAATGAATTGTGAGACATGAGAACCAAATCCTCCAACAGAGCCTTCCTCAACAGTTATCAGAAAGGTATGCTCTTCACAAAGCTGCCTGACAAGCTTGATGTCAAGGGGCTTGCAGAACCTTGCATCAGCAACAGTCACCATAATGCCAAAGTTGGCAAGAAGAGACCGAGCTTTCAGGCAGTTCTGAACCATCACCCCATACCCAAGAAAAGCAATGTCTTTACCCTCTGCAAGAACTTTTCCCTTTCCAATCTGTCCAATGCAACCACAGAAACCAATGTCAAGCTAAGTATATTATACATGCATAGGTCAGGTATACGAACCCAAAAACACATTAACAAACCCAGTCATGAAGGGTATCCTAAAAACAAATTGACAAATCCAGTAACAAATCGTATCAAGAGATATATATTACCATAGCAATTGAGGTACAAAAAGGATATACTGAACCGGTAAGAAGAAATTACCTCAAGGGGTATCCCACTGCATAAAGAGTTATTCATCCCAACAATAGCACCTCTAGGGTACCGAAAGCATACTGGCCTGTCATCTATCTGGGCTGCAGTGGCTACCATGTCAACAAGCTCGTTTTCATCAGAAGGCGCCATGACAATCATGTTTGGCAAGCATGACATGAATGCTATGTCAAATGGCCCACACTGCATGGGACCATCAGATCCTACCAGTCCTGCACTTGTGATAGCAAACCGCACTGGTAACCTCTGCCGATCAACATCATGGACAACCTATGATGTCCACAAAAGTATGAGCATACTTAAAAGAGTATAGTTTCTCTGTTATTGACAATCAATGAGATCAAGAACAAGTATAAATGCATTCGTCTGAAGCATGTAAAAATTAATGATCACAAGATTGAGTATCTAGCGAAACAGAGAGAGAGAATGGAACTCCAAAAGAATATGCGTATATATATATATAAAACACATACATACATGTACACATTTATATATACACATGTAAACTTGTTATGCATGTACGAGACAAAATGGCATGCCTTTAATTAATGCATATTATATGGTAATATTACATGCATGTAAGATAAGGTATGCACACTGAATGATGTCACTAGCAAGAAACTCGTGCAATTATATTTATGTGTAATTGTGTATCCCTCAATGTAGATTAACAGCTTTTCATGAAACAATTTATTTAGTGAAATTTGAATGGCATTTATACAAGTACAAAAAAAAAGCATAGGAAAATCAATGTGTGTCCTGGAGTTGAACCATAAGAGTAGGGCCTCACAGTTTTAACAGTTTGACCAACCATTAGAAAAATAGAGCGGGGGATGTAGATCCCCATGGTCTATTTCAGATTCGTATCCTGCATCATGTGCATGTGCCTTCAAATTATGGTTCAAGAATCTGTTTATAGTCATAACTAACTGCCCCACATAAGGCCTCTTTGTTTCTATTTCTTTTGCTACGCGCATAGCGCGTGCATTCCCCTAGAATGTGTGTGTGTGTGTGTGTGTGTGTGTATTTTGATAATTGATCGTATCATTAAACATAGAGATAATCATGTACAAAATCAACAGTGAGACGGTAAAATTACAGAAAAGAAGAGCAGAAAACTACATAAAACCCAATCACAACATTCTTAAGACAGTCAAATCCCTTCTTATATGTATACATATATGTTTGCATGTATGTGTGTTTTCTTATGTTTCTGAAACAGATGGTTTAATTTGGATGGAATTTCACATCTCTGATCAGAAAAACACAATTTATGTGCAAAGACATCTATTCAAGTAAATATATAAATTACAAACCATCTATGTGCATATGTGTGTATGTTGTGGTGGAAGAGATATCCAGGCAGGAATTTGTGTAATATATGTCAGTCATGTGTAAGTCTGCATGATAAAGTCAGAACCTGATCATAAGCTCTCTGTAGAAAGGTCGATGGAATTATACAGAAAGGCTTAAGTCCCCCACATGACAAACCAGCAGAAAAGGTTACCGCATGCTGCTCAGCCATCCCTACATCAAAAAACTTGTCGGGGAATCTTGCCTGAAATATCTGAAGGGATGGATCCATTCCCATGCCAGCATGGACAATCACAATTTCTTGATCTTTCTCTGCCTCAGATACCAAAGCTTCCACAAAGAAATCACTGTAAGTGCGAGAAAGACTACTCTCCTGAAGCCCTGGACAAGACAACAATGAATCTGGGTTAGAGGAACCTGCTTCACGGGAAAAAAAAAATAAGATCATCAATCTTGCATATGGTTGCTTCCTTTCCAATAAAGGAAATCCCATGCCAATCCTGGGGCTCTAAAGATACCCACAAATGATGTATCACAAAATCAATCTTCTAGGTAAACCATTTAAATAATAATAAAAGTTTAATCCGTAGATGAATCTCACAACCATTAACCATATTAGCTCATACTTTCTCATCTGAACATGGGCCCAGACTCTATTTGGTAGCCATTTTAATGGAGGATTCTGAACCCCACGTAATGCTATTCATATAAAACAGAGGAAAAGGATGGTTATCACTTAATTAATCTCCCTAATTTGCTTAAAAAAAGCAAGGAAGTTTATGGAAGTTACCGCTGAACAAGTTACTGCTGAACATGTAAGTTTGCATAAGGTTCTCCAGAAACTGTGAACTGAGAAAACAAAACATACCTTCTTTACGTTCGAGTGCAGACTCACTCTTTTGGTCACTTTCTGTGTCCTGATATTCATTTGTTATTACATGGACCAATACAGGTCCTGTGGAATTCAAAGATGATACTTCTTGTAGAACACATATAAGATCTTCAATGTTGTGGCCATCCACTGGGCCAACATAATACAACCCAAGCTCTTCAAAGAGTGTAGATCCTATTGGACCTACCAAGCCACGGGCATACTCATCAACTTTAGCTGCTAATTCATACATACCCTTACCAATTCTCTTTGTCATGCCCTAGAAAAGGAAGCATCCACAATAAAGATCTGAAAACGAATGTTACATGGCAATCACCCGAACAAAACACGATTAAAAGAACTATGCAATATAAGATAACTTAAGCCAATGTTTTAAAAAGCATGGTGAGCTCATGCCTTGAGACTCACGCCAAGTTAAAGCTCAACAACAACATATATAAGCTTAACCTTATAAAATAAAAATATGATGATACTCATGCCTCCAAATGTAAGACTCGTATAGTCGTATGAGGTTCAGGCTCATGCCTTTCAGCTACCTTACATTTAAAGCCTTCTTTACATACATCACATATAATCTGGGATACCGAAATATTAGAGATAAACAATTGGAAATTTTTTTATGCATATAAATGAAAAAGTAAAATTTAACTGGAACAATTTCTTCCCTCAATTGATTTCATTCTATTTTTACATATGATTGAATAATTTTGTATAGCACATACTTTAACTTCCTTTGACAATTTAAGTCATGAAACATGTAGCTTCCACATTTTTTAATCCCAAGGATTTTCAAGAAAAAATCCAATTTTCCTATCTCCGTGCTCTTTTATGGTTATTTATTTTATGATATTATGTCTTATAGTGTAGGAATTTATTCTTTTTTTTGATAAAAATGCACGTTCCTGAGGCTTCAGCCTCAAGCGTTGAGGTGATATTTTGGTAAGGTAAAACACATCACATAGACTTAACATAAAAAAACATTTACAGCCTTGAGCTATCGTATCACAAAGCAATTCAATTAGCAAATGTCCATCGGTCTATATGCATCCTGAATAAGAACCCCCTTAAAACCTACACACACAAAGGGGAGGAGAGAAAGAAAGAGAAATAGATAAAGAGAGATGCAATGCAGAACAGCTGCAGATGATGGCAGGTGGGCATGTGTGTCTGCATGCGATCAAGCACATGTGTGTGGATATCTAAATGTAATGGCAAAATTATATTGACCATAACCTTTGCTTCATCTTTTTTACAATAAAGTTTTCTTCATTCTATGTCTCAATAGTGGAGAAACAGTAGATCACATTTTTATACATTGCAAGTTAGTGAGGTTTTGTTGGTCATATGTTCTGCATTCTACGGGCATTAGTTGGGTATGGCCTATTACATTGTCTGAAGTAGTGCAGCAGTGGAAATTCCCTTTTCTTAAAAGGAAAGGGAGATTGATGGCTCAATCTATGTTCTCTGCTACAGTTTGGACTGTGTGGCTGGCTCAAAATAAAAGTATCTTTGAGGGGGAAGGAATTCAGAAAGCAAGAATTTCAGACAACATCATGTCTCTAGCAGCAGCTTGGGTATGCCAAAGGAAGGAATTTTCTGGTGTTACAGACTTACAGTTGATGACATTCTTTGAGACATAACTTCTGTTTTGGCTCTTGAATGAGTCTGTTCTCATCATTCACATTTTGATGTTGGTTATGTGATTTTTTTCAGTTTTATTGAGCATATGTGGACACCCACGTCTCATGGGTTCCATGTACTTCGTATCTTCCAGTCCTATTTCCTAATATAATCTTTCTATTACTCATCAAAAAAAGTTTTCTTCATTTCCTATTCATAAGTAGGCAATTGCCTGAAGATACAGCAATACTAAATTGCAACCAACATTCAAGCTATCTCCAACCCAAATGATGTCCATTAATGAAAGAGCCTCAATATCACAATCATGCACACCATTTTTATAATGTAGACACATACTATTACACATTTACATTGTAGAAATCCTCAGGCCATGTAATGACTCAAATTACAGCAACTTGACCTATTGCCTTATCTTATTCATCATTTTTCTTCAGTATTGGAAAATGACAACTTCACCGTAAATGGAGTAGCTTAAATACATGACATACCTTAGCAGCTTCCCTCAACTTACGGAAGTATTTACTGGATTGGATCTTGCTTAAAGTACTGGATAGAGCACTGATTGATGTCTTGGGGCCCTCCTCTAGCTTAGGGTGTAAGGAGTGCCGGCTGTCATTTAAAATCACTATCATATCTGAGTCCAGATAACCCGCATTGCTCATAGCCTCATAGACCTGACCTGCCATGGTGGACTCATTGCTTATCACTGTGACTATACGATCTCGCTTCCCTTTAATGTCACGTGCTACAGCCATGCCTGAAATCAAAACAACCAAATATCTTAGAAAAATCTATTTCTCAACCTCTGAAATTTGACTAGTCTGGGAGAGATTTATATATCACATGGTAAACTTGAAGCAGCATCAATAGTAAAAGATTGTGACAAGCCACGCCAGCTGAGATAACTCAATACAGTTACATGCCATGTTTATAACAACCAAATTTTATTACCCAACTTTAAACTTGAAGTGTGTACATATATATGCATATATATACACACACACACACACGCAAACACATACAGTGAGTGTACATGTGTGCGTGCAGGCCTGTGTGTATGTGTGTAGATAGAGATAGAGAAAGAGAGGCACCAAAATGTATAAGTAATTTGTGGCATTTAGTGACAACAATGAAACTATCGTTTGCCTTCTTCATGAGAAACAATCCTGGTAATTCTTTTGATTGAAAAACATTAAAAAAAAAAGGGGGGAAAAAAAGAAATAGAAACAAGAAGGAAATATTACCAAGTCCAGCAGAAATACTGCTGCACCCATGCCCAGCACCAAATGGGTCATATTCACTCTCATATCGAGATGTAGAAGCTGAAAGGCCATTCTTTTGCCTCAATGTATGCATGAGGGACCGCCTTCCCGTAATAATCTTATGGGCATAACTCTGCTCCATTATAGTAGAAGGATAAGTATTGCTAATCAAATTTGTCTGGACGACAAAGCTAAGAGTAGACCTTTGCTTTGTTTTTAGAATTTTTTTTTTCATTTTCTGAAAAATCTATGCCTTCATATAGTGGATCATGACCAATTAGCCATCTCCTCTCTCTAATGATTTCACTTGGAATTAGATCATTCCAATTACACACACCTAATGATCTCAATTTTCTTACCCCTAACCAGCTCAATTTTCTACTTTAATTAACAATGAGTTTAGGAACATTGAAAGAAAAGTGGCATTTCCCACATGCCTTTCTCAGCCACATGCAATAGAAGGTTCGACCCATTGATTGCAAACCAACTCAATCAACATGTGCGATATGTAAATCAAGAATGTGGTCCAAGGATACCACGTTCTCTTTCTCAACACCCAACCACCCCCCAGGTCTCACAACCCTTTTTTTCTCTTCCTAGTTAGTAGTGAAGCAGTTCCACCTGTAAAGGTTACATTGTAGGATCATACCTGTTCACCTACATCCCATAGAATTTTGTCCACTGGAGCATGGAAAACTTGGTGTAGTGCAACCGTCAGTTCCACCACTGAAAGACTAGCTTTAAGGGATCTTTGACTTATTGACATTATAGAGGATAGCTCTGAACGGATTTCTTCAGCTAATTGTTTCAGTTCCTGCACTATCAACCATCTTGAATGACTAAGAATACTGTGACTCTTCAGTAACATAAATATGAAAATGCATCAGAATACAAAGTACCTTTCGAGAAAAGTTCTTCAAGTGGATTGGGTTTTCGACCATGTCTAGTAAGGGTGTTGGAATATTTTCCCCAGAGTAATCACCATCATTAGGTAAAGCATTAAATTGCACAGTGTGTCCCTGCAGCAAGATGAATCTTATAATACCTTCTAAATTAAACAGCATCCATATAACACTTTTTGTCATTTAGCCAAGCAAAGTTACTGCTATCAGGACTCCATGGGAGTGGAGTCAGTGCAAATATAAAGAATTAGAAACATGAAGAGTCGAGTATTCATAATAAGCTGTGCAATGAATTAAGTCCATGCAGCCACTGTAGAGAAGAAACATGCCAACCTACTTAACTTGCTTGATTATATTTTTGGTAAATATTTAAAAAAAAGATATGATACAAGTAAAGGTCCAAACCTTATAAAGAAGCAATTTAAATTTCTTACACCATTCAAAGCAAGATTAATGACCTAGTAACTACCGGATATCTTTCCATTGATGGAACAAATCGATCCACAATAGGAACTGTTCCAACAAGAACAAGAAATGCCTTATACCAACTAGTTAAGATCTGTAACCCAAATCCTATTTCACCATCCCAATCTGTCAAAAACCGTATCTTTGGTTAGATTGTAAGTATTCAAATCATTTCTGACCAAGTAAGTTAATAATCCCTAAACAAGGGGAATCCCTCCACTGCAAAATATAGGATAAGCATAAAAATTTAAACAAGTATAGAATCATTATAAGAATGTTCAAATCACAGATTTTCCTTGTACTCCGACATAATTCAAGATTTTCGAACTTTAAAGAAAAGAGCTGAAATTTTGGCATACCACGGAAGGGTTGCTGGAATTGGAACTTGAATTCGAGATTTTTCTCAGCAATTTCATTCTTGGAAAGTAACAAAACCTCGGCAACTCCAATTTTGGAGATGAAGCCTGAAATTCTCCATGGGAATGCGCAGAAACTCCAAATGGGCACCGAACAGAAGCAGTACCCATCGCCAAAACCACAAACCCAACTTTCCAAAATCACTCAGTTGCTACCAAACCCCTCCACCTCAAGGGAAAACATTGCAACCCATATAGAATATAACACATGCAATCCAATACACGCGCACACACAAAGATAATAAAATTACACTAAAAAGCAAAAATCAAAACGTCCGAAAAAAATGTTGCAGAAGTAAAGCCATAAAGAGAAAATTCGATAAAAACCCAGATGAAACCACTATCAGAAGCACGAAAACTTCAAACTGGGTCTACAGTCAACTGCCCCAAAATCAAATGAGAATTTTGGAGATGAATGGCTGCGCAAGCTGAAGCAGATTATATACAGCTAAATAGAGTTCTCCCCAGAAGAGAGCTGCCAGAAACAACAGAAGAAAGCGTCCCGAACCCGAATCTTTGGGATTGAGCTGTCTGAGATTTCGGAATATAGGGGAAGAATGTTCACGATACGATAAGGTTGCACGAGACATGGCTCTCTTTCATTCCAAACCCGATTCCCCGAGACCCGAATGTTACTGCTTCAGTGCTTCTCGTTTTAAAAAGGACTAGCAGGGTGCACGTGCTGCACGTGGAGAGAGAGAACGTGCTGCACGTGGAGAGAGAGAATTTGGAGAGGAGAAGTGGGAGAGCAGTTACAAGGTTTGGAACGAAAATGCCAAAGTTTAAAGACAAGTATAGCCCTATATTATTGAAACTTGAAACTACGTAGGGAATGGGCATTCTTGGAAAGAATTGAAAGTTTGAAACTTGAAACTACATAGGGAAGGGAATGGGCATTTTGGGGAAGAAGTGAATTTTTTGAAACACGCTTTCCAAGGGGCCTTCTCGTGTTAAATATGGTATAGATATAGATATAAATTTTCATGAAAATAGGATTTTAGCTTTCAACCTATGAGGTTTAGAAACAGAGAAGTAGCTTATTCAATTATTGGTTCGGCGGGGGGAGGAGGAGGAGGACGCGGACGAGCCAAATATTCCTTAACAACAAAATGATGGTATGGGCTCTAGAAGCCAGTAAAATTTTCCATAAAGAGTTGCTAGTGGAACTTTCTTTTGGGTTGCAGTGTTAAAAGAGTTTTGACTTTATTCCATGTTAACACGTGCATGTTGTACGTCCTCGTCCTTAACAATAGCATATAAGTAGGGGTTTAAATTCAAATGTGGAAACAATAGAGACAAGGTGATTATAGTTTTGGATTGTTTTTTATGGGGAGGGTAATATTTGGGAAAAAAAAAAAGGACGCCAGGGGGAATATTCCCCCCTCTTCTCTTTACAAATAGTATAGATTATTTCAATCTTATTGGTAGCCTCTAAATTAATCTCTTTTAATATTTCATATAGATTAGCCTTTTTTTTTTATTGCCCACTATTCCTTATTCCTATTCCCTTTTAGTAGGCGCCTCTTTTATTACTTTAACTAGTGATGCATGTGGCAAAATTAGGAATTGTAACTTAAGGTAATTGTGTGTGAACATAAATGAATTACAGGTTAGAGAAATAATTTTTATATTTACATTATTGTTTTATAGTTTTTTGAGATAGTTGGAGATTAATAGGAGAATGGTTGTTTAACTTTCCACTTAATTTAAATCACTTCAAATATTCAAAGACATATATACCCGGCCCTAATAGTATTAAATTATAAAAATGAAATTTAAGGATGTTTTGGGAGAAAACAAAAATGGTTCAGCCATACTTTTCCAAGGCATGTATACCCTTATGGTAATTTTTTTGAGTCTGTTATATTTTCCTACCATAGTAAAACTCCCTTGCTTTATATGCATGAAGACAAAGTGTCTTAAAGTACCAAGTTGATAAATTTGATTTTTTATGGAATTATGCTTGTGATGTAATCTTAATAATTCTCTTCCTTTATTCCTATCCAAGATAATTGGATAGACAATCCAAGGCTTTTCTATCAACAAGTGTCAAATTAAAAAATAATAATAATAATAACTATGACGTGAGAAAACTAATAATTTTGATACCATTGCAAGCACATTTTAAGTAAGAGCTTGAGGATTTAATTCTTTAAGAAAAGTGGAAATAGAAAAAATAAGGAGGACACAAAACAAAAAAGGAAAAGGGAAAACAAAAACTGGTGTCATTTTAGTCCCTATGTAAAGTTAACCAAGTCTTTAAAAGAATTCTATTTCTCTTATGACAACATGAGTTTGGGGCCTTTGGGCTGAAGGGATACCATGATAGGTGATATTTGCCACTTGAAAGGGATTCATTTTTAAAATTTCTTGTGATCCACTTGGCCTTTCTAACATGGTAACTGTTGATACAAGGGAATTAAAGCTAACTTATCCAACAACCTCAAGTCGCACATCAAGGATAAGTGCCACACTGCAATTTTAGAGAGAGTAGATTTAGATTAACTCCAAAGCAGGGTTGCTTATCGACACAGGCACGACCCAGCATGCTTGATGCGTGCTCGTGTCCAGCATGGCCCGTGACCCCCTAGCGGCCCATGCCGTGCCTAAGTGGTGGGTAAACGGCCCGGCAAGTGCACAGCCAGCATCAAGCGGGCCCACTCGAGTCGTCCCAGTGTGCTGGCCCAAAGGCAGACATGTGTCCCCTCCCCCCCCCCCCCCCCCCCCCCCCCCCCCCAAAGTGCTTTTTCCAATTTTTTTTTTAATTTTACCTCTCCAGCAACTATATTAGGGGGGTATACTTGTAATTGATTATAAATGATCATTTATACCCTTCTAACAGCCATATTTGAGGGTAGAAGTGGTAAAAAGCCACTTTTGATTTTTTATAAATATGCCTAATCCTTCCCACTCCAAACCATACCTTTTCTCATCTCTTCTCTTACTTTCTTAGAGTGTTGTTGAGAGATTTGACCAATGCCGAATGCTCACATGGGGTCATCCCTAGGCTGACCATTGCCAAATCTCTTAAAAGAAATTCATACTCTTTTCCATAAATTTTGTAATTTCCTAAATTGTATGATATCCTCAATTTTTAGGAAATGAATCATGTACGATTGGAACGTAAAATGGGCTGCAGAGGCAGAGCATTGGATATGGTCGGACCATTTTACTGGGCCAACCGCAGATGATTTCATTCCCAATTTTTATGTCTACTAATTTGTAAGACTAAAAAGCTGTTAATTAAGTAAATTTTGGTCAAACTAAGTTGTTTATTACTTTATCTTCCCCATTTCCTGCTATTCTACGGTTTTTACCTCTTTTATCCCGACTGCTGTGAAAAGAAGCTTCCTTCCGATTTTGACTCGGATCCTTGAGCTCAAGCTTACTCGAGCCAAACCCTAACATGAGCACATGGAGTAGTGCTAAAGGGGGTTCGTTCGCGGGCAGATAGTCCCATATCGACTTCTTACGAAGTTTTTGATCCGTTTCTATAGAGAAGCGTCGCTCTAATTGTTGTCTCTTCTGAGACATCCGATAAAATTGGAACGATACAGAGAAGATTAGCATGGCCCCTGCGCGAGGATGACAAGCACAAATCGAGAAATGGTCCAAATTTTGTTGTCTTTTTCGCCTCCAATGGCGATTTCCCTCATAGATTCTCTGTTCTTCATCTTTTCTTCCACAGCCACAGCGCGGCAAAGAGTGTTGAAGCTTTTCTGAACTTTTCTTCGTGTTCTCTGTCCCTCCGTTTTTTCTGGTGTTTAAGCTTCCCGCAGAAAAGAGTGTTGAATGAAAACAAAGCAGGAACATGCAGGCAAAGAGCAATCCCATTTGTGCTTTCTTAAACTTATCTTTATTTCTGATTAAAATTGAATAGAATCTCTTTCTGATGATCCCGCCAACGATGGAAATTTCTAAGATTTCCATGAAACGGAGAATCTCTTGAGCCCTTGTTCTTTACTATCCTCTTTTATTTTCTGCTCAATCTGGTTACTACACTTTGTCCTACAAAACCCTAAATTCCGTTTGGAATCATCACGTTAACGGTAAAATGAAATTCCTTTGCAAAAGCCCTAATTTGAATCCCCTTCTTAATCTTGCCTGTTCCATTGGATGGGCTTCGGTCTCTTCTGCAATATCCTCATCGTCCAAGTCTCCAAATAGCAGAGTTATTTTTGGAAATAATAACCGAGCAGTCGCTCGTCGATTCTTTGTCTGCACCATTGCTTCCGTGCGTCCTTTTTCTTCTGATTCGTGTTCATCGTCTTCAAGTGAAAAGCATGATTTTGTGATGCCCGGTATGTTTTTTAGTCATAGATCACAGTCCAGCACTCGTAGGAGGAAAATTACTGTCCAGAAACAGAATGTAAATCCACAGAAGATTGTAGAAATTATTGAGTTGATCCAAAGAGAGGAGAGTGATCTGGCGTCAAAGCTGAATCAGATTAATGTAAGTCTTTCGCTTACTTCTTTCATTGAGATTATTCGGGCTTTGAACTGCAAAAGAGTTTCTGCCTTGCGTTTCTTTTATTTGATTAGAGATATGCATCCTGAATTCTACCGAAATTCGGAGATTTGTAGTCTTCTTATCAGTAATGTTGGCCATTTAGACGACTTCGAGTCGATGCTACTCTTGTTGCAGGATTTTCAATCAAAAAATGTTTCTCTTACTGAAAAATCATTTGGTTTTCTATCTGATTGTAGTTCTAATGGGATTTCAGTTAAGGACACAATCAGAAGAGTCATAGAAATATTAAATAAGGCTGGAGGATCATGTCGTAGTTCTGGAATCTATGCTCTGGTTAATTTTCTCTGTATTGGGAAAGCATTTGATCTGGCCTTCTTTGTGATGGAGGAAACAGAAAGGAAGACATCTTATTACAATGTTCTGATTCGGGCAAAGTGTCGGGATCACGATATTCAAGATCCCCAGGTTTTGATTGATGAGATGAAGAGGTTTGGCTGTGACCCAAATGCTAATACCTATAATTACCTACTGGGCAGTCTCTGTAAGAACGAAAGGATTCCTGAAGCTTGCAAACTGCTTGAAGTAATGCAAGAAAGTGGTCAGGCTCTTGATGCAATAACCTTTGAGATATTAATTTGTTACTCATGTAGACTCGGAAGGTTGGATTTTGCAACTGATTTTCTCCATAAGATGACATCACGGGGCCTTGAACCTCGGCTCACAACACATGCTGCTTTTGTAAAGGGCTACTTCTATTCTGGACAGTATCAGGAGGCATATAAATATGTCATTGGCATGGATGTAAACTACAAGTGCTCACTCAATACATGTTACAGCTTGCTTGCAAGCCTTCATTGGAGAGAAGGGAATGTTCTTCTTGCACGAGATGTGAAAGAAGGAGTTGTTGTTGATCCACGAGATATTCTTATTCAGATGTTGGAGAGAGGTCTTAAACCAAACTTTCCAGTTTATATCAAGGTGTTGAAGAATCTATATAAGTCAGGCAATCAACAGTTAGCTACAGATTTGAAAAGCAGGTTCTCAAAATTCTTGTGAAACTCAGGAACATGATGATTTTGTTCTTAGTCGGTATGTAATTGCATGGATGCTTTTCCTTCCTTTTCCTTTTGGCGATTAGAGATTAGAGAAAGAGAATTTTCAGGTCTAGCAGTTATTATGCTAGTTGTCAAGTTGTAGCACACAGCAAATATATCTCAATAGATTAATTATTGTGGAGAAAATATATTTATCAACATTGAGCTTTTTACTGTTCAATTTGGTTTAAATTTTCAGTTTATTTGCTGGTGATTGGAGAATACCTTCCTCGTACTTTGCTTGTTAATTCTGTGTGTTTAGACTAATTTTGTAGTTTAAACATTTGGTAGCCTTGTTTTCCTTTGCCTCTTTTGACCATGTATGCTATTTGATCGTTGTTGACTTGGCAATATTATGCATAAGAACTTGTTCTGCTCTAACTTGTACACAGAATTATTAGCTTTATGAATTATCTTGAGAATTGGTGGCTTTCAATTAAAACACGTTTTAGCATATCCTCTGAAACTATTAGTTCAGGATCCAGTAGAAAGCCTACCTGTAGCATGCAAATTTCAACAGTTTTTAGACAAACTCCTTATTGTTTTTGCCTTTATGAATTATATTGAGAATTGGTGGCTTTCAATGAAAATGTATTTTAGCATATCCTCTGAAACTCTGAGTATGGGAACCGGAAAAAGACCTACCTGTAGCATGAAAATATCAATGGTTTTTTGACAAACTCCTTATTCTTTTTATGTTTTTTATCTGTTGGAATGCAACACTATTCTTCCATTTATAAAGATATCCAATCTCTAATTTTATTCTGAATCCCTTTTGGGTAATCACTTAATTGAATGAACTTTTAGGATATGAATCTGCTATGGATATTTTATCCAAGTCACTGTGCATATTTTTCTCTCTCTTAACGATGTAGCTATGTTGTGCATCTTTGGTGCAAGGTGTATGAATTTCATTCCTGGGTGTGGAACACAAGAAGTTAGGTAAAATTGAGCCCAGAATGAGGAAATTCACAGTTTGACAATCAAAGGCACTTTCAAGACAACAGAACAATGATCGAGGCAAAAAAAATTCAAAGGATAAACAGGCTGAGGTGCGTATTTAAACCATTTTATTAGTTTTTTTCTCCTTTCCCCCTCCATCTGTAATGGTGATGTATCCTTACTTTTGATAATTCATAGATCCTGTTCACACCTCTTATATCCTTGTCAACAATGTCTGCTTTGAACGCGATAATAAAAAACTTTCATATATGAGCTTGTTTCTGTTTATGGAGAACCATTGCTGGTCACATTTCTTCTACGCATGTATCAACAGTAAAAGTATTTAAAATGAAAGTCATGATTTCACCACCGTAACTTAGCGGGATTCGACTTAATTTACTAACATTTTTTTAAACTTGTAACGATTACCTGTCATCTTCCTTTTGTGTTTAGCTTCGCTTTTTGTATATTTGCTCCTATATATAAACAAACACATATGTCAACTTGAATAACAGTTCATCAGCTGGTCTAGAATGGCCATAATTTATTCCACTCAAATGTTAGTAATGTTCTACTCTTTGTAGAAAGGATTATTTGATAATGTAAGATAATGAGTTACTACGAAATCAATAATTACTTCCCCCATCTCATTCCCATGTCTGAAGCCTTGTTCCCCATGTATTCTATTATATCCTCTATATTACTCATCAAAAAGACCAATTTAATCATCATCCATAAAAAGTTTTTATCAGGAATTCCTCGAATTAAACCTTTTATTCCTTTCCAAAATTGTCTTGTAATGTTTTCTTCTGATCTTATTTATGGATGAATAGGCAATAATAATATTAAGAATTTTTATAATAGCAATAAATTGGTCTTATAAACATTTTATTTTCCTTTATTCTCAATGGGTGTTGGAGTGCAAGGGTTTGGGGAGATATGATCTGTATAGATGAAAGGTTGTCTTGGAAACCTTTTGTTATCCTTTTTCTGTATCGGAGGGCACTTTGTTGCTTCTAGAGTTTTACTGGAAGGTCCATTCCTATCATTTTTGGTTTCGATTTTTACAAGGCGGCAATGGGAATTTAAAGTGTGGTCTACATTGGTTCTCCTAAATGTAAGGTCTTTTTTGTATTTGTGAAATATCACATTAACTGTATGTATACATGATAGGTAATGGATGGTCTAACATAGTCCAATTTTATTAGTTCTGATTTTCTTTTGGATGCATCTCTTACCTTGTTATTGATCAGTTCCATGTGTTAGAACCATTTTTCTGTTAATTACTACTATTATTGCTATTTTGAGGAGTAAGATGTAATTTTAGTTTGAGGGACAAAACTGGTCAATAAAAAATGTGAAAGTAACGGCATTAATCAAGACGTAAAAGGCAACAACTTTTTGAATAAGTCAACGGAGCGTTTAGGAAGTAATCTATTACTTCCTTAGTTATCAGTTGCCAGCTTAAATGGAAACGTTGCGTTTTGGCAACTTTTACGTGTAACGTATTGTTTTGTAAATCTTCACAGGATTGTGTGAAGATCCCATTCATTATGCTTTAAGTTTAATTTGAGCCAAACCATTTGTACTCTCAGAATATCGTTGTTTCCTCGCATATCGAGTACAGATCTGAGGTTTTCTTTTCCCTTTTTGCTAATTTTTGGTAAATCCTAACACCAGAATATATGGCTTGTCTTTGATGTTTGTTCTGATGCATTCAAAAATTTTCAGGTTTGGCACAGGGCAGTTCTTCTACCACTCAAGCTTTAGTGTCTTCTTATCTACCTTAAAAAAAAAAGGGGCTTCACTGTCTTCTTCGTGGATTGAGAAGGTATGACTGCATGCTTTCTGGTTCTTGTTTTCCCTCCCTAGTCGAGGAGCAATCCTATTTAGGAACTATTGCTGATTCAAAAAAAAGAAAAAAAAATGAAGAATGAAAAGAATAGGAGAGGCCCAAAAAACTGGGCAAAAAAAGAAAAAGGGATAATTAAAATTTATCACCTTTGATGTTTTAGACAATCTCAATTTCTCCCTTGAGGTTTTAGAAATACCAGTTTACCATCTTGGAGTTAGCTATGTGTAACATTTTACCCCTCTTTTGTGTTTTGACTGATGACATGGCAAGGGAAAAAAACATATATTGACAACTTTGCCCTTTTTACTCTAATGCCCTAAAGGGTAGACTTGTTACTTAAAAGGGGCAAAGTTGTCAATACATGTTTTTTTCTCCTGTCACCTCATTGGTCAAAATCCTTAGAAGTAGAAGCTATTATATATAGCAAACCTCAAAGTGAAAAACGGTTTTTCAAAAATCTCAAGGGGGAAAGTAGAATTGTTTGAAATCTCAAGGGGTTAAAGTGTAATTACCCCAATGAAAAAAAGAGGAAAAAAAAACCAGAAGTCTTTTGGTAAAAGGAGGTGATGAAAGAAAAATTTAGATTATTAAAATGTTAATAACCTTAACCATGATAGTCTGTAACCTTAAACGTTAAAGGGCGGTTAAACTCTAGTGATCAAAGGATACAACCCTATACCTTGGAGGGTTTAGCACGGGAATATGAAAGGATACAGCAATAAACATCAGAGAGTGCAATCTTATTTATCCAAGGGTACAATCCTAACCATCGTAGAGTACAACCCCAAAAATTATTGGCCAGAACCCAAAACATCAAAGGCTCCAATACGAAACTTGAGAGGATACAAGACTAATCATGGGCGTATAAAACTCCAAACATTAGATGATATAGCCCCAAAAATTTGATGGTCTGACTCTATAGGCATAACCTCCTCGATATAACTATGAAAAATAGAGGGCAATTTTATAATCCAAGAGCTCTGAACTTTTTCTTATGAATTATATGAATTTGGGATTGCAGAATTCTTTAAAAAAAAATTTTTTTTTTTTTTTGTAAAAAAGCCCAATGGAGTAAAAAAGGTAATGGGTTACAAGATGGGTTAAATTTATGTCGGTATTCCTCCAATGTGAAATCTGGATGCGCCCCAATTTTTAGATTGACTAATAAACTCATTTTTAGTCAATCTTGAACTTTCAGATCTTACAATTTCAACCTTGATAAGAAAATAAATTAAAATTTTTTTTTTTAAATTTCGTACATCTGGACATGGATATAAATCCATTTCGCATGAACACAAAACGTTCTAAGCCTAACATTTGGCTTAGAGCAGGAACTCCTCGTTAATAACGTCTGAACAGGCTATTTAAAGGAGTACTTTTTGTCATAGAATATGTATTTGGTCAATCAAAGACAACCAGGTATTGAATGAATCCTTCCAGAAAGATCTAACAGGTCAATGCAATCGTCACTTCCAAGCTCATAGTCTTCTAATTTTGATCCCCTCAAATAAATGTGTTCCGATGCTTGGTAGTGGTGGGTGCAATTCGGGTTAGTTCAGTTTGGGTTGAGGACAGCCCAAGATTAAATCGAAAATATTGAGTCAACCCAAACTGCACTAAACAAAATTGTATGAGATTGATTTGGTTCAGTTTGGTTTGAATTAAACCAATATATGCTTTTGCTATTGTTTGTAATATCATCAAAGTTTAAAGGTGAACTTTAAAGGTTTGATACATGTTACATTTTATATATATAATATTAGGTTGGTTTGGTTCAGCTCAATTTGAGCGAATATATGAATTCGGCTCGGTATAAATCAAGCATCTAATCCAAAACTGAATCAACTTAGCTCAGTTTAAAGATTTTTAAGCTGAAACCAAACTGAACAACTAGAAAACCGAACCAAACAGATCGAAGCCGGTTAGGGTTCGTTTTAACCAGAAGTTGCACCCCTGCCTCTCTATAACCCTCGATAGACCTTAACTGTCTCCACGGTTGGTGTATTTAAATTCCGAAAGTTACGGTCATTGTGTGGATATGCATGAAATAAAACAACAAAAACGTCCGGTTAGTTGGTGATGAGTTCTAGATTGGATGGCCGACTTGATAGGTTACAGATATACCGAAGCTTGTTTTTGTTTTTGTTTTTTTTTGTTTGTAAGGTTTGACTTGGACACGCTATAAATAAATCCGTTCAGAATAAGCATGCATAAAAGATTTAAACGAATTAGACCCATTTGAGGATATTCTTGAACATACTTTTGCAGGTATGGCCAAGCCTCAGCTACTATTCCTTCAATGCATGTTGGTCTTCTTCCTTGCAGAGCTTAGCTGCCTCTGTCATGGCGACATAGGCCCAGTTTCTCACTACAGTCAACCATACATGCGTAAGTGCATGCCACACGCAAAGACCCATTACATAGAACCTCTAAATTATTTCATACTTTTTTCTTTTTTGGGTTATCTCCTTGCCTTAGATTTTTGAACTCTTAATTTGGTTCTGGTTTTGGTGTTGAATACAGCAACGGCTTGTTATAACAATGACCCAGGTCAGTTTCCTACCAACACCATGTTTGCAGCAGCTGGGGAGGGAATATGGGACAATGGAGCCGCTTGTGGAAGACAATTCTATGTGAGGTGTATATCTGGTTTGAGGCCAGGGATTTGCACAGACCAGACTATACTGGTGAAGATAGTGGACCGTGCTGCGACATCCGTCTCCCGGCCGGCACGAGACCACTCCATTATCGTCCTATCAGATGTTGCATTCAGGAAAATCTCTCGTTCACCATCGACTCCTTTTGTCAATGCCGAATTCCGAGCGTAAATTTCTTTAACCTCCTACCTTTTAATCGTTGTCAAGGTTTACTATTTCGGTGCCAATGGGCGCCAAAACGAAAGTTCGGTGGCATACCTCCAAAACACCGGAAAATTTAAAATGGGCAAAAATTGGTTTTTTTTTTGGATTTTGGGGAAATTTCGCCTGCACGTCGCCCGTTTCACCGAAAAATCGCTAGCGATGCAATTAAGCGATTTTTATCCTCCGAAACGCATCGTTACATCCCAAAAAACGAAATTTCAGCAACACGTTGAACGGTAAACACTTTTTATCCTCAGAAACACATTGTTACATCCCAAAAAACGAAATTTCTGCGACACGTCAAACAGTAAACACTGATCGTTGTTTTTTTCCCCCCCTCCCTAATAGAGAGTTCTTTTGTTTTCTTGTATTAAACTTTATGAGGCCACTTTTGGGTAGAAGGAGAATGTGGGAATCATGATATGTGCATTGTTTCTCATAGATAGAATCTTCTATTTCATTTCCTTTGTCACTCTGATATGTCACCAATTAAAAATATATCATGTAATGATTTGATAGGTTTTTTGCAATAGGATCTGTCAAAGTACGTCACATAACATGTTTTGATTGGTAGCAAAAAAAACGAGATAGAGGATTTGTAGTCTCACATCCTACATTATTTTGGATTGCAAGAAATAAAGTTGTCTTGCAAGAAAACTTTTATATTGCTAGCATATGTCATGATGACACGTTCCAGAAATGCGAGAAAAAACATCGCAAGAAATGCACCTTTTTTTTTTCGAGTCTTCCAAACGCAGCCTAACTAATGTAATTATCTTCATGTTTTGCTTCTTATGTTTGGTAGAGAAAAAAAATTTATTTTATGTGTGTCTCCCTCATCTTAAGAGTTGGTATTCCCTTTTGTGCAGGGTATGAGTTGGGATTGGTTTTGAGAGACAGGATTTCTTCCTTGGAGGTAGCCCCAAAATAGCTCTTGTTGAGAAAGATGAGGGGGAAGAAAATTGCAGTTTGGAATTCGTTTGTTTCTAGAACCTTTATGTAGAAAAAGTCTTGTGTATTTGGTTGATTGATTATTGCTTGGTTAATGTAACATTTCAAATTGGCTTTTATATATGAAAAGTACCTTTTCCATAGAAGATAAAACTACAAAAAGTCTCTTCTAGTTGCACCAGCTGATCTACGCCATGGATATGGTCCATGCTGCCATTAATGGATATAGGGTAGAGACTGCATGATTGATATCAAACGACGTTGACCTAAGGAGAACATTGATAACTGGCCCACCCTTAAAAAAAAAGGTTGAAGATGAACCAGTTGAAACCATAAAAGTCAAGAAAACCATGTCTTAACCACTTGTGAAAGCATGAAATCTAGAACTCTGACACAGACCTGAATCATCCATAATGTCAAAATAACATTTATTTGAACGAGATGTCAAGTACAAAGTACAAAGGGATAATGCTGCTGCAATCTGATTGCATGAAGGTTAGCCACTGCTGTGTTTTGAGTAATTAAAGTCCACAGAATGGGTCAAAAGTGCTCTCATATTTGATCAGATATTGATCAAATTGATTATAAGCATGGCTAAAAGTTCCCTAAATTCGTGAACTTTGTAGATTCCAAAACAAAGTGGAAGAAAAGAGAAAAGAAAAAAAAAACCGCAGCATAAGAAGAGAACTGTGTAGATCAGAAATATGGGATTTATTAGTCTATATCGCATTGTTCAGACCTCCCAGAACTTTGGATTTGGTGATTCTGATGATCAAGGATCTCTGTGTTCTGGGTGGGATCGATCATCATGGAAATCAATGAGTAGACTTCAAGAATTTGGAGACAAACAAGAAATTAAAGCTCCAACCCATGAGAATCTGATTCAGCAAACTATTCTCTCCTGCAGTTGTCAAGGAGACTGTTGCAGGTTTGTATCTCGGATTAATATAGAAATTAAGTCATTACATTATTATATACAGGAGAGAAAATCATGCAAAAACTGAAACTACTAGAGCCCTGGGGTCAAAGATCTGCTAGTCCAACGGTAAAATACGTGCCCACATAGGTGCACGAAACCTACGTGTACACACCCTCCACCGTTGGACCAACAGATGTTCCAAGATGAGGAACCAGCTGATATGATCTCGAGATCTTATGTAGAATGGAAAAACCAATGACATAAGATGAAACTCTTAGCCAAATATGAAAAGCTGCCTTACTGCGCTTATTATTCATCAAGTATTGCATAGAGATGTTACACTACTATGATATAAATATTGAGATATTATACATTTTATGTATACACACCAATATTAATAATTAATAGAGGCACATAGAGGTGAAAATAAATGAAAATACACCGTTGGGCAAGATTGCATTGTATTTTTTCATAGGAAAATGATAAAAGAGTAAGTCTACAATTGGATTCCGACAAAATGCATCGCGAAAGACATGCCAGTTTCTCTTGACACAAATTATTTCGTTTCCTCACCTTGGAAAATTAAAAACATATAGGCTTATTTTTTCATTGGGCATTTTCTCATATGCTAAGTCCGGTAGTCTTATTTCTCTTTCTCGGCATCCAAACACTCACGCCATGTGGGAATAGGGTTGGAAATGGGGAACCCGACCAGCCACTAATAGTTAGGTTTTGGCATTGCTAAAATCAAGTTAGGGTCGGGTTGAGTTTTGGCCGAACCCGCCATGTACCAGACCTTGATATATTAAAATATCACTTTAGGATGTTTAAAATATTATTTGCATATATGTCATATGTAAGAAAATACATATCCAAATTTTAGAAATGGTATTGTTAGGATAGCAATTGTCAAGCCAGAAACTTTGAATTTCTCTTTATATAATACTAGGGGGCACGTGTAATAGTACACATACGTACCTAATTACTAGAGCTGGCAACGGGTCGGGTCGGATCGAGGTTGAACGGGTCAGGTTCGGGTTGACCCGATTACTGGCGGGTTGGGGAAACCCCAAACCGAACCCAACCCGCCATTAAACGGGTTCAACCCACCAACCCGATTATATTTTTTAAGTATTTTTATTTTTTCAAAAATATTATTAAAATTGGATTATGGGGTAATCGGGTCATAATCGGGTTGATGCATGCAATTTTTTACACTTTTTTTTAATCGGGTTGGCAGGTCATAATCGGGTTTGACCCGATTTCAGGCGGGTTGGGAAAACCCCAACCCGCACCCGACCCAATTAATAAACGGGTCAACCCAACCCGTTTATAATCGGGTTGACCCGTCGGGTCGGGTCGATTTTTGCCAGCTATACTAATTACCTATACATATGAACCTAAAGCTATATATAAGGCAGGTCCATGGGTTGATAGTTATCAAGAGGATATGGGAGTCATTCAAATTTTAGGAGTATCTATTTAGAAAAAAGGCCAGTCTTTGACATTTTGTTTATATAATGGAATAGATGAAAGATATACATGTATACTATTAATAAAGAGAAGAGAGGGAATATTCTCTTTAGATTCGATCTGGTCCTCTTTTCTTTTTCCAAATATTACCCTCCCCGAACAAAATAATCCCTCACTATTTTAAACATGTTGTAACTACTGGGGCTGTTTATTTAAGTGGGCCAACGTTTTCTATGCGTGTAGCGCATGCAGCACCCTAGTAGAGGGTCTACGAGAAGCAGATTCATATTAAGACGGGTACATGAGTTGGTAGTTATCAAGGGGCTATGGCCTTACAGGAGTCATTTAAATTCTAAAAGGGGTTTTTAAGGAATCTCTGTCGTTATAGATTTCATCGAAACAGTAGCCATTTAGTTTCTAAGAATTTAAAAAAAAAACAAGGCCTTTATTACGTGATTAATAAGTCCAGTTTATGTTAAACAAGCTATAACATAATCATTTTGGTCTCCAAATCAGTGAAAACAGGGGTAAAAGATCAGCAAAAACAAAATTAAATGCGTAGAGGGGATAGGTAATCGCAAGAAAAAGGAATAATTTATGAGATAAAGTGGAATAGCTAATCTGAAATATTTATAATGTAATTTTGAACATTGCAAGAAGACAACATCATTTGTCTGCAAAAATCATACCTTCAGTAATTGGAATAACACTCAGATCAAGATGTCCTGCAAAGACTGAGATTCGCAACTCCTGTTCTTTTGCACAGTCCTTCGCTTATGTCGTCTGTCTTCGTTCTGGTCCCAAATGGGGAGAAAGATCAAAGAAAGGCGAGAGTATCGACGGTTTCTCTTTCACGAATCCCTGTATCTCTGGTTAGAACACATTTCAATGGACGTCTTGAAAGAGGCCGATCGCGTGCTGTTTGTAGTATCAGGAGGTGGAGGCCCATCTCCAAAGAGCTTGTTAGTGAAGCCTTAATGACCCATGCAGGTTGCAAGTCCAAAACAATTGGTTTATCATCATCTTCTAATGAGGTTAACAAGTCTTTTTAAAGGTAAATAAATCTGGAAAAAAAAGTCTGTTGAACAGTAAAATAAGGTTTTTTGTATCCATATCCTTACATTATGATATACTAAAAGGGGTGCACGTGCAATATTACTCGTAGAGGGAGGCGGTTTATTAACTGCCAGATTTTGAACGAAGAGGCATATATATATATATATATATATATATATATATATATATATATATGTTTTGTTATTGTAGTATTGAAACCCAAACAATGTAGGCAATGTGCATTTTGGGGAAGTCGCCCATAGTCTTAGGCAAGTTCCCAAGGGCCTTCTCGCATTAAATATAGTATAGATATAGATTTGCATCTATATTATCCTCTTGTTTTTAATATTTATATTTATATCCTTTTATTTTACATAATCTTTGCGAGTTTACCTCCGACATTAAAGTCTGTGAACTTTTATTATTTATTTTTATTAAATAAATTAAGCAACTTTCTATAAAATAAAGAGATTTTCACTTATATATCCTCTTTTATTATCTTACATTTTAATTTATATCCTTGTATTATTATATTTATTGCATGCGTACCTTGAGTCATTAATATTAATTTGCTCAATTAGTAATTATTCATAAAAACGTAGCCTGGCCACATAGTCATTTGGCCATTTAAATTATTATTATTTTCTTATCATACAGAAGATTACTTCAATCATTTAATAAAAATGAACAACAAAATTTAACGGAATTCAACGTCAAGGGTGCAATTGCAACAATTTTGCTAAATGAATGGATATAAGTATAAATATTAAGAACATATAAATGTCAATATATCATAATGCAAGTGTATAAATGCAAAAAGTCTTATAAAATAACACTTATTCTCAATCATATTAAAAGAGTATCACTATTTTTCAATTATTAAGAAATAATATCACTAAAAACCATTTTTGGGGCAGCTGATTTCGGTTTAGGATCCTCTGTGAAGCACAATCCAACGGACCAAATTAATTTAGTCCGACCCTCTCTGTAGAGGGACCTTCGGCTTATATTGGGGTACCTTCGACTTATATTGGGGTACCTTAGGCTTAAAAGGGGTACCTTAGACTAATTTTGGTGACTACATATGGTTTATCATGGGGGTACCTTAGGCTTATATGAGAGTACTTTAGATTTACATGAGGACACCTTGGGATTACAGTGGGGTACCTTAAACTTATTTTGGAAGGTATCTACCATGATTTAGGGAGGTAGCTTCGGGTTCGGGTTATAGTACGGTACTTGAGGTACCCCATATTTGACAAAGGTACTCCATTGTTAGGCCGAAAGTACTTCCATGAAGATAATCAGGTATCCCCATGTTTGCCTGAAGTATCATAATATTTGACAGAGGTATCCCATTATTTGCGTGAGGTATCTCGTATTTGATAGTCTTTTTTTAATTTGATTTAATGTTTGGACCGTTGGATTGCGCTTAATTGAGGATCCGTTTCCGCTGATTTCATCCGTAATGCCCTCGTCGGTAAGCACAAACCGTGCGCAGCGACACGTGGAAGTGACCTGTCAGAGATTGGGCCCCCAGAAACGTGTAGACGTGTAGGCGAAACCCGCGCGCGTTATACCCCTGAGACCGAGCAGGTGGATGACGAAAAGCCAGAAAGGACTAAAGGAGACGCCAAAAGATCAAAATACGGATTTAGAGCATTCCGAGGTTTGATTTCAGTTTTCTCCGTTTTTGCGTCTCTTTACGCTCTCTTTGAATCGGTCGAATCTATCTTCAAACTTCAGGTGAGCTTGTTTAATTTGAACAAAATTTTCTATCTCCTCTCTCTCACTTTTTTTTTTAATTGAAAATTTTGTCTATCATTTCGTTGGATTATATTTGAATCGGTTTAAATTTCGACTTAATATCCATAATCTCGCCGTGATGCAAAGTTTTTTGATGTCTTTTCCGATATCGGTTTGTTGAAATTAATATGCATTATCTGCAATAAGTCGATTCTTGTTAACGTTTAATTTGAATGATTTGTTTGAGTAGCTTGCTTTAATAGTGTAATCTAAATACGGGTGCGATTTTGTGTAATTTGATGATGTTAGGGTTTTGGAGGTACCCTTGATCAGATACAGAGGCATCCATGAAAGGGGAATTACAGCTTGAGCAATCCGCCGAGGGGAATCCGAGTGATTCTGATCCCCTGCTTGAGAACCAGGGTAATTCGCCGATCGAGAGTGCGAATGAGGGAAATGATGAAGATATTGAGGCTACTTCGGCAGCTTGTTGCCGTATCTGTCTGGAGTGCGATGGCGACCCAGGTGAAGATTGTTAATTTGTAAATCATTTTAGTTATATTTTTTTTGTCTGCTAAGATTAATCTCTATGTAATCCACGTTTCCGAAAATTAGTTTTTATGCATCCTTTTTTGAGTCAAACAGCTTGCAGCATGAATTGCATAAAAGTCATTAGAATCTGTAGTTCAGAAATTATAGACATGTTTGGCATGCTACGAATTGATTTGTATAGGTATAATTCACGTACAAAAATTGCCTTTGGTACAGGAATTCTGGCATATTTTTGTGGTGGTCAAGCACGCCCATCCATTAATGCTGGAAAGAACACTTTGCATTTATGCATACCATGTTACTGATATGATTTAGTTCCAGATGGCGGTGGAATACCGTCCTTTGTTTGTTCATTGTCAATTTGGTCCTAGAATTAATCATTTTATTAAATGAGCTGTAAGATTATATTATAAATGAGATGGTTTCCGTGTAGAGTGGGTGATGATTATCTTTGGAATACCTTTTTTCCCCACTTGTTTACTTTCTATATGTTTATTAATGTGGAATATGGCTCTTATAGAAGCTAGTGTTTTTATGTTCCTGTTTTTATTTTTATTTATTTATTTATTTTGTGTATATTTAGGTGTAGAACTGATATCTCCATGCATGTGCAAAGGCACACAGCAATTTGTGCACCGTTCATGCCTTGATCATTGGCGCTCAGTGAAGGCAAGACTTCCTCTTGATGGAATTTTTATCTGAATAAAAAATAGTTAAATATGTGAGGAGTTGATGATAGGTGGATTGGAATTTAATCATTTGTTAAGTCTGGGATTTCTTTTAATCTTGGTTGGCCCTTCAGGAAGGTTTTGCTTTTTCACACTGCACGACTTGCAAGGCTCAGTTCCATCTTCAAGTTGAAGTGCTACCAGACTACTCCTGGCGTAAAATTAAGTTCAGAATTTTTGTGGCTAGGGATGTCCTTCTTGTCTTCCTTGCCATACAAACAGTGAGTGGATTTTTGTCACTGTCATTTACTTTTTGGTGCCTTTGTCTACTAGTTTCTTACCAAGTTACTCAACATGTGCATGCTTGTAGTAATTATCTGGCAATCTTTCTTTCATTGGGATTGAGGTTGCAGTGAAGTTTTGATATGCAAGAATTGTCTCTTTGGCCTTGGGTTATAGGGAGGTTGGGGGATGTATAAAGTGTCTATTGGTTCTGTGTCATTACTTGGTAGCATTTTTTGTTCATCTATATGACTAAACCACTATGAAATGTGTGTCCTGAAAATAAATATGGCACATAAATTCACAGATACAAGAAGAAGCAGAATCAGAGGGCAGTAATCAGAAGGTACAAATGGACAGTCGCAAACAGCACAGAAGTAGTTGCAAGTTTTAAGCCATAAAATGAGAAATAGAGAAAGGGAAGCTTATGATGACCAAAGCAAGAGTCATAAGTCTCTATACTTAAAACCTGATTCACCCCTTTAAGACAAGGTCCTCAGTCTGCAAGGCTGTGGCAGCAGGTTTCATGCATTCAAAGATCGATGAGCACAAAAAATATTGGACTCAGGCAAAGTTAGCTCAAGTGCTAGTCAACATTTGTAGAAAGACAATAACAGAGAAGAAGATAGCAGAGAGTTGAAAAGAGTGTTTGTAGTCGTACACAAAGATACAAAAACAGGGAAAACCCTATTTTAAAGAGGGAATTAACCTCTTGAAATAGTTAAGAAAACTCATTCAGAACGCACGCGATTCACACGTAAAGAGACATTCAACAACAGTAAAATAGCATTAAGTTAAGAAAGAATTAAATTAATTAAAAGAAGAATTAGAATCATCATCATCATCATAAACCAGTTCCCACAAAGGTGGGGTCGGCGGCATAAATCTTGTCTCACTATCCTGCTCTATTAAAAATCATATTTTCAGTTAAAATATGATTTTTGATAATAGATTTTAGCAAAAAGAAAAATAGTGGCTTACACCTTTGCATACACACATATGCATGCCCACCCTTCCTGTATTGAGCCGGCCTGGCCTATTGGAATGGACAGCAGCAGCACGAGCATGCACATGATTTGAAAGCACCCAAGATGGACCCCCAATGTTTTATAGTGTTCCATCTCTTTAGGGCTTCGCCCTAAAACAACGATACAACTCAATATAAACCCACAAAATTTTTTTATAAAATTTCCATGTGGGACTCAACAAAACCTCTAAAAGACACAACACAAACACAAACAAAGCGTCATTTTTAGACTTTAAAACATGTGCACCATACTTATGAGACCTTGTCATCTGAAAACCTAGGAAAAACTGTTTGCTTTAGTGTCAATATTAATTGATTTTCAGTGTTTCATGTAAATTGTTATAAATGACCAATCCTTTATTCATTTTCTTTTATAAATAACTATGTGGTATGCACCATAATTAGGGGAAGAATCTATCTGAAAAAATTCCAGAATGCTTAATATTGCTTTTGAGAAGTTTCCTGTAAAATATGCATTCCTAGGTGCTGACTACCTTACAGGCTGCTATCTTGCAGTTTATGGAGATAGGTTAACTGGAAAGTTCTATCTTTGTTATATTTTTTTGTTTCTTGGTATCAATGAATATGGTTATAGGTACTGCTGGATTACTGGTAATGTCTTTTTGAATAAACATTTGTGCTTAAAAATCTCTGTTTCTTTTGGGAGAATGATGCAGTAATATTTTTCACCCGTTAGGCAACAGTTAGGATATCTTTTCAAATGTTAAATATCTCAGTGAAGTGCAGGTAGCAAAATGTTTATCTTTTTGCTGGTGAATGGTTGTCATAAACTTGCAGATTTAACCTAACATATTGGGTTTTTATGAGTCCTTCAAATTGAGAAATTAGAGTAATTTTTTAACTGCTTACAGTATGACTTCTATGATGGGAAGCATCATGTGCTTAATTTCTTTGAGTTTTAGGCTTATTTCTTCAGTCTCTCTCTTTCAAACCAAACATATCTCTCTTACGTATTGTTTTCAGGTGATTGCTGCAATTGGTGGCTTTGCATACTTCTTGGACAAGGATGGAGACTTCAGGAATTCGTTCAGTGATGGTTGGGACCGAATACTCTCGAAGCATCCAATACCCTTCTACTACTGCATAGGTAAACCTTGAATTGATATTTCTTTTCAAGATCTATTTACCACTTATAGGATTATAAAATAGATTATCGAAGAGATGCTCATATATTGTGCATATCTATTCTATAATCAAGATATTTTATTTCTATGGCTGACAAGAAAATAATGTGGAAATCTAAATATCTTATGGTAGAACATAGACTGACTATTGATGGGCAACCATATCTTCAACAAGAAGGTGAGACTTGTCTAGGAATTTTTTGCAGTCTCTTTCATCATCTGTAGTTTCTTCTCTTTCATTAAGCAACATTTGGTTCGCTTCATGACTTAGACTGGACATTCACAAATACGCATGTAACAATACGCATAGAGGGAGAAGAAATTTACTTTTAAAAGGGTAAAGAAGTGATGAAGTCTGATAACACTAAGCCGATGGAGGCATGCCGTGAGCATCTACTTAATGAAAAAACTTTAATTATGAAATGGAGTAGTGGAAATGGGAAATTGAAAAGACTCTGTTATCCTGACAGTGTCAAAAGCAGGAGATGGACCCCCAATATCCCATCCTTAAGAGTAGTTCCCACCTCAGATCCTTGTTATGCTATAAACAAACACAGAAACACCTTGATACAGGGAAAAAAGAGAGATCTTAACTAGAAGAGGAAAGAAAATCAGCGCTAATTACTCTCTTGAGACCTCAGAAACCACTCCACCAAATTAATTGTAGAGTTAAATACCATTTTTTTCGTAGTCAATACACAGTGCCTAGTTTCTAATCAGAGAACCCACTCTGACAATTTAGTATTTTTTAATTTGATCCAAGCAATTGAAGAAAAAGAATAAAAGAAAGCCACTCCATGGTTGAAGTTTCAACTGTATAATCAAAAAAGTGCTTATTCAGTCTTTTCATAATAAAAATAGTATTAATCATGGTAGTAATGATAATAAAATAATTAACTCCATCACAGAAGAAGAAATTGGGACAACGTAATGTATCAAATTTTTTGATGGGCAAAGACTGGGGGACAAAGTTCTGTACCAAACTTGATCATGTGCAAAGAAAGGGGGATAGGCAGTAGAGTTCTGTACCAACTCTAAATGATAGAAGAATGGAGGATAGGGAAGGGATGCTTTTTATATACATAAAGAGGAAGAAAAGGAGTACAAAAAAAAACAAAGATCTTAAACTTGTGGCTATCTGAATGCAAATCCCCCATGGGACGAGAAAAGCAGGGGGGGGGGGGAGGCGGCGCGCAGATTAAGGGAGGAAGCAAGCCAATAAGAGGAGGAAAGGGATAAGACATGTTCACTTCACCAGACACAAACCATGAATGATAAGGGGGATTTACAATCTAAAAGTATACAGGCTGTTATTATGGTTAAAACAAAAATATAATGTTTTAGTTCTAAATGGTATTTGCTTTTTTAAAACATAAATAAAAGGGAAATAATTACTTAAAGAAAAAAAAAGGTCTTGCTCCAAACCTATTCCTTACAAAATTCTCTTGTTTGAGAGTTACTCTGATGTTTGATGCATATCATTGTCTAATATTTCTTTAAATAACAACAGGGGTGCTGGCCTTCTTTGTTCTCCTTGGGTTTTTCGGGCTCATACTACACTGCTCCTCCCTCAACAATAATGACCCTTGTATGGCTGGCTGCCGGAATTGCTGCTATGGATGGGGCATCGTAGATTGCTTCCCAGCATCAATGGAAGCATGCTTTGCCCTGGTTCTAATTTTTGTCATCATCTTCGCCATACTCGGCATTGCATATGGTTTTTTGGCTGCCACCATGGCCATCCAGAGGATCTGGCAGAGACACTACCACATCCTCACAAAAAGGGAACTGACAAAGGTAAGCTTCCACAATCTTATTTTGTCATGAACAGTGTTAGAATTAATCTATATATTGCCTTTTTCTTATAGAGGAGACCGGCACTGCCTCTCATAAGTGAACCAATGATCCACCTGATTCTGCTTTGTTTCGATGATGGAACATTAAGTAGATAAGCTAACATATATTAAGAAGTCCCCTCTCTTGGTTTGACGGTAACAACCTGAGGCAGCCAGCATAAAAATGTGGGTTTGAGTCGGAGCATGTTCACCTCTGTTAAAAAAAAGGAAAACCGAAGGATAGGCCTATTGCCAGTCTATCCTTCAAGGAACTCTGCATCGGCAGGATCTATACCCGATTATGATTCTTTTCTGGTTTTGAGCACCTTATCCCCTCCACCACAGTCAAAAATCTTATCTTGACCAGAATTATGTTCACTATTAAAAAAAAAGTACCTTGAGCCTGCCACCTTGGATTAGTGAATCTTGTAGACCCTAAATTTGAACTTTTAGAGGCAAATTGTTGGACCTCCTCCCTGTTAGGATTTCATCCTGCCACATTAGTCGGACTGTAGACCTTATCTTGCTAGCTTTCTAGTTTCATCCATTAGTTGAAGGAGAATGTATTCTGGTTCTTATACCCGTATAATAATCTCCAGGAGTATGTTGTGGAAGATCTTCGTGGGTGCTATACGCCACCAAAGCTGGACCAGGAGCATGAAGAACGTCTGAAATTACTCAAGCTTTTGTAGAGAAGTCTGAAGAGGGAGACTTCAAGAGGTACTGGAAGTTATAAGAGGTCTCTTCCCTTTATGTGAATGATCAGGACTCAGTCCTATGATATATGTATTTACTTGTCAAATTTCAGTTAAAGAATGAAGGGGGTAAAAGGAAGCAGAATTGGTTATGTCTTGCCAACTGACTGAACAGTCTGGCGAAATGAAATTAGCTCACAGTTGAAAAAACAGGAAACTATGCAGTTACATTATATTTACAGGATATAGATCTTCAACAGTCATGCAGGGAAAAAAATTCAACCTTGATAAATGATGTGAATTGGGTGCGAATGCTTGTTGAGTATACACAATCTCTTTGATGGCGCAGTTGCAATCCAGGGCAGTGTTTGTGTATTCAGCACCAGTAAGCTCACCCGGTTTGTTATGATCCACGGTTGTAGGAGCTTCTGACAATATCCAGCAAGTTATGCGGTTTTGCAACCAATACAAGGCTTACTGAGCTCATGTAATGGGTTTTATATGATCATGGAGTATATAATATACAGGAAAGAGGGAATTTAATATATCAGCTGTTTGAAGTCTGTGGGCGAGCCTTCACAACAATCTCAGCTCACTTTGAATTAAAATCATATTGATGTGCATGAATTTTTTAATTTTATGATAATTGTGGAAAATTCCCCAGATTTCTCGCCTGTACATGCCCAGTGAAATTTCGAAGAAATCAAAATTTTCCAACCTTGTATAAAACATCCATTAGACCATAGGCAACGTCTATTTAACATGGATCTTCAATCTGAGAAAAATATTAGAGAGTAAAGCAGATATTCTGCTCATCGATTCACCATATTGTTATAGAATCTTCAATCTGAGATAAAGATTAAACAATAAAGCAGATATTCTACTCATTGATTCACCATTTTGTTATAGTTAGTTCAAAGGCATAAGAACATCAAAAAGCAGAATCCTTTGGTGCTGGATGCAATTCCTTTAGTGCATCTAATGAAAGAATACCTGATAATTAAATCTAGCAAAGGTAAGATCCATGTAGCAGACGAAATTTAAACGTATTAGCTAACAAACAGGAAGAGTGTCAGGGAAAATGGTGTACTGATGCTTTCTGGTAATAGATAAGACTTGATACATAAAGAGTGAGATCTGAAGGCCAGATGCCTCCCAAAATCCAACATAAAAGAAGAACATGAAAAGAAGTGTACATTGGATGAATCTATTTCCACAACTTCCGCAAGGACATGTTCTTTTCAGTCTCCTTCTTCATCACCTTGGCCACTGCCATCTCAAAATCTTCCTGTGTCACATGGACCCTCCTCTCCCTTAGAGCAAACATCCCTGCTTCTGTGCACACCGCCTACAAAAGCATAACATTTTTTAGTACATATGGCTTGCATACCAAAAAGTAAATATAGTGATCCATTAAAACAATTTATTGGCACTGCCAATATCATACTTGCAGTGACAAGGAACTCTTTTTTTTCTTCATTGCTTGCTAAATTCTTCCTCAAGCAACAAAGAACTTGCAGATAGAGAAACAGGAAAAAAATGGGTGTTTGTTTATAACTATATCAGTAGCACAGAAAGCATGTGGTACAAGTGACATAAAATCAACAAACCAGAATCCTGCTTAATCAACTAACACCAAATTCAACCCATGTTATCTATTACCGATCTAGTACATGGATACTTTCCTTCCTACTTCTGCTGTGGTATGGACAACAGCAGGGAAGGGAGTTACTGAGGAAGGGCCCATTAATTTACAATAGCGGTTTGGTTAGAACTGAAAAGCATATATATAACTTGTCAACAAAAAAGATTAATCATAGATGAGACTGGATTCCAATCAGAACCATACACAACTGGATCAAGAAAGTTATTGGCAAACAATAGCGATAGCTATAGATAGGAGCTCTATTTCATAATGATTAACACACCTTGAGCTCCGCACCAGAAGCACCATTCATCTTCTCTGCAATCTTCTTCAGATCGATCCCTCGCATCAAATTCATTCTTCTCGAATGTATTTTTAGGATATCAAATCGGGACTGAAAAAATTAAACATACAGAGATCACTATATCAGTTACTTGGCTAACTAACAAAGATCACACTAAGCAACATGATAATCTCCATATGATTAAAGGCGACACAATGCACAAGCCTACGTTCAACCACCTACAGCAATGCTCTAGAAAATTTGAACCTTTCACTGCAGCCAATGCTTAAAGGATTTTTATTTTTAAATTGTGATGAGATACCGAATCAAACACAAACTCCAAAAAAATGCATGCATGCTTCACTATTAGAAGCATGCAGAAAAGGATTTGATGGTGAATACAGCATGTACCTCCCCATTAGGATTTGGAAACTCTATCTTCCTGTCAATCCGTCCAGGCCGAAGAAGGGCTTGATCCAGAATATCAATCCGATTGGTAGCCATTAAGACCTGAGCAAACATCTCTGTTGTTAGACATAATATATAAAGAGATTATAGTCTTCTTTATGCTACTAGATTATGAATAATTCAGTGATTCCAAATTAACAAAACAGCATTAAAGTACTTTGATCTTGTTTGATGCTTCAAATCCATCAAGTTGATTAAGAAGTTCCAGCATAGTTCGCTGAACTTCACTATCACCATTGCCAGTTCCAGATTCCATTCGAGTAGATCCAATACTGTCAATTTCATCCATAAATATAATGGATGGAGCGTGCTCCCTGTAAAGACACAAAAAACCAAAAACCACACAACAAGATACAATAATAAGTAACAGCTAAGATACATTTTTAACAAAAACCACACCAGCAAGATACAAGAATAAGTAAATAGATAAGAAACATTAAGACTTGGCAGCAATTATATACTGGACTGATTATTTAAAAAAAAAAAAGGTGTAAAGCAAACCTGGCCATCACAAAAAGTTCTCTAACCATTCGAGAGCCTTCACCAATGTATTTCTGAACTAACTCAGAACCAGAAACCCTGATGAAGGTGCAGTCAGTATGATGAGCAACTGCCCTAGCAAGCAGTGTTTTTCCGGTACCAGGCGGCCCGTAAAGCAGGACTCCCTATCATAATCCAAATAGAAGTAAACCAGTAAATTCCTGCGGCCAAGAACTTACTGAAGTAACATAAGCAAAATTACCTTTGGCTGAGCTATTCCAAGAGACTCGAATAATTCAGGATGTTTGATTGGAAGCTCAATGACCTGTAACAATTAAGAGAGAGAGCTGTCTAATCAAACCATTGTCACTTACTCAGCAAATAAAATTTAAAAGAAGTATATGTCAATGACAGACCTCCTTTATTTCTTTGATCTGCTGATCAAGACCACCAATCATGTCATATGTAGAGTCAGGAACCTTTTCAACTTTCATAAGGTTTACCAGAGGATCAACTTTACTGGGCAAGATCAAGTGAAGGACATAACTGTCATTACGAAGAGCAACTCTAGTTGATGGCGTGATCTTCGTGATATCGATACTCTTATCAATATCAACGACATACTTCCCTTCTGGGTGTACCTTAAAAGTAAATAAATAGATAAATAAACAATCAGTCACAAAAATTCAATATCAGGTTCCAATTTGATGCAACAATAAATAGAAGCATAATTTCATCATTATACATCAAATTAAAGCTGATATAACTTCTGTTCTGAATTGTTTGATCTATTGAAACATTGTTCACCAATGAACAATCATAGGCCTGTTAATTTGGAATCCTTAAACTTCAAAGGGAACTCATGAAATCTTACGAAGAGCTGGTTTTTCCATAACTATAATGAAAAGTCGAGCCTCTGATGACTGATTAGTATAATGATCAGTCACTGGGATTTCTGATCAAATACAATCCTTTCAGAAGAAAGTTACTTTCTTGTAGCTTTATCATAACTTAATCATTAATATGGTAAGGGTAAGCGGGATTGATAAGTACTGGCTTGTGTATGATGCCATTAATCCATATGGAAAAATATGCCAGAAAAAAGAAAAAGATAAATGAATGGTCAAAATTTTTTCATGAGATTGTTTAAATAAGAGACATGATAATCATGCAACACATTTCAAGTAGGTTTAGGAGTATTATCAAGCTTGCTTTTACTAAATGCTATAGGGAATATATAATTATGAGAAAATGCCTAAATCTCCAGGAACCCAGATGAATTCGTCATGGGAAACACTTAAAAATCACTAGGAGCAAGATGTGAAGAAGATGGGTTTCACCAAGGACCAAAAACATGATCAACAATGTCCCTTTGCAGAAGGCTCTCCCCTAGCTACATATCTAATTTTGGACATTCCCATGATATTAAGGACCCTAACCTGGTGTGGGTGCCACACAGGGCCTCGGGAAGGACAGATTGGCAACAAACCTATCCTTCAGAATTTTTATGCAAAGTGGGTGCACTTAAATTCAAATCCACATCCTCACACTGGCAAGCTTTTACCAACCTTCTAATGGCCCTGGTTATGAACCCTTGTTAAACATTAAGGGCTCTTCAAAAGATTCAACGTTTGTTGTTCAATTGATTTAATGGATGTTTTAGGCGTGAGATGTTCTAGACTTGAACAAGGTAGCAAGTTAATTTCCAAAAATTTATCAACATCAGTTTAGACTTTCAATGTGCAAATTAATGTCTTGTTGGGAATCTGTGTGGCAGCAATGCTCACATAAGATTTTTGCATATGCTGATGCATAAATGACACTATTTGTGAAGCTTCGCCTTCTAGGTTATCGAAATACTCTGTGTCCATATAAATAGTTTAATAGATCCAATTCAATTGATCTTGTCATTGTTCATATAAATTGAGTAATACCGAGCATGTTAAAATCCAAGCATTACTTAATAAAAAGTAAATCACAGAAGAAAAAACTCGACTTTCATCCCATATTAATTTAAAACCAAAGTGACCAGAATTTTTGTTGCATAAATTACGTAATACTGAGCATTACTTAACAAAAAGTAAAACACAGAAGAAAAAACTCATCCCAGAGTAATCTAAAACCAAAGTGACCAGAATTTTGGTTTGTAACGAAGTCCAACTCACCTTGACTAAGACCTTTGACTTGCCCATAACTTTGACAACTTCACCAACATATGATCCTGGCTCCTGAAGCAGCTGTAGTTCTTCCCTAAGCATCCTCACTGTCCATTTTGTGAATGTAAACAACGTCATTAATCAATCCAATAAAAAAAAAATCCAAATTGTAGCAAAGGGGATAAGAAGAAAGCGAAATAGTGAACAGTTCTAACAATTCGTTGAGTTTTTTTTCAAATCTCTACTCAACCTAGCTTAAAAACCCTAATTATAGCAGACTGCTCGAATAAAGTAGGAAAAAAAAGGGCATTACTATGCCCTAGATAGAACCCAACTGGGCCACGACATACAACAAGAAACCTGTTCTGGACGCCTCAACATCTAAGCCACCTCCCAAGAAAAAGGCTTTTGACAGAAAAAATCTTTCAGAAAGAAAACCCTTCCTATATCGTTCCAATCCCAGACGGTAAAGGAGCTACAACTTAATCAAGTAGTTGGGAGGAGACAAGAAAATGGAACTCAATGACCAAGAAAACTCCGATAAGCAATACAATAATTCCAGAAGAACGGCCAACACGATCCAGAAAAACGAAATCATCTGAACAATCAGTTACATATCCACGATAAATTATGAAATCAAAGAACACCAACAAAGAAAAGGAAAAAGGAAATCAAATCAAACCCCACAAACCCGATTTGAGAATGGAGAATAAACTGTAAACGCTAAAACTACATAAATCCATGATAACCACAACACGTCCTCAAACTCTAGATAAATAACAACAAAATCAAGGCACGTAAACTCCAGTAATGGATCCTTCTAACGAAAGATAATATCTAGCATTAGGTTTTAGGGCAAGCATTAGGTTTTAGAGCAGTTATTACGGTTTACATACCTCTAGAATTGAGTTCATTCCGTTGAGCTTCAAGGCGATTGAGATTGTGAGTTTTCTGGCGGACCTGGAGCTGAAGATCATGGATGTGTTGCAGGTAATACTGTCTGAGACCTTCCCCTTGCTTCACTGTCTTCGCGGTGCACATCTCATCTGCTGATGCTGCTTCTGCTTTCGTTGTATCGATTGCTGCTGTCGCCATTTTCTTCGTCGAAGAGGTTTAATTGCAGAGCTTCTCGTCCCAATCAAATCGCCCTTGATATGAATTGCTTCAACGAGGAGCAACTTCTGTTGGGAGACTTGCGAACGGTGACTAACCCGTGCTACGGCGCTTTTTAGTAGTTTTAACGCCAACGGAGCGATCATATACCCGGACCCGGGACCCATGATTGTTGGGTCGCATTAATTTTAGGGCTTTTTGTATTCATACCCTAATATTATAATATAATATATTATTACCAAAAAAAAATATAATATTTATATAATATAATATATTTGCTTAGCAAAAAAAAATATTATAACATTTTTGATTACCAAAAAAAATTTAAAAATAATATTATAATATATTTGTATCTATATCTTTTATTAAATGATTAAATTAATCTTTTTAAGATAAAATAAATATTAAATAGCCAAATAACCATACGTCTAGGTGGAATTCCAATGAAAAATTATTAATTGAGTAAAGCAATATCAATGACTTCAAATATATATGCAATAAATATAATCATATAAAGGCGTCAATGAATTTATCTAATAACATAGGATGTTAAATACAAAATATTTTTATTTATAGAAAGTTACTTTAGTCATTTAAAAAAATAAATAACAAAAGTTAACAGAGTTAACATCGGGGTAACGATTCGGCGATTATATAAAATGGAGGAATATAAATACAAATATTTAAAATAAGAAGATATAAATGCAAATTTATATCTATATCTATACTATACATACTTATATATAATAAGAAGGGGCCCCCTTGGGAATCGTGCCGAACAAAATACGCAGTTTTCCAAAATAACCATTACACACCATTAAAAAGATTTATTAACAAAAGGGCTGAATTGTCAAAATTGTCTCAACTTTTTCAAAAATTAATAATGAATTAGGTAACTCTTACCTCCTGGGTAAAGGAGGCTATTACGCGCAAAAGAGGAAAACTAAAGGCTGTAAATTGATATTTTAGAAACTTGAAGGAAGAAAGTAGGATTGTCTGAAAAATAGAGGGGTAAAGTGTAAATATCCTTCATTAATTTTCTACTACTTCCAAACCGTCACCCGTATAAGAACAGGTCCACTGTGATCAGTTTTCCTGCGCCTAGCCCTTTTGTTAGGAGTCTGTAGTTTTCCGTTTTTTCCCTATATTTTTTCCCTTTTTCTTTTATTTTCGCAATTTCGATTTCTCAGTGATCTATAGACAGGGTTAGGAGGTGAGGAAATCTGCATAGAATAGTCGATCAAATCCCAGAAGCAGCTCTTCCCGCCTGTGTGATTAATGCCGCCATCTCTTTATTTCTGTGTATAAATTTCGTCTCCTTTTCTCTAACTCCTTCATCTACAGGAACGCTCTCATTTAGGGTTTTATTTCTTTTGTTTGCTCCCAAATCAGTCACGATTGCTCCGTTTTTCTTCTTTTTTTCAATAGAAGATTGTATGTAATATGTTCCTCTAGATCGGAATCGGAGCTGTGCTAGGGTTGGGCTTTTTACTTCTTTAATCTTCGCATTTTACACGAAGAACTAGGGTTTCTTTTCTCAAACCCCATTTCGATCGTTGTGTCTAGTACATTACAAACTTTCATTTGCTGGGAGATTAGGGTAGTTCTTGATTTCGCAAGAGATGGATAAGAAGAAGGTGGCTGTTCCGCTTGTTTGCCATGGACATTCTCGACCTGTTGTCGATTTGTTTTACAGTCCAATCACCCCTGATGGGTTTTTCCTCATCAGTGCGAGCAAAGGTATGCAATCCTTTTATTTTATCTTATTATATTGGACATTTGTATATGGATTTGAAAAGACAGAATCGGTTGTTAACTGCTCTATTTCTTTAAGCTAATTGTCATAGACGACTCTTTGGTGTATTTTATTTGGAAATCCCTCATTCATGTGTACGGACTCCTAGTTCTTTTGGCGTGCCCACCAGTTGCATATATAGGCCTATTTTACTATTTTTATTCATTCTTGATTTATAGATCATCATGCTCGCTCACGCATTGTGCTGCAGCTGCTACAGGAAAGATTCCGCCATTTGATCTATAGATGAGAGCTCATTCATTCTAGAAGCTGTTATAATTGTCTAGGTAGCAAACAGTAAAATCGTGATCTTTTGTGGAGCTTTGAGGGAATCGATCCGGAGGCTTCTTACATTAACCCCATTGGATGTGGATAATGTATGGTTACAGGAGGATGGTATACTACATATTCTTAAAACAGAAAGGATATGTCTCCCACAAGTTTCTTATGCGGACAAGAGGATATTTTATGATCTGAAATAGGTCTAGGTGGCATACTCTGAAAATGGGCTTGGAGAATCTCAATGAAATGATGCTGGAAACCTATTTAGGCTTCAGCACAAGGGGTTGTATCACATGGTTGGAATAAAAAAAATAGCTGTCAAAATTGGACTTGAATATGAAGGTTGACTACAGATCCCATGCCCATGCCTCTATCATGTTGTGTTGATATGGATACTTTGGGTTGACTGGAAGAGTCCATTTAACATATTCAATAATGCAGCTTTGAAAATTTGTTCTGCATGACTTTCAAGTTTCAGTTGCTCCAATGGGGCCATATTGCTGTTTTACTTGGCTATCAAAGCTCTGATAGAATACATCCATTCAAACTGGTTGCGAAGAGTCCTCAAATTATTGAGATAGAAATACTCCCTCCAATGGCATAGTCGTTACTGTATGTTGTTAAGATCCCACTCTGTTTTGTGTTGTGTGCCGATCCTCATATTCTCATGTTTGGATTTATATTTTCCAGATTTCTAAAAAATATTTTCTGACTGCTTGTCAAGGTTTTAAGTTTTACATTTAATCTCTATTTTCACTTTATGGGGTTTTCACATCCTGTAGGTTATTTTCCACTTTATGCATTTTGAACTGTTTGTCACTTTTGTGGATTTCACATTTGGCTTAGATTCTAAGTTCTATGGTTAATCTCCTCTGTTTACTTTGTGGGGGTTTCACAATGTAATGTAGATTATTTTGCCCCTCTACACTTTTTGAACTGTTCTTTATAATCATTTCACATGTTTCTCAGATTCCAGTCCCATGTTGAGAAATGGTGAGACTGGAGATTGGATTGGAACCTTTGAAGGGCATAAAGGTGCAGTTTGGAGTTGCTGCTTGGATACTAATGCTTTACGTGCAGCTTCTGGGTCTGCAGATTTTACCGCGTATGTTATGGTGCCCCTCTTTACTAGTATCAACATGAAACTATTTGTGCATGATATGTCTTGTACTACACATAATCTCACTAAATATTTGGTTTCTGATAGATCAGGATTCTGATGCCGATCCCGGTTATTTGGTTAGAAGGCATTTCGTTGCTATTGTGGATTTTGATGTTGAGTATTTCTTGGACATATGCTGTATGCTATGTTTGTTTTGCACCTAGTATGAATGAAAATGGCTTTGGCAATATTAAAGTTGTTGAATATGGACAATAATGTCATTTCCAATGTGTTTTGTGCTAGTGTTCATTGTTTTCAAATTTTGGTGCTTTTCAATTATTTTGTTTTAGGGCAAGTTTCTGCCAAAGGGTTTTTTACTAATTTACTGTTATCTTCTAACCTAAGATATTGCTGCCAGTTTCAGATTGTTCTTTGGATCCGGAACTATGATTTGATATTGAGCCACTTTGTTACCTTTGATACCATATTTGTTTATCTTTACTTTATGTTGGCTTATCTCATTCAATTTGCAGGAAATTATGGGATGCTTTGACGGGAGATGAATTGCATTCATTTGACCACAAGCACATTGTTCGGGCTTGCTCTTTTTCAGAGGTATTTTCCTGGATCTTTATTTTTTTCCTTATTGAACATTCTTTAAGCTCTTATTTATGTTCTGTGATTTCCAAGATGATATACTAAAAGCATGCGGCATCCTTCATCTGTGTTTGTGATATTCTCCTCCCAATTTTAAATCTGTGTGAACTTTTTGTTTATTCCTCACTCCTTTGGAATGACATTTTGCTCTATAAAAATAATAAGTGAAAGGTGCTCATTCTTCTCCGGATGAAAGTTTTCCTGAAATAAATGGTGCATCGATTTACTAGTTCGCTGCAAGAAGACAAGCCTGACCAGAAAATGGCTCTATTTGTTTTGTTTTTGTCATTAGGAAAAAAGAAAAAAAGAGAAGCATTCTTAATCAGACACATAAATAAATGAATAGAAAGAGGGTGAAATCTTTATGTTATCACCCAAAATTATCATCATAGTTTCTGATTAGATTTTTCATTTTTTTTTTTAAATCTGACAGAAGTACATCAGACGCGCGCACTCATACACACATATTAATGCCTGTAATGTAGATACGTAGGTTTTTTTCCCCATATGGTGTTCCTTTTATTTAGTGCTCCTCTCTCATTTTCTGTTCAATGACTTTAGTATTAAGGAATCTTTTGGGTGATAACAGTCAGCTTGGCTCTTTATATAATGGATCTAAGAGTATATGTCCTCCAAAATTACAGCATATGCAGTATTGTGGTTTTGTTAGACAGAGAAAGCACAAAATGTTTTATTGATGGAGATTTCAGAGAAGGTTTTTTTTGGTAATAAGATTTCAGAGAAGCTTACTGGGACTAGGCTGATGAAGTTTCTTTCAATGATTTTTCATGTGTTTCTAGGTTAATGAAGATTTACCGTAATGATCGTTGTTCTGTTTCTTAAATCAGTAAAAGAATGAGTATTTCTTACGAACATTGAGTATTCCAGCTAAAAGAGAAGGAAGCAAGGAGGAAAGGAAGAGACATAAGTTTTGTAAAATGTTATTAACTAAAAATATGCTTACTATGTGAAATTTGTTGTCTTTTGCTGGATGGGAAGGCTCTGTTGCACCTTTGCGTTGCTTGTTCAGACCTATTCTTTTTCTGACAGGTGATCATATTTCAGTAGGCTAGTTGATAAGTTCTGTTCCGGACATCCCATGTCAGTTGTGGTTTGGAACTAGCAATGTATTTACCAATAAAGGCAGCTGCATTATTTGTGATTTAACATTTGTGCATTTGCAATGAAAAATCTGGATAGCAAAATGCATCTGATTCTGGAGGAAATTGTGTTTGTATTTTTGTGCAATATTTGCTTCAATTTTATTGTTATTTGTATTTATATTTGTAAGTCACTCATTTTTATTGCAGGACACACATCTTCTTCTCACTGGAGGAGTTGAAAAAATCCTCCGAATCTTTGATATGAATCGTCCAGATGCACCTCCAAGAGAAGTTGATAATTCTCCTGGTTCAATCAGAACTGTTACCTGGCTCCATAGTGATCAGACCATTTTGAGTTCCTGTACTGATATAGGTGGTGTGAGGTATGCAGATTTTACCAAACAATTAGTATTGTTAAGCCAATGTTTTGTCATCTCTATTTTTTTTTTCTCCTTTCTTGTTTGATTTGCCACTAAAGATGGATACCATCTGCTCTGACCCCAGCTAATGAGGATTCTTTAGCTTCATATTATAATTCAGAAATTGGACATGATAGTTTGTTTCTCGATGTTATCTTTGAGACTGAAAGTGAAAACAAAGGAACTTATATAAGTTGGTGTTGGGGGGGGGGGGGGGGGGGGGGGGGGGGGGGGGGGGGGGGGGGGGGGGCGCCACAGGGTGGATCATAGAAAATGTGGAAAGTGTTGTTATGAACCCTCTTTTTTGTCCTTTGGAACAAAGTTAGAAAGTTTCGGAATTTGTTAGTTATTGCTGAGTTGTTAGCCAGAAGATGGATTTGCCCCATTTTTCAAGGCTTCATCCTTTTCTAGGATTGTAGTACTCCTGGATGCATGAACTTTTTGTTCTTTTCCTGCACAAGATGCTTCCATAAGTCAAACATTATGTTTTATACAGTGATAAATAAATTCAGAGACACCATTTCCTTTATAAGTGAGACAATGAAGCTGTCTATTTCTTGTACAGGAATAATGGATGCCACTCGTATTTGAGCACGTGTGAAATCTTCATTGCATAAGAAGTGCAAAAAAAAATCTTTTATTATTCCTTGTTTATTTGTTAGCCAGAAAGTGGAGCTGACTTATTTTGCTAGACTTTTTTAGCCCTTCTTTTCGAGTATTGTAGTGTTCCTGGGAGCTTGGAATTTTTTCTTCATTTTTTCCTTACAAGGTGCTTCCACAGTTTAATAAAATTATGTTTTCCGCAGTGGCTCGTGAAGATTTATTAGATGTAGAGACCGTGTTCTTTCTATGTGAGACAAAGGAGTTATATATTTCTTGTACAGGAATAATGGATACCAATCATATTTAAGCTCCCATGAAATCTTTACAGCATATGGAGTGAAGTAAATTTTTATGACATGATTGTTTATTTTAGTGCAAGTTGATCATGGATTTGAAAGGAAGTCGAAGTTGGAGAAAATGCTTGAGAATGCACATGATATGCTTTACCCACACTTTCTCCAACCTGCCAATGTACAGGTTATGGGATGTAAGAAGCGGCAAAATTGTCCAGACACTTGAGACGAGGTCATCTGTGACAAGCGCTGAAGTGAGTCTAGACGGCCGTTATATCACAACTGCCGATGGATCAACTGTTAAGTTTTGGGATGCAAATCAGTAAGTTTGAAGTTGAACTGTAATTGTTACTGCTTCATGTCCGGTTTATAATATTTTTGGTTGTTTTTCAGCTTTGGATTGGTAAAGAGTTACAATATGCCGTGCACCATGGAATCAGCTTCATTGGAACCAAAGTTTGGCAACAAGTTCATTGCGGGGGGAGAAGACATGTGGATTCGTGTATTTGATTTCCATACCGGTGAAGAGATTGGTAGGTGTTCATAAACTGATAGGAATTTTGCAAATTTACTCATACAAGTGCTTTTACTAGGACTAACTTAGAGCACAGCTTTTACTGATTTATGTCACTCTTAATTCTTAAAGTGGATAATCCGTATTAAATCAGAAATGGGTGCATAGGTATTGCAGGGTGTCAGTATGGGTTTATAGTCTTTGGAGATATTTAGAATGGGGCTTTATTGTTGTTGTTGAACCAACTCTTTGACTGCTATCAGTTATGATGAACTTCATCTTCATCTTCATTATGTGCAGGATGCAACAAGGGTCACCATGGACCAGTACATTGCGTGCGTTTCTCGCCTGGAGGAGAATCCTATGCATCGGGATCTGAAGATGGAACCATTAGAATATGGCAAACAGGACCCTTAACACATGATGATAGTGAGGCATTGCCGTCAAATGGAACGACCGGGAAGGTGAAGGTGACAGCAGATGATGTTACTTGTAAGATCGAGGGATTTCAAATTTCAGAGGGGAAGAGTGAAGAGAAGGAAGAGCCAAACAATGCCTGAAATGGCATGATGAATGAACCATTATTTTGCTTTCTACTTTGTTTGGATCCGATATGTCCTCTCCGATAACCATCCAATTTCTGGGAAAAATTAAAGGGAAAAAAACAATCTTATTTGTTTGTACAAGCAAATTTCTGGTGCCCGCATGAGTGATCAATCTTGGTTACCTCCTGCAGTTCCTTTTCCAGCTAAGAAGAATGATGGTAATGGATGCTATTTTGTTTGGGCTAAAAAAGTACTTCAAATGTGAGAAAAAGGAAGAAGTGAGTCAGAGTCAAAAAGATTAAGAGGTAAAGACAACTAATCAAATTGACAAATTACTAGCGCAAAATTCTTCAAATTATTTCTTTGATCTTGGAAAATGACACAGTAAAATCCACGGATTAGTTAGAGTTCAAATTCATGTTTCCAGTAACATGTTCTTTCGATTATGATTTAAATGTTTTTCAATATATGGCAGGCAGGGGAGTATGGGAGTCTTTAATTTTGTAACTAACACGTTTGTATAATATACTCTAGGTAATATATAAACTAGTGAGATTAAACCACAAGGCTTGTCCAAGATAACTAACCATTTACTTAATACTATCTCAGATTTGACATTTAAGCAAGGTTTCTGCTGAGGCACATTCAAATTAAAAACCAGTGAAACAAGCACACTTTCACCATGATTCTTTTTGGCCCAAAATGAACCGCAGGAGTTGACCAAAACTGATGCAGGCAATAGGAATTTGTTTGTACAAATAAATAACATGGATATTTTTTTCTCCAATAAAATGGATGGCTATCAAAGAGGACATATAGGGTTCAAACCAAGTAGCAAGTAAAAGCATGATTAACCCCAAAGGGTTGGCCTGGCGGTCAAGGCTTGCGGCTTAGGGGTGTGCTCCCTCCAAAGTCTCAGATTCAAAACCTCTAAGATGCTATCAATTCTTTGGGGCTACCTACATAAAGTCTATGGGCCTTAGACTTACTTAGGCTATGCGAGTTGCAAGGTCTTGCATGAACCTTTGAGGATTAGTCGGTTGAGCGCAAACGAGCCCGGATACCCTGAGTTCCCAAAAAAAAAAAAAAGGTAAAAGCATGGTTCATACCTCTTGCTCTTGCCATGTCAAGTATTGTTTTGCTCTTCCTTCTCTTCATTCTTTCCCTCTAAAATGTGAAATCCCTTGATCTTACAAGGAACATCATATGATGTTTCCTTCATCTTCCCACTAGTTCCATTTGACATAAAATGCCTCACAATCATCATGTGTCGAGGGTCTTGTTTGCATAATGCAGATGAAGTCTATCATAACTAATAGCAGTCCAACATAAAGCCTATTCTAAATATTTATGGAATTGGATCAACTTCATCTATACTACATATACAAGGAAGAATTGGAGATTCTCACGCAACATTTATTTTATGCCTTTTGAGACATCTACATACCTGCAATACTGCACGTGCACTCCATTAGTATTCTTAACTAAATCACACTTTGAGACATCTCATTTCGTCCCAAACTTTTTTTCTTTTTTCATTTTTTTTAGGTAGATTAACCCCAAAAATTTTTTTTTAAAGAAGAGAACATGGTATTAATCTTTGACAATTCTTACATTTGTGTGCCTAATGGACTCTTCTTTCAGGACATAGACAAACACTTGGGATTTTATAATTCCAAGAACCAAAATTGACAAGCTTGTAACAGTCCTGGAGTTTTTTCTTGGGGTTTTTTTTTTTTTTTAAAACTAGCCACGTTGGGCACTTTTCTTTCATCACATGGAATAAAAAAATGTTACCGGGGATAGTTTAGTAGTTTCAAGCAAGGGTATTTTCGTCATTGCGTCTGCTATAAGTAACCTACGCCCGATGGTGTCAATACTCTCGAGCTTCGATTCGATCCTCTCTCTCTCTCTCTCATTGATCCGCTTGATCTATTTTGCGCTCTGCGCCCTCGCCGCTTGGTTCAACTGCTAGAGCTTGTAATCTTTGGCGGGAAAGATGTCGGGTAAAGGCGCGAAGGGTCTGATAACGGGGAAATCCTCAGCCACGAACAATGATAAGGATAAGAAGAAGCCAATCTCTCGATCTTCTCGTGCTGGTCTTCAGGTTCCTCCTCTTCCTATCTATGATCCTTTTTTCTTTTTTCTACTTTTACTTAATTAATTTCTCAATTTATGTTCATATCTTTTAGTGGATACCCTTTGTTTTGATTCTTCGTTCTTTCTAGTTTTTGAATTCGTGGGTCTCGTGCTGGGTTTCTTTTCTTTTTCTTGTTCTTTTCCTAGATTTTCTCAGATATGGGCGTAGCGGTTAAAAAAAGAAAGAAAAAAAAATTTGATGAATACTGATACTTGGCATAAGAGATTTCGAAATTCTTAAGGGTATTTACTTGCATGCAAATTTGCCTCATTATTATAATTATTTATTCGTGAAAATTTTGATTTTTGTATTACTTGAAAGGGAGCTTAATATGTTAGCGGAAAAAAAGAGAATTAATTATGTTAAGAACTAAGGCTAAATCCTTTTTAACGTCTAAAATATTAGTTGGTAGGTTACAGGTGGTTATATTATGGCCAGTGTTGGGAGTTTTCTCTCTTTCAGTAGATGTTTTGACTGGCTATGTTTTCCCTTAAGATGGGATGAATGAAAAGGATGACTGACACTGGAGAAGCATTGGTGGTCATTCAGAATATAATAGCAGTGATAACAATAGTATTTAGCGAGTTCCAGGCAGTTCTCAGTGCATTTCAAGTCGTAAACTCTGATGTAGAATGGTTACAATATGCAAGCGCACGGGGTAAAACTTTTTCAGGATCCTTTAGTGAGTTAGGTCTACTTTGGAAGCTTAGAAGCGACATGTTGCATCATAATGGCAAGGGTGCTAGAATATGTTGTTGGGACTTTCCTCCATGTTCAAGTCAATGGAAAAACATCACATAGGATATAATATGCATAATTATAAAGAACATAGAACCAAATCAAGTGAACAAGCCACAAAAGAAAACCCTTCATTTTGAAAGAAGAACCTGTCAATAATGGGGTTGCAACGTCTCTTTTCTAGACAAAAGTTAGAAGACGCCAAACTCAAGTGGAATGCAACTCTTGGATTGATAATTAAAACTTCATTGTTAACAAAATTGATTCCACAAACCTATCAAACACCAAAATTTTTGGGAGCAGAGTGTACTAGGAAAGTAGATTTAGTCGTATATTTCCAGGATGAAGAAAACTTTATTTATGCTTCTTCTTTTCAAATCCTCTTATCATTTATGAGGATACACACAAAACCCAATTACTAAATAAAAGGAGAAAATGTAAAGTTATGTTTATTTTTTCCTCTAAAATCCGAAGACCAGGAGAGTTAAAAAAAAGAAGGTGATTTGCTTATCTTGCAACAAAACGCACTTAAATAGGCTGAAAAAGGAGCACTCAATGCTCCACAAGCCATAGAATGATTCTGATGAGAGAAAAATATGTCCCGGGGGGTGGGAGAGTGGGGGAGGAGGAGGGAAGGATAGATTTTATTTCACTCCAATGATGAAACCACCTCATCATGGGGAAGAAACCCAACGTTAGCTAAAATTAGTGGGCTTTAGAATTTATCTAATGAGTGTGATATGGATGCTGTGGTTCTGTTAAATGATAAGTGGGTTTGTTTGAGTTACCAAAAGGTGGTCTCAGTGCACTTTTGGGAGTTGAATACTTGGTTCAGTAGGCTATATTAGCATTCCTCCAATTACTGAATGCTATTGGAGCGGTGTTTATGGATAGTGTACCAATACCAACAGATCTGTCATAACCTTGCTGCCCTAGAAATGGCCACTGTTTAGGGTGACTGCAAATACAGATTACAGATATGTTGGATCAGGCCAAGTTCAGTTTGGCCTTTTTCGGTGTTGGTGTTGAGGGAGTGAACCTAGCCTCAAAGTTAACTTATTACATGTCGTTATGCTTTGGGTTTCAGGTTGGCCCCGTTGGACTGTGCTTTCTCAGCATTAAGGAATTGTAACTCTTATCATTCACAAACTTGTTCTTAAATAGTATTTTTCAATTCAAATTTCACCAAATTACTAATTGGTGCAAAATTTTTTATTTGAATTTTTGATGTAATTAACATGTGCATATATGCATTCATATATTTGTGTAAGTAATTATTGATTTAAAAGCTAATTCAGATTATCATAATGAAAATATAGTCATGTACAAAATGTGGGTTAAATTACAAAATATGTGTTCTAAGCTAGGGCAAGGCCGCTTAGGCTGGGCTAATGTTAGCTTTGCCCAACTCACCAAGCTTGATGAACTTGCAATTGAACTGCTAAATACGCCAAATATTTTGGAACTACAGGTGAACTTGTCTGCAACTTCACAAAATAATTAATGTGTAATATCAAGCTAAAACTTGAAGTGAGTGCTCATTCGAAGAGCTCAACATTCCACAGATATAATTTCTCTCTATCTGGATTTCAGTTGTAGTCTTCTTTCACCTTATAAGGCTGGGGGGAAATGCTGTATGAAAAGGGATGAATGATGTGAACTGTGATTCGTTTGTTCGGCTATACCCTTATGCATTTTGTTAAGTTTCTAATTGTTTTCCTAGCTTGGTTTACATACTTTCTTTTGAGATCGAAAATGAAGGTTCAAAGTACAAGCCAAATCAATATGATTCAGCCAAGTTGTATTTGTTTTGAGGATGGTCAATACAAACTTATTGGTAAGTTATAATTTCTTTAAATGAAGTTTCTCATTATGTTTTCTGGTTTGGAAGAATGCCAAATCTGTTAGCAATCGCACCATCCATCTTGCCTATTTGAATGAACTTTGGATTCAACTTTTGGGGGTTCAAGGCTGATGTTCCAAAGAGAGTAACGCCTCTCTCTACGTGTTTCCATTTTGTCACAGTGTGGCTTGAAAAACTTTTCCTAAGATAGGCTTGAAGAGTTGAAACAAATCCAGATTCTATTAGGATGAAGGTAGATATGTGTCTGTGCCCATTCTAAGGTAGTTCTTAGGCTCTAACGTGTTAGATCTTTTACCAGTAAGAATTATGGAAGTTGGCAAGCCGAATTTTTGTAGGTTCTCTTTGAGGTTGAAGGTAACTTGCCTAGGGTGGCCCAATCGTTGTGGCTCTCCCCTCCCCATCCTATGACAATTGGTGTGTCCAAGTTAAATTTTAACAAGTGCTCTCTAGGTAACCCAAAGATATCAAGAGTTGGAGGATTTCTTAGAAATCATCAGGGGAATATTATTTAAATGTGTTTGGACAGATATTAAAGTCGAGGTTGGGTTTTACTATTTGGACCTAAGGAAGCTAGGTGTAAACAACCTGATTGTGGAAGGAGATTTAGCTTCAGTTATAAGATGGTATCTTGGTGGTAGCATTGGATCATGGAGGCTGGATGGTTCTATAAAATGAGGCCTCTTTATGATCCCAAATGGGTGTATAGATCAACAGATGATATTTTGCAAATCATTATGCCAAAAGGGGTGCTGCAAAAGAGTTTTTAATTTATGGTGTTGATCTTTGGAGTAAATCTGTTATGTTTTACCTTTTAAATGTAGTGTTATTTTGATTACTACTTTTTCTTTCATCTGATTATTTATTTGTAATCTTACTCACTGTACCTTCAGGCGTGCAGCATTCCCCTTCTTATATCTTCTTCCTATTCAATATTAAACTAGAATATTAGCTTGAGGAGATTGGCAAACATTGTTTATCATTTTTGAGGATCATATGGAATGTTCATATGTTCAAAAGTTCTATAGTTGTGCTTTAAAAAGTACAAATCTAAAGTTGAAGTCTTTGCTTTAGGCTATGTTGGGAGCCTTGGATTTTGAGAGAGAATCCATAATCAGAAGCCTCAGATTTGGTAGATGATTCGCTAACCCCACTTTTCTGTATTCTCTTCAATATGTCCCCGCAGCAAATACCAAAGTCCTATCTGAAACACACTTAATGAAATGACGAAGAAGCATTCTCAGAACTTTGAAAATATTAAAATTTTGACAGTTGCCATTACACAGAACACAGATACATGCCTTAGTGGGACTAGATAAGTTCACTTGTTGTCTGTGGCCTAGATGAAGGCCACTCATCCAATTTGGCGGTTATAGTTAGCCACATAATCCCTCCATGTGACAAGGAAACCATTTCTTGCTAGGTTAGTTCAGGTACCTGGTATTGAAATCTATAAGGCCCCGATTGTTTCAGGGAATTAGGGGTGGAATTGGTAGTAGGAATTAGAATTGGGTTCTTAATTCCAATTTTTTTGATTGGTTAGATATTCTAGAATTGGAATTTGAATTACATCGCAATTCTGCGTAATTGTCTTTATAGGCTATATTTAAGATTACCTAATTCCCAACCTAATATACGCGAATTCGGGATTCGCTACCGAGAATTAAGTAACTCGATAAAATACCTGTTTCCATTCTTCCTTCGTTTTCGTTTTTATATTGGTTGCTGCTCTTCTTTCATCTCCTTTTTCGTTTTTCTGGCATTGCAAACTATATTGTTCCCTCCCGTGCAACGCCTGTGGTATCTTCTTTCAATTTCGTTTTTGTTTTTCTTCTAACGCACTGCTTTCTATGCGAAGGAGCAATATTATATGTTCAGAAACAAGCTTTTTGTTCCTCTCATCAAAAGAACTTGGTAGATCTCCACTGCCATTAGCAAAAGCTTTTTGTTCCTATTCTATGGCTCTGCAAAGCCTTCCTGGTTATTTATATCACAACCAAACCCACACATCACCTACCCGTAGATGCTCTTGGCCTCAATTAACAACTCCAAACCTCTAACCATAGCCCTAGGAAACAATGCCCACATTCAGTGGACCTCAGACATTGTTTATAGAATTATAAGAACTCCACCTACTCCTTTGATCTTGCCATTGATCGTTTTGTTCGTAAGCATGCTTTGCAAAGATGGTTCCCATATTTGATTGGGTTTTGGTTTTAAAGGAAAGGCAATTGACAACGAGAAAGTGAAAACTGGGCTTGTGGTTAAATTGAATTCAAAAAAATATTCATTCAATCAATGGAATTGAAATTTAAATCAATTCTTTAAGAATTTCTAATTTTAAATTTCAATTCTCTTGTCATCCAATCACAATAATTTTCATTCTATCCAATTCCAATTATTAATGAATTGGAATTAGAATTAAAATTCTTAGTTCTAATTCCAATTCATTGAACCAATCGGAGCCTAAAGAAAAATATATGTTGGATAACCTGGTTGCCATTGTTAAGGAATTTCTCATCACAAATTGGAATACCATGAGTTATCATTTGTATTGTGTATTTTAAAATAATTGTCCTAGGTGGGGACACTGTATTTATCATGAGATATATGTTGGTGTTACTTGCATCATTATAATCAATAGCAACCATTTTTACAAGTCCTGTAATCCAATCCCATAGTACCTTCCGTGTGCATGAGGATTTTCCAATTTTACCCAATTCAAAACTTTGCATGTTCCTCACTAGATATTATTTGATGGTTCTTCCTTGAAATTGATCAATTCCATTAAAATAATGTGTCCCACTTGTGGTATCTGGACATTATTGCATATTGCTGTGCTCCACACAAATGTATTCCCTGATGCAATTTATTCCCTTACTTTTTTCTTCCTCTGATGCGTACGTGCACTTTCTGTACATTGTGTATAACCACAGTTTCCAGTGGGTCGAATCCACCGTATACTCAAGTCAAGAACATCAGCAAATGGAAGAGTGGGAGCAACAGCTGCTGTCTACTCCGCAGCTATTTTGGAGTACTTGACTGCAGAAGTATTGGAGCTTGCAGGTAATGCAAGCAAGGATCTCAAGGTCAAACGCATTACACCAAGGCATTTGCAGCTTGCAATCCGAGGGGATGAAGAGCTTGACACTCTGATAAAAGGAACCATAGCTGGTGGAGGTGTGATCCCGCATATCCACAAGTCACTCATCAACAAATCCTCCAAGGACTAGTTTCCAAATGCATCAATCTCATGCAGATGAATTGTTGTGAATGTACATTTTCATAGCCTTTAGTTCTTCCCTCTCTCCTTTTGGACTACTTGCACATTCATTTTTGTTCAGCCCCTCTTTGTAAGTTAGGAGTTATGCATATGAAAGCTCTGAACTTTATTTTCAAATGGATGCATGTGGTCATGTGAGTACCTCTCAGCTAGTTAAAAGGATTTATAGCTTTTGGAATGGTTTATTTTTCATGCTGTTGCCAACCCAAAACTAGCCATGAATTGTTTAAATCGACGTGGGCACAGTGCCATGTTGTCCATAAGCTGTTTATTGAGGCCTGCACATGCTGGTTTTCATCTTTACAGTTGAAACCGCAACTTTATGGATGGCCTGCAAGCCTGAGTGGAATAGCCTTTATTTCCCTTGCAACAGCTGTTATTGGTTATTTTGGATTGCTAATAGCCTCTTTGATGGTATCATTACATTATATTATATTAAAGTCATGCTTAGGACACATGGTATGTTCATTTTAACAGTTAGATCATATCACTTTATATCCAAGCCATTGATGCAAATCTGTTCAAACCCCACTAAGACCAATTTAAAAAAATCAATAAATAAAAGTTTTGGCTGATTTTCCCACATCAAGAAGACTTTCTAGATATGGCCATACCATACTTATGTGTGACATATCATCATTTATTGCAACAACTAACTAAAACTGTTGTCACAGGCCAAAAAATACTTTTCTCCTATATTATATTACACACATCCAACTAACTATTTAAAATATCAGTAATTTAATGATAAAGAAAGTTAACAGAAAAAACAAAACCTTCCATGGTGGACTGCATTGCCCCCACTGTGGAGCAGTTACTACAGTTTTCCCTGAAATCCATCTGGATTGTTCTGTTTTTTTCTATAACATTTTGCCAAATGCAATACATGTCTTATTCCTAGATTTGACTCAAGGGGTGGTGTTGATCAGAGAGTTATTCCACCAATAGTAAAAGAGACCAGGACAACAGGCCAAGGCACATGGTGTGAGTACAAGTGCAATGGCATGTGACTGTTGGTGCTATAAGGTACTGACTTAGCATCACATGTTGCATGCAAGTTCCAGAAGCCAACTAATATCATTTCTCATAGGGAAGAATCAAACAGGACTGAGAACAAACAGCATTGCAGGGTCATGACTCATAAGGAAGGTGTAAAAACATAGCTGACAAATGAGTCTTTCAACTGCAGCAACAAAGGAGTGGCAGTGTTCATACAATCCCAGAGCAAATGATGGAGTCATTGTATGAGCATTGGAGTACCACTTCTCATAAAGATAGATAAAAGTGAACACACGGCAGTTCATGTTCATGACTCATGAGGAGAGGTGTAAGAACATAACTGAGACATGATTCTTTAAACTGCAGCAACAAAGGAGTGGCAGTGTCCAAAATACTCCCAGACCAAATGATGCAGTTTTTGTTTATAATTAGGACTTGGTATACAGTGGCATTGCATATTGGATAGGTAGGGCTTAGATGTATGGGGAAGTAGGTGTTGGTTACATTATTTATATATATATATATATATATATGTATGTATGTAAGTATATTACCTTGGCTGCATTTATGATGCAGTAGAAAAGCACATGAAGCTTCGGATTTCAAGTGATATGAATTAAAGTTCAAACCCATTAAAGGTCCAGGGCCCAGATGATCTAGTTACAGTCAACCACTAGTTGTTGCTTGTAACACACGCTCAATGTAGTTTCTTTGAGTAGCCATACAGTTGTCTAATTCCCCATCATTAACCAATAGTGGTTCAAATTAAAAACAACTACTGATGAGTTAGATCAACAAAAGAACATGGATTGAGATGGGAATGACAAATCAAAAAGTAAATCAATCTCAGATCTCCATCCCCTGAATCCTAAGGCATGAAGAAGTTATCAGAACCATGAATGAAAACCCAGTACTCTGACTAAGTTTGAACTAACCCCATGCTAATCACATCCTACTCTAGAACCAGAAACAATGAAACCACCCTCCATTTTCAGCTACAACAAATTCCACGCAAAAAATACTCTCCAAACCCAAGAAACAGAAAGCACAAGGCAAAACTACCTCCATACCATCCTTCATCCCGCACCGCATCAGAAGGAAAAACATAAACGTAGTTTAGGACCTTAAGCATTTGGAACATTAACAGGGAACATGTGAATCTCATCCATCCATAAATTCTCCTCCTCTGCCGGATTAATGGTCCTTAGAGCCTTCCAAACTGCACTGTTACATTTGAAACCAGACCCAAATGCAATCTGCCATGTTCTATCTCCCTTCTTAATTCTTCCTTTGGCTTCTGTATAAGCCAATTCATACCAAAGAGAGCTGCTAGAAGTGTTCCCAAATCGATAAAGAGTCATCCTTGAAGGTTGCATATGCCAGTCAGATAGCTCCAAATTCTTCTCCAAAACATCTAATACTGATCTTCCTCCAGCATGTATGCAGAAATGCTCAAAAGCCAATTTAAAATCTGGAATATAGGGCTTGATTTTCATCTTGAAAACTTTCTTTGCAACCAATGTAGCAAAGAAGATCAATTGCTCAGACACAGGCAAAACAAGAGGACCCAAGGTAGTGATGTTGGTTTTCAAAGCATCCCCAGCAACTGCCATCAGATCCTTAGACAATGAGACACCGATCTTCCCATTGGAGTCTTCCTTTTGGGTCACACATTCAAAGCATTTATCATCAGCACCTTTATGAGTCCTAACAGTATGAACCAAGCGGTACTTGGCTCGCCACCGCTCAGAATTCTTGTTTGAAAGCAAGATTGCAGCCCCTCCCATTCTGAATAAGCAATTTGAGACAAGCATTGATCGTTCATTTCCAAAGTACCAATTCAATGTAATGTTCTCCATGCTGACGACCAATGCATATGAGTTGGGGTGGACTTGAAGAAGATCTTTAGCAAGATCAATTGAGATCAAACCTGCACTGCAACCCATTCCACCTAGATTGTAGCTGATTATATTCCCCCTGAGCTTGTAGTGATTGATGATCATGGCAGAGAGAGATGGGGTTGGATTGAACAAGCTGCAATTCACAATCAGTATCCCAACATCTTTGGGCTTTATGGAAGTCTTGGCAAAGAGCTGATCAAGCGCACCAAACATCACAGTCTCGGCCTCTTTTCTCGCTTCTGCCATTGATGGATTCGGAGGCACATTGAGGACGGCCTCTGGAAGATAAGTTGATTCTCCAAGGCCTGATTTCTCGAGTATCCTTCTCTGAAACTCCAGATTCGTCTCAGTGAAGGAACCTGTTAAAGCTGACCTCTCCATAAAGATCTGCTTTGTGCATTTCCGATCATCATCAGGCTTGTAACAGGAGAAGTCAACAAGGTAGACCGCGCGAGGACGAGTCAGGAAGTAAAGGGTAGATAGAAAGACCAGAAGGGTGGAGCACAGGATCACAGAGATGAGGTTATACCTAAGATGGTCCCAAAGATCATGGAGGTCTTGTAGAGAGAACGTAGAGATCTGAGCAGCAATAAGGACGAGAACAGGGGAAAGAAAGAGATACATACCATGAGTGATGAGGTAGTGGTAGCCAAGCTTTACATATTTCAGTTTCACGGATTGTTGGAAATCGGGGAGATTACGTGAATACGATGGAGGTGTCAAGGGTGCATCTTGCCTCGATTCTGCCATTTTCGCTAAAATTTGAACAGGCCCGTCGAATCAGAACAATAGATTAACGTTTTTCTTTCCCAGATTTCAAGGAAACAAGATGATTGAGATGATCGAACTGAGTTCTACGTTCTGGATATGTTATTAAACCTAAAAATGAGAAATTCCCAATTGGAATGGAAGGTGTTCGGAACGGGTTGCTTCTGAATTGCAGATTCAAACTGAACAAGAAGAAAAAGAATAAATTTGTTTCACCCTTCCAAAAAAAAAAACAACAACAATAAGAGGATTCAGGAAAAGAAAAATGGCGAAAGATGATCTTCTCTAACAAGCAACGACACGAGTCAGGAAATAAAAAATGCAACTCAGTAGAAAGCCCCAACCCCTGAAAAGGACATACCCAAGATCAGAACATTGACCATCTGTTGCAGGAAAAAAGAGAAGAAGAAGAAGAATAAATCTCCTTTTGGTGTTGGCTTTATCAGATCTACACAAAAGAAATCGAAATGCCACCCGTTGCAAGAAACCCTTTACAGGAAAAAGGAATCAAAGCAAAACCCAGGTCGAGAAACTGACCTTGAATCTCAAATCCAAGCAGAGACCGTCCTCGCCGGAGAAACCAAAGAGAAGGGGAGGCAGAGAGAGAGAGAGAGAGAGGAAGGCGAAGATACAGCTATATTGAGGGAGACCAAAAAGGGGGATGTATTGATTTTTCCCTTTTTAAATTATTTTGAAATTGAAACGAGCGAGCGTGGCAAAGCCGCAAAACGTGAATATTTATTGTGGATGAAAAGCGCCGATACTATCGATTAAATAGCCTGTAAACACGCGTTTGAGAGCGGCCGGCGGCGCTGCCCCGTTTGACCGATCCAGTCAGTTTTTATCGAGAAGAAACTTAAAGCATAGGTTCGATTGACAGACCAGATCAGAAAAGAAGACGGGCAGAGGATTCCAACTCAGAGCAGAGAACTTTCCCACTAATAGGGATGAAATCTTTTGAAATACTTTGGGGGATTGTTTTTTGTTATACATGTGGTTGCCATGAGATGTGGTTATGAGATGCTATCACACAGAGCATTTTATGACAAAGAATCTCTTCTTATACTAAATTCCGATGACAGCATAAATGCGTTTTAAGGTGTCAGTTCCTTATTGAAATAGGCCATCTTTCCATCCATTCCACACTGATTGTCCTCTTTTACTGCCGGTATTGTTTTAGGTGGGCCCTACAGTAAATGCTTATAACTATAAAAAATTGATTGTGAAATAATCACATGCCACCAGCATCTCACGGCCACAACTGAAAACAATAGAAGATGATTTTAATCCTCACCAACATACTTATGGTCATTTGGGCAAGTAATTTTCTACCAAAAATAGATACAAAATAATGCATCCTATAAATACTCTTGAGGGAAACTTCGTAGGAAGCATGTCATGCGAGATAAGATGGAAACTTCTTTGAAAAAGTATGTCATTTTGACTTTTCTTGATAAGCAATCATCTGGTTGATTTGATTTAGCTGTCACTTGGTCCTCCAGGTCATGCCCACATGAGAGAGATTTTTTGTATTGCCTTTACACAAACCCAATTGGAACATGGTATGGTATATGTATTGACAGTAGCGGAACTAGGATTCTAAATTTGGGGGGCAAAAAAAATTTTCAATAAACACTTCTCATGAAATATAGAAATTTCAGTGAGTTAGGGAGGGGAGAAACCAAAAATTTTAGAGGGGGTTCTCATAAAATATAGAAATTTCAATGAGTTGAGGGGGCCAAACTAGAAATTTTAGAGGAGGTTCTCATGAAGTATAAAAATTTCAATAGGTAAGAGGAGCAAACCAGAAATTTTAGGGGGGGGGGGGGGGGGGGCAAAACATAAATTTTAATTAAAAAATATATAAAATATATACATTTTTAATGAAAAATATAAAAGTTGGGGGGGACCCCAAACCACAACGTGGTTCCGCCACTGTGTATTGATGGTGGACTACATGTGTACAAAGCTTAGCATTTGTGCACAAAACTTGACAGGATTGATATCTTCTGCATTGTTTTCCTACATTGATTTCTGCTTGGGCGCAAGATGCTGCAGTGTAGAGCATCCCATGGTTAGTGTTTTTTCATTCTTTTAAATGTTCCCATACCATTTTTTGAAAATTATATAATTGCATTTGGAATGAACAAATGAAAGTTTCTCACAACGCCATTCTTAGATTTCTCAACTGAACATCGTCACAATTTTTAGCATCCAAACTTTTCTCTCAGACGCACAATTGATGGCCTCAGTGCCCATTTCTTGCAACACAAGAAACATGATGGATCTCCTTAGAGGTGGCAATGGGGGGTTGATGTAGGGGGTTAACAAGCCAAGGCTCACCCCGAACCCGCCCATTTAATAAACGGGTTGGAATATTCTGTTGTAATATTTAGGGGAAATACTGTTCTGTATTATCAAACAGGTATCAGAATACGAATGGAATTGGGTAAACACTTAAAACAGTATCAGATTATAGATGCACGAATATGAGAAGAACAGTCAAGACAGAAAGAAGCAACAGATCTAAGCAGAAACAAATGTAAACAGGATTGGAATAAACTTATCAGATTTAACAGTCGAGGCGAGATTCAAAAATCTCTGTGCTTAAAGCCTTAAGCGTCCCCTGTAGAACGAATCTCCAGTGCGAAGGGTTGCTCGACGCTATGACTTCCAGCATTCAACGACAACAATGTCTCTCCAGTAATCCGCACAGAAATACTGGACAAATCGAACCGCGTAGCAGTGTCACTCTTACTTTCAGAACAGAGAAGAAAAACACAGGCGTCAGAGGCTGTATTCTCTGATTTTCGTGTGTACCAAAACCCTAATCTCTCTCTTCTATATATAAGAGAGGAAACGAACGTTTGTGTCTCTTAATAGGCACACGTTCACACAAATAACGTTAATTAAAATTAATTAACGTTAACCGAACGGTTATAAAACCCAAACGCAAAAGAAAAAACGATTAATATTTAGCATAAAAAGATAGCATCATCACACACACACACACACCACACCACGACCGACCGGACGGACGGCGGCGGCGGCGCGCGCGCGCGTGATTCAAAGAAACCCCGACAACAAGGAACAGTGTCTCACTTTAAGGGTTGCACCCCTTTAGTTCCCACTATTCTATATAAACCATTAGAAGTTCTCATAAACTTCCAATGTGGGACTATTCATCCCACAAGAGACAAACACTAAAAGACAAAACACCAAGAGGAAATTTTGAGCCCTTAAAAACCATTAAAAATACAACAATTCCCCCCACAGGGCCCAAAATTCTAGAGAATAGACAGAGTGACCAAAATTCTAATGTGCATTAATGCCGGTGTCTTTTGGACTTGAACCGACACTTAGAACATGCAGAATAGACTTCACAGAGATTCGGTGGAATAAATTCTTAAACCTAATCTCTTTAGTGTGAAACAACTACCTCTACAGTCCACACACTAGAATACCTGCTTTTAGGTTCTAACCGGGTTGGCGCCTATACGGCCATGCGCCTGCTGGTCTCGTGAGAGCTCTAGAGAATTAGCCCTAATTCTCAACAGAGGCGGCTCCACCTCTACACTCACATAGGTAATTTCCATCAAGTGTGTAAACCGCAACTAAAACACACCATCTATAAAGAATATGGAAACTATTAAGAGTCCAATGACTCAACCTCACATACGTTGCAGTTTTGCACTACTCACATCATAGGGATAGATTTCTCACAAAGTAAATAACTTGTAGTGCTTCACAAACAACTCAGGTGACTTGTTCTTCCCATTGAACCTACTTCCTGGGATCGCCATTCACGTAGGTTGGGTTACTATCACGGGTTGTTTATATCCATGGGCTTTAGACCCATCCCCCTCGATGTGCTAATAACGAGCTTCTTGCTCAGAGGCTTTGTCAGTGGATCTGCTAGATTTCCAATTGACCTCACAAAAGTCAATGCAATTACCCCATCACTGAGTAATTGTCTAATTATATTATGCCTCAATCTGATATGTCTCCTTTTACCATTATAAATTTTATTCTGGGCTTTAGCTATTGCTGCCTGGCTATCACATAAAATGGTAATAGGAGGTGCTGGTTTCGTCCATAAAGGGATATCATGCAGAAGGTTTCTCAACCACTCTGCCTCTCCACCAGCTAGCTCTAAAGCTACAAACTCAGATTCCATGGTGGATTTCGCATTACAAGACTGTTTACATGATTTCCATGAAACAGCCCCACCTCCTAAGGTAAAAACATAGCCACTAGTAGAGTTAGACTCATCATGCCCAGTTACCCAGTTGGCATCACAATAGCCCTCCAACACTGTAGGATACCCTGAATAACACAACCCATAATTAATTGTACCCTTTAAGTACCTCAACACCCTAACTAATGCACTCCAGTGCTCATAGTTGGGACAATGGGTGTATCTACTCAGTCTCCCTACAGCATAAGCAATATCAGGTCTGGTGCAGTTCATTAAGTACATTAAGGAACCAATCACTCTAGCATACTCAATTTGTGAAACACTTTCACCAGTGTGTTTCTTTAAATGTATACTAGCATCATAAGGTGAGGACAACGGATCAGACTCAAAGTGTCCAAACTTCTTTAATATATTTTCTACATAATGTGATTGGGTTAATGTAATACTGCCCGACTCCTTAGTTATTTTGATGCCTAAAATTACATCAGCTTCTCCTAAATCTTTCATATCAAATTTAGAAGATAAAAATTTCTTAGTATGAGATACTACTTCTAAATTAGTGCCCATAATAAGCATATCATCAACATACAAACAGATAATCACACCAACATTATTATTAAATTTATGATACACACATCTATCAGAATCATTTATATGATACCCATTTTCAACAAGAATGTTATCAAATTTCTCATGCCACTGCTTAGGTGCTTGTTTTAAACCATACAGGGATTTAACTAGCCTACAAACTTTGTTTTCTTTACCTGGTGCTATAAATCCTTCTGGTTGTTTCATATAAATTTCTTCTTCTAATTCACCATTTAAAAAGGCTGTTTTAACATCCATTTGGTGAATTATTAAATTATTAATTGAAGCTAATGCAATTAAAATTCTGATAGTTGTTATTCTAGCAACAGGAGAATAAGTATCAAAATAGTCAATATCTTTTTGTTGACTAAACCCTTTAGCCACCAATCTTGATTTATATTTGTCAATTGAACCATCAGTTTTAAGTTTTCTTTTAAAAATCCACTTGCAACCTATGGGTTTATTCCCAGGAGGCAAATCAACCAACTCCCAAGTATGATTAGCCAAAATAGAATCCAACTCACTCATTATGGCTTCTCTCCAAAATACTGCATCTGGAGAAGACATAGCCTCACCATAAGTCAATGGATCACCATCAACCATAAAGGTATAAAAATCATCACCTATGTTAGTTGCTTTTCTAGCTCTTTTACTTCTTCTAGGTTCAATTTCAGGTTGAGGACTAGGTTCAGGAACATATTCAGGAACAGTTCTAGGAACATGTTCAAGAACATCATCTTTAGGTTGGCTTGAAGAAGCCTCATCTGAACCTCTCACAGACTTTGGTCTAAGTGGGAAATTAGACTCAAAAAAGTCTGCATCTCTAGACTCTATTATAGAATTAGCTGACACTATATTATCATCCACAGTTCTTAGAACAAGAAATCTGTAGGCAGCACTGTGTTCAGCATACCCTATAAATGCACAGTCTACAGTCTTAGGACCTATCCTCTTCCTTTTAATTTCTGGAAGACCTACCTTAGCTAAGCAACCCCAAACCTTAACATAACTAAGGTTGGGAATATGCCCTCTCCAAAGCTCATAAGGGGTCTTACCAGTTTTCTTGTGGGGTATTCTATTTGAAATAAAACATGCAGATAAAATAGCTTCCCCCCACAAGTTAGAGGGTGAACCAGAACCAATCAACATGGAGTTCATCATCTCCTTAAAGGTTCTGTTCTTCCTCTCAGCTACTCCATTTGACTCAGGGGAGTATGGAGCAGTCACCTCATGGATAATACCATTTCCTTCACATAATTCTTTGAAGGAATTTGATTCATATTCTCCACCTCTATCAGTTCTCAATCTTTTAATTTTCTTTTCAAGCTGATTTTCTATCTCATTTTTATATTTTATAAAAGCTTGTTCAGCTTCATCTTTACTTTTTAATAAATACACTTTTGTATATCTACTATAATCGTCTATGAAAATAATAAAATATTTATTTCCTCCTCTAGACATATTACTTTTCATATCTGCTAGATCACTATGAATTAAACTTAAAAGTTCTGATTCTCTAGTAACAGATTTATGAGATTTATTAGTAAACTTTGCTTCTGAACAGCATTCACATTTATCAAAATTATTATTTGATATATTTTTAATTAAGCCTACACTATGCATCCTCTTAACATAGGAAATATTTGCATGTCCTAATCTAGCATGCCACAAAGTAAGAGAATCAATATAAGCAGAAGTGGAGATTTCATTTATTTCATCAGAAATGTTCAAAACAAACAGACCATGGTTACAATATCCTTTTCCCAGGAAAACCCCATTCTTAGTCAAAACTAACTTATCCCCCTCAAAGACTAACTTAATTCCAGCCTTGTTCAACAGGTAGCCAGACACTAAATTTCTCCTAATGCCTGGAACATGCAGAACATCAGTCAAAGCCAACTGCTTCCCAGAAGTGAGCTTCATCTGCACCTTTCCCTTTCCAGCAACTGGAGAAGTACGAGAGTCAGCCAGGTACACCTGCTCGCCCTCTCCCACAGGCTGGTAGGTCGTGAACAAAGCACGGTCTCCACAGATGTGCTTGGTGGCCCCAGTGTCCACCACCCACTCCTTAGGGTTGCTGATCAGATTAACTTCTGAAATCACAGCCACAATCACATCAGACTCAGTTAGATTCACATGGGTCTTGTCTCTGTTTTTCCTATGCCTGCACTGAGCAGCATGATGGCCTGGTTTGCCACAGACAAAACAGTTCCCTTTCTTCATTGAGTCCTTCTTAAAGTCTGGTTTTCTAGGTTTCTGAAAATCCCACCTTTTCTTCTTCCTAGAACCATCCTCAATCATATTGGCTTTGCTGACTGGAATAAAGGCATTGGGTTTCTGGGTCTTCTCTCTGACCTGGGCTTGTTCTTCTATCCTGATATGAACTATCAGCTCTTCCAGGGACATGTCTTTCCTCTTATGTTTCAGGTTGGTCTTATAGACTTTCCAGGAGGGAGGCAGTTTCTCAATAAGAGCTCCTGCCACAAACAGTTCAGGTAGGATAATTCCCTCACTAGTCAAGTCTTTCACAGTCTTCTGAAATTCATTTATTTGATCAGAAATGGACTTCCCATCAATCATGACATACTCTAGAAATTTTCCTATGGCAAATTTCTTCACCCCAGCATCTTCAGTTACATATTTTTTATGCAGAGCATCCCAGACATCCTTAGCAGACTCATATCCACAGTATAGATCAAATAAATCATTGGATAATGAATTCAGTAGATAGTGTTTGCAAATTCGGTTTGCTTTCACCCAAGCATTCAGTTCAACAGATTCAGACCCATCAATAGGAGCCTCGGGTCTAGGAGTAGTAAGCACAAAAAAGATTTCTAGGGTTTCAAACAGATAAGAGATTTTCTGTTTCCATCTCTTGAAGTTTTCACCAATCAGTGGTTCAACTTTCGTAAGATCAACAGAAGGGGGTACAGCAGGGTTCAAGGGTTTGACAGTATCCATCACAGACAAGCAAAACAAAAATTCGGATGATTAAAGACTGATCCGAAAAACACAGAACAGATTAACAGATAAGGCTTTAAGATTGTTGTAATATTTAGGGGAAATACTGTTCTGTATTATCAAACAGGTATCAGAATACGAATGGAATTGGGTAAACACTTAAAACAGTATCAGATTATAGATGCACGAATATGAGAAGAACAGTCAAGACAGAAAGAAGCAACAGATCTAAGCAGAAACAAATGTAAACAGGATTGGAATAAACTTATCAGATTTAACAGTCGAGGCGAGATTCAAAAATCTCTGTGCTTAAAGCCTTAAGCGTCCCCTGTAGAACGAATCTCCAGTGCGAAGGGTTGCTCGACGCTATGACTTCCAGCATTCAACGACAACAATGTCTCTCCAGTAATCCGCACAGAAATACTGGACAAATCGAACCGCGTAGCAGTGTCACTCTTACTTTCAGAACAGAGAAGAAAAACACAGGCGTCAGAGGCTGTATTCTCTGATTTTCGTGTGTACCAAAACCCTAATCTCTCTCTTCTATATATAAGAGAGGAAACGAACGTTTGTGTCTCTTAATAGGCACACGTTCACACAAATAACGTTAATTAAAATTAATTAACGTTAACCGAACGGTTATAAAACCCAAACGCAAAAGAAAAAACGATTAATATTTAGCATAAAAAGATAGCATCACACACACCACACCACGACACGACCGACCGACCGGACGGACTGCGGCGGCGGCGCGCGCGCGTGATTCAAAGAAACCCCGACAACAAGGAACAGTGTCTCACTTTAGGGGTTGCACCCCTTTAGTTCCCACTATTCTATATAAACCATTAGAAGTTCTCATAAACTTCCAATGTGGGACTATTCATCCCACAAGAGACAAACACTAAAAGACAAAACACCAAGAGGAAATTTTGAGCCCTTAAAAACCATTAAAAATACAACATATTCCAACCCGATCAAACTCGCCAACCCATTTAAATAATTTATATTATTACTAAAATTAAAAAAATTTAATTCATTCTAATATCAAAATCTATGCAAATTCTATTTTTTAATTCATTCTAATATCAAAGCACACCAAACAAGCATAATAACACAACAATCATTAAGATAGAACTAAAGTAACATGAAGAAAAGAACTAAAACATAATAATAAAGCCTTAAAAGACTTTACTTGTCATCAAGGCTTCGATTTATATTAGTAGAGGCTACAAAATTTGAAATATTTATATCTATAAAATCTTTCTTTACTTTTATCCTTTGTCATTATTTATATCAAAATAGAAAAGGTTGAATAGTCATAACTATCGTTAGTATAATGTTCTAAACTTATATTACCCAAAAAATAATCTGGTTATAATAGAGTCATTTCGAGTTGATGGTCAAATCCTAACCCAACTTATTTATAATCGAGTTGAGAATTCATGACCCGAACTCAACCCACGGGTTGAAACAGTCAACCCAAACCGTTTAAGACCGGGCGGGTTGGCGGGTCACAATTGCCGCCTCAACAATGAATCTCCAATTTGAATTGCAAAGAAGAAAAATATCTAGGCAAACTTGTTTCTGATTGTAGTTGTAATCCAATTTCATTGGCGCATCTGCTGTTTAGTAGCCATTTCTTGCAACTCAAGGTATTTGCTCAAATCCTTCCAAAATATGATGAATCTCCTCAACAATGACCTTAGTCTTGTCGTTGTCCCCGGATTCTAGCTTCACAGACACAGATACCCTACAACTTAATGCTGTCATATGATGATGGGCAAAACTTGAAATGAGTTAAAGCGATATTCCCCCTTTTTTCTCCTTTTTGGTTCTACGGTACGATAAGCACTAAGTTATCTAGGGCATCGTTAATAGACCGAGGGTTCAAGTTTAGGGTTTCAAGAATTTTCTTTCTGTAGATATAAGAAAATTCTTTTTGCTGATAAAACAAGAACCATTAGATGTGCACACGATAGCATGTCATTCACGTAATAAGAACCAACGTGGGGAAATTTGCAGGATGTTTTCCCTAAATTTAAGTTTCGGAAATAACATGTCAAGGCTTTATTATTACTACATTAATATATTCTTCGATCAATTTCACCTTTCTGTAAAAAACCATTTAGATTAGATGATAATGCAAACAGGAGAAAAAAAATATAGTAAAATTAAGGTATTGACTGTTCTTCATTAGGATTTAGGTTTTGTATTTGCTCATCTAAAATTCTTATGGATTTAGGATTCAAAGGTTCATATATATATATGATACATAGTAGTAGATGCACGTACACTGCTGTACATCCGTTCACCTTTTCAGGCAATTTTGTTTGCAGATAACTATATTTTTATTAATGATAACAATACAACATGAAAGTAGATGGTTGATAAAATTGGAAAATGTATTAAGATAGTGGTTTTATTTAAGATTTTTATTTATTGTGAAGAATATTTTTGGGGATAAAAAGGGAGGCCAAAATCCCTAAGAAATATCCCTAGGATTAGCTTTACTAATAGTATAGATATATATTTTCAGCCAGGGGTACCTCAGGAAGGATAACGCACTACTTACTTCCAAGGGGAGCACGATGTTCTTTGACTCGCTGGAGGAGCAATCTGCACCTTTGTTCATATTTGCCTTTTAATTTTTAGTATTAGCGAAGGCATCTACACTATTGCATATCGGCCCACTTCTTTGGATGGTTTTATTTACAGCTAACTGTATTTCCTTTGGTGATAATTATGTAGCATGAAAGTTGGCGGTAGACTATTCTATTAGTATGGATTTCTGGTTTTTTATCGAAATATAAATTTTAAAAATGTTAGAAAAACACATAACGGTCTTTCCTTTTTTTTTGCCACGTGTCACTAAATTTGGGAGACCGTTTCAGGGGTGCAGAATTTGGGAGACCGTTTCACCTGGTGCCACTTAGTGGTACCAGCGTCAAACACGCGGATGGATGCCCGCATACACTCCAAAATACATCCCAGCCGGTGGTTTCATTGAACGACCAGATTTCGGCTCTAGAAGAAATGCATTCGAATTTGGGCGCAGACTGTTTGCGTTCTCCTCCTAACTTTAAAATCGAGATTTGTTTTTCTCTGTTTTTTTCCTCATGACCACTCACTCCATCGCTCCCGTCGATCGACTCGAAGAGCTCATCTGAAAGTCACTGCAGGTACTCTCCAATTAAGTTTTTCGACTCTTCTCCGCTGTAAGCTGTAAATAAAGTTCCTAATTTCGTCCAGCTCCGCCATTTCCATTTTATTTGTTCTCTAATTAATTTTCGCGCACTTTTCTTGTTTGCTTTTCGTTTCCCGCGCTTTTTTGAGAAGGAATTCTGTTAACAGCTGCTGCTGCCTGCTGGTTAGGTTAAAGCTTCATTCGTTACTTTTGATTTCTATTAACGGTTGTAATTGGTTAGGGTTTGAACTCAATTTGTTAGTTGTTTTAAATTTAAAAACCCTAATTCGATTTCGATAGTCAATACATCGTAGATATATTTTTAAAAGCTCGAATGGTCCTTAAACTGCTATTTCAAATTGGCGTCTGCATGCGAGTGTGTGGACTTCGTCAACAGTAGGTCTGTTTTCAGTTGATAAATTTTAGAGCTCTGAAATGTGTATCTTGTCGTATTGTGTACATCAGATTTCCCGTTCGGGAAGCCGTCTAAGCTAATTCTGTATATGATTTCTTTATCTTGCGAGGTGATTAATTGATATTTAATCTGTTATTATAATTAATATACAGGTGTTTGATGAGTTGCGGTCTTTATTTTCCAGGATGTATATCAAGCAGGTAATTCCAACTCCATTTAAAAAAATAATTTTTCATCTTCCCTGCTGGAGTTTTTATTTTAATCATTTCACTTGCTCTTATTACAATATATTTTTTTTGGGGTTTAATCAGGTTATTATAGAAGGGTTTAAGAGCTACAGAGAACAAATAGCTACTGAACCATTCAGTTCCAATATCAATTGTGTTGGTAATGATGCTATTTTCATTTCTTTGAAAGGATGTATTTGCTTTCTGGGATTAGTGCAACAGTTTGATATTCTGTCTTTCTAATCTATCTCTGGTTGGTTGAATAACAATTGTTTAAATGCCTGTTTGGTCTCATGTCTATGTTAGTTATGCCACTTTGAATGCAAAAATTGATAGAAATTGGCTGAAATATTGTTGCTATGCAGATATATAAGTTAAAATTTTGAATTTTCTTTATAACTCATGAAATAATGATAATTAGGAGAAAGTTCAAATGACAGCCCACCCATGAGATGTGGGTGGGAGGAGCCAAGAAAATAGGAAAAAATTATCAAACATTACAACAAGCCACCAATCCCTTCCTCAAAGGTGCAATGGTACCATAAATCATGCCCTTAAAATGTCCCCCTTCCTTATTCCTTTTAAGGACAAAGGTTTTTAGTGGTGATTGTAAAGCCCTTTTTCTTTATCTCGTTTTTCAGATTTCTCTTGTTTGTATTTTGTCAAAAGGGAAGCAATTTCTCATGGAGAATGTCGAAAAATAGCTGCCTGATATGTAACCAAAAATATGAAAAAGGATTAAATTGATTTGAATTGTATGAAAATTCAAATCAACCTCAGCATGGATGCCTACGTTGGCAGCTTGAGAGGTTATTGGCTGTGTTGTTTTGGATATGGCGGCGGTGGCATCCTAAGGCAGGCAAACACAAATTTTCAAGTTGTGCTTATGTTTTTTTTTTCTTGTTTGCATGTTTTGTTGAAACTATGAAAATATTTTCCCCTTTTTTCTTTTCCTTGAAAGCTGATTTTGAGAAATCTGCACTTGGTCTTGGACTGTAAATGGTGTCTGAAATGTTCAAATTGGTTCTACTGTTAACTTAATTAGTGAACTGAGCATTTAGAACCTTAAATCAGGTTCTCAATTCCAGAGAGAAACTACGAGAGAAGTCATCATTTTAGATTAATTATTAGGATATATAAATGTTGGAGATGTTCGGGCTTCTTTGCTTATTTTGATAAGTTTGATGTTCTGCTGCCTTTACAGTTGGTGCTAATGGTTCTGGAAAGACAAACTTTTTTCATGGTAAGTAATTCATGGCTTGTATGCCTACATTTGTTTTTTACTAGTTGGAGTTCTAGACTTTATGGATACTGACTGATGCTAAAATCCCATTTGGTGTGGGGGCTGTTTTTACCTTAAGCAATACGTTTCGTACTAAGTGACCTCTTCCAAAACCTTCGCAGTGACGACAGGCATGCCCTTCTCCATGTATGTCCATCCTTTATTTTATCCTCATATCTTGTGTTCACTTTTTTTCTTCATTCCAGTAGTTTCTCATGCCAATTAGTTTACTTCTATATATTACTTGAACAGGAAGGTGCAGGCCATCAAGTGTTATCTGCTTTCGTTGAGATAGTGTTTGACAATTCCGACAATCGCATTCCTGTATGAATCTTCTACCTTTATGTTTTCTGGGTTGTTAATGAAATTAGTTCTTGAATATTCTTGCTTCAATGCATCAGAAGATTAATGCTATTCTATAAAGAAGAAGACACAGATTTCATTGGCAATATAGTTGATTTATTAAGAGTTAAAGTCCTAAAGGTATCACATATTGTTCCAAAAGAAGTGAAGTTTTGCTTTTCGAATGTAATTGGTAGGATGGGTTTTGCCTAGATGAGTTGTAGAAAGACTAGGAAGGCAAGGTATGAAAATATGTGATGGGGCCTACTAGATGCCCAAATAGAATCTATAGTATGTATAACATGAGGTGCCCTTTGGGAAGCTTGCCAAACTAATTTATTTTATTTTTTCCTAAAATAACCATCTAATGTCATTTTGTCTTATATACTTACATGGGTAACTTTGTCTTTTTCATTTTTAACTTTCCAAAACAGACCCTTTAAAAATTCTTTATCCCTGAGATGTCCTAAAATTTTAAACTGCGTACGTGCAGTACTGCACGTGCACCCTGCTAGTATAAGATAATGGATGGTAGTTAAAATTTAAGATGAAAGCTGGGAAGCGTTTATGAGAAAGTGCAAGTAGGTGCATGTTAAAGTTTTCAAAAGTGTGAGAAGAAGACCAAAAATGAACTGAAACGTATTGATTAGAAATGATTTAGAAACAATGACTTAAGCTGGTTTTTAGTAAATTCGTATGTTGAAATAGGATTTATGTTGCCAGCACAACTAGTTGTTAAGAAGGCATTCAACTGCCTCTTGCTGTTGTATTTTCCTATATATTTTGTTTACCACTCTGTTTTAGTTGTTCAAATATTTTATTTATATTGTAGGTTTTTGATGTTTCCTCATTGAGAGGTTTTAGACAGTAATTGATGTAGTCTTTCTGTCTTCATCATTTTCAGGGCCATACACCAATTATTTTAAATGAATAGTAAAATTTTCAACAAATAGGAACATTTTGATCTTATTAGAGACTCTAAATATCTATACAGCACATCATGTACCCACTTATAATTTGCAGGTGATACTGTGCTTGTACACAATGATTTTCTGATTAATTGATTATAACCATTTACTTTTAAAAAAATTCCTAAGATTGGGTTGAAGTTGTGATTCCTTAATCCTATAACAGAATCATGTAAGGTAAGGACTTTTTGTGAAAATGTCCCAATCCAGAAGAAGAGAGTGGTATAGAATCATCAATCCATGAGTAAATTCCTCTTCAAAACTGGTGTTGAATGATGAAATCTTTAAACCTATCAGATATCTTCAAATGGACATGAGAAAAGCCTTGAACCAAATAACCAGAATACATTTCTAGAATCTAATTTAATTTGAAAGACCCCAATTGGGCTTGAAATAGTTTTGAAACCATCCTTGGGCTCAAACTTGATTATCATCCACGCATGAAGATTTTGGACCAGGGCCATGATTTTTCAGTTGAATGAATTCACATTTTAATATATCCTTATTTCTTTTAGAAATCTCTTGATTCTCAATTCTTATTGTTGCTTCACCCTTACCATACTTGTGCAAAAATTACACTCGGTATGCATAGTCTTAATTTGAATTTAATTAGAACCTTCCAATTAGAAAATATACTGCCATAACTCCAATTTTGCATTTACTCCCTCTTTATTTTGGCCCACAGAAACTACATCTATGAACAACATGCAACAAATTACCTCCTTTAGAATATAAATTGTTAATTCATTCATAATTAAGGAAATTTTTGAATCCTCTGAAGTTTTATAAATTTGGCAAATTCAACACATAGTATATTCACAATCATCATTCCTAATTTTAGTTATTTCTCTTGTGAAGCTCCTGCTAAAAACTTGTGAAGAAATTAAGGTTTGAGTCACCAAAGTTTTTGTGCTAAGAAAACAACTGCGCTCCCACCATCCTGTGTTTGTGCATGTGTATGTGAGTCTTATGTCTTCCAACATGTCAATTCATATATGTTTATAGGTTGTCCGATAGTCTATATTGGTCGTATCATCTCTCCATGTGGTCCAGAAATCCATGTTTCACTAGGAAAGGGAACCTTGTTAGACAGACTAAGAATCTTGGGGGAATAGTGGTCCACATGGCCTATCTGGAGTAGAGCTGTAAGTTTTGCCCGGCCCGCCCAACCCAACCCGAATAATAGCCCAATCTAAGGTTTTATTTTGGGTTTGGGTTGCGCTTGATTTTAGGCCTGAACTTGAGTTTGGGTTGGGCTTGGGTTTGCACCTCATAGCCCGAAAAACCCAAAAAGCCTGAACTATATAAAGCCAAGGTTAAATGACTTACCGCAAACCTCATCTTCTTCCTAAGTTCTTTCAAAAACCAAGCCCTTCCTCTCTTTTTTTCCAATTAATTCCCCAATAGATAAGGTTCTATAGAATTGAGTATAAAGCTTCAAACTTATAACGTTTTCAAGATTTAGGAAAGTTGATAATGTTGACCTTTGTATAGATAATTACTTAAGATTTACAAAGGACCACATTTTCAGTAAGTATTTCTTTCATAATGTTGAATGTGTTGTCTTATAATTTGGTCAATAAATCTTAGAAATGTTATAATTTAAAAACTCAATTTTTTGCTTGCTTATACTAAAAACATTATAGACTTGTTGCCTTTGCTACTATATTTCATTAGATCCTTGATAGATCCCATTAATTTGGGCCAACCCGAACTCCAGAAATAATTTTAGGGTTGGGTTTGGGTTCAAGTAGTTTGGGTTTAGGGCAACCCAAGGTGAGTTTGGGCCAATTGATTTTAGATTGGGTTGAGCCCGAACTCATCAAAACCCAGCCCAACCCGCCCTACTTACAGCTCTAATCTAGAGGGGTTATTGTTGATTTTGATAGTCTAGGTTGGCCACATAGGCCCCTCCTTTTGGTAGAAAAGTCCTTGTCTCACCAGGGAAGCAAACCTAGTGACACTGGCTGGTAATATTTTTCCCAGGTAAAGTCATGTTCATGTGCCAGTCTCCTTCATCATTTGCATATTGCGCATAAGAACACATCTACAGAAACTCTTCTGACTCTGTTCATGGAAACATGCTCTTTCTCTTGCTTGACAGGTAGATAAAGAGGAGGTGCGATTGCGGAGAACAATTGGTTTGAAAAAGGATGAATATTTCTTGGATGGAAAACACATCACGTGAGTTTTCAGGGATAGAAATTCTGGTTTGTCTAGTTATTTGTTCTGGTAGCTTTTCTCTTGGTCTATTAATTAACATGGTTTGCAGGAAAACAGAAGTTATGAATTTACTGGAAAGTGCTGGGTTTTCTCGCTCCAATCCTTATTATGTTGTACAGCAAGGAAAGGTACTGAATTCTTATGCATATTAAATGATTTCATTTTCTTGAGCATAAAGTTCTTATGTCACGGTACTGTCTTAAACTGGTTCGTAGATATCATCACTGACATTAATGAAAGACTCGGAGCGATTAGATCTGCTGAAGGAAATTGGTGGCACTCGAGTTTATGAGGAGAGACGTCGTGAAAGTTTGAAAATTATGCAAGAAACTGGTAAAGTCAACTATATATATATATATATAATAGGTAAGTATGTATGCATCTATGTATTTATGTATCACATTATAATATCTCTTCTTTTTATTAGGTAATAAGAGGAAACAAATAATTCAAGTTGTTCAGTACCTGGATGAGAGACTGAGGGAGCTGGATGAGGAAAAGGAGGAATTAAAAAAGTATCAGCAGCTAGATAAGCAGCGGAAGTCTCTAGAATATACCATTTATGACAAGGAACTCCATGATGCCAGGCAAAAATTGGTAGAGGTATGTCACATTTAAATGCTTAGTAGAATAGACTGAGTTCTGCTGTCAATTTGCTTGGGTAATTATGTTTATCTTATTGTAATTTTTATTGTTACTGTTATTATCATTACTCATGTTACTACTATTATTGATATTATTTTTTATTTTTCCTAATTGATAGCTTCAAGTTTATTTCTGGGTTAATGTTCTAGGTCAGTGGATTTATGTGTGTTTGCCTTTTGCTGACTAGTGCTTAATGATTAAGCTATGAAATTTGAGAGCATTTATTCATGGTTACTGAAGCTCTTGTGTTCTTTTAAGGTAAGGTGGTGATATGCCAAGCATATGATAAGAATGTAAGGAAGCTTTTCTAATAACCCAAGATGCCTAAAATATTTACAAACTGAACATCTAAACCAAGACATTTTTACAAACATTTACAAATATTTGCGTAACCTACTCACACAAGTATACAATCTCCTCTTCTCAAGTGAGTAGGCATAATCGTCATCTCCTATTAAATTTCTTTCTTATCAATTCACTGATTTTGATTATCTTCATTTCGAACATGTTGAGAAGTTCTATGAGAATCTCAGCTCAATAAGTAACAAAAATAATCATTGTAAGATAAATCATTTAACGATAAATTGCGATAATTTTTGAATTCTATGCAGCTATTTTTGAAATAAATATGTACACTGCATTCAATCAATTTTAAACGAGTATACAATTCAGAATATCTAGGACACATATAGGTGTCTGGGATACTTATAGATAATAGTTGGCATGGATGCCCATGATGCCAACCCTTTCTAGTAGACATAGTTAAACAACGTGCTTAGCTTACCGGTATTAGTGGCTTATGGTAAAGTCCGTTTATTGTAGAAGGCCTAGATACAGATAATTTTTTCACCAATAGTCATGCCCTTTGCTAAGGGACACAAGCATTGGTTGGAGAAATAGATATAATTTTGCTTATGGTCGCTAGGGCTAGATACAATTAGCCACTTGTAAATGGGTTTGTGTAAGCTCGCCAGTCGATGTCCATAGAGTATAAGTAATATAAAATTCACATTGATGCACGCATGCGCGCACACACACACACACACGTATTTATATGCATGTATGTATTCATGTATGCTTATATGTGTGTGTGTGTGTGTGTGTCTATAAAAGACTTGGAAGGGTGGTCCAATTCAGTCAGCTTGAAGCCTACAATTTTGATCTCATTTATCTTCTGGCTCAATCAAATTCCATTGCAAAAATATAGATGTAGTAAATTATAAAATCATATTCAAATTCAATTTCCATAACTGATTTCTCTAGTTCAATCAAATTAAATTAACTTATAAATTTACAGTTCTAAGCATCTGAATTGAAAACACTTGAAACATATTTTTTTGAATGTAAAAACAAACATGGGGATATAAAACCTAACGTAATTTAAAAACAAACATGGGATATAAAACCTAACGTATATAAAATGAAACATGTAGAAATACATAATTTGAAATCCTATGTAAGATACACAACCTAACTGATATATTTGAATTGAAACCCTTAAATCACATAAAACCTGAACTGGAAACCAATATGAAATGTACAAATTAACTCATATATTGGAATTGGAATCAGTAAAATACATGAAACTTGAGCTGAAAATCAATACTAACATGTAAAAATGTAATTAATACATGTGTATTGAGAAAATCAATACTAACATGTAAAAATGTAGTCAGGATCATGACGTTGCTTGTTGGTCGAACTTGGAGGAGGAGATGCCGCCTGTTTCTCCACAGGTTAGTGACGCTCAGGTTCTCGGCATGAAGATCAAGTCAGGGGAACCAAAGGACAAAGTAGGGGGGTCGTCTTTGGCTTTGAAGCTGCTAAGCTCTCCTAAAGACTCGTCTGACGTCAATTTGGAGGAACACTGGCAGGTGGTGGAACGTTATGGGTCAGGTAAGTATGTAAGCCCCATAGCCGTCAAGGCACCACATTCCCATTCTCCATTACGTGGTCGTGACCAGCACTTGGGGGAGAAGCAACAGGTTGAGATTCAGTCGAATGGAGGTCATTCGGGGAAGATCCTGGAGAAGATAATGCTGATGAGCGAAATACTGGGGGTGTCATTTGAAGGTTTTGAGACGGAAGCATATACGCTTTTCTTTGCCATACAGGCACAACATAAAGAAGAGAGGCAAGAGAGCTCCAGAAGCTAGCTTGGTCAGTCAACGACACGCTAAGGCTAACAGGAGGTAAGAACAGAACCTGGAAAGGGGCTCACAGGGGCTGAGAGGTGTTTCATGAAGATCAATATAATTAGTTGGAATACTAGAGGGTTGAACGCAGGGGAGAAGAGGACGTCTGTGAAATCCTTGTTGAGATATTGGAATCCGGATATTCTGATCATCTAGGAATCAAAGTTGATAGAAGTAGATAGTAAGATCATGGGGGAGTTATGGGACTGTAAAAGGGTGCAATGGATTTACTTGCCGTCAAAAGGGAGTGCTGGTGGGGTCATTGTGGCTTGGAAAAGTATGCATTTCCAGCTCCAGCTGTCTTGGATTAAAGAATATTCTGCATCTGCCCAATTGCAATCTTTTAGATCATCAGAATCTATTCTGGTAAGCGGAGTGTACGGCCCAAATGATGAAAACATGCAGTGCCGGCTGTGGGAAGAATTAGAGGATGTGAGGAGAAATGTTCAGATTCCATGGTGTATGGGGGGTGATTTCAATGCAGTTAGGTATCCCTCGGAGAGGACAGGGAGCAGGCAGTGGTCTAGAGCAATGCAGAATTTCTCGGAATTTATTAACAGATCTGCACTAATAGACATTCCAATTTCTGGGTCAAAATTCACTTGGTCTAATAAGAAATCTTCTTCAAAGATTGACAGATTCCTCGTTTCCTTGGAGTGGGAGTCATTATTTCCAAGGTTGGTCTGTGAAGCTATGCCGAGAGTAATTTCAGATCATAATCCCTTGCTGTTGAGAAGCGAGGACTTTGTTAAGAAGGCCACTCCCTTCCGTTTTGAGAATATGTGGCTGGAAAATCCGGACTTTGTTAACTTGGTTGAGAAATGGTGGGGGGAGCAACAGTTCCAAGGAACTCCGAGCTACATCTTAACTCAGAAAATGAGGAGGTTAAAACAAATTCTGAAAAAGTGGAATTACGAAGAGTTTGGAAGAGTGGACCAGCAGATGGTAAAGGTGTTGGCATAGATAAAAGAGTTTGATAGCAAATCTGATAAGGATCAGCTAAGTACCTCATAATGGTTGCTTAGGGAGAGGTTGAAAACGGAGTATAGAAGATGGGCTTATTTGGAGGAAGTGAGCTGGAGGCAAAAATCAAGGGCAATATGGCTGAAAGCAGGTGACAAGAACACAAAGTTCTTTCATAAGATGGCAAGTGCGAGATGGAGGAACAACCACCTTAACAAAGTGGAGGTAGATGGGACAGTCTTTGAAGATGAGGAGGCCATGAAGAGGAAGATTTCAGATTCGTATTGTACTCATTTCAAGGAAGAAACTCATCTCAGGCCCAAGGTGGATGGCTTAGAGTTTCGGAAGCTGCCCACGGAAGATAGGGATGGTTTGGAAAGGGCTTTTCCTAGAGGAGGAGGTAAAAGGCGTTATTGACCAACTCAATGGTGATAAAGCCCTGGGACCCGATGGTTTCACCTTAGCTTTTTTCAAAGCTTGCTGGAGGATTGTTAAAGGGGACTTGATGGCTACGTTGGAGGAGTTCCACAAATCAGGGAAATTTGAAAAAAGCATTAATGCAACTTTCATAGTGTTGATACCTAAGAATGAAGAAGCACTTAAGTTGGACAAGCTAAGGCCAATAAGCCTTGTTGGGAGTGTCTACAAGATTATAGCAAAACTGCTTGCCAATCGGTTGAGGAAGGTGTTGGATCCATTGATATCTCAGACACAAGGAGCATTTGTAGGGGGGAGGCAGTTGCAAGATGAAGTCCTCATCGCAAGCGAGTGCATAGATTCATGCCTAAAGGAGAAGAACCGGAAGATTATGTGCAAGCTAGACCTTCAAAAGGCATACGATAGTGTGAATTGGGACTTTTTGATGTATATCATGAGGAGAATGGGATTTGGAGAAAGATGGAGGAGGTGGATTCATTATTGCATATCGTCAGTTCGTATCTCCATGTTGATAAATGGTTCTTCAGTTGGCTTTTTCAATATTCAGAAAGGACTTAGACAAGGGGACCCACTCTCGCCTCTACTGTTTACTTTGGTGATGGAGGTATTTAGTACAATGGTGAACCGAGCCTCGGATCTTGGATTCATTCAAGGGGTACACTTTGGAGAAGGAGTCAATATAAGTCATCTACTTTTTGCAGATGATATCCTCTTATTTTGTGATCCTACTCATCATTCCTTCGAGTGGTTGAAGGGGGTGTTACTATGTTTCCAAGCATGTTCGGGGTTGAAAGTGAACCTAGCCAAAAGCGAAATATTTGGAATCGGTGAAGTGGAAGGTCTAGGGGACTTAAGTATGGTTTTAGGATGCAAGGTGAATAAGCTCCCAACAACATACTTGGGAATCCCTCTAGGTGCTACTTTCAAGAATACATCAGTTTGGAACCCGATTATTGAAAGAATGGAAAAGAAATTAGCCTTGTGGAAGAGCAGCATCTTGTCCAAAGGAGGTAAATTGACTTTGGTCTTAAGTGTGCTGGCAAGCCTTCCTACATTTTTCATGTCAGTCCTTAAGATACCCTTGTCTATTGTTGCCAAATTGGAGCAAATACAGAGAAATTTCCTGTGGGAGGGACCGGGGGGTAAGAATAAGTATCATCTGGTGTGCTGGAAATCGGTGTGTAAATTGAAGGAGGAAGGTGGGCTTGGTTTGAGACCTTTACATGTCTTCAATAAAGCTTTGTTCCAGAAGTGGATTTGGAGGTATGGTTGTCAATCCGACAGCCTATGGAGAAAGGTTATTCACCACAAATATGGTTCGTCGTTTGGTGGTTGGTTTCCTCGCCAATCGAAATCCTCTTATGGGGTGAGCCTTTGGAACCAATTGCAAAGGTTGCTGCATCAGTAGAGAAGAGCTGCAGATTTGTTGCGGGTAATGGTAGGAGAATCAGGTTGTGGGAGGATATTTGGTGTGGAGAGTTGCCTTTGAGGGACAAGTACAATGCATTATATAGTATCTGCAGGGATAAAGGAGCCTCAGTTTACGACTCTATGGAGATAACATCTGCTGGAAGGGTGTGGAACATTATGTTTAGAAGGGAACTACAAGACTGGGAGGTCGAAATGTTTGAACGAATGTTACAGGAGCTCTACAGCACCCAGCTGGAACAGAAGGTGGATGGAAGACTGTGGGTAGAAGGAAAATCAGGCCTGTTCTCTGTAAAGGAAGCTTTCTCATGTCTACATTCTGGAGGAGCTACAAATCTGGTCTATAAGCTGATTTGGACGAAATACATCCCAAGCAAGGTAGCTTTCTTTATTTGGGCAGCAAGTCTAGACAAGATCTTAACGGTGAATCACTTAAAGATTAGAGGATGGCAGATGCCCAATCGTTGTATAATGTGTAAACAGGATGAAGAGACAGTAGAACATTTACTCATTCACTGTAGGGAAGCTAACAGTATTTGGAGCAGAATTATTGCAAGATTTGGAATACTATGGGTCCAGGAGAAGTGTCTTGCAAGGGTGTTACAGGCTTGGTGCATAACGAAAGGGAAGGGTCGGAGGAACTTGTTGTGGAATGTTGCCCGGCGGCCATTATATGGGTATTATGGGGTGAAAGAAATAAAAGAATTTTTAGGAGCACTGAGCGATATCTGCAAACTCTTGAAAGGAAAGTCCTCAGGCTCATGTATGAGTGGCTGTCAGTTTATGGAGTCATGAATGATGTTCAGATCCAGGACTTCATCCTATGTCAGTGGTTTCCAAATTAGACAAGAAAACTTGGTGTAACTTTCTTGAGGTCCTTAGTGTAAGGGAAGTAGGGTAATGAGTGGGAGAAGTTGTATTCTCCCTGTTTGAGCTGTATATTACACCCTATTGAATCATAGGTACATTTTTGGTGTACCTATGATCTATGTTCCTACTTATTAATATATAGATGATCTTTACCTATCAAAAAAAAAAAAAAAAACTAAAATTACTCTTGTTACTTCTTTTTCAACAAAACAGCAACACAACACTTAATTTCATTCATTAAAACTTCTTATCATCTTGATTTTCTAATTGATTCCTCAGGGTCCCATTCTGAATTCAGTTCTCCTTCTTTTCTCCAGAGCAAGGCTTTTCTTTTTTTATTTTTTGTTTATGCAATTTCTGTTTGTTTTCTATCAAATTGTAAAACTTTAAGTGTTTAGAACTAATGAGAACTAAAATTTGATTAGCTTAATTAAATATTTACAGCTTTAGTTAATTGTTGACAAGTGTCAATTTGCTTAGATACACTTAGATACTTAAGTTTCAACTTGTTTTGAAAAGTACTTTTTTTTTTTTTGAAAAAATAATGAAACTGTATATTAAGGTAAAAGAAATCATGCAAGAAGAACAGAGTCCCTAGACTGCCCAAGAAAAGAAGATGCTTCAGACCCCTCCTATAATGACGTAATGCCAGCTCCCGCCTGTTTTCAAATGTTTGGAAAAGTAAAGTGTAAACTTATTGTTCATGTGTGTCTTGAGCATTTTGTGTGCCAATGTTGCTCACTTGTTTGATTGTAAATGTTTTAACATTTATAACATTTGCTAATGATGATTTACTTAAAATGATTCTGTGTAGGTTCTAACATGTAATGTTACGTCTCAGCCAAGTAAATAAATTGTAGTATAAATAATAGTAACCCACTTTATCAACTAGACATTTTGAACTATTAAACTCTACTAATCGACTAATTTAATGCCTATTAGAATTAAATGAGTTAAACATGCTAGTGGATCTTGTAATATTAATTATTATTATTTTTTTGATGAATAATGAGTATTGTATAAAGTAAAAGATAGAATATACATGAATACAGTGTAGAAACAGGCTAAAGCCCGGGAACTATACACCCTCTTCCAAAAGCGAGAGAGACCTGAAATACATCTCCCTGCGTGACATCACCAAACCCCTATGTGAACCACAAAAGATTACAGTCAAATACAGACATCCTTAGAGTCTCATCATCTCTGCCATCTCCCTGGATGGGGGCACAACGTATAACTCATCTCTAGAAGCCCTGCTCTCTGCTAACTGATCTGTAATATTAATTATTTACCTGGATAGACACAAAAAATACTAAAACAATGTTATGTGATACTAAATAGACAAGCAAGTTGGATCACTACAGTATAGGAAGGTTTCTGGTTCTAGTTCAAAGTAGTTGGGAACAAGAATTTGATTTGTTAATTGCTTGCAAAATCTGAGAATAGTTACTTCCATATAAAGAATATTTAGTAAAATGATCCTTTTTCTTTTTAACTAGCAATACACACTTTGTATATAACGATAAAAAATTGATATGCATTTCCATATATCTTCTCTGATTCCTAAATGGATTTGATTTTTTCTTTTTCCCTTAGTTTGCATGTGGTATTCTGTGAAATTACATTTGGAGAATGGTATGCCTCTACTTGCTATCTTATGGCTTGGCTTGATGCCTATAGTTTTATGTTCACCTTTCTCATAGGTTGAAGAGGCTAGAGACAAAATCTCTGAAAAGTCAGCTAAGATGTATGATAGCGTGTTAGATGCTCATGAAAAAACCAAGGACTTGGACAAAAAGTTTAAAGAACTGACAAAAGATATTCAAGGCCTGAACAAGGAGAAGGAAGCAATAGAGAAGAGACGGACAGAAGCAATGAAGAAGCGTGCACAAGTTGAGCTTGACCTTAAAGAACTTGAAGAGAAGAATTCTGGAAATATTCGAGCAAAGGTAATTTTTTTTTCTTTTTGGGTGATCCGGTGTCTGAAAGATAATAGTATTACAAATAGAGATATATGATATTATTGATTTCTATACTTCTTTTTTGCCTTCATGAATGTTTCTTGTAGGAGGAAGCTGCAGTGCAGCTTGAGATTCTGCAGAAAGAAATTCAGGACTCCAGGGATGAGTTGAACGAGATTAGGCCTTTATACAATGCTCAAGTGATGGAAGAGGAACAGATAACAAAAGGGTATGTTGTTCTTTGATCTGAATCAAAGGCGGAGTAATAAGTAGAAGTTGATAGATAAAAAGATTTTTATATGGAAACTAACCATTAAAATTCTCTAACAAATTATGTTAACTATGGTTATTCAGTGGCGAGTTATGAGCCTGGGTAGGAGGGGCAAATTGTTATACGACATGTTATTCCATGCAGTTGTCTGGTTCATTTGGTTGGAGCGTAATAGTAGGATCTTTAGGGATATCAGGGCACCATTGGACAGGGTGTTTGATTCTATGTTGATTGCTGTGGCATCATGGGCTTCGGTTCTCCCAGAATTCCAGGGTTATGGCTTACAGAGATTGTGAAGGATTGGAAAGAGTTGTGTTTTTCGTCTCTCATTGTGGAGGATGGCATGATGAGAGGGATGAACCCAGTTATGTCCTAGGAGATTACGTGTTCGGGAGTGCGAGGGGTTGGTGGTCTAAAGCTGAACGGCTTGTTCAGCTTGGATTTTGGAGTTTTGTGTGATGTTACCTATGGTTATGATATGTACAGTGGCTGTGGCTCGTCAGTGTTTTGAGTGTCGGGCAGATTGGGGATTATGAGGCCTTTGTAGAGTGGTCTTTTTGTTTACACTTGTATAATCCATACTCCATACTCCATACTCCATACTTTATACTTTTACCTTATTATATAATATATATACACACTTCATTATTTATCAAAAAAAAAAAAACAAATTATGTTAACTACAAACAAAATAGAGAAATATCTCATCAAATATGTTGGACCCTTAAAAAACCGAAGAAATGTGGTTGCTAGCTGTTCGTAAGTTTAATAGTGATTTTTATATTTGGTTTGGGGTCTTAAAGTTTTTTGGATTTCTCTTGGTGTGAGCATTTTCTTGTTCCTAAAGTAAACTGTTTATCAATTTAAAAAAAAATCAGTCATCTTAGAGTATTATATCTTATACTAAAGTAAGATTAAAGGGAAAATGGAGGTTATCAAAGAAAGTGAAGAAACAGGCCTTTAGATCGTTTTAATCATGTGATGAAATTGTGAATCATAGGATTCAATATGTGAATCATAAATGCCAAAGTACAAAGATTTTGGATATAATTTTTACGACCTAGTTTACATTCAAATCCACTTGTTATGATTTGAACTGTAGAAGAAGTGTGTGTGTGCACACAAACAAACACATTCTATTTTCATCAGCATGTGGTTATTTAACTTATTTTTGCAATATTTGAGTCTCATTATTGATCTTTCTACCTATTTCTCATTTCTATGTCAAAGTGATGGCATACTTAAGCACCTTGCTTTCTGCTGTTAGCTTTTTTGTTGACTGCATTTTGTTATTCTTATCATATTGTTTGAGATAATATCCTGAATTTTGGAACATCCAAAGGTCAAGAAACGATGTCCAGAACAGATTTGATGCCCATTCAATACAATCTGCTCCATGTTTGTTTTTTTTTAGTTTTGTTCATTTTCCCTTCTGTTTATAAACCTTATTTCTGTTTCATTGTATGGAAAATTATGCATTGCTCTTAATGTATTATTTTTTTCTCCAAAATTGGTCATTTCCTTTGTCCTTCCACTGTTTTGTTCAAATGTTATATCTTCCTTAAATGCTTTGTACTGAAAATAATATTATTTGCAGAAAGGCTTAACTTTCTACCTTTGAAGTAAGTTTTGAAGTAACATATTCTGTATGTCTGGTTGTGTAATGGGCATTTAGAATAATGGACCGTGAAAAGCAGCTTAGCATTCTTTACCAAAAACAAGGTCGTGCCACTCAATTCTCCAGTAAAGCTGCACGCGACAAATGGCTTCAGAAGGAAATTGATGATCTTGAACGAGTTCTTTCATCGAATTTGATGCAGGTGAGTTTTATTTGACATCAGTAGGGGATCTCATTTTGAACTTCACTGTCCGGATTTCTGAATATCCTTGTATTTGTTTCTTGCTTGGTCAATTGTTAATGAGAAAAAAGTAGTTTAAAATTCAGCTGTTGGGGTGCCTTTTTTCACTTACATGGCACCTGATATAAAAGCAAGGAGTAGTCAAATGCTGGCAAAGATGCAAAAGTCGGAAGTGACCATTTGCATGATATTCAAGCACCTCAAGATTTTTGTAAAGGAAATTGGTGCTTTGTCAAATTAGCTTCTGATATTTTATTTTATAATATTATATTTAAATGCAGGAATTTTCATATTCAAATGTATTTTCCACTGCCAGTGAACTAATGGAATGCACAATCATCCCTTGAACTTTACAGTGAAGGGAAAGCCTTACAGAATGGTGGGAATTCACTTAATTTATACCAATTATGTGCTGTGGTCCATAGGGAACTCTGATAAATGATAGAAATCCAGGTCTGTAGGAGGGAAGGTCATTGAAAAGGTTTTTTTTTTTTTTATCACAAGAAACAGTGTCTCTATATGCAACAGATGCTGTATTTTACCCCCATAGCTGTGGAGCATTAGGGTATTATCCATAGCTGTTTGGAAGGGTATGTCTCTTAAGAACTCATTTCATCATCATTTTAATACACTTGTTTCTTGGTTGCTTCATTTCTGATGGAGGTGCCATCTGTATTTTGGATGGAAAAGCCTAACTGGCACAATTTCAGGAAGAATTAATTTCTCTTCGATGACATTAAGTTATTGAAGCAGGCAATTTTTTCGGTTGTGTTTATTCAAACAACATTTATGATTGCAGATCTAATAAGTTTCAAAGACTTTTGGAGGATGAGTACTAGAAAGTATCCTGTTCTTGCTGGTTAAAAGTTTCTGACTGGTTTGGTGGTGGTTTGTCTTATGATGACACATGCAAACTTTCTATTTTGTGTTAATGATGTGAACAGATGCATAGCTGTACCTGGATGAGCAATTCCAGGTTTTATGATTCTATCTAGTTAGGCCCTGGTTTGAAGTTGGTGGTCCAAGAGCAGTTCCACTATTGAATCTGATATAACTGAGTTTTGAATCATGCCCATTGTAAATGGATAAACACCAAAACCTGACCATTGTAATAATTATTCAAAGGAAAGTAAGGCAAAAAGAAAACATAAATTTATAAAGAATACTGTAATATCATCAATTTACTTTAAAAGAAATTATATATTAATATGCATATCGGTGCCATGTTTCAAAGTATTGTTCCATATCTATGTATCGTGTATCATGCGCATCAGCACGATAAGTCACTTCTTTTTGTTCGGCTAGCCTTATCGTGCAATAAGGCTAGTGCATCGATTGAATCGATAGAGTCGATACTAAATATATATTATATAATATTAGATAGTTATAATTTATCTGCATATATTATATAATTGAAAAAAAAATACTTGAATGGTAAAAAATTATATAACTTATTATTATGTACACATAGACACAGACAGACACAACACACACATTTATTATATAAAAATATATATAAATGAATGTTTTATACATAAATATAACATAATAATATATAATACAATATAAGATAATTATATTTGATCTAAATATATAATTGTAACAAATATATTTGAGTAGTAAAAAAATTATTATTATTTACAAACACTCACACACATATCAATTAATAGTATATTTCTTACTATTATCAATAACAATCTATCATAATTATTACTCTAACATCAATTAATTTTCCTACTCTATTTATTTGTTTATTTAGCATATTATGCCTTTTGTTCATCTTTAACTGCATTTTGCCTGTCTTAATTCATTTGTGCATTTGCCGATTTGTTTCCATACCAATATATGTTCTTTTTATAGGCCTATGATGTGAGAAACATGTTTATATTTCATATTTTTATCTTATATTTCTATCTAAATAGGTATTATTTTATGTTTCCATCATTTTTCGTGCATATCCACTATTTTATAGCGTATACGATATGTATCCATCTTTGAATCGGTCGATATGGCACATTGGCATGATGTTTTGAATCATGATTGGTGCTAGTTTAATCTTCAATTTTTAATTATCAACTTTTTTGGATCCATAGTCATCTTGGTTAACTTAACCATTGGTGCTTTCGATTGTGTGGAATTTAAGAGTTAATTGCAAGCACAGTTGTTAAACGTCGTGAGTTATTGTTCCAAATCTTTGCACACTATGCCATTGCTTTGTTACCTATGGTACAGTAAAAACTGTTTTGAAGCAATATCTGATGCATACCATCTAGATTGTGACTTTTTATTACAGAATTATGGTTACTTTGTGTGGGGTTTCTTTTATTTTGATATAGTTAATGCGTTTTAAAACCTTTTCTGCAAAAAATGTCATTTCTAAACTAGCATGTCCATAAGCGTAACAATTGGATGCCTATTTGTTTTTAAACATTAGGTAAACATTCTTGTTCTTTTCTCATCTCCCAGGAGCAAAAGCTTAAGGATGAAATTCGGCAGCTTAATGCTGAGCTGAAAGAGCAGGAAGAGTACATAGAGGGACGCAAAGCTGAAGCTGTAAAGCTTGAATCCATCATCCTTAAGTCTCGTGAAGGGTTGACTGGTTATAAGTCTCAGAGAGATGAACTACAGGATAAACGGAAGTGTGTTACTTACTCATCCTTTTTGTTTTAATCAAATATATAAGATTATATATCTCTAGAATAAGAGCGCAAATCATGTTCAGGTTCTTATGGGAGAAAGAAAACGAACTTTCTACTGAAATGGATAAGCTTAAAGCTGATGTAGTAAAGGCAGAAAAGAGCCTGGATCATGCCACTCCTGGTGTGAGTATTGCCTTTCGCTTTCAATTTTTTGTTTGATATGTTGATCTAAAAAGAAAACGGGGGAAAAAAGCTTGCACATGTTTTAAATTGGTCTGCTATGCAATAAGGCGCATTCTTCGGTTGGAAATTCTCTAAGTTAATTTAACTGTTTTTCTTGCCTTTGCTTTATCTACTGATTTACATTCAGAAAATAATGAAAGTAACCTAACACTTTAATTTGTTCTAGTCTTGTCTGATATTTTTCAACGTGTCTTCTGGACTCGGAAATTCCTTAAGTTTATATCTGGAATAAATATAGACACTTCTCATCCAAGTTCAGGAGTTGTCTTCAACTCTTCCTCATTTTATGTCGTGTTTTTTTGCTTCATGGGGCAGTTAAGATGGATTAGCTATTCTCTGATCATACTTCAATGCCTCTTGGCTCTTGATATTCTTGACCCACCTAAGAGGTGCTGAAAAGCTTGAAATTAGCTTTTAACTGCTACCATTTTCTTTGAGTGTGATTGATATTACTATAGGATCATGGAGTTGCTGATTCAGATATCATATCTAGTGCTATCTTAATTTATCAGGGCACGAGATATTGTTTGGTGTGACTATTATAAAATGCAATTTTAAGTAATCTTGTCTTAATACTTGTTATCTTTTATGTCTCTTAGGATATTAGAAGAGGACTTAATTCTGTAAGAAGCATCTGCAGAGAGTACAATATTGATGGAGTACATGGTCCAATATGTGAGTTACTCGATTGTGATGAAAAATTTTTTACCGCTGTGGAAGTTACTGCTGGAAACAGGTTTGGGAACTCTCATATCTCGAAGTCTGTTGTACTGGATAAATCCATATGACTTGTTATTCCATGTAAATTCTGTGCTAATGATGACTTTGTTTTTCCTTCACAGTTTATTTCATGTCGTGGTCGAGACAGATGAAGTATCAACCAAGATAATTAGAATGCTTAATTCATCAAAGGGTGGGCGGGTTACTTTCATTCCATTGAACAGGGTAAAGGCTCCACATGTAAATTATCCACGCAGTTCCGATGTGATTCCTTTGCTAAAGAAGCTGAAATTCGCATCTAAATATACTCCGGCTTTTTCACAGGTTTGTTGCCTGGGTTTTCAGTTGCTTTCCAAACATCTGTAGTTATGCTGGATAAATTTCTGACTTGTGAATGCAGGGTGTTGTCACTAATTTACTCTTAACTAGTGTTTATGTGACTGGATTGGATAGAGGGAATTAAAGGTCCTGAACTTATTACGGAAGATACTGGATTTGATTTGCTTTAGTTTTCTTAGAGAAATGACAAGCTGTTATTTTGTTATTGTTTTTTCCCCCTAGTTGTTATATCCAAATCAAAAGTTAAATCCTGTGAGATTAGATTTGATTCAGATGTGGATGCAATTGAAAATTGTAAAAGCTTGTAAAAGTACAGCATTAAATAGAAAAAAAGGGGATTGCTGACATACAATAAAAAGCAGTAAATTTATAAAAATACATTGTGGTTTTGTCTATGAATATATATAACCAAATATTAGAATATTTTGTAAGTTCTATAAGATTATTATTATTTATATGCAAGCAAGGAATAAGGCATTTTACGACAAATTTTTTTTTAGATTTACTCCTTTCAGAAGATTGGCTCTTAGGAGTTTAAGTTTTTGCAAAGTTGGATGTCTCTTTTGTATTTTGTCCGGTTATATTTCCAATTGTAGAGTTGATTTTGCTAGTGATTGGGTGAGTTAGCTTTGAATTGGCATCTGTTTTTCTTGGTTTCAAAGTTGTCAATTGTTACTGATGTTGGCTCTCCATTTTTGCCCTTCAGTCCTGTCATGCACAAAAGGATGCATGTTTTTTCATAATCTTATCAAGTTGTTAAATTCTTGCCATTGTCATAGTTCAAATTATTGGTTTTGATACAAGTTATGTTCAGAAAAGAAAAGTCAATAGTTTTTATGAAAATATGTTGGAATTATGAAAACGATGGGAACATATATGAAAGTTCAGCAGTGTCTGGAATATAAAATGCATTTCTTGTGAAATGCTCTATAGATTATAGTAACTATCAAGTAGCCATGGAAAGTAGTGGAAGCACATAGATACGTATATAAATGCTAGGCAGTTTTAATCCTTCCTTTTGTAAAGTGCATAACTGGAAAATAATAAAAGGACTTACATGGAACATGCTCATTTATGGATCTGATTGAAACATGGTCATTGCCTATATTTCTAATAGAAGTAACTAATTGCAACTTTTATCATGTGAGATGATAATGTAGTCAATCTAAATCATCCACCAACTTGGGGACTACTTGGTTAGGCCGTATTAACAATAATTTTTCTAACATAAATTTGCAGCATATTTTATCCTATCCAAGTCGTAACAGTAGCAATAGAATTTTTTATTATATTGTAAATACTGCACAAAAAATATGCTAGATCTCAGACAAGCCTTTTTCCCCTGTGGCAAATGTGTTTCAGGCTGAGATTTTGGTGTAAAGAGGGGTCAAGTAAAACTATCTATAGAAAAGTGAGGTTTGCCTAAATGCTGCCATGTCTCAAATCCATTTCTCATCAAATTCTTGATCATTTTGGAGGTTTGGGAGGTGTAGGTCATTTTGAAACTGTGATACCATATACTCTGAAACCTTTATGAAAAAGATAAATATAAGGAATTCTATAGACTTTCTGCATCTCAAGTTGTTGATACTGTTTGACTTTAGTTGCTGAATTGACCAAATTAAGGAACCATGCTCTTTGTTTGATGGACTTAAAGGTAGCAATGATTATTTCTATAGTTTGATTTGTATTTTGTATTCTGAAGGAATGCAAAACAAGTTTGTGGTTGAATTGTGTAAGCTACTGAGATTGTGTGTTTCAGTGTGATCTGCTCTTAGATCCTGTTGCAAAATTTTATCTTGTGTTATGATGTATTTTTCCGTGCAAAATTTTATTCCATGTTAAGGAGTATTTTTCCCTTGTACTATCACCTTTATAATAGATAATTAACTTGTAATGATAGAGCTAAATTTCCTTCGCATTTTTGTTGTGTTACTAAATACAATTTCCTTTCAAGGTTTTTGGTAGAACAGTAATATGTCGTGATCTAGATGTGGCTACAAAGGTTGCACGGACTGATGGTTTGGACTGCATAACTTTGGAAGGTTGTGAATATGACTTTTTCAGTATTATATCGTGCTTGATATTGTTTATTTTGTGGTTATGGAATCTTACATTAGCTCACTTCTGTCCTTTTATCAGGGGATCAAGTAAGCAAGAAGGGTGGCATGACGGGAGGATATTATGATTATAGGCGCTCAAAACTGAAGTTCATGAATGTAATTAGGCAAAACATGAAGGCTATCAACATGAAAGAAGAGGAGCTTGAGAAAGTTAGAGCCAATCTCCAGGATATCCTGATAAATTTATGTTTTCACTTTATTTTTCATTTTGCCAATCTGTCTTCATATTTTCATATTCCTTTTCTGTTTCTCGCTTTGCAAAGCAGTCCATTTTTTTGGTTCATTGCAGTAAACTTGGCATGTGAAGAGGCAGTCATGAGGAACACATGAACAAGATGAGCATCTTGAACTTATCATGTAACATGATATATTCCAACCAGGAGGCTTTACATGATGCATAATAACAGCTTGTACACATGCATAAACATGCATGTTACAAGCACACACGCATGCACACACACAAACAAACATGTATGAATTTTTTTTTTGGTGTGGGGGTGCGTGGTTGGGGGGTGTTGCGTGTGTGCATTTGAGTCCGTGTGTCACTGTTGAAAGCCTTTTTCACGCTTTAGTCTTCCTTGGCACTCTCTCTGTGAATTCTATATGTGTGAATCAATTTAATAAGAGATTGATTTGTACAATAATGCATTGTGCAAGCGAGCAATATCAAGAAATTAGATAACTCAAGACAACTTGTAAGGCAACCAAAAGGGACTTCTATAGTTTTATTAATGCTAAAAACAAGTATACGATGGTTTTCTTTGAGGGAAGGGGGAAGGTAAGTAGTGGGTGGTGGCAAAGGAAATGTGCTGCACGTATGTACGCCAAGTGCTTCCCTCACATTAAGACCTTTGTATTTTTTTTGTTGTTATTAATAGAAGTCCTTTTTGGTTGTGTCAAAAGTCATTTTGAGTTGCCTAATTGCTTTATATTGCTTGCTTGCACAACGTACTATCGTGTATAGTTGATCCCACAGTAAATTGACTTGCACATCTAGAGTGCATTGAGTGAGTACCACACAGGGTTAATGCATGACAAAGTGTGATATGCGTCATCTGTTTTTTGTAATTTATTGTGGAGTATATGATTAATTTTATTCTTAGTAGTATTTAATTTTGTTATTATACAATATATTATTATTTCTGTTATTATATTGTGCTTAAAATATATTAGCATGACTGATTTCTGCATGTTAGCATAATTTAGTTCAAATAAATTATATCCCGAAATATTAATTATGCATTATTCTGTAATTAGTTTTTTATTTATGATATATATATATTGTATTATTTTATTTAGTGCCTCGATTTGTGTGCATGGAGGTTATGAGACATGAATTAGTAGGAGGTTGAGGGTTGGAGGTTGATTGTTCAGTTTTGAATTCTCTAGAGTTAGTTTAAATTGTTTTCTGCAGGTATTTAGTTTTATGATTTTATGATTGATGGTAGTACTGTATGTTTTTATACCATGCTGGACCCTAGAATGTAATAGTTGTTGATTGGTGGAGGACAGTATTTGTGTTGCTGGTGATATGGGGTAGTAAATCCTGATTAAATATGTATTGGTTGTCCTTAACTAGTTGTATCAGCTGTATAATCCTGTTTGCAAATCCATTCTAACCAAAGCCATGCCTCAGTTGACACACAGACATGCATCCACACACCATAAAATATATAGGTAGATATCTATAACGCTTCTTTGGAAAATCCCTCTCTTTTGTACGAACATTAGAAACATGGCCTCATTTCCATACCTTAGTCAATAAAACTGGATATATTTGAAGGATCCACCAGGATCAAGGATTTTTCAGTTCATGTTCTAAGTTGTGTTAAGTAATGAACATTTTTACCATTTGTCAGTAAATTTGGTATATGGTTTATGATTCTAGTTTTCTGTATAAAATATTTGATGAAGCTGCTGCACCCAATATTCTGAAGTGAATGTGAATTGCCTTTCTGTTTGCACTTAACCTTTCATACAGATAGACCAGGAAATTACTCAACTTGTCAGTGAGCAGCAAAAGAATGATGCTAAGGTGGCTCATGATAAGTCAGAATTGGAACAACTTAAGCAGGATATGGCTAATGCTAATAAGCAGAAGCAATCAATTAATAGAGCTCTTGAGAAGAAGGTACCTTGTGGGCTCTAGACTACTTTGTTTATGCATTTATAGTGCTGTCAATACTAAAAAATTGTCATGTGGTGAAATCAATATATATTTTTTAATCTCCTGTTTGAATATTTTGTTGCTGTTTGTAGGAAAAATCGCTTGCAAGTGTAGAGACTCAAATTGATCAGCTTAGGGCTGGGATTGCAATGAAACGTGCTGAAATGGGAACTGACCTTATTGATCACTTAACTCCAGATGAAAAAGATCTTTTGTCGCGATTGAACCCTGAAATCACAGAGTTGAAGGAAAAGCTAATTGCCTGCAAGACAGACAAGATTGAGGTTTGTTAACCAATATGTGATTTAAGGAGTTAAATGGATTCGTTTGCCTGCGGTCTTTATTTTACGTCTCTAATTTGTAGACTGAAACAAGAAAAAGTGAGCTTGAGACCAATCTATCAACTAACCTTGTAAGAAGGCAACAAGAGTTGGAGGCCATAAAATTGTCTGCAGAGACTGAGATGTTTGCTGGAGAAATTGAGCAGAAAAGGCAAGAAGTAAAGGATGCTAAAGCTTCAGTTGATGATGTGGCACAGCAGCTCAAAAGTGAGACCTTCAAATAACCTACTTTATCTCCACTTTGAAATATCAGTGTCTTGGACCTAGTAGTGTCTGACGTGTCATCATATTTTAGGATTTTCTGAAAGCATAGACGAGCGGACCAAGCAACTGAAGAAGATCAAAGATGAGAAAAATAGATTAAAGGTGGTCTTTTTTATGTTGTCAATTTTATTTTCTTTTTAAAACCTATTTGTACTGCTAACATTATTTCTTTTGCATTCTGCAGACTTCGGAAGACAACTATGAGCGAACACTTCAGGAAGAAGCAAAGGAGCTTGAACAATTATTAAGTAAAAGGAATATTCTCACTGCTAAACAAGATGATTACTCAAAGAAAATCCGAGATTTGGGCCCGTTATCATCAGATGCTTTTGAAATGTACTTCTCTTTGACTTGGAATTTCTTTGCTTAATAGAATTCTAGAACTAAGACTCAAGAATCAGAGGAAGTTGCCACTAATCTGGTGATTTTCAGAGTTCCATTTTTTCATGTAAAATAGCTGATGTCAGATGCCCATAGTTAGGCTTGCAAAATTTACCTTTTTTTTTTTGGTTGCAAATAACTGATCCTGTAAAAGCTTATGATCTATTTGGTGGTTGTTTATGCCATTTAATTGCAGCTCTAGTTATTTTATGGGTTCGAGTCAAAGAGAGATAAGAGACAATTAGTGAGGGAGTCCAGATGTAGCCTGCTGGAGTGAGAAGAGTAAAGATAGGCCAATTGAGATGATTTGAGCATGTGAATTGGAGTCCTATAAGGCTCTTATGAAAAAGGCTTGATGGTTTAATTTGAATGGTCCATACTCCATGACTATAGGGGGCTGAAAAGGCCTGAGTCGCCTGACTGGGGTTGTTTAAAAAATATTTTAGCATTTTCTGGCTGAACATACAACTAGGATGGAACTGTAGTAGTCAGGTTTTATTGGTCATCCTTGGGGCAAGAATAATTGGTATTGTTTTCATGCATTTTGCCTTTTTTTTCCCCTTAGTGTAGTTCCAACAGGAAAGACTTTGTGTTCAATAAACTCTTTTCAGATCATGTCAGCTGATACTCAACAGCATTGTTCTAGTTATTGTTCCTTGATTTCCCGTGAGCTTGAATTTCAAGTCAGATTGATGAAATTCTCTCTCTAGGGAATTGGAAGAGCTTTGAATTTAATATCTGGAGAATATTTAAATTTGTCCTAAGGTTAGTAGAAAGGAAAAAAAGGGTTGCACAATGAACATTCTCATCAGGGAAGCTGAAGAATTCTGACTAGTTTAAGTTCTTGGGACTGTGTTGGTATCGATCATGTGAGATGGATGGGTGGTTAGGGCTTTTTAGAGGAGGGGCTAAAGTGATGATGTTGGAAGCAAATCGCAACAATAGGTCATTTCTTAACTTTTTTTCAGAGAGGGAGGTAGTTCTTGAAGCTTGATCATTTTTGTACAGGAGAGAAATGAGCTTGTCAATTGTTGATGTATTGTATCCAAGTCTGGGTATTTGGCTGGCAAGTAAAATCTCTAATACTCAGTTGCCATGGCAGTATTCTTAGAGAGTTTGGTGCTCCCATTATTTCTAATCATTTACCTGAGAATATTTGGAAAACAAGTTCTAGTGGTTACCAGGGATTTGTTTGCTCAAAAGGGGAGTCTTGGACTGGCAAGGTACAAGACAAGAGTGTGACCCTTATGAGACTCTTAGTGGGAGAAATATGGGTTTTGTCTGTCTATTTAGGGCTTTTGATGTAAATCTCTTGAAGAGCATATAGTTGTAGATTGAGCGAAGAAAACATGGAGATCCACTTTGGGCTCCTAAGTGAAAAGTTTTCATTTAGTATATTTTGTTTTACTTCCTCATGGAGGAGCAGGTGATTCATGTCCTTCAGAATGACAGCTTGAAATATGGTGATTCGGATTTTTTCTGTGAAATATTTTCACTTGAGGTGGATTATTGAAGAACAGATGTTGCTAATAATATCTAGGTGAGGATGGTTGGTCCTTTGAATATGTAGTGTAATAGTTTATTATAGAGGCTGGGGGACTTATGTTGTGGTCTTTTACAATGCAAAGTTATCCAAGTTAGGGGGCCATATATAGGTTTCTGGCTGAGCTGCATCTTGCCAGTAAAAAGGGATTTTTTTAAAGGTTTCCTGCCTTTTGTGATGGGAAAATAAGCCTTTCAAAATGTTCATTGACAATTGAATGGCTTGTTTGGCGATGAATGGTGAAGGGGATGTTGGTGAGGGATGTCTTCAAGAGCAATATTTAGCTCCTTGTTGTGGTTGTATTGGGGACTATGATGTATGGCTGCATAGATCAGATGGATGAGTTCCATTTGGGTTTAATGATGAAAGTTATGCAGTGTTTCATGTCTATCATGCATTTACGAACTGCATTTATTCAGGTTTTGCTTGTATGGGCTTGACCGAGTTCCAATCAATATTTTGGGTCACATGACATAGGCAATTTGCCTGGGCCAGGGATAATGGAGCAATACCCATTGACGACTATGATAAGGAATTTGGGCCAGAAGATTGTTAAAAGGAAGGACTGTGCTGAGTCCAGCTCTTTTGCTTTGGATCTAGCAGGCATGCCTTTAATAGAAGCTATCTAGGCCAATTTTTGATAACACCTCGATTTCACAACCATTTGTTAACTCTCGTACCTCTGGTGTTGGAAGTGAATAGGAGGACCTCTTGTTTCAACCTAAGTCGTGCAAGTGATCTAAAGTTGATTCTGTTAGCATTGTCAGAGCATGGAGATGTTTTTTCTTGGAAGGATCCTTCCCCTGAGTGGAGGAGGAGCTCATAATTGGAAGCGTGAAAATAGTCTTAAATAGGAATTATACACCTGATAAACCTGTAAACTATTTACTTCACATTTGGACTCTCCCCTTGTACTCATTCTATTCCCTCATTCCTGTCCTCTTTTTAGTTTACTTTTGTGAATGATGTTTCTTGTGGTGGAAGGTTGGGAGGACCTACTTTTTCAATCTGGGTAACTTTGTGCAGGTGATGGCCAATTTGATATAGTTGGTGCTAATTCTATCAGGAGCAGGGAAGCTAGGGTGAGTGGAAGTATGATCAATCCAATGGTGCTGTGGCGATGGTTGAAATTTAACGTTTTGTCTTCGAATGGTGAGAGTTACATTTTGGATGGTGTGGATGGATAAGTTAATAGAGGGTTTTTGCACAATGGATGATGGGATGTGTGCTTAGTGTGTTGCAAGGTTTTGAATATGCTTATAGAGGTGATCAATTGAATTGAACTTGTTAATATGGCACTGCTAGCCGAGGTTCTTTTTTTGAAAATAATTGGAGGATGAGATATATTTCTTTGGGAGGGCTTTGTTTTGATTTACTTGTTTTTTGTGGACAATGGCATTCAGACAAGAATGTGACATCTGATATTATATCAGGAAAGAAAATGGAGCTTAGTAAATTTATGCATGTTTCGTAGCCATTGACAGCGACACAGGGAAGACATCCGGTACTTTATACGAATTATAGGAAATTTTTGAAGCTTAATTGGATATGATAAATAACTTGAATGGGAATGAAAGAGAAGCACGGGGAGAAAGAAGCATAGAGGGCCTGAATTAAGTCTATCATGAAGATGTATGTTCTTTCTTGGAATATGAGGGGTTGAGTAACGAAGGCAGGACAGCCTTCCATTTGTTTTGACTTGGAATCTTGGGAATCTGATAATATAATCTTGCAGGAAAGTAAACTGGAGCTGCACTCAGATTGTTACTGCAGGATGTATAGGCAAATGGGGTGACTGACTTCCATTGCTTAGCTAGAGTGGGCCAGTGCTTACAGTTTTGGCACCGAAATTTCATTTTTTTTTGGAGTTGGTGATGCATTTCCCAGGTGGAAAATCGCTGATTTGTGTTTTTGTCGATTTTTGGCGGTGTGCCGAGCGAAATGGGATGAAATTGGCGAAACAGGGGAGTGAAACGAAAATGAAAATTTCTCAAAATTTTCATTGGCGATTTGTGGCGGTGTCGGCAAAATTTTGCCAAAATAAAATAAAATAAAAATTCTAGTTTTTGCCTTTTTTGACTTTTCCAGCGTTTCAGCAGCACGCATGCGGCATGCTGGCGGAATTTCGTTTTGTGTGATGGGTGGCACACCCATCGGCACTGAAACAGTAAACCTTGGAGTGGGCACAATGGGGTGATAATGGGGATTGGAGATGCAAGGTGTAACCTAAATTCTTTTAACAGAGCAGAAATTTTTTTCACTCTCATAGACATAGAAATAATGCCAAACCACATAAATATTTGTGCAGTTAGTTTTTATTCTTTCTATTGATTGCAATTCATATGCACATCAATAATTTTGACCAATAACTGATATTAGTGCAGGATTGTTTGTAGCGATGGTGCTGAATGCTTGACTGCTAATATGGAGTATTTTTCTGGGATTGGGAATTTTGGACTTCATAGTGAAGGGTGAAAGATCTGTTAGTGCAGCAGGTTTGTTGAAGGCTTCGTTCAGGAAGCTGAAGAAACTAGAGAGAATGACTGATAATGAATGGGAATAAGTGAGATGAGGGTTGCGAGTATGATTTCTTTTCTCCTTGTAGATGAGGTTCTGTACCACGTCATGGATAGTGCATATACTCTTCTTTTGAGAGACTCCATTCAAGTTTTCCACTTGGTTGGTTGTTGTTAATTCCATAATGCCTTGTCCAGCCAGTGGAAAAAGAAGTATCTGAATTATTTGCTTGAATAATATAATGCCTTCTCTGTAGCTTTTTTGCTGAATAATTTTGAATTCTGTCTCAAACTTTAGTTTTATGTCTCATAAGTTACCCTGGCAAAATTGGAAAAAAGGTCAGAGAGAATTAAGTAATTTCTTCATGACCTTACTGTTCTATCACATTTCAGTACATTTGGACGCTTAGTTCTGTGTTTCTCAGGAGCCAGAAAGAAGTGAATCATCCATGATCTCACTAGTGCAGCACTTTGACTTTAACTCCAACCAAAGAAGACCAATGATTGCATTTTTTGTCCCTCGTTTAGGAATCCAAATGTAGGAGTGTGACTCATTTTATCAGTAAGAGTATATAAGAATTTTGTCTAATGTAACGGGTTAGGGTTGTAAGTGGGGATCAGAGATATAAGTTGTAATTCTATTCGTTTTGAAAATGGTGGAAGATCTTCTTCTTTCCTGTGAATTTTTTACCATGTGAATTTACGTGCAAGTCTTTTATCTTTCTATTGTTTTCACATTTTCATTGCTACAGTTTATGATCAACACCAAAAGATGAGACTAGGGTAGCAGATGAGAAAATCTTATGTAACTGGCTATTGAAGAAACATGCCAGAGTTTGTCATAAAATGGCGAAATAATTGTACAGTTCTTGTAGATTATTATTATATAAAGAATCAAATTATATGACTTGCTGGAGATGGGGCTCCTGTTATTATAGGTGGTAGTTGGTGCTGATGCTATGGAAATGTTTCTTGTCACTGCTTTAGATGTGAATCGCTTAATTTGCTTTCTTTTAAATTATAATAAACAGGTATAAGCGGAAAAGCACCAAAGAATTGTATAAAATGCTACACAAGTGCAATGAGCAACTTCAACAGTTTAGCCATGTAAATAAGAAAGCACTTGACCAGTATATCAATTTCACAGAGCAACGAGAAGAACTCCAAAATAGACAAGCTGAATTAGATGCAGGTGATGAGGTATTACCTTTGCTATTATTCTCATCACCCAGTCCTCTCAAAAGTGGATTTTGAATTAATAGCTATGAGCTTCTTATGTGAACACGGTCTCTGTGAGTTTGACTTCTATGTATTTATACAGAAAATTAGAGAACTTATCTCAGTGTTAGATCAACGGAAAGACGAATCAATTGAACGTACATTCAAGGGTGTTGCAAGGCACTTCCGAGAAGTATTCTCTGAGCTTGTTCAAGGTGGCCACGGCTTCTTGGTTATGATGAAAAAAAAGGTTCTCTCCACTTCCATTTGACAATTTTATCATCTTATACTGTGAGCTCATCTGTTTTTTATTTTGTAAAAATGTAATTGTTTTTTCTCTTGAAATCTATGGTCTTAAAAAGTTCATTTATCTGTTTTTACATACTTCGTATTTTGTGGTTTGATGTTAGATGATTGCATATAACTAATTTGCAGCAATTATGTTTGCTTCTTTCTCCTATTCTTAAACTAATTCATCTTCAATAAATTTGCTTTTCATTGATTTTGCTATGTGTCTCAGCAAATAGGGTATTTATACTTTCATAGATGATGACATGAGCAATGTATGCTTCAGTTAATTATGTCAAATGACTAAAAATTGTATATTGTGGGGGTAATGGAGGTGGAAGCAAAGTTACATGGTTAATCATTGATACCAGCTTGAGTATTAGAATTTATAAGGGGTATGGAGTGTGAGATTCGGGCAATCCAAGAAATTATGATCTGTGAACATGACAATCATTTGAATCTTATTAGAGAAATTAATTTTATTCAGAGAATATATTGAATTAAGCAATAGTATTTCTTATGAATCGCTTCATATACATGTAAACACAGGCTTAATGAGCTCATAATATTATGTTATACTCTTAGAAATGGATCGATGCTCTGTTGAATATTTATTGGTATTGTGAAATTGAATAAAAAGAATTCTATTTGTTGGACTTGAATCCCTTGATTGTTTGATAAATGCTGAAGACAGATACAGCATCCATTTAGAAGCATCCATGCAAGCAGGATGATTTCAGTTTTCTATTTTGGGTAGGTAGTAAGAATTATATTAATTGAATAGCAGAAACAGCCCGGATTACAAAACCTGTACACCAAGAGTGTACAATAAAAGAAGAGGAACAGAGCCACTACAAATCCATAAAATCCTCACACATTAACACTTCTTGAAGGTGCATTCCATAACAAGATTCCATTATTTATGCCCAATAAAGGATTAGGCTGAGAGAATACTGAAATAAGGCTCTTGGGGATCTTGATTTGTTTTTAAAAATTCTCTTGTTCCTTTCTTTCCATACTGACTATAGGATTGCCGCCGGTGTCAACCTCCACAACACCTCATGACGAGAGGTCCCTTTACCGTTGTTCCAAGAATAAAGAACCTGTTTTACATCTTTAGGTTGAATCCATTTTACTCCAAATCTTGATAAGAAATCATTCCAGATTTCATTCGTCACCCTACAACGAACTAGCAAGTGATTCACTGTTTCCAATTGTGATTTGCATAAGACATATTAGGTAGCTGCCACCCGATTTTCATGAGATTATCAATTGTTAGTATCTTCTCCAATGCAGCTGTCCACATGAAAACCCCAACTTTAGGTGGTAGGAGAGGTTGCCAAAGCATACTCCATAAATTAAAACTGGTTCTTTGCTCACTTAACTGGAGATAGAGACTTTTAAAACTCACCAGCTTTGCCCTACTCCATTTCGTACTATCTTGATCATTGCTGTGCTCACTGATACTCCCCAAGAGTTGGGCAAGGGATTGTAACTCCCAATCAAACATACTCCTTCTAAAGATACCTCCCACTCCTTGAAAATACTAATCTGCAATGCATGAATGAGGAGATGAAGAAATGTTGTATAGGTCTAGAAGTGTGTCTTTGAGAGGAACTTTCTCACACCAAGGGTCTTGCCAAATCTTATCCAGTCTCCCTTTCCCAAATGAAATCTTCAACCAGGTTGAAGCATATGAGAAAATCTACATATAGGCCTCCATAAACTACAACCGATGTGGCCATTCACTCGAGTTGGTATTCAAGTAGCAGGATGATTTCACTTTAGAACGGGTAAACATAATTTTCGTTTTGGATTCATATCATCTGTTGTTGAGCTTGTGAAAGTGCTTGACTGTAGCCTACAACTGCTTGCCATGTAAGCAAGCAGCTATCTCTCTTCATTCTCTATCATTCACTGAAATCTAGAAATTTTTTTTTTCCATTTTTCTATTGCAGCTGCTTGTTGATGTAACAAGAAGTTGTAGGCTACTTTCGAGCACTATTTACAGGCTCAACAGCAGATGATCTGAATCCTTTCTTTTTTTATTTATTTATTTGCAAGCACATTGGTTATAATTTACAAATGAGATCTTTTGTGAGGATGGTAAACATCTTACCTTAGTGTTATTAACTGTGACTATTTGTGTAGTGATTTTCTGTTTGAAATCTCATTTCTCTGGCCTAGAAGCCCCAGTTAATAATATTTGTATCAGTAAACATATCTAGCTATCAATAATGTTATTTGCAGATGGCTTAGTCTTGATAGGTCACACTAGAGAAGAGGTAAATGTTAAGTTAGAATTGTAGAAATGTACTTTAGAATCAAAGGACTTTAAAATAAGTCGTGCGGTGACTAAATTTATGAAATGGCCTTTTGATATATAAATAAAAATTTAACAAATGAAACAATTAGAATTGACAATCAAGATATCCCTTTAAGCAATGAATTCAAATGTCTTGGATCAGTGTTACAAAAGGATGACGAAATTGATGAAGATGTAGCACATATGATTAGATTTGGTTGGCTTAAGTGGACTTCAAGGATACTACGTGATAAGCGTGTTCCAATAAATTAAAGGGTAAGTTTTATAAAACAACAATTAGACCAGCTATGTTGTATGATGCAGATTATTGGGTGCAAAGAAACAACATGTTCAAAAGTTGAGTGTTGCTGAGATGAGAATGCTAAAATGCAGATGTGGAAAAACTAGAAAGGACAAAGTAAGAATGAAGATATTCGAAAACGGTTAGGGATAGCTTATATTAGAGATAAATTGAGGAGAGTAGGTTAAGGTGATTTGGATATATAAAGTAGAGACCTAGAGATATTGGGAGTACTTGTCTTCGATAGTCTGGAGAAAGTGCCTGAAACACCAGTAAGAAAGGCCTACTATAGCATGCCAGAAACAGGGAGTTGAGGTGCTTAGACCTATACCCCGAAATGCTCCCAGCATAGGAGCCAGCCAATGGTTCCATTCTTGTTGTTGCTGGAGGTACACATCCCTCTTCTCGGTGTAGAGCGATATATGAGAAATAGATGCTTAGCCTGAAATGTCCACACTCATGAGGAGGTGTGGGAGGAAGGGCCTGAAAGATCAAGAGGAAGACCTAAAAAGACATGGATAGAGTTAATAAGACAAGACTTGCAAAAACATAAATTAACTAAAGATATGATTTTTGATAGAACGGGATGAAGAGACAAGATTTGCGTTGCCGATTTCATTTTGGTGGGAACTGGTTTTTGATGACGATGACGATGACGATGACGTGATCTAATACAGACTGGGTTTCCTCTATGGCTTTATTGGTTATCTTGAACATCTTTTTAACTTGTTCTCTGCTATATCTGCTGGAGGATTTGCATTAATATTTCACAAAGTGCATGAAGTTTGTGTGAGATTGCAGTTTCATTGCTCTTCTGGAGTGTTTTTGCCAAACTTCATCTTCATTTCTTGAAGTGTAATATTCGTGGTTTATGGTTGATTTCTACAGGATGGTGATCATGGAGATGATGATCAAGATGACGAGGATGCTCCTCGTGAAGCAGACCCAGAGGGGAGGGTTGAGAAATACATCGGTGTTAAAGTGAAGGTCATTATCTTACTGCCAAGGTGTTCATTTTCTCTTTTAATTGCGATAAGTGGTATATGTATTGGCATCTATTGTATCAGGTCTCTTTTACTGGCCAAGGAGAGACACAGTCGATGAAGCAACTGTCTGGTGGTCAGAAAACTGTTGTGGCCTTGGCACTGATCTTTGCCATACAGCGATGTGATCCTGCTCCCTTCTATCTTTTTGATGAGATTGATGCAGCATTGGACCCCCAGTACAGGACTGCTGTGGGAAGTATCCTATTTACCATCTATTATTTGTCTGTATGTCCATGGTATCTTTATATTCATAAACGATATAGCTGTACATGTTTATATGTACACCTGTGTGCCCACATCTGCATACATACCCTTGGCTACCATAACCGAAATATGCCATTTTTATATTGATCTATGCATGTAATGCCACTCTTCAAAGGGATGCAGTCTTGGAACTCATGCTTCCTGGTGGCTTTTAATGTCTCTGTTAGAAAGGCATACAAGTTGCTGGATACTTGCCTAGACTTCTATCTTTTCCGTTGTTTGCTTAAGCATTAAATAATATTTACATTTTTTGCTTTAGCTTTAAATCTTATCATACATGGAAATTTGATTATTTGTTATCTAGCACAGCAATCCTTAATCAGATGTTCTGTAGATATGATTCGCCGCCTGACGGACATGGCAAATACGCAGTTTATAACCACAACATTTCGTCCAGAGCTTGTGAAAGTTGCTGATAAAATATATGGAGTAACGCATAAAAATAGGGTCAGCCGTGTTAATGTTGTTTCCAAGGAAGAGGCCCTGGATTTCATCGAGCATGACCAAGCACAGAATACTGATTAAGGTTAGCATCCTGTAATCTAAACCATACTATTGCAGTTAAAACTTTTGGTTTTTCTTATTTCGTGGATGGGTGCAGCTTTTTGTGATTAGGTGCCAGAGTCCCATGGAGCGTAAATATACTGGAATAGCTCTTGGATTTGGGTGGTGAGGCATATGTTCTCTCATTAGAGGTGTTGATGCTATCACTATGTTCTTATGCTAGCACCAGGTGCTGGGAGTTCACAGAAAAGAATAAGACTTACAGGGTCTGGTACGGAATGGGCCTTGGATTTCTTTAGATTGGGTTCTCCATCTTTTCTCATATTTTGTACAAATGTAATAGTTTCTTACCATTGCCCTTGCCTACTGTTATGTATATAACTGAATGAAATTCTGCTCTGGTTAGTGGAAATATGACCTAGTCTGACGGACTCTATCGATTGTACTTTGGGATAAGTTGGAGCTGGTGGCTAGGTAATGTATTTCGTGCAGGAACAGACAACCTGAGAAATCTAACAATCAGTTTTCATGTAAGGCAAAGGTGTAATGGATTGTTTCTGTAGAACATGTATCCGCAAGAAATCATTAAAGCAATCCTTGGCCGGCAAATCTTGAAGCTGTGGGGTTGTTATGTACGGAATTTGAACTCATGTTTTTTTCACCCACTTGCTGTAGCCTCCCTCCTTGCTGCTGCTGTTTACGAAGCTTGTATTCTTCAATCAGTTCTATGCTAGGGGAATAAGATTTTAAAGAAGATCATTGACACCTCTCTCTAACCTATGTGAAGGGTTGTCTCGTTATGGTTGCTGTTTACTGTCCCTACATTTCCTCCGCTTGGTTCTATTGCTTAATTAACAACGATCCCAAATAGGAGAGGCCAATAGAGGCACTTCTGCAATCAATTTTATAGTAACGTCATTGAACCAGAAGCAGAATTAACACATAATGCTGAAGTTGTTGGTTGTCTAACCTTCATCCCTTTTTTTTTTTTGGGTATGAAATGGCATTCATAACTTCTGACCATTTTGAAGAAACCAGGTGCTTATCATCCAAAAATGACCCACTTCAAAAGGTAACCATGCAATAGATTCTCAGCGTTTCAAAGCGGTCACCGATAGTAAATTATGAACCCAAAAATTATACATGTAACAAACACATACTTGATCGTCATGGTAGATTGATTCCTTGCTTCCTCATACCATCTCTTTCAAATAAAGGAAGGAGAAACAGGTCGCCCATTGGATCAACATGAATTAATTTGATGCTCAAATTGAACCCAACTTACAACCCCAATACGGCATTATTTCAAATCCTTACCATCAACTGCACTTTTACGGACAGTTCAAAATTCACCACGGACAACCTTTTACGTACCGTCACTTCAAGATTTCGAATCCAGTACCAAGTAAAAAAATAATAACCGGGCCTCTCAATTCACTGAAGAGGACAGCAGAATAATGATAGATACAACTCCATGATACTACCGGTCCAAAACTAGTTTGTGAATTGTCACTTCTTCGCTTGAGCAATAAACTTTGTAAGAACATAGCAGTCTGGTGGTGTGATATTTGTGTAGTAGTTCTGGATGGTGTCAGTGATTTCAAAGCCGAATTTCTTATAGAAGTTGATAGCATCTTCATTATTCGTCTGAACGTGCAAGTAAACCTCTGTAATGTTCTGCTTGGAGGAGAGATCAAGAATATGATTCAGCAGCTTGCTACCTGCATGAAACCCAGAGTTAGAAACTAGTTCAACATAACAGGGATTCGATTGTCCAAGCCATTTCTGCTGTGCATGGAAGACCACCAATTTGACTCAGAAAAAAAAAATTGTTTATAAGCATTCATTTATTTGTAATTTTGTATAGTTCAAATGATTCAGTTGTACAAGTACCATTTGATCAGGCTCCAGCAAAGATGGTGCAAATCAACAAGTACATTGATTTAATTCTATGAACTAGGTGATCTTGAATAAGGGAACTTGAGCAAAAAGGAAATAATTTGTGTACTCACCAATTCCTAGCCCACGATATGGTGCCAAAACACCGAGCGTCATGATGTAAACACGAACAGTGCCACCTTCCTTCTTCTCAAGGCGGCATGCAATAGAACCGACACAAATATCACTATAGTAGGCTGGTAAAAAAGAAAAATGTTTTAAGGAACCGTATTAACGGCATATAAAATGGATAATAAACTACATAAAGAAAAATCATAAAAGTTACAAATATCTTAAAGAAATTGTGGTCTCTTTTGAAAAGGAAGATTTCAACAATTTCTGTGCAATTTAAAAACCTAGTGCAACCCCCAGCTGTCTTTTCTTTATTATATGAAAATTCTAAATTTTTTCTCACCTTACGTATACTGGTATAATCTCGACTTCCACTAACTCTTGTTCCCTCACCAGCTTTACATTGTCCTTGAAACTCCACGAACCAGCAGAATACCAATTAATACAGTTAATAAGAGTTGAAAAATCACCCACTACAATCAAATTATTAAAACCCAAATAATAAAGCTACCAGCCCTGCCCTTGCAGCAAAGCCTTCACCTATTAGGTGCAAGAAGATACACAAAATAGATCCTTTCTCATATCTAAAAACTTCAACTGCACCTTATCATTGAAGGACCAGCCATCAAAGTTTAACCATATAAGGCTGGGCTTTGGAACCTCCTGCACCACCTGAAGTGATTTGCTAATGGACTACAAAAGACCTTAGTCCTCCAACCATTCTAAAAGTAGTAGGCATCTCTTTAAACTCCTTGATCCATGAGACTCAACAGGTAGTGAGAAACATAATTTTGTCCACTTCACTGATTCTTGCTTTCTTGTCTTAAAAAGTTATTTTGCTTCACTCACCCCAAATATCACACAAGATAGCATGACAGAGAAATTGTTTTTCACTTCATTGATGCTTGCTTTCTTGTCTCAAAAGATTAGGTTGTTTCACTCACACCAGATATCACACAAAATAGCATGACGGAGAACTCTATATATCCTCCTTTTGCTTTCATGCCTGAATCTGTCAAACTATATTGCTTTACCATAAATACTAAACCATATCAAAAAGCCAAAGAGACATCAATAATATCCAGAAATAAAGACTGAATTGGTCTTGCCGACTTACTATATGTCATGCATATATGTCATGCACTTTTGTTGGAAAAGCCAAATAGTTTATTCTCCTTTAGAGAATATCTTGCACATTAATCTTTTTCCAGACCAAAGTAAAAGGGTCCCGACTATAAAAGGACTATGGGTTTCCAAATTCTATGACAAGGAAAAGATCCAAGGGTCTAGATTCCCATATATTTTTTTGAAAAGAATTGAGACAAGAAGATGCTTTCAAGAATCTAAAAACCAGATTTTATCATTAGAGCAGTCAGGATCCATGAAAGCACCATTCAGGGTCTCAACTAATCCACCAATTCGATCTACATATAAGAAACATAGTCCATTCTTAAGGTAAGATTCCAAGAAAAGCTCTGGTCTGAGAAGGAAAGAACAACCACCACCACTGCATAATCATACTTGGAAAGGAAAACTTTTACAAATGAAGATTTGGCAGAGTGAAAAGTACTCTAGCTCCGCCATGAATCCTTCCAGAACTTGATTCTTTTACCATCTCTTACTACAGCTCGAATATTAGAAAAAAAATAAGGAAACAGGTTAGGGATTTGTTTCCAAAGGTCTTATTTTTTATGTTCAAATCCTATTCATCATTATTCAACCCAAACATGCTTTTAATGACCAAAAACCACAAGCTGTTTTCATCTTCCATAAAGATTGTTTCCAAAGCTGTTTTCATTTGACTAAATGATCCTTCTTAGCATCTCCACTCTTCTATAAACATTTATTCTGTATCTTTTCTAACTTCTTGACTATACCAAAAATTGAATTTAAAAAAAAAAAAAACCACCAAATTTGAATGAAACGATCTGATCAAAAGCTTCTTATAGCAAAAGAAATGTAATACCTTTTCCACCTAGAAATTCCATCTCGAAAGTATCTTGCCAACCATTAAAGCTCTGGATCCAAAAATCCAATAATTCTGATCATCTCGAAAGTATCTTGCCACATTTTCTATCCTCACTCCCAATCCATCGACTAGGTCCAACACCTTTGCCTTCTAAAAAAATCTGCTACAAGCATCCCAACCTCACAGGCCTTTAAGGAGTTTTTGGTAAATGTGGTGAAAAATTTGAATAATAACTCTACCCTTCATCAAACTAATGCCAAGGAAATATGGAGCAAGGCATATTAAGGATTTTTGTCCCATCAGTTTGGTGGAAGCATCTACAAGACTATTGCAAAGAAAATTTCCATCTACCATGTGAGGTGCAAGGAATGATTGTTTCTCTAAATCAATGTGTTATTGTGGAAGAAATTAATTGGATGGAGTTACAATTCCCAATGAAGTGATGAATGAAAGGAGAATAAGAAAAGTGCCATTGATTTGCAAACTTGATTTTGAACCCATGAGATAGTAAATTGGAATTTTTTAGACACATATAGGACATTTAAAGATTTTTTTTTTGTGGTACATAAAAGTTGAATTAAGGGGTGAATTAATATTGTAAATTGTTATATATTAATAAATTGTGTATCAAAAGGCTTCTAGGGAATTAAAACCAACAAAATTAGGGATGTATTTAACAGTTCCACAATAAAAGCCAGGTAATTGGAGTTGGAAAAGCTAAAATCAAACTATCTCACCTTCAAGTTTCACCTGAATCAAGAATATTTATCTCTATTAAAACTCTTGATACACAATAAGTATCAATTGATACAGTATAAAATTATTTTTACACTACTATATTGTAAGATATTTAAAACCGTGATGTGAGTTAGATAAAGCATCATGACAACGCTACAGGAATAGATGAACTGGTGCAAAACCAGGAGATGATGGTGATGGAAATTGTGATTGTGGTATAGGTAGTAACAGTGCTTGTGGTTGTGGTGGAACTAGTAGACATTGGCTCTATTACAGTTTCCTGTAAGTAATAATGATGATTGACACAGAAAAACCTAAGCTTTTAAGGTTTGGGCTTAATCGTATAGGAGCTATGAAGGGAAGCAGATTTAAGGATAAGAAATAGGTACATAGGGATCCTGTTAATGGGATCTTGCTTCTTGATTGGAGTCATAGAAATCTTGTATCACGGTTACAGATGGATTCTAACGATTAACATATTGGAAGGAATCAAGACACAAAAAACTCGAAGAGCCATGATTTTCATTCATCTTCATGGCTGAACAATATGACATCAAATGGTATTCATTATCCCAAAGAAATACTTTATCATAATTTGAACTCTTTAATTTCACTCTTTTTTTTGGGGACAAACTATAACAAATTGAACTCTTAAGTTCAAAAGAATGAGTAACATATCTACTTGGGGGAAGAAAACAACACAAAAAAAAATGCTTTATTTCAACTAGTTGGAGTTAATGTTGGACAACCCACAAAAGGTTCTTTGGATGTCCCATGTTTCTGATATAAATACAGCAAATCCAAAAATAAGAAAGACATCATTTAAATCAATGTCGAACAGTGAAACCAAGATCCAATCTTACCAAGCTTAAAATGTGCAATTTTTTGATTGATCATTGGCTTTGTAGAAAATACAAAGAATACATCATAATATCAATCTACTATCATATTCAAAGTATATCAAATGCATACCCCAAAGTTTAAAAGCTACAACCAATAACAAAACTAAAACATGGCAATATTTCTGCTACGTGCCTAATCGTTTTATTATATGCCCCAAGACTTATGCAAACTTTTTCAGTTAAGCACTTAACATTTAGGATCGTAACATTCTAACACACTTCCTTAGCCAATGTATACTGCAGTTCACTCTATCAACATTCACGTGATGGTAGCCCTTTCCCTCTTGGCAGCTTCACTCATCTATCAACATTTAATAACTTAGTACCATGTCCATATATAATACAAAGGAATTTTAATCCAGTCTATACATTGCCTCCTCTGCAATTCAAATACAGGATGTGGTGCCCATGGTTTTTAATCTCGGCCGATACTGGTGCGTGCTGCAACCATTAAATACTGGTAGAAACCGGTTTTTATTGCAAATATTGGGAGTGATTCTACAGGTTTTTGTTGTAAATATTGGGAGTGCGTACTCTGATAAAACCTGTTATAAACCTAACTAATGTTCCAAAAGCCCCCAGGACTTGGGAGAATTACTTACCTAGGCACTTTAACATTTAGGATCGTCACAATTTCACTAAACAGAGAATGATGGACGCACACCAAATGGGTTAATACCGAATATCCCCGAGACCCATTAACCCTCTAAATTAAATCCTCCTTCCACAAAACCCTAACCCTAAAATCTAAAACAAGATCCATAAACAGCACCGGAACACAAGATAACGAATTTTAAAAGATTAAATATATATATATATATATAGTGTCCGGAAATATAACTATCAAAAGTATACTGAAACAAAATCCAGAAGAATGCATTCAAAGTTCAAAACCACAGAAAAAGGATTCAGACCTAGCTTTGTGAATTCTCCAGAAGCGAGGGCATCTGCGTAATATTTGTCATTATAGCGAACAGGGAACAGAGCCGTGTTCAGCTTCTTCAACTGCATCAAATTCTTATCTCTCACACTATCCAATGAGATGGGAACTTCACGACCAGCTACCATTGTTCCCGTTCTTTCTTCCTCGTGTAAAATCAATAACAAAAGAATAACGTGCTAAAACCCATAAAATTTTGAGAAAAATAAACAAGAAGAAGCAGAATACCAGAGATACATACCGAAAAGCCTAGAACACCGCCCTTGCTTCTGAAGCTGTACGGAATTGTCAGTAGAAAAGTTCCGGGGTTTGCAACGAACGCCGCTTGAAACCTAATTCGTTTTTTTTTTTTTTTCTTTTTTGGGTAATCGTAAACCTAATTGGCTAATTGGGTTTCCCACGCGAGCATGAAGTAAAAAGAAGTGATTGGCTTTGGAACAACTTTTACGAAGCGCTTCTTTGTTGGTTCATTCACATTCAAAAAAACTTTTCAGAAAAAAAATTTTGATTTTTTTTAAGTGAGATGCACCAATCACAACTGACAAGTGGCTGGTGCACGGGTGCACAATGAATCGGATGCAGATGATATCTGTGCACTTGTGCATTTGGAGAAAACCTTCGAAAGTTGCTTATAACGGCAATGCTTTTCAAGAAGCATATTATGATGAAGGAAGAAAAGTGGGGTTGATTTTTTCAAAACCCTATTTGCCTCGAGCAACTGGCATTGTTTTAAATTTAAGAGATTATTTCATTTCTGTCAAAGCATTGTAAAAAAATTCCCATCTTTATTTAGAACATTCTTATTATATAAATTTTCTCAATACAATTTATGGGCAATAACTTCGATTCAAAACCCGACTTTTACAGAGTCCTTCACATCGAAGCCTGAAGCTCTAGCAAACAGGCCCTTAAAAGTGCCAAAAATTAGGATTTTCTTGGCTTACATCTGCTCAAGATTTAAGAACCTTCCTTCAAGGATAAATTCAACTTCTGATCTCTGCAATGCTGTCCACTTTGTCCCAGAAGATCAGATAATGAATGTAAGAAGTAAAATCTAAAACGAAGAAACAAAATGTGCTTAAATTGATGAACATGACTATCTAATAATATAAATGTACAAATATGTACACATTTTGGGTTTAAAAAACTCACGAGAAAAATAAAATACAGAAATAAAGTAATATGAAAGCTCTGACACGTCAAAAACACCCAAGAGAAGGGATTACCTGGGTCTCTATTGAGGAAAATATAAAAAGAAAGGAAAAAGAAATAAAAACAAAGTAGGTGGGTTATGGTTCTTGCAAGCTCTGTTGATGATCAGATGATGAAGACATTAGCCTGGAAATGAAGGGCGATAAAGCTGCAAGTAATGCCTTTGGGCACTCTTCGTGGGGTAGATGGCCACACCCAGAAATTGCAACTAATCTCTGCAGGAAATTCAAATTTGAACAAAGAGTGGATTAATCAATCAGAACATCTCTTTTAATTTCTTTTAGTAAGTATAATTTCCTATAATCAAGCAAGAAGATATAATCTAGAAAACCAAAGAAGAGAACCATCTATGCACGTAACAGCATAATGGTATCAGTTGAGGGCTATTATCCAAGAGAATCCTCTAAAATATTGGAGATTCAAAGATTGAAGGCCAGATACTGAAGCTTAGGGTCAAATTATAATAGGATGAGTGTTAAAGAAAAAGAAAAAGAAACACCCCCCAACACCACCACCATCTCCATCTTTAATTTTTAGAAGCGCTATGTCTAATATCCTACAAAATCAATTAGTTTCAGCTTGTTTAATTCCATTACATGCCATAATGGACTAACATATTAATGGGCTATTTCTTGATTTAGTTGCAACATAATAGAAAATTGATGGAATTTAGAACTGGTTATGGTAGAATACTTACAGAATTTACAAGTTTTGAGGCCATGGCTTGAGCAGATTTTAAGGAGACAAGGGCATCCTCAGCACCCATGACAACCAAAATGGGAAGATCTTCGACTGCTTTCAGCAACGATGATGCATTTTGTAATGAGAGAATCGTTTCAAATGATAGTCTACCTATTTCACGAAGCGATTCATCCCAACCTTTGACGCATAGTGGTGCCTGATTGCATAAGAAAGTCAGGTGCCTTGCCTTTATGCAATGCATGCTTCATAAGCTTCAATATAAAGAGCAAATTATATAAATATCCAAAATTGATATTTATAAAATTGTTCAGGATGGTGCCATGTATTTAACAACTTGAATAATATAAAATTGGTACAACTTGATAATAAAATAGCCAATTTCCAGTCTTCTATATGAAAAAGATCCATATTTTGTCACTATCTCATCAAGATGAGCTCTTATTTCAATCTTCATATGAGTCTAGGCAATGAAGGGTGATGAAGTACTATAACTGAAATAGCCATAAAGATTTCTCCTAGATTAATGACATTAATATTGCATTCTTATTACCATCAGGGATGGTAGTTCATTCTTCTATTTAACTTTTAGACCATATTCAACTCTTCGAATCTAAAGCTCAAATTCTGGAAACATGATCATGTAAGTTCAAAATGCAATCAGAAGACCCACTAACATTGACCAGGCCTTTCATTAGTTTGGGCAGACACGTCAGTATTTCTGGTGGAACACCTTAAGTCATTGAATATTTATTAAACACTGAATGTATATTGTAGCTTCTCATGTCATTGGACATGGACACACGGACCATTCATGCAAAGGAAAAAGAAGTTCTTCTAACAAAAATAACAATGTTTAAAGAAGACGTCAATGGGAAAGCAAGAGGATAGTCTGGTAATGATTGATAGAGGATTTTGAGCTTCACCCAAAATATTTTTATATGTAATAAATGTTCATCAAAGTGGTGGGAAATATAGAACATACCTTGTAGACACTTAAAACTTCTGTTGTTAGCTTGGTAGCGTCAAACCATGCACGTCGATTAACTACTTGAGTAATTTCTGTTCGCAGAAGAGGACGAACCAAATGCTTCTTGCTCAGGGATGTACGTAGGAGAATCCTGGCAAAGGCAGGGACAACTTCTCTTGTCAAGCTCATACTTAACAGTACCACCCCCTTGATCTCAACCTATAAGATGCACAAAAAGAATAAGAGCATAAATTATTCAGAAAGTAGAACATAATGTCCAAGTATTTGAATAATAATTAAAGGCTGACAAGCTAGAAGTTGAATTGAATTCTAATCTTTCTACAAACATCGTGGTTCTAAAATTTCAAGAAGCTCAAAATGATGCATTATACTCATGCCATCTCCTGTTTCAACTGAAAGAAGCTAGCATCACATTGACCAGGAGTGTCAACGATTGATTGGCCAGTCCAAACAAAACTTGTTTCTAAATATAATTCAGCATCTCAAATGTTCTTATCTGATAAAGTAAAACCATTTCATGACGTCAACAACATCACAAACAATTTTTCTAATCATCCAAAAGAATGTGATAGATCAGATAGTAATTTAACAGCCCCTCAACAAATAGTCTTTTTTTCCTCTTTCAGGATTAACTTGGGCAGATAATCCTGCGTTTGCATATGTTCCTATATGTTTACTCAGTTGTGTCATAGGCTGCTGTCAATCAGCATTGCCGCCAAATTTAATCCAAATTCCTAAAACCATTCAAATAAGAAAAAGTATCAAATAGCCTTATTATTTTTCTACTTTGATTTCCTGTTTATGTTGTCGCCTTGTTGGTAAGCGTTCACTCCACAAGATCCAATCATTGAAAAAAAAAACAGTAATCAATCAAGGACTAAATAGTAAATTATTGATGGAGCTCAAAATTTAAAATATTAATGTGCAAAACTAAGATAGTTAAAACTAATGAAAAAGAAATTAGAAAGAACAAAGGAAAAGATAAATATAACTTAATCCTTGGGCACTTTGAGGGCATAATTCCAGAAATCATATAGTAACAATAGCTGTCTAGGTGTAGTATAAAGCAAAGCAGGTGTACTCACATTGGCAGAATTTCCAGATTGCTGTACTCTTTGTGCAGCCTTCAAAGCAAGTAGGCCCCCATCATCATGACCAACAAGTACTACTGAAGAAAATCCCAACTCAGAGCAGAATGAAAGGAGCAGATCAACCTGATAACATCACAATCAACAACTTAAAACTTCAGAAGAATGATTATGTCTCATTATGGTACCAGAAAGAAAAGAACAAGATCAAATGAAGAAAAAAGAGAAACATCACCTTAGCAGCTACACAAAGAGACTTAAAGAGTGTAGTCAAAGCATCATATAGGCATCACCTAGGCAACTCTTCCCCTAGACAAACACCTAGCACTTTCATGATAAGGCCAAGGGGCCTTCAAAACTAACTAAGGGCTTACACGCACTAAGTGGTTGACAATGTCACCTATATATATGTGTGTGCGCACACACACACACATAGAGCAGCATCTTTGGATAGCTCCACTTCACATGTAGTATTAACCAATCCTAGGTCATATAAAAAGTCCGAGACCAAAATAAATTTCCATGTGGCATAAAGGGCCCACCTCAAACTAAAGTTGTTCTGTATACAAATTTAAGAAATATTAAAAAAATTGTTCAGCCATTGTACATGTGATAAAAGCATATAATTAGACCAAGAGGGAAGTAGACAAATCACCTGAGTATCAAGCTTATATGGATTAGGCAATTGCTTCTCCTCCCAATCCTTCATGCATGGCCTAGAAGTTAATCCCCAGCCAGGCCGATCAAAAGCAACAACTGTGCAACCCACCTGTTGTGCCAGGACACACATCACATGTCTCCATGAGAAGACACCTCCTCCAAAACCATGCACTAAAATGATGCCAAACTTCCCACTTTTCTGTATATCTCCCTTCGTATAGTTTAACAGATTCTTTTCACCATCATCATCATGTAGACTCAAAATGGGGATGCTTTCAGATGGAAAAAGAGGTGAAGGTGCAGAAACATCTAATAGTGGAGCACATAAAGATGATCTGTCAAATTGGTTACTAATGCTCCTTTGGAGATGATGCTGGGTTTTAGATAAAACATTTTGAGGTGGCCTGTCAAGTTTAAACTTTCCTGTGGTAGTTCTTGGCAAGCTGCAACCAGTGTTGGATTTCAGAAAGGTAGGGGAGGCTAAAAACCAATGAGGTGACTCTGAGTGGCTAAGCTTGTAATGAAAAGTAAGCCCTTGGAAGGTGATGAATAAGCTGTCAATATCTGCAAGTAGCCTGATTGGGAGTTTCCCTTCATCATGAGCTGTGCCTATAGGCTTCCACCTTGTTTCACTGTCACTTTTTGGGGTTCTAGCTACAGAGGGTGTGGGGGAGCGTGGAACCTTTTGGTAGCCAGAGAACACATTCTTGCAAGAGAGAACCTGTAATTTAAAGATGACAAATAGTAAGGAAACAAAAGAAAAAATCTGTGAAAGTCTGTAGGAACTCCAAAAGTAGATGAATTAAAAAAATAAAAAAACAAATTTAAAATGACCTTGAAGTGCTAGTTGAAAACTGGTTTCATAATTATGTGAGAAACTATAATCCAACATGACCTTGGCTCTGTAAGCAACACTGATCTGTCACGTTACGGTTGCAATATGCCTCATATGGTTACTACAGAGAAACACAATTCTCAAGAAGCAAATCTTGTCACAAATTTAGAGTTTATGGTGCTTAAAAATCTTTTCAATGGAGAATATGCAATCACTAGGCAACAAACTCTACCTGAACTTTTATAGGTATCAACAAAGACTACATGAGGCAACAGACCGAAGACAGAGTCATCACAGCGTATCTCACACGTTGGATGTATAGAGTTATGCAATATAACGGCACAGTAAATGCAAAGAAAATTGTCATCATGTCTAGACATAGGCATGGCAAAAGCTGATGTCAATCTCCATATATCGACATGTTATATTGGATAGCTAGGGCCAAAAGAGAATGGTATGGGATAATAAAAACATAAGAAAATGCAAAGAAATGGCCATCATGCCCACACATGGGGGTGGCAAAAACTGAATCAACCCATCCATCCATCTGGTAGAAGCAAAAGATGTAAAACATTATATGATAACCCTCCTATATAGTAATATTGGTCAATAACTAATAAAAAGAAAATAAAATATAGTAATTATTTAATTAAGTGATTAGGCAGGCTGGTTTTGATTCAGGTGCTTCTATTTGGTTTGAATGAGTTATTCCCAGGCCATGTAAATAGTGAGTCATTGTTGTGTAGATGTCTTTATTGTGCCACCAACCCTTTGTCACCCTACTTTGACATACTTACAATACATATATCCAAATGGAAATTGATTAACGGAAAGCATATAAGTTCTCAAATCAACAGGCCAAAAGTTCTTTTGCATAGAGTAAGTTTATTTGAACAAAAAGACTGACATATTGCGAAAAACAAGAAAATAGAACCTTTCAAACTTACTGCTTCTGGATCAACTCTATGAAATATGAGTTTCCTTCGTGCTCTGCGGCTTGTTCTGGAAGCAACCACAATATGGCCAAGAGCAAAGACAACCGAAGACAGAAATAAAACTGGCATTCCCCATGACTTCTTCAAATGGAATTTATGCCTCCTTGCCAGGGAAGATGAAGCTTCATCCTTGATTCCAGCATTTTCGATGAAAATGGAAGCCTTGACCAAAAGAACAATAATTGAAACAAATGAGCAGAGTGATACTGTTCCGAAATAAGGGCCATGTGAGAGTCCTGGGCCATCACACAAAGAATAAGCACCTGCAACCAGGAAGCTGAGATGAGCATAAATAGGAAATTGAAAGGACACCAAAGCGCCGTTAAATTAATTATCCGGTACAAACAAGACTTTTACATGCAAGGCCAGTTGGTTTTTGTTCCTTCCGTATAATTTCAGACAGATAGAATATATTTTGTAAGGAGAGAGAAATTAAAAACTGATAATGACAAATGATTTAATTAATATGATAAAATGGTAATTTCATGAGGATAATTTTATCATTGGCAATAGACAAACTATGAAGACAATACATAGAGGATATAGTCTCTATAACAAAATAGATAATAAGCAAAAGAAAAAAAAAACACTTGATCCAGCTCTTCTCCCTTTCACATGCACACACAAGAATTATGTATTTTCAACCTATTCTGGGCAGTTGTTTTAACTTCAGGGGAAGAGAATCGTCCAGTAGTGATGACATAACCCTTTAGCTTATTTTGTACCCAGAAGGGGGATTGGGGAATGGATTCAATTGCTTTAGAGGATTCATTTTTAACTATTTCATAGCTTAAATTATTCGAACCTGTTTCTTTTTCCTTTCGTGAAAGCACCACACAAAATGAAAAATTCACGGATAAAACTTCTGATAAAAGCCCTAGTAGTTTTCTTTCTAAAACTTGAGAACGCAAGGAAAAGCGTGAATCATGCTTTCCTGTTAATCAGTGAAACAGACCATGTAATCGATTTTCCCTGTCTTCAAATTCATAAAGGAAGCTTTTAAGCAACGAGTTCAACCTTCGGAAACAGCAAAGAAAATTACCGAGATACATTTAGAAAATTGAACAAGATTCCTTAGGCGAGGAGAAAAGCAAAAAGTAGAAATAATTAGAATTTTCAACGGCTATCCGGAAAACCAGCAAACCTTTCAGATTATTCGAGAACAGAAAAGGAAAATCAAAAAGCGCGAAGAGATAGAAAAAGAGAGATAGAAGAAGAGCAGAGAGATGAACAGCATACACATGATTACAAGAGATCTGATGACAGAAACAAGAGGAATATCCGTCAACGAAGTCCTGAAATCGTATCTCCGCAAATGCTCTTTAAAACTGTAACATCCCACGCAAGTAAAGGTTGAAATCAACACACAAGGCAACAACACATCTCCCATGGCGACGAGAACAGGCAAAGACATAACCAGAAGCGACGCCACCATCGTCAACATAAAAAAAACCATTCGAACAAATCTCCGTATTCTCTCAAGATTCCCCTTCCCCCCGGCCATATCCCCAACCTCCGCCTAACACCACAAGAGAAGAAACAGATTCGTAATTCGTTCCGTAATCCCCTCCTTTAATCGATCACATGATCCTCGTTCTCACATCAGGACTCAAGAAGGGTTCCAATATATTCGACAATCGAGAACGAGATGAAACCTCATGCAACTCCATGACAAGAGCACCGCTTACACTTCCCGGCAGAATTCCCGTCATTGCAGTGCCAGTAGGACCATTTCCATCAGTAATACAAAATAATGTCTTAAATCCTCGAAGCCGCCACTATTAAGATTCAAAAGGCCGCTGACATCAAACCACAGATAGAAAGACAGAGACAGAGAGAAAATCGATTATCTCCCTTCGTTCTTTTTTCTTTCTCGTGTTGTTTCGAAAGCAGAGGAGACTGGTTTTTTGATCGGAGCTCTGTTTCCGAGCGTTTCCCTCTCGTTTCCCTCTCGTTTATTCTCATTAGGGAGGCTGGACTTAATGGTACGTGGCAATAGTATTACACGTGGCAAGATACCCACTTAACATGCTTTGTTTTTAGTTTCAAAATTGTATTGGGTGCACGTGTTACCTACCTGGCAGTGCTTTTATTTATTTTTGTTTTTGAAATTAGAGTAGAGGGTTAGTGTTGTATTTGGAATTTGAAATTTCAGACGAGGGAATTCGGAGATGTGACCGTTAGGCAGAGGAGATCGTGGTCGGGACTAAAAAAGTAGAGTGAAATTGACGGATGACAGCTCGGATCCAGGTGAGATGAACGTCTGACGGCAGGGGACCAACACGCAGAAATCCAGGTTGAAATCGTCTGCTCCAACTTACCAGCGAGAGACCATTTCTTACCTGCAGCATCTAACGTAATTGCAGGATCTGCCTCAGGTAACCTGCGGCAGACGATTTCATCACGACTTCCTGTCAGGAGAGTCGGAGTTGTATTTATTGGAGTCTCGAACTTCTCGTGAATCCACGAGGAAGCAGAAGTCACTGGTGCTGCGGTGCATTGGAACATGAGTTTACAAGTTTGCAATTTTCATATGTAACTTAAAAAGAAGTTTTGGTTAAATGAAAATTTTGTCCTAATAGTCTTTTAAAATATGTTTCATTTCCTTCAAAATTTATAAATATTTAAGTATTGCGCTGCACTTCTGCGAAATGAGTTTTGAAAATCTTAAAACTGGCGTAGAGGTGGTTCTTCTTTTCAATATATTTTTTAAAACTCATTTGGGGAAAATACATTCCTGAAAATAAAACCAAACGCAAGTTTCATTAATGAAATTCATTCCAAGATGTGGAAAAAAAGATCCCCAAATGACCTGTTTTTGGATTCTCATTTTCAATTTTGTAATTTTACAGTGATAAACTTGTAATTTTTATAAACCCCAAAGGTATGTGTGGAATATTCCCTAAGACAATCTTTTTGTGACAAGGATAAAATTGTCTTTCATGCTGGTGATTGGTTGATAAAGTTGTCTACCAATGCTTAGATATCCTTCTAAATATTTATCTAAGAATTTATATATATATTCGATATCATAATTCAATGGTCATACATAACCTACCACACTAGCCGTTATATATGACAATTTGAAATTTAAAAAGGCTTACCTCCATAAAGTTCTCTCCCGCATTAGCTGTCATGATGTTCACTTGCATGAACTGGGGCATTACATGCGCTCATGTAATAGATTTATTTAATCTACTTGCCCATAAGAGCTCATTGACCTCAATGGGTTCAATCTCATCTTCCATGAAACAGAAATAGACCTGCGAAATTCCAGAAAGAATGAAAACCACATGCAGTGCATATAAGAAAATGAAATGGAGAAACTGAATATTATTACACTGTAATATAAAGAAGTGGTCAATGAAGAAAACAATATATGTACATAACCTACGACACAATCTTTCAGAGAACCATGTTCTCACAATTCCTTCTTGGACATTGTAATAGGTACAACCTGGAGTTCCATTGATGTAACTTTTACTAGTGCTTCTTTCAGAAACCATTTTGCAGCTTTGTATCTCTCTTTAGATAGAGAACCTTCCTCAACAAGTTTAATGGAGTCTGCACAGAGGTCACTAAAGCATTTGGCAATGAATTTAAAACCACCATCTTGTGCACTAGTATGATCTGCATCAGATACTTCCATGCTCTTTGCATGTCTAGTCCAGCGTTTTAATATGTAACGAGATGGGATCTCGTACATGCTCACCGCAAAGAGGACCACCATTGCATGCCTACACAAGTAACCCTTGAACTCAAACAGACGGCAGATACAAGATATTTGAGTTTCAGAAGCGTTCCACATAACAGTATACTCTCTGGTGCCTCTTTTTCCATTTGGCTTCATAACCAATTCCTTCACCACATACACTGAATTTGTCCCTTCTTGCTGAATATTAATATGTACAGCAGTACATGAAGGAATTTGTAAAATCTCATCTTGGAACTTCTTGAAGATTTCCAGTGTGTATATAGATGCCATTTGGGCTTCATATGGTGACCCTGTCTTCAAATGGGGGATTTTATGGTATGTTTCACAGTCTGCTCTCTCTTCATCGCCACATTTCTTTTGAAGATTCAAGTCATACTGATCCACAAATTCCTTTAAACTGGTCTTTCGATTCACATGATCATCGAAAAAGGACTTCACGCTCTCACCTCGCTGGGAAATAGACATCCCTGCAAAAAATGTGTCTTTCAAGTACACTGGTACCCATTGTGCCCGATCTTGAAAGAGCATTTGAAGCCATTCATGGTTTGTGAGTTCATAAGCATCAATCAACTTATTCCATCGTCTTTCAAATTCATCAGCCATCACTGAATCATATATACATTTGTCAAACTTATATACAAAATTCGCATTTGCTTTGTATAAATTACCCAGTATCACATGAACTCTTCTCATAATAAGCCACAAGCAAATGCGATGACGGGTTTCTGGAAATGCTTCTGCAACTGCTACTTTTATAGCCTTGTCTTGGTCAGTAATTATGGCTTTTGGGTGCACTCCCAGCATTGCTGTAAGCCACGTTCTGAATACCCAAAGAAAGGATGCCTTGGTTGCATCAGTGACTAGGGCGCATCCAAACAACACGTACTGCCCATGATGGTTAACTCCTACAAAAGATACAAGCCTCATGTCATAATTATTTGTTAAGAATGTCGTGTCAAAAGTGACAACATCACCAAAGTGAGCATAAGCCATCTTAGACTTGGTATCAACCCAAAAAACATTTCTCAGACGCTGTTCCTCATCTAATTCCATAGCATAAAAGAATCCAGGATTCGCAACTTGTGCATGCACAAAATACTCACATATAGTCTGTGCATCTCTAGGTGACAGGAAATCTCGTTGTTCTTTATCAACAAAACTTCTAGCATCTTTATCCATGTTGTAACTGTTCCTGACTCCATCAGCTTGTTTACCTGCTGTTGACATTATCTTGGAAACTTTCAGTGATCTTGTAACATTATTTTCAAGTTTACTTCTGTTCTTTTGGGACTGGATTAGGGGGTTGAGTTCATGGTTGTGTTCCTTGACAAGGTTTATTGTAACCCATTTTCCATTCCCAATTCTCTTTACCTTCATCATGGCCTTGCAATCTAACCTTGTATTGGGTCTCGGATTGTCTGTTTCAACTCTAGTCCTTTTCAAACCTTCTCTTGAGCACACATAAGTTCTACCAATCACTTCATTGTTCATTCTTGAACGGCGAATGAATCTCTTCCGAATGCCAAAGCCTAAACGCTCAGCATATTCATTGTAGAACGAGTAAGTTGCTTGTTCTGAGTCAAACTCCATACCAATATAGGGGTCAACATTTCCATCTTCAAGTGTGGTGGACTCCCTTGCAGCATATCTTTCTTCCACTTCATCTGTACTAGAGCAAGGGCCAACATCTTCAATTGTCACAACATCCTTGATTTTATAATCCTCTATTCTGGTACTTTCAGTTATGCAAGGTTCAATATCCATTGCTATGTGACAATCATAACTCTGGAATTACAAAAACTTTTGGATTGCCTGGGATGTATACCATTAGTGGCAGCAAATCAAAGTTTCCTATCAAAATCCATAATCATGATTCAGCAACAGCAACAAAAAAGCCTAATCACAGCTTGTTGGGATGGACAAAACAAATACAATTCAACTAATTTATTACATTAAGGAAAAAAAAATTCTCCTCCATTAAATTATATGCCTTTCGTTCTTTTCTAACAGATTTCTACTAGATCTTCTTCTACCTTCTCCTTACTCTTCTTGACTCTAACCTGAACTTGGTCTGGTATACTATATTAAACTAACTTACACTTAAGTAATATGAATGTAAAAAATAAGAGATTTTACATATCCGTTAAGTTCGGTACTTCCATATTACCCACAAAAAAAAACTTATAAGAGATTTTACATATATGTTAAGCCTGGTATTTCCATAACACAATATATATATAAAGAAAAAACAACCAAGACATGAAAATGGTGTGCATTCATTTTGACCTCATTAAACTAGGTGCCATGTCTAAACTGAACCTAATTTGGGTGAAAAGAAGGGTCTGTATAACTTGTCTTGAACCTTCTTGGACCTTCTCATCGATGCAGCCATATGTCCCTGTTTAACATGCCAAAACTATCTTTAAAGGGAAAAAAGATGCACGATAGTCATTTCTAATCATAAATTGAGACCTCTGCGGCAAAATCATACTTATCCATTTGCATTAACCACATAACTTTAAGAATTCAAGAAATCTAGATGCCTATTTTCCACTGATGCTGCGGTCATGTGCGACTTCCTTTCTGCTCTCAAGCTATAATTATCGTTACAAAGTACTTGATACAAGCTCTACCATTGTGTAAAACAATTCCAGCCCGTTTAGATTGCTACCTACAAGCATCATCCTCAAATTTAAATGATTTTGCTCAGACAAGCCCATAAGGAAACTGGGGTGGCCTGTTGGGTTCTTCATAGCCACAATGAGCCTATGCTTGCAACCATATTTGGGAAACCCGCCTAAAGGCCAAGCTTAAAGACAGATCCTCCATTTGAATTTATATTCGAAATGCCAAACTGGTTGGTTAAGTGCCTGCACATTAGGATGATTTCATTTCCACTTGATGGCATATATTTTCCTCTAGCCACAAAAATTTGGAACCTATTGTGAACTATTCCTTCTCTTTGAGAGGATATCCGAGCTATTGATTTTTTAGAGGAATGTGGACCAGGTAACAGCCTGGGTTCAGATGGGATTGGAGATTTCTATAGCTGGAAAAAGGTAAAGAATGAAGGAGGAAAGTTTCTATCAGTATTGATGGCATGGAAGAAAGATCAAATAGAGAGCACCCCTCCTATAATTAAGCATAGAAAGGCGGATATTTGGAAGTAATGGGCCAATCAGAACATCTTTAAGGGAGTTTAAGAGGGAAACCAACTCCGCCATATGAACCAGTCTAAAATCTCAACTCATAGGCAGATTTTAGGCCAGACCTGCCAAGGAATAGAAGTGAAAATATACCACCAGGGTGGCCTTGAAAAACTAACCGATTAGGCTTCAAGGACCAACAGAAGGTGTAAAAGCTACAATAAAAAAATACTAAAGTGTAGCCTTTTTAATTGTTTATCATAAGTAGCTGACAAATGGACTTTTAACTCTGGACTTCCGTCCAATAATTTTATGGGAAAATTTCAAAAACGACCGTGTTTTAGAAACTTAATACAAAAAAGAATGTTGAAAAGTCTTTCCTACCGAACCCACCAACTTTTTAAAAAAATTTACAAAGTGGTCCACTGATACAATTGTAGTAATCGTAGGATACCATCTTATGCTTTGTGATTGTTCAATGACAAACTATTAGTATCCCTCGATTAATAGAATTGTATCCCACACGAATATAAATTGTATCCATTGATTCATAGGATTGTATCCTATGACATCGATTAATCAAAATTTAAAGCCTCGATGAACATTTTGATTTCAATAAAATTCATCGATTAATCGGAAATATTAACAATCAACGGTCTATGTTTCATCGAAAATTGTGCCACTAGGTGAGTCAAAGGATGAAAGTGAGATTAATCAAATTACTTGTGATTAATGGGGATGCATGAGATTAATCGAAAGTTGTTGATACCGGTACACAGGTGATACCGGTATCACCTGTATACCGCTAACACGTGTATAGATCGTTAATATTTCCCATTAATTGATGAATTTTATTGAAATCGAAATGTTCATCGAGGTTTTAAATTTCGATTAATCGATGTCATGGGATACAATCCTATGAATCAGTGGATACAATTTATATTCGTGTGGGATACAATTCTATTAATCGAGGGATACTAATAGTTTATCGTTGAACAATCACGAAGCATAAGATGGTATCCTACGATTACTACAATTGTATTCGTGGACCACTTTGTAAATTTTTTTAAAAAGTTGGTGGGTTCGGTAGGAAAGACTTTTCAACGTTCTTTTTTGTATTAAGTTTCTAAAACACGGTCGTTTTTTGAAATTTTCCCTGTAAATACCATATAACATTTTATGAACTGTGAAGTTAATCACTTAAAGGGTACTTAAGTAATCCAAAATATATTCAAGAGAACACTAAAATGTAACTAGAAACCACACTCAATAGTCAATACTATCAACTATTAAGCTTGTGGCCATAATTCCTTGGAAACTTCAAGAGTTCTATTCGTCCCCACTGTCTGTGTAAGAGATACACCAAATAAAAGGCATAACTAAAGTTTGGCTAATTTGTAGTTTTCCATCTAAAGACATGCCACCCGGTCTTCTGTTCAGGTTGGAAACATTATTAGTTTTACTTCATTTTGATATCTAAAAATTTTAAAAAGTTTCTTGACTCGGCAAGTAAAAAGTAATCCATGAAGTTGACTCTCCAGATGGATTGAGATTGAAACAGTGATCATAAGTGGTTTGTTATGAAGATATCTTTACACACTGAAACAGGTGACTGATAAAAATAAATGCAACTCCACACGCACAAATCTGATCCTTACAGAGATTCCAAAACAGTAAAAATAAAAATAAAATCCAACTCCTTTAAGACATCTCATCAAACAGGGATCAGGAAATTCCAGTACAAAATCACAAGAAAGTTAAATTCTCTATTCATGCCTACGCAGCCTGAATCATATTTGAACGAAATTCGATCAGGACCAGAAGATGAGTACGCTTCTAGCTAATTATATAACGCTTTTTATATCGAACTACAAAGCATTTGGAAAATGTGTCAGATAAATGACAATTTACCTCAACAAACGAGTTTCAAGGATGACAATTCCAACGATGATAGAATCGACACGAATCCGAAGTCGTGGAAACTATGGCGGTGGGATATCCAATTCCGTGCCCTATATTCACAGAATCACTTATCAGTGTGAGCCGCAGGGGAAAGCAGAATATGTACAGATAGGAAGACGCCATGTGAGATTAAGATCGATCTAGAATTTTCGACTGGAAGGCGCCATTAGAGGAGAGCCAAAGACAAACCTAGCTTTCTGCAACTAGTTCAGAGGGGAATTGAGGAGCTAGAAAGAGGAAAGTGGAGTGACGGTGGATAAGATGCAAACCATTTTGGTGCAACGCATCTCTTATAAGATAAGTGGCTTTGTTGCCTGCCTTGTTTGGCATCGTTGAAATTTTAGGGCTGATAGGTGGGTTGCACCAAATGCGACAATTTACGAACAAGAGGGTGCAGCAGCGCAGCTTCGGGTCATTATAGGTCTAAAATGGTTGGTCCGACCCAAAACCGACTTTGGGCCATGTTGGCTTGGCTTTGTATCCTAACCCTGGCCACTTAGTATTGAATATTTGAGGCCGTATTTGAATATGGGATTTTTTTGTAAAACGCAAATCAATATGTGTTGCAAAAGCCCGGTCAAGCTAAATTGTATTAAGATCATGTTAAGCTCACTGTCCTGGTGCAAAACTTCACGCATGAGGAAAGAGGTAAAAGCTGGGAGAATAGTTTTGTAACTGATTATTAGGTTTTTAAAAAATTGAGGCAGTTTTGACTATTGTATCCTTTTATTAATGAATCTTCACAATGATGTGTAAGGGTTATTTTAGAAACTTGTGCATTTTGGTTGGCACGATTTCCAAGGGGTGCCTCGGGTTATATATAGTATAGATCTATGTTATCATATAAAGCTGACCCTGTTTTCTGCCTAACATTAATTTTATATCGAAAGCGTCCTCCAATTCGTTTGAAATTAACTCTTATACCCAGGTTTGTTAATGCCATGTGTATTGTCATAACTAATTGCCCGCTTCTTTTTTTTGTTACGCGCATTCCCCTAGTAAAACTTGAAACAAACTAATGCTTAGCTGTGATTTTTTATAAAACTTACATCAAACTCATCATCAATTCAGTCACCCTAGTTCAAGAATAATATTGTGATTCAAAAAGATGACCTAAAAGCTTAGTTCAACATAATATGTTCTTGGATCAAACAAATCCTCAATGATTACTTGTAAATATATTAATTAAATATGTGGCATTGGTTAAAATACTTGTTTGTTAAATCATGGAAGTTATAAAGAAGATTAGGACCATCCTTGAATGGGTCTCATTCATGAGAATCTCCACATATAATATTAGAGTAACTTTACAACAATACCCTTAAAGATTATTTAGAGGTGCATGCAAAATACATATATTTTTAGTGTATTTTACTTATGCATTATTTTTTCATAAAACATATATAATCATTATACCCTTGAATAACAATCAGGTGCCTACTCTGTTATACCCATTTAGAGTTCCGAGAGTAGGGTCACAACATATATTAGGAGAAATTGGTTTTTAGTGTTATTTTTTCAAAATAATTCAAATTCAATAGACTAATTCTTGAAAATTGGGAATTAATGATATTTTTCAAATAATTGAGATTCAATGTCATTTTATTTTTAATAGAGACTTTCTTCCAACATTAATGCCCTCAAAAGACTTGGAAAACCTTTTCACTCATTTAGGTACAAGTGGGTTTGCAAGTCTTTTTGAGGGTATTTTTTGGATGAAATTCTTCATCAATAGTAAAATGATATTAAATCCCAATTATTTGAATAAATTATCACTAATTCCTAATTTTCAAGAATTGGAGACTAAATCTGAATTATTTTGAAAAATATCACTAAAAACCAATTTTGCCATATATATATATGGATTTTATAAAAAAAAATTCTAAAATCCATATATATATATATATCTGGCAAAATTGGTTTTTAGAATTTGTAAAAGCAATTAAGCTTCAAGTACTAGCTTGATCCTTGAACTGGTACTATAGTTGGTACTGCTATAGTACCGGTTAATACCAACTTTGGAATCGGCCGAGTTTAAATAAAAATGGTCTCAACTACCTGTCCCATCCCTACCTAGCACTTCAGGTGCCATTTAAAAAAATACAGGAACTTTATTTGGCTACAAGACCATAACCCCATAAGGATAATATCCCAAACCTATCCCTCCAAGACCACAAACATACATAAGGACCACACCTTATTACAAGGCCTTACAAGGCCCAAGCAAGAACCACTGGTGGTGGCTTCCTTAGTCAGCAAAATGAATTCCAAACTGTCATTTGATTTGCCACCTGGCTAACACTTGATCACAACATGAATCAGTGGAATTGTGTCTGTCACACCCTTTAAGCATCATTCCACACTCCTCTCGTGCCTTGCCTACGCCAGAAAAGTCCAACACTTCTCTCCCTATATAAAACCCTTATGGTCTCTCAGTCTCACCACCTCAACTTCACTCGAAACCACTCCCAAGTCCATACTACATTTTGTCCCATTTCATCTCAGTTAGCAAAATGCTTAGAATGTCGTTGATGATCAGTTTAAGCTCATGTAAGAGGTGCAGTGATGGGTACGACAACGACGACGGTGATAACGGATATGATTGTGCCCTGGCGGCGTTAATGCATGGCGACCGCATCGACAGTGATGAGTACCATGTTTATACACCTGCCGATGGTGATGACGATGACGATGATGGTTATGACTACGCTCCAGCTGCATGAAAGGGTGGAATTAATGCAGTATTCATACGCTTATGGTAGAGAGACTTGAAGCTCGGTCAGATCCCAGATTTTGGAGACTTCAGTAACTCCAAATTTTGTAGCTTACGAGCTAATTGTCTGTCTTTTTTTTGGTAGTACGTCTAATTGTCTGTCTTCTCATGGGTAATGTGTTCCTGATGATAATTGCAAATAAATAAAACATTTCATGTTAAGGGTTTGTCTTGATAATTCGACGAAGACGAGGAAGAAGAATCAAAAGTTCTTTCTCTAACAGCATCTTTTGATTGATTAGTCTCCTTTCTTTAGATTATAAAAACAATATTTATGTTTTTTTCAAAAATTTCTAAAGTCATTTTATACAGGGATTATGAAAAAGGGTCACTTTTTACATATTTATAAAAACAGTCCACTAAGATGCCAAATTACTAAAAAAGGCCATTTTTTGTTGATAATTATAAAAAAATCCATCAAAATTAAATTATGAAGATAACTTTTTGTACATGGGACACAAACTTTTTATAAGGAACACAAGCGCATTCTGCGTGGGATATGAGCACATCATACGTACATGGGACACGAACGCATCTTACATGAAACACGAGCGCATACTTTGTGGGATATGAGCACATCATACGTGGACACAAGTGTACACGAGCGCATACTTTGTGGGATACGAGCGCATACTTTGTGGGATATGAGCACATCATACGTGGTCATAAGCGTGTTTTGGCTATAATAAAATGACACTATTTTTTTAATTATTTTTGAGAAGTGATTCTTTAGGTCAATTCCTTTTGAAAAATGGCCTGTTTCTGCAATTCTACATATTAGTGGACTGTTTTTATAAATATTTTAAAACAATTGATCTTTTTCATAATTTTTCCTTTTTATATATGGAGAAAAGTGAAGGGGGTTGAAAGCGCGAACAGATCAAGAGAATATGGTGTACTTGCTTCAAATATAAATCTTTGCATGTGATTGAGAATATTTGGTAGTTGCCTGGAGTCTAAACTTAAAATATAAAACAATAGAAAAGAAGTCGCATCGGTTAGTGTGTTTTGAGCAGGACCATCTTATCTCACTCATCAACATCGAATTGTTTTTTTTTTTTTGTTTAAATCTTTTTAATTATTGAAGCTGAGAAGGACTTTCAGATGAATTTTCGACTAGGGATTTAAATATGCTATGATTAATGCACCACATCACAGATACCATGTGCCCTTATTTAAGTGGATCTTTGCCCTTAATTAAAAACAATGTCCTACATTTCATGGCCTCTCCTGTTTGTGTGTGTTTGTGGGAATGAAATCGTCTGCGGCATGACCCTGTGCCAGACACTGCTGGGAGCATCTCACGGCCCTGGTTTTTCACATTTTTTAATGTGAAAATGAGCCTGAGCCAGACACTGCTACGAGTGTCTCACGGTCCTGGTTTTTCACATTTCTTAATGCGCAAACATCTTTTCACATTGAAAAAACAAGGGCTATAAGATACTCCACACAGAAGCATCTCACGCTCACAGCAGTGTCATGATTTCACTCTGTGTTTGTGAGAGGGCGAGAGAGTGAGAGAAACTATAATAAAAGTATATTGATGTAATGGAATTTACAAGTGATACAAAGATCAGTTATAAAAAAACAAAGCCAAAATAACTAAATCAGCCAAAACACCATATATGAGACCACAGAAAAGTATATATAATCACAAGTACATCAAATAATAGGTATACTTGGGATGTAAACTCCAAACGTAACAAATGTCTTTGTTGAGGGGAGTGTTCTTCACCTTTTCCTTCAAAGTTTTGGAGATTAAATCTGGTGTCCCATGACTATCAGTTGAACCAGCACTTCATGTGGAGTGAAATTGCTTTGAGAGGCTGGGTTTATTAGTTCCATTCATGTCTTTTTAGGTCTTTTTCTTGATCTCTTAAACCCTTCAATATGCATCAATCCTCTTACACCTTCTTACAAGTGCATCTTTTGGGCTCTGCTTTATAATATGTCCAAACTACATTAACCCTAATCTCTTCAAATTTATCCTTAATGTAAACTATGCCTAACCATTTTTGAATATCTTCATTTCATATTTTAACTTGTAGTATAGAGATGTAGTAATAGCTATATAAGATAGCTACAAATACGTATACTAGAAATATTTCAAAAAAATAAAATAAAATAACAGAGCATAATATATGCGTACATGAATGCAAAGAGAACCAAAAGAAAGTTCACTTGCAAAACTGTTTTGAAGAGAGACTTGATGAACAATTACAACAGCTATCACTGACCCTCTCTAGTCTCAACAACTTCTTCAGTGGAAATTGACATCAGCTTATATAGACTCCAAAACTTTGTTGGAGCAACAGTGGAAGATCACCCATGGATACTTGTCAAACATACATGTACACAAAGCCAATAATATGTGGACTAGACTAGAGTGCTTGTACCAGTCAGTAAAATGTCTTTCCTAATTCATAAATCCTTCAAAGTAAAACCCTCTCTGGCTCTCTCTCTCTCTCTCTCTCAACAGTTAAAATTCAACAAAGCATGTCCACATTCCTATCACAGAAAGTCTTCAATCACCCACTCCTTTTACTAATCTATCCCCACCAACCCACCCCCCTCTCTCTCTCTCTCTCAACAGTTAAATTCAACAAAGCATGTCCACATTCTCTCTCTCTCTCTCTCTCTCAACACTTAAAATTCAACAAAGCATGTCCACATTCTCTCTCTCTCTCTCTCTCAACACTTAAAATTCAACAAAGCATGTCCACATTCCTATGACAGAAAGTCTTAAATCACCCACTCCTTTTACTACTCTATCCCCAAGACAAAATGTAAGATCTTTCATAATTGGGTGACCATTCAGATTTGCCAAGTGGAAAGCATGTAGATTCCACTTGGCACATCTTTCTCGTGCTACATCTCGGGGTTGATAAGCTTTACACACCCCTGAAGCACTCCACTGCACTCTCCCCACATGGTTATCTTAAGCCAGAGTGCGCCAACATTTTCTTTTACCTCTATATAAGCGTCTCTTAACTTCATCTTCCTCTCCAACTTCCGTCAAGCCATAAAAAAAAAAACCCTATTTGCGTTGTCTCTACATCCTACATTCCAAAAACCTTCTTTCTTGTTCTTCTATGGCTCCAGTTTCCATTATCAGAAAAAGGTGCAGCAAGCATGGTGACGGGGACGAAGATGAATATGGTCGTGGTGCAGACTCTGGTTACACACCAGTTGTATACGTTGAAGGTGACGGAGATGACGACGACGACGACGACGATGATGGTGACTATGCTCCAGCTGCATGAATGAATAGTTCTATAGTTGTCTTGCACCCTAGCTGCAATGGATTTTCTTGAAAAATGAAAGACTTTGTAGCTAAGAATGATGTCTAAGTTAGTATTAATTTTAGGGTTTTGGTTTTATGTTGCATATCTTTGTGAGATGGGTTTTAGACTTCTGTGTTTGGCGATCTAATCGAGTAGAAATTCTAAGTATGAGGTTTATGAAATATATATCAAACATATGAGAATGGGAGCCCAGAAGGTATTTTAGAAGACTATAGTAAGTCTCTTGTAATGTGATTCAGCGTTATATAATAATGGTTCCTATTTGAGATATAAATCATATAATAAGTCTCTTGTGATGTGATTCAGCGTTATATTATAGTGGTTCCTATTTAAGATATGGTTACCTCCATTAAAGCTTCTCTGTTGTAAGTTCTGTATATCAAGATTTCTTTATAAAGTTAAAACATAAGAAAGTTTAATGAAATGTTCCTGCTCATTTGCAAGCCGAACTCAAAAGCCCCATAGTTCAATCCAGTATTTTTTGATTCGTTGTACCTAAAAGCTATGTAACATGGACTTCGAACTAATTATTTGTCCTATCATTTTATGTGACAAAATGTTCTTAAACTTTAATAAGATGTTCCAACTGCTCGTAAACAAGTTCGGCTAGCTAGCTAAGTCCAATTGTTAAGCACCCAGTCTCTAGTTAGTGAAGGGTTTGTAGTGCTAGGGTTTGGTGCGCGTTTTCGATTTACAGTGGGTATCATCGATCGGCGACCAGGAAAATCGAAGGAATCTGGGGGAAATAATTGGGCTTGAAGATTTGTGGGTGTGTGCAGTGTATGGGTTCTGATGGAGTTCGGTACTTAAGAAGATGATGATGATGGTGATGGTGATGGCGAAGAGGCTAACGGCAAAAGATGGTATCTGCTCGGTCCTTGTTGGACTGGTGTCTGCCGGAACATTGCCTGTTCTCCTCTTGGCTTTTTTGTGCTATTCGTGAATGTTCTCCTTTGTTTTGACATCTTTTAGGGTGATGCTATGCATAGTTTGGAGGTCACACTGCCCAAGCTCGTGCTCACCGGTGATTTTGTGGCGATGGTCTTCAAGTCTGGCAAGCTCTTTTTGTTGGTTTTGAGGATGTGTGTTCTCAGTTGGCATGATGCTTTCCTATACCCTACTGCTTGTCTCTGCCCCTTTTGTGGGTCGTTGGTATCGTTCTTTCGATTACCACCCTTTATCCTGTAGTCTTTCCGGCTATACTGATGGTTCCCCTTTCATTGGGACCTTTAATCCGTTCATATACAGACCTTTTTTTAGGCTCTTCCGATGAGCTTTCATAGGTTGTCGTGACTCCGATCACTGGCCTAAATTTCCTTCGGGCAGTTACAGATGTTAAGGGTTATGGCAGGTCTCATGTTTTAATGGTTAATTGCATTTTTTTGGTCTGTTTTTGTTCAGTTTGTACTTATCTGGCTTCAGCCTTTGTTGTTTGTCCAGTTTGTGTGTATATGGTTGCAGCCTCTGTTGGTGTAATATTGTTCTTTTGGAATGCAATTGCCTAAGTCGGGAAAAAAAAAAAAGTTTGGCTAGCTCTTTCTCAGTAATTACACCAGTCAATTGAACCAACAAACACCATTGTTCGTAGAAGCTTTGAGTCCTATAGTAAGCCTCCTCTCAACGATTTTGGGGTTGGGCTTCAACTATATGCTTGTTTCGATTTACTTTCAAAAAATTGCAGTCAAAAATAAAAAGGCAAGAAGATATTTTTATAAGATTTTAAAGGAAAATAAAAATTTAGCATTACTGGCTCCATTTTTTTGGATGTAAAATCTAATACATAAAATGTTTTTAGGGTAAAATAGGGTTTTCCTAGTGTTTGTTTTAATGTAAATATAATTCCATGTAAAACCGTTTTCCTAAAAAATAGCCATTTTCTGGAAAATGACTTACCATCAAAGATCTCGTATGTCATTTTTCAAACAATGGATGGCACTCGAGAGAGCTAAGTATAGAGGAGAAAAAGGAAGAGGCACACTCTGCCTCCACGTCCTCGACTTCGCTTCTGCCGGTCATGGTTTTTTAGATCAGGATCGGGGACTGGACCAGTCGGCTCAATATACAAATTGTACCGGAACTAGTCAAACTGGCCAGTACCAGGCAATCCAAAAGAAAAATGAAAAACAAGGTTTTTTGTTATAGATTAGGCGGTACCGTTCTAGACTATTTATTTGGAACGGTATTGGCTGGCCCATAATCGGTCTAGTTCGGTTATGAAAAATTGATAAAAATGACAACAACCAAAAAAAAAAAAAAAGAAGAAGAAGAAGGGAAAATTCATTTATAATTGCGACAAACATAAGAAATTTAAAATTTTTCATTTTCAACTTTATTTTCCAATGTCCATCCAAACATTTGAAAAACTATAATTTTCCTGAAAAAATTTTCTGATGTAAAACATTTTCCAAAGGAAAATGTTTTACATCAAAACAAACAAAGCCTAAAAAAATTGTTTGGATATCAATATTTTGATGAATAAATGATTTTGTGTGAATATAACATCTCATGGAATGATAAGTAAATTTGGATGAATACACCATTTTATGGAATAATAAGGAAAGAGATGATAGAAACAAATAAATGATTTTGAATGTTACTTAATTTAAATGGAAAGAGTAGTATTGAGTTGGTATTTTTAGGTATCTTTATGTAAATTAACTTATATATTGGGTATAAAAGGATGTTCGATAGTTTAAGAATATTATAAGTACCATCTTTTATGCTAAAACTATACATATAAGTATTTTTTTTTTTAAAAAAAAAAAGAGAGGGTTAGCCTGGTGCAAGAGGCTCCCGCCACTGTGCAAGGTCTTGGGAGAGTCTGATGTAAATCTGTACATATAAGTATATATATTTATATTTGACAATGATATCCTTTGGTTTGGGCCATGCATATATATATTGAAATCAATGGAACATATTATTAAAAATGTGTATGGGCAATTATACTATATAGATATATATATGAACAATTTTCTTAGGTATGATGATGAGTGAATGAATAAGACTTACTCATATATGCAAGGGAATGATCTAATGTGATACACGGTAAAGGAGTGATGGACATGCACGGAGATAGTAACATTATGAACCTAATCCATGATGCCTAAGACAATGGCTAATTATGCAATGACCCTAGAGCCATGTGCCTTTGTGATTGTTGATAACTTCACAAGGGATTCTCAAATATTTTCTGTGTTGGAATACCTCAAGAGTCAGATCAACCCCAAAATTGAAATAGTTAGGGGCAATGGAGCCATTTGATGGAATGATCCCATAATATCTACATGGGTAGGATGGTTTGATCCATGCTGAATAATAAAAATGGAATCCTAGGCATTTGATCTTAACCATAAGTTGGATCACTTAAACAATACGCTTAACTATAACATCGGTTAGATTTGATAAGAGGGCTAACAATTATTTGTGTACTTTTTCATACACAGTCATGATTATTGCTTGCTTGTGTGATTTGTGTATATATAAATGTTTGCATGAATTGTATAAACTATTTGAATTGTTTGAATTTCCTAAATTACCTTAGTTATTTAATTTTTGAATTTGATTGAATTGATTTGCTTATTTTAATGATCCTCTCTTGTAATTTTTTCTTGTATTGCATGATCATTATAATTGTGATTTCTATGTATTGTATTACTTATTTTAGTATATTTATAAATACTAGTAAATATGCACGTGTGTTGCACGTGGAAATTTCATTTAGATTAAATGTAAAAAATAATAAGCAGACAAGGTGAAAGATAATGATGATAAAAAATGTATATCTATACTAATATATAAAGAGAACTGCCTGGATTCTAGCATGATAATCTATGCCCAAATAGCCCACAAGATTTTCCCTATTTTACCAATTTGTTATGCCACATCAGCTTAATTGAACCACATGTGATTTGGATTCTTGCTTTTAACAAGGTGTTATTCCTAAGTGGACAAACAATAAGGGGCTTCGTACTTTTTATAGTAGTAAAGATTTAAAACGATTATTATATTTAATATATTTTAGTGAAATCAATTTTATTTTAGAAATTTTTTTATAAGATTAATTTATATTTGATGTATATTTGATTTGATTCTAATTCTTTCTTAATTATCTTAAATGTGTTTTTATAATTTTAAAATAACAAATTTAATAATTAATAATATAACCTTTAATAATTATATTATATTCTTAAAAATTAGCTTGAAAATATGCGGCTTCATCGAAAGACACATAGTTTCACATTGCAATTTTTATTGTAAATTGTTGATTTTTGTTTTCTCATTCTAAAACATGGCGAGATTGTTATGTATGTTTGTCACACATTTTATATTTTGAATGATATTAATAAATTGTGAACGATCTTAACAAATTATTTACATGATTCAAACTTATAAATATATTACTTAAAATAATTGTTATTCCTATAACCTTCATCACCACCATTCCATATATGCCAATTTCTATTCTTGATCTATAATATGCTCATTGATGAAATAGGTAAATCTATTATCATCAATAAGTAAATAAAATTCTTGAAAAGTAATATTAAATATCTCTCAATTTAATTCTTGTTTAATTTTGTTTTTCTTTAATGAATTAGTCTAACTCTTATTTGATTTTATTTGATTTTTGTTTGCCTTTTATGTAGTAATAATTAATTGAGATACTAGAGTAAACTAAATGTTTAGTAATCACAAGGTAAATAATTTATTTTATTATATTTTAGTTACAGGGAAATAGAAAACTTATCAATAATATTATTATGGATCTTAATTAATAGTTATCTATATATTGATTTTGTTAAAGATATATAGCTAACCCTGAATTAACTTATTCAAAGTAATCTTAATTATAATCTATGTACTCATTGAATATACCATACACATTTCAATTAATATGCACATACTTTGCACATAATAGTTGTTAAAAAATAAAATGCTAATAGTATATTTGTCTTTCATGTTTCTTATTTAAATTGATAATTAAATTTAACAATAAATTGCTCTCAAGTTGCAGTATTACGGTAGTTAAAATAAATGACCATCAATAATATTTAAATATTAGGAATTGAATGCACATTCAACTCTATTGGAATGCACACACACGAAGGCACATGTACTCACACACACACGTACGCACACATATATGTATATATTAATTTATTAATTTATTTGTTTTACGTTAAAATTCTTTTAATTTAATATTATTTTAGAGTATTGATTAAAATATTTTTTTAAATATTCTTATTTTATTCCATTAGAATTCTTTCAGGCAAGTATAAGTACTTTTAAATTAAATTTTCTAGAACAAGGGGTATGTACAAAATTATTATTATTATTATTATCAATAATTTAGGTTTATATTATTTAATAAAAAATCTTTTAGATAAATATAATTATGGTTTATATAACTAGTTGGATTTTATTAGCCTCACGCAAATAACAAAAAAGTTAATTTTGAAATTAAATATTTTACTTGAAATTCTTTTAGATAAATCATATATATAAAAGTAGAGTCTTCAAACCCCATACTCTCTCTCCTCCACGTGGACATCTTCTTCTTTCTCCAATGGCACTTTTGGGACCCACATCAAAATAATTTATTTAAAATAAAAATTTCTTAAAATATATATATTACCTCCACTTAGATATAGCCCTTTCTCCAATGTTATCTTTAACTAAATTAAAATTATATGATTAATCCTTATCTTTTCAGAGTCCTAGAAACTCATAACTATCTTTAACTAAAACCACATTCTCTCTCCTCCCTTTCTTTCTCCAATGGCCCTTTTAGACCCCACATTAAAATAATTTATAATAGCTTTTACTATGAAATTGTTAAATTTATTGTTATTGCTATAAGCTTTAATTATCTTAAACCTAAATCCATTATCTTTATTTGATATTATCTTCCAATTAATTAAAATATCATCTATTTTAGAAAATTAATTTTGCTTAAATTGGAAATTGGTTTTTAGTGATGCTTGTTTATAATAATTGAGAACGATATATATCATTTTATTGTTCATGGAGGAGTTTTTCTAAAAATACCCTCACTTCTTAACTTGATTAAAAGATAATAATGAGAAAATTTTTGGAAGACACATCCTTTGTAAATAGTAAAATGACACTCATTTTCAATTATTTTAAAAAGTATCACTGTTTTAAAATTACAAAGAATTAGGTGACTTAATCTGGATTATATTTTAAGAAAATCATTAAAACCAATTACCCATAAATTTATCACCTCAGAACAACTTAATCATATAAATTCTTCAATGAAAGATATTGATGTGGAGAAAGAAGGGCCATTGGATAAAGTCCTTGTATAAATTCTTCAATGAACGACTTTACAAAGTCATATAAAGTGATGCTTCGTTAATAGGAAAAAATTAACTTATTGTGGGGCCCAAAAGGGCCTTTGGAGAAAAAGGGATGTCCACATGGAGGAGAGAAAATGTGGTTTTAGTTAAGATAATTATGAATTTCTAGGACTTTAAAAAGATAAGGATTAATCATATTATTTTAATTTAGTGAAAGATAACAATGGAGAGTCATATCCACGTGGAGGTAATATATATTTATTAAGAGATTTTTTATTTTAAATAAATTATTTTGACATGGTGCTCAAAAGGGCCATTAGAGAAAGAAGAGGATGTCCACGTGGAGGACAGAGAGTACAAGGTTTGAAGACTCTACTTATATATATATATATATATATGATTTATTCATATTAACAAAACATCACTTTATATGACTTTATAAAGTTGTTCATTGAAGAATTTATATGAAGACTTTATCCAATGACCCTTCTTTTTCTACGTCAATATATTTCATTGCAGACTTTATATGACCAAATCGTTATCACGCGAAAAAATTTATGAGGTAATTGTTTTTAGTGATTTTCTTAAAATATTTCCAGATTAAGTCATCTAATTTTTCTTAATTTGAAAGCAGTGATACTTTTTAAAATAATTGAGAATAAGTGTCATTTTACTATGTACTTCCAAAAATGCCCTCATTATTAGGTAAATTTAATTTTTAGTGGTACTTTATCAACCTATTTAAGATTTAGTCAGCAAAGTTTTGAGTTTTAACTTTTAATACACCTTTATCAAAATAATTAATTTTTAGTGTCATTTCAATGTTACGATTAAATTCTTCCAAAAATACCCTTATACAATTTACTTCCGAGACTTGTACAAGCAATAAATTGACTTGTACAAGCCATTTTAGACTTGTACAAGTGATAAAATGACTTGTACAAGTCAATAAAGTGACTTGTATAAGTCATTTGGATAAGTGACGTAAGGGCATTTTTGGAATAGTTGATTTGTAATAGTGAAATTGCACTAAAAATTAATTATTTTGATAAAGGTGTACTAAAAGTTAAAACTCAAAATTTTGCCGACTAAATTTTAAATAGTTTGATAAAGTACCACTAAAAATTAAATTTCCCTCATTATTATCTTTTAATCAAGTTAAGAAGTGAGGGTATTTTTTGAAAAACTCCTCCATGAATAGTAAAATGATATTGTTCTCAATTATTATAAAAAATATTTCTGCTTTCCAATTACCAAGAATTAGGTAACGGAACATGGGTTATTTTAAAAAAGCATCATTAAAAAACCAAATTTCCCTTTAAGGGAAATTAATTTTCTAAAATAGATGATGTTTTTATTAATTGGAAGATAATATCAAATAAAGATATAGGAATAAGGTTAGGATAACTAAAGCTTATAACAATAACAATAAATTTAACAATTTAATAGTAAAAGCCATTATAAATTAGTTAAAAATATTTTATTAAAAAAAAAAAGGTTCCTGTGCTTAGCATGGGGTAAAACAACTAGTTACAAGTAGTTTTTGAATTAAATATTTTAGAATAATAGATAGATATATGAAGTCATTGCTATTGATAATTTAAGTTTTATTATTTAATTAGTCTTTTAGATAAGCATAATTAAGGTTTATATACTTTAGAAGGATTTTATTAATTAAAATTTATTCTTAGATATTTATATAATCAAGGTTTATCTAAAACTTTATTAGATTTATATAATAGTCAAAAAAAAAAAAAAGAACATGTTGCTTTTGAAATGAAATTAAATAAAAATTTTAGAGGAGGGTAATTTAGGTATGCAAAAATGAAAACACTTTAGATACTCCATGCCTTTAATAGTAGTATAGATTATATTGTAAACATATATGCTAAATTACAATAATATGTTTATCTGAATAGATTATTGTATGATAATAGTAGCTACAGTTTAAATACTTTATTATTACATATTTTTATCATATTGATTATATTTAATAATAAAAAAAAACTGGTGTCACCGGCCAACTAAGACATCCGGTTTAAAGTAAAAAAGTATTCGCCGTATTAAATTAGTAAGTTATCCCGTCACGTTGATTTTTATTTCTATTTAAGTGGGGCCTGCATCATCGTTGTCTGATGAGTTTGATCTACTGCAAAGCCGCTACGTGTCCTATCTTTTTACTCGGATCACGATAAAACGTACATAAGTTACTAAGCAATCAATTAGAGGAGGACACGTCACAAGTAAATAGAAATATAGAAAGAGTATCAAAACAGAGCAATACTATAAGGGAAAATTTCGAATACGGGTGTCTTTTGAAAAGTAAATACAAAAACATCCGTTGAAAATTCTTTCCTACCGAAGCATGCAAGTTTTGAAAACTATTTACCAAGTGATCCAAAAGAACTGTAGCAGATTTCGCATACCCCATTTTGCCCTTCCCTCTTCGTTCGAAAAAAGCCAAGCTCTGTCGTTCTCAAAGAACGATTAAGCGCGAAAACGTTTGGAACTTTGAAGGCTTCCCTGAGCGACGGCGAGCCATCATCCAGGCGTGAGAATCGACCATTGGCGCTTGCGATTGAGAAGGTTTGAAAGCCATTCTAACCCCTCTCATCTCTACCATCTCACGGATTCATCTGGTTCGTTTGGGGCTTGCTTCTGTCGAGCGAAAAGAAAACGGCCGTGGAGGGTTTCAATCTAGAGGGTTGTCGCAGCACATTGATTTCGTGGAGGAATCACTGCAAGGTATGAACCGAACCGATTTGCCCTAAACATAATCTTGTGTGAATCGTTTTTCTCCTAATCCGTGAGTGATGGATGTATTTGGGTTTCCTACACCATGTGAAAGTGACGAAGAACATTGTGGATTACATTCATTGGAATCGCCTGAAGCTCATCGGTTTAATTGATCGATGTGTTCAATAGAAGGCGATTAATCGAACAATGAACACATTGTTCATCCAATAAATCGATTACAAGTCGATTAATCTATTAATGAACTTATTTGGTGTGTTTACATTCATTGGAATCGCCTGAAGCTCATCGGTTTAATTGATCGATGTGTTCAACAGAAGGCGATTAATCGAACACTGAACACATTGTTCATCCAATAAATCGAGTACACGTCGATTAATCGATTAATGAACTTATTGTTCAATGTCATTTGGTGTGTTTAGTTTAAAGATGTTTGTGGGTAGCATGTTGACTCTTAATGGGTAATAGAGATGATGTCGAAGTTTAAAAAAAAAAATTAAATACATTTGTTTAAAATTTATGAGTTAGAAGGCATAACAAGGCCACTTTAGCTGACAAAAGCCTAGAAATTGGAAATATTAAAGTATATGTCATTTAAGAGAAATATAATTGTAGGGTTATTTAACAAATATCATGGCTAGGTAATTTAGGCTTTATCTAACAATGAAATGGTCAAGTTGATCATTGTAAAATAAGATTGTAATAGTTCCATTAATGGGTTAATTAACCTATTGTTCAATGTTATTTGGTGTGTTGTTCATAATTATGAAATATTTATAAAAAGTTTAAGTGCTTTGAATGGTTAACTCGACACGGCTATTTTTTCTATTATTAGTGCGATGTGGTGCTCTATTCTGAATATTGAGGAAAACAAATTTTTGAAATTGGTGAATGAAATGTAGATAAGCCTTAAGGAAGACGGAGTTATCCAACACACATATGGCAAGTGGAGGAAATGACAGATTGCCTGGCAATCTATCTCAGGTGGGAGAAAGCACAAAGTTGTGAGGTGGTTAACTAGTATTTTATATTCACACTTGAATCTAATTTTAACACTTGATTATTGATACAGATATTAGAGGAACAAATGGACCGGATGGCAGCTGCTGCTCAAGAGATGCAGCGTCATTGCACGGAATTGAAGTTGTACCTCCAGAGACGCGGAGACACAGCAACCCATGGTGAACAGCCGGATTCAGCCCATGATTGGTGTTCATCCCATGAGTTGAGACGATCACCATCACCGGTTGAAGCCGTTGCTGATGAGCAAGGGTCACCAGTGCAAGTTGCTGAGGAGATTGCGTCACCAAAACCGAAGGTTGTTTCTTCAAGTAAATTCAAGCGAATGATTAAGAAACCCAAAAATTTGTGTTCTCCGTTCGTTGTCCAACACAAATTCCCTCCGTTGAAGCCTGATGAAAAGCGGGTTGTCGAATATGTAAATGAATTGCGTCCAACAAAGTAAGTAATTCTTTATATATATTGTTTCTGAGAGAACATGAAGTTAATGTGTGGAGATGCTTATATTTGTGTGCCAGATCGACGGAAAACACAATTAGTTTTCCCTCGATGTAGTGTTTCGATTGTGACATGAATTTCTTATTATTGTGTAGCTTGGTTGTTGTGGATTACATTGGAATGCATGTTACAGTGGAAGAGATGCTTTGCTTGGCAGATGGATGTTGGGTCGGCAGCATGGTATGTTAGTTTTATCTCGTTGTATAGCTAGTTAATTCCACAATCATATTAACGGTTATATCTATTATGTATTATGTAATATAGGTAATAGCAGCATATGCTATTTGCCTTATCAACCGACAAGGTTTATATTCATCAGGAGTCAAAAAGCATTATTGTTCTCCCGTTGTCACTGTAAGCATATTTGACTATTCTAGCTTGCTTTAAATTTGTGTAATAAGGTATGCACATGCGTTTCTAATTCTATTGTAAATCATAGGATATAATCATAAACGGCAAAGAGGAGATTGATACGATGTATAAAAAGTACTTCTCTCTGAAAACAATTGGGTTTCTCCTCCGTGAATGTGAAATGGTAAATTAAGTATGTTTTTTTATGGAAATAAAAAACATGTTGTCTTATAATGTTCTTCTCTCAGTAATTTTTGCAAGTTCTTCCAATCACATGTTTAGATTGGGCTTCTCCTCCTAATTAATAGTTAATGTTTTATGTAGATTTTTCTACCAATATGCCAAAGGAACCATTGGTTCCTTGTAGTATTGAATGTGAAAGGAAAAAGATTTGAATTGTTGGACTCGGATAGTAGTTCTAGACAAGGTTTGCAAGGGGAGGCGGTTAATAAACTTGTAGGTTTGCGTTTCCATTGTTAATTTGTAATTTATATTTGCTAAGCATCCTTCTAAGCATCCTTTTAATTTGGCAGGCAAAATTTTTTGAGGACTTATTTGAGACATTTGTCCACGCAAGACCGTTTGGGATTCCATCATGGCATAGGGAGTATGCATCAGTGCCTCATCAAAAGAATGGGTAAGATAATGTCTTTGTGGATGATTGGTGTTCGACACTGTTCTAATACGTTTATGTTTTGTTTACCCCGAACTTGTGATGTAGGTATGATTGTGGTGTTTTTGTGTTGAAGTTTATGGAGTTTTGGGATGGGCATGTGCTAAACCCTCAATTTGGACAGGCATGCTATCTTTTTCCAGAAGTTAATTACATCATATGCATTTATTATCCTATAGATGATTGTTCGATGCTAAGTTAATATCATTACTTGTTATGAAGCAGGATAATATCCCGTACTTTAGGAAGAAGGTGATGGCGGATTTGGTGTTGGATCCAACTAACAGGTTAAAGGATAAGGTGTTGCATCGTCAGATTGGGTGATGCTTGGAGAAGACACTTCCATGTTTGGGGTTGTATAGTGTTTTGTATTCATAGGAACATAAAGTACTTTACAATATGCATAGGAATATCAAATTCTTTTTTATGTTTTGGTTTTTTTCATTTTTGGGAGTGATGTGAACTTCATGTACTTAGAAAGTTTTGGTGTTTATATATGTCTTGTTCAACGTGCATTTACAGTTCAAAGCATGCTGTAGCAACTAATGAAGGCATTGTATTAATCGCTGAAAAAACGATTAACCTGTTATTATTTTGATTAAGCGCATGACCAATATTGATCAATCGATAACAAGTCCGATTAACCGTAGGTTCATCGATCGAAATGCTCCAGATGACGATTAGCGGGTATCACAAAGTTCCGATTAATCTAATAATATTACGATCAATCGTAATTAAATCGATTAATCGGTCACTCATAAACCCCAGAAACCCCAGAAAATGGTCACTCTGTATTTCGTATCGGCAATTTCGTGATTCATCTGTTGGACTTTGAATCGATTAATCGTAATTGCGCTCAATCGTAATTAATGCTTCGATTAATCGGTAGTTAATCCTGCATAAACCCCTGGAAAAAGGTTACGCTATATTTCGTATCGGCAATTTCGCGATTCATCTGATTTACTTTGATTAATCGTTAATCATTTCGATTAATCGTAAATATGTACATGCAGTGGCGAAATTGGATAATCGTCGTTAATCGATTAGTCGAAGGTTAATCCTGCATGGTGAGGAGACTGAAGGGCGCGCTCTGTTTCTTAAATCGATAATTTACCGATTGATCGATATTTCAACGATCAATCGAGATTAGTGTCCGATGAATCGAATTTCTACTTTTTTAGTTGCGATCCTTAATCATGCAAATTCCGATTAATGTTCCGATAAATCGATGTATATTCCGATCCATCGATGTCTTAATCTTAAACATTTCAAATGGACAAATGTCCAACTAAAATTAAAGACACCAACATAAACAAAAGATCCATTTGATAGCGCACAAATATTCTCATTTAAACATACCACATTATATTGCTTACATGCGGGGGAACATAAAAAAACGACATAAAGCTAGCAAAGTTTAAAAAGTCAAGTTAACCGATTAAACAAGTGAAGATAACCAAAAAAACATCTCCCACATCTTCACTGACATGAACTACACAGCCTCCTCTACTGCTGCACCTGCACCTGCATCATCGTCTGCATCGGACTCTGGCAAAGGTGGTAGCGATGGCTCCTGTTGACTCTGGCAGGTATAAATGTGGCTCACCACCCGCAACACCCGCTTCACTAGTCGCTTCAACCCTCCAAGCTCCTGTCTGACCTCTTCCTTGAAAACTGAAAATTCGTTAGCTTGTGGTTGTGAAGTCGACGCTTCTCCATGCAGATGACCGGGGCCTCGACGCCTGCCGCGGTGTGCACGTTGCGGATCTGGTACGGATGATGTAGAAGGCATGGATGATGTTGATGGTAGCTGGGGCCCCTCTGGTGCTGCACCTGCCTCATGCTCCTGCTGAGAGCTTGATGATCTCCCGGTGTCCGTACGCTGATGAGGCAACGGATCTAAATACATGAGTTGGATGTTGGTCCTGGAGAGAGGGATTGAACGGACAGTAGAGTCAACCGGACCTTGGAGACCATGTTGTTTGGCAAGTTGGGTCATCAGATAAGCGAAAGGAAGAGCTCTAGGATTGGATGTTGCTTTACTTCTAGTGGCAAAGAGGAGAAACTGGCAAATGTGCTTGCAAATCAACGTTGGCAGACACATTCGAATGCCCTGAACAACCCGATACAGGAGCATCACCATGGCAGGAGTCATGTCATACTTATTACCACGCCGCGGGTACACATTAAATGTGAAGATGTGGTGGAGAACCCTATACTTTGGCATCATACTACTAGCAGTAAGGGCGGCTCTGTGCCACTCGGCGTCCTTCCCACAGAGGCAACGCGTTGCCTCCTCAAGGTCCGACTGGAGGGGGGGATCAAATGTGCGCACTTCATTACGCGGGATGTGCATCAATTCACTGATGCGGTCAGCGGTGACATAGACAGCCTGACCATTTATATCAACTACAAATGCAGGATCTGGTTCATTGGGAAGAGTTGTAACTCGTGCATTCCCATAGAGACGACACACGACCGACATGTTTGCATCACCACCCCAGTCCAAAATACCCTCCCATCCTATTTGCTTAAGAAGTGGTTCCAAACCATATTTCGAAATTTGGTCTTTGAGCACGGCTTTCTCAACGACCAATGACCTTTGGACGCGTACCCCATGCCCCCCAAGGGCAGCGGATGGTGCGTGTTCTGGAGACAACGAAGGCGAACTCGTAGCCCCGGCTACAGCCTGCTCAATATCGTCTGGGTCATAGTCTGACCCGGACGGAGGGAGATCATGAGGGGGAGGAGATGGGGTAGGCGTCCTTGCCTTCTTAGCCTTACGACCTAAGGTTTTTCGTTTGGGCATGATGCCTTTAAAGCAAAGACGTCAAGGCACAGACGAGAACAACAATGGAAGACATAAGGCCATTACAGACAAAATCATCCAAGCATTCAAGAACGCGCAACACAAATGAGAGAGGCGCACGAAAGAAGATCAAAACCCCAAAAAACAAACGAAACAAACAACAAACAATGTACATGAATGGTTAGTTCATTGGAAATGGAATGGAGCAAGAAGTTGTAAAATCTTAGCATCACTTACCAGAAGAAGAACTTCCACGATTGACACTATCTCCCAAGAAGAAGTCGACGCAAAAAACCCTAGGGACGGTGGAGAAGATGATGAGAAATGAGGAATGACAAATGAGAAGATGATGAGACTGGTACGCGCATCGAGAATATGTAAGAGAGTTAATCGCAAGGGTCACGTCAGTTGGAAGATGGGATCCCCTGGAAGATATGCGCGCGAAACGAAGCGTCGCTTGGTTTCGTCAATTTCGATTAATCGACCAAAACCCATGATTAATCGGTTGTTTAAGTCACAAAACGATAATTGTACGGGAATAATCGACTATCTTACGATCAACCTCGTAATAAACGATTAGTCGATAAGTTGCCGATCATTGAATTTCAAACGCCCGACGTAGTTAATCGTCATCGTTACGATTAATCAATATATGAGCGATCACGTTCATGGGTCATTCTCTCTTCTCCGATTTATCGAACATTTTGCGAGCAATCGTATCGGAAATGTATCCCACGATGATGGAATTATATCCTTCTTGATTAATCGTAGGATACCATCCATTTCTTCGGGTTGTTCCCACGAATCTCTATAAGTATCCTTCGATTGCTTAAAGAGTGTCCTACGAAGAAATATTTATATCCTCGATGCTAATAAGATATCCCCTAATAACGGCCCGGATATAAGTGTAGTAATCGTGGGATACCATCTGAACTTCGCGAATTGGCCACGATTAGACAATACGTATCCACTGAATAATGCAATTGTATCCCACGAATAAAAAGTGTATCCACCGAATAACGAAATTGTATCCCACGAATCAAAAGTGTATCCACCGAATAATGAATTTGTATCCCACGAATAAAAAGTGTATCCACCGAATACTGAAATTGTATCCCACGAAGGGCAGTAATCGACATTTACTATATCGATTAATCGAAAGTTTCTCCCAAGTGCGCGTCGGATATAAGTGTAGTAATCGTGGGATACCATCTGAACTTCGCGAATTGGCAACGATTAAAAATACGTATCCACTGAATAATGTAATTGTATCCCTCGAATAAAAAGTGTATCCACCGAATAACGAAATTGTATCCCACGAAGGGCAGTAATCGACATTTATTCTATCGATTAATCGAAAGTCGCGTCGGATATAAGTGTAGTAATCGTGGGATACCATCTGAACTTCGCGAATTGGCAACGATTAAAAATACGTATCCACTGAATAATGACATTGTATCCCACGAATTAAAAATGTATCCACCGAATAATGAAATTGTATCCCACGAATCAAAAGTGTATCCACCGAATAATGAATTTGTATCCCACGAATTAAAAGTGTATCCACCGAATAATGAAATTGTATCCCACGAATAAAAAGTGTATCCACCGAATAATGAAATTGTATCCCACGAATAAAAAGTGTATCCACCGAATAATGAAATTGTATCCCACGAATCAAAAGTGTATCCACCGAATAATGCAATTGTATCCCAAGAACGGTTAATCGCTTTTTAAATCTTCGATGAAGATCCCAATTCGATACGAATAAAATTCGTCGATTAATCGGAAGTGTCCACAAGAAACGCCAATGTTGGGTACCAATCGATGATTACCGACTAATCGTAAGTAATATCCGACTAACCATTATATATACATTCATCGATAATTGGCGATTCAAATTACAGACTGTCGTTTTCTGAGGCAAAATTGCAGGATTAATATTCGATTAATCGAAAGTGCTGCTGAAAAACTGGGCTATTAGCTATCCATGCTAACCGATTAATCGTAACGGATGGCCGACTAACAATTAATGTTTGATGCATCGACGAAGTGCCGACTCAAGGTACAGAGTGTCGTTTTTGTAAGACAAATTTCAGGACTAAGGTCCGATTAATCGATAATTGCCGACGCACAACTGGGCGCATAGCAACCGATGGTAACCGATTAATCGTAACGAATAACCGACGAATCATGAATTTTTGATTCATCGGACACGTTCCGATTCAAATTCCAGCGTGACGTTTTCCTGAGACTAATTTCAGGATGAACTTCCGATTAATCGATAATTGCCGACACACAACTGGGCGCATAGCGGCCGATGGTAACCGAGTAATCGTTTATTAATAACGATTAATCATTTATTTTACGATGCATCTAGATTTTGTCGATGAGCTCTAGAGTTGGTTTTTTTGCTGTGGTGCACCACATCATCAATTGCATAAGATGACTTTGGGTTAATCATAACAAAATGTTAGAGTAACCAGTATTTTGATGAGCAATTTAGTAATTAATGATCGCAAATGTTTAGTCCCTTTGTCAGAGGTCTATGAATTTTGAGTTCATAAAACAATGATTCAGGTATTTGAGTGTTAGAATGAGAAAAAATAATATCAATTTATTAATTGTTTTCAATGTACAACCTGGCAAAACACATTGTTAACCATCCATACATCTCTTACTTTTCCATGTTAGCCTCTCCTTTTATCAATTACAGACTCTCACCAATGTAATAACATCTCAGTTAACTAGCTTTCTTTATCAGCTATACTATCGCGGCGTCCATATGCATCTCGTACAGCATTGATGGCTGTCCGATATGCAGCATTCATTATCTGTAACTCTTTCCGCATGTGCACCAGCCGACCAGCCACATCCTGAAAATAGGAGAATGATAGAGTTGGTTGCATTAGATGGTCAATAATAGGACTATAATTAATGGAAATTGGCGATTAACGGTTAGACGAGGTATGAACTATATCTTACAGGGTCAATAATAGGAAATTCAGAGTTCATATCTTCAGGGGTAACTGGAACATTCTCTTTTAACCGTTCCGATGTGGACTACACAATAGAAAATAAGTTAACACAACATTCCAATGTCGTTATAAGTCAAAAATTGTGAAGAGGGGAGCGGATCCATACTTGTGCTTTTGATGGAAATTCGCTTCTGCATGCGGAACTTCCAAAACCGGTGTCAGACATCAATGCCTCCAAATTTACCTGCAAAACACATGCTCACAATTAATTCACCTTGTTGTATAATGCATCAACCTGAGCCAGCATATACAATTTAAAGTAAAGTAAACCTGTCCGAGGCCGAATCCACCGGCTTTCCTCTCTGCGGTTTCCCGTGCCTTCAAACGCTCTTTTGTCCAAAACAACAAACGTGGCAATCGTCTATCTGGGTTCGGCGGGCCATGAAGAACACGCTCATAATAGAACAACTGGAAAAGAGAAGCCAAGCAATGGAACCATCGTCATGGATATGTGTTTGTATATTCAGAAAATATACAAAATGCAAAAGTAATGTGAATACTTCGAATTAACAGTTCTCACCTGCAAGAACAAAATGCAACCACCTATGCATTGCTTTTTCTTCAACTGAACTACTTTGATTTCTTCGATAAGGCGGTGAAGAACAAACTCTGCCCAATTTAGGGAAGGCAAGCTATTTACATCTACCACCGTGTGTAAGAAACTCCTACTAGCACAAAGGTTCGCATTTGGGCACAAAAGACAACCTAGTGTGAATAAAACAAACGCTCTTATAAAATCAGGGCCACACTCAGGGGTAGCTAACCTAGACTGCAACTCTGCAAGGGGAATACCATGCTTCTCAATCTTAAACATACTACGGACCTCCTCCACTCTATCATCTGGTCCAGAAGTGCTGACTGGCTCTCCTACATGACTAATCCCCAATATGGCACTGACATCTAAACTAGAAATAGGAATGGAGTACTCTCTGATTTTTAGACAACAATTGTGTACATCGACTTGATTAACAAGCCAAATACATAAATCTCTCTTAAGGGACCTGCTGTGAAGATGGAGGAGGGACCCAAAACCAATGGCTTCTACCACTGCACGCTGTTCTGGCGTAAACCCGTTGCAACACTCCACGAATCGCAGTGGCGAGCATCGAGTGAACATACATGACTGCAATATCAAGTGTACTAATGACATACCAAAGAAAAAAATAAACTACATATGCTTCGTTGTACGATCAATCGTAAATTGGAAGCATGGTAAAGTGGCACAACATACCTTATTAGATTTCTTCTTCGGTGCTTCAGACCGAGATGTTTTCCATTCAGTTGCGAGTTGGGCAGCTTGCTCGTGATATGGCCGCCTCGCTTCTGCATCCATATCTCACCACAGTGCTGCGGCACTGTCATTTGCCTACAAAGAAATTATGCAATGGCATGAAGCGCGTGTCATATCTGTTTGCAACTAATCGGGAAAAGTACCTTCTTGAAGATAATCGCTTCTCCACCCCTTGCGCAATTTTTTATGTACTCCGACCTACATGGGATACAAGAAAATAAATCCATCAAATACAATCATTATTACACTAACTGGTTATGATAAGTCTATCAAACACATGCAACAAATATCACGTTTCCTTACTTGAATATTACCCACGGATTTGGAGGTCTTTTTGCCTTCGCTCCCGAGGTAGAAGCTTCTCCAAGATCACGGGTAGGTGCATTTTCGTCCATGACTAACAAAGATACAACAACTTTATGCTAAAGCATGTGCAAGAACACACATAGTAATCAATTAACATTTCACAGGAAGGTTCTAATATTACAACAACACATCATCAAATAAAACAATGATAAGGAACTAATAATAAATACAAATTAACATTGTCCTCCAACCAAATATCAATTAACTACAACAAATCCTCCCCGCTGTCTCCAAACCAACATTCATTGATCCGCAGTTTTCAACGATACAACATTTGTTTGCCTTCCGCTTTGCTTACTTTAAAGGGTTGGAACGCATCCACACACAGCTTGAACCTACAAGAATTTTTATTAATAACAAAGCTTACTTACTACAAATAACTTGGCTAGACGGAATTAGATTCACATCATACAAAATAACAGTGGATACCTCTATGATAACTACATCCAAGACCAACCTCTAGATTGAGGCCCTGCATGTAGCTCGGTTGTGTCCTGCCTCATTGCAACGGGAACAGTGGACCGGCCGCTTGTTTTGGAATTGAGACTCTATGCGCTTTTGCCGAGGCCGCCCAGGTCGTCGCTTTGTTTTAGGGGGCAGCATGCTTGTTGGTGTTTCAGGTGAGTCAGCAAGAGATATCGCATCAATATCCACAACATTAGGTATGTCATGTGTTGGTACACTATGCATCAACTCTGCATATATCAGCTCTTGAGTACACTTGTGATAACACTGCTCCACATAGTCATATAAATTTAGTGATTTCTTCTGCAAAACAGCACATGCATGTTCACAAGGCATGCCGGACATTTGCCATCGCTTGCATGTACACTCCCGTCTCAAGATATCCACAGCAATGTTTCTATCACATGGCCTGACTTCATATTCATATTCACCACATTGCATTACAGACAACCCCACTCCTCGTGCTATATTCTCTTCAATTTTCTTCGCAATGCGACCACAGATAGGTGTCTCCCATGTGCTGATCTCGTTCTTCTTCCTTACCAACATCTCAGTTAACTTAACCCTATGTGCATCAATGAGTCTTAAGATAGGATATTTCCTCTCCTCCAACATCCAAGCATTAAATGATTCAGCTACATTTGAATATAGCTTATCCCAACGCTTCTTAGGAAACAAGGAATTTGCCCAATGTTGAGGACCATTTTGCTCCACCCAATCAAACATTTCAGGTGGATATGATTTCAATACATCCATCGCCATATCAAAATCCTCTGGAAGCCGAGCATAAGCTATATCATCCAATAATCCCAAAGCTACCTTCTTCGCTTTGCCTAGATGAAATTGATTAATGAATTTGCTGAAATTTTCTTTCACATGCCGATAGCAATGAGCATGATTTTGAAACCCAAATGTGCTACCCACAGCATTGATAATACTCTGATGCCTATCACTCACAATCACAACATCGGCTCGACCTCCAATTGCATACTTTACCCGTTCGAGGAACCATAGCCAATCCTCGTTATTCTCAGCAGTCACAATTGCATAAGCTATCGGGTACATACCATCATCAGCATCGAGAGCTGTAGCAGACAATAACGTTCCTTGATATGGTCCGCTAAGGTGGGTCCCGTCAATGAAAAGTAAGGGTCTACATCCCACTGCAAACCCTCTCAACGAACAAGAGTATGCAATGAACAACTGCTTAAACTTCCCCTCATCACTCGATGTACACCAAGCCACCGTCCCTGGATTGGACTCCATCAAGCGTTGACACATCCATGGAATAAGTTTGTACGAGTCCTCCACATTTCCATCCATCTTCCTCTTCACTTTCTCCTTGCTCTTCCAACATTGCTGGTATGTTAAATTCATCGCATGATCATTATGAAAGTCCTTGGAAATTTGTCGTGGCAAGTAATTCGGTGTCTCTCTTACTGTTTTCTCAATAACACCAGCTATCCACTTCGATCGCACAATCGGCTTTATTGAGACTTCATCTTGCGCCGAGTGTTTGTGTGTATTCACAAACTTGTGGACCATCATGCAGTCCGTATGTTTCACACGACTTACGTTAACTTTCCAAGGACAATCGTCGACAGAACATCTGGCAGTGATATATTCTCGACTATTTTTCTTAAACACATAACGGAATCTGTTGCCAATGGCATGCTTGTAGACGGCTTGCCTGAATTCATCACCACTCCTAAAAACCTGACCTTCACCAACAATTTCTGATTGCCACATACTAGACACAAGTGGTGCCCTATTGTGTTCAATACAACTCCCAACAACTGTACTCCCCCGATCAACAAATGTGATCACAACTGGTTCAACCAACGGTTCACTACTTCTTAAACTAGTCGTCCTAGAAAATAAAATAGTTTAAGTATTAAAACACTAGTATGATAACAAACACTACGACTTTGTAAGTCAAAAATGTGATAATCACCTTCTGGAAGACTGAACGCTTTGCACTTGCCCTTCACTATCAAATAAGTACACATTCGCAGAACGTTCGTTGTGGGTGATAATGTTAACTAACCCCGCTTGATCATTAAGTGGAAGTAAAGCACTCTTATCGTACATAAGAGAGTACTTCATAGACAAACCCATTGAAGATATCCCAAATTTACTACAGACATCACTTACAAATTCATCGTACTGTGTATTACCACTTATATTCAAACCATCTAAACGACCCCCCTCATATGATACAGACTTATCTTGCTCTATAACTATCTCTCCACCTAGATGCAAGTAGCAAAACAACGACTTCTCCGGGGGTGGTTGAGCCATACTGCACTCCAGACAACATGTTAACAAGGTGAACGAATGCATGATTAATATAAACTACTCAAAATAACAACTTACGCTATCAATTATCTACCCATATAAACCTATATCATGCGCACCTTAATCAACTTCGATAAGGCGGTGAACATGTAAACCCAATTCCATGAAGCTCTAGAAATGTGTTATTTCCAGAGTAATAAATATAATGGCAAATGCAACAAAGTAAAACACCTTATTTTGCTAGGGTGACAATGAGGAAACAGAGAGGAATGCAAACGTTTGACAAAATGAGAAGAAACAATGATTTTTCTAATTTCTTCTAAGCAATAATTCAAGAAGAACTCTAGTCCTTCATATTTGACAATGATGTATATTGCCAAAACACAGAACATTCTCAAAAATTCATCAACACATAGGTAGTAGCTTCCATGAATTTAGGAAATTTCACCACAATTTCATGATCTTCCCTATGCCCAAGATCTTTAGAAATGTCGTCAAACTCTAAGCTCTACACTTGTTTTCCTGCATTTTTTTACTTCTTAATGCATAACTTGCATTGGAATTTTACACCTAGAGATATTTTCCATTTGATCAAATTGCATTCAAATTCTTATGCTACGACATAATTTCCTTGGCTGTTTCTCTTTTTTGAAGAAATGTTATTTCCGGAGTATTAAATATAATGGCAAATGCAGCAAAATTAAACACCTGTCATATAACAATACAGATAAAATAGGCGTGTTGACTCAACCATTCAAGGGACTCAAAATTTTGAAATTTCAAGAGCAATACAAACAGCATATTGAAAATTGAGATGATTGCTCATATTTCGATTAATCGAACTATTGAGCAACCCCATTTCGAAGGCATCGATTCAGAGACTAAAACGAATGTAATCCAAATGCTACCCACAAACATCTTTATACTAAACACAGCATTTACGAAAAACACACCAAATAAGTTCATTAATCGATTAATCGACTTGTAATCGATTTATTGGATGACCAATGTGTTCATTGTTCGATTAATCGCCTTCTGTTGAACACATCGATCAATTAAACCGATGAGCTTCAGGCGATTCCAATGAATGTAAACACACCAAATAAGTTCATTAATCGATTAATCGACGTGTACTCGATTTATTGGATGAACAATGTGTTCAGTGTTCGATTAATCGACTTCTGTTGAACACATCGATCAATTAAACCGATGAGCTTCAGGCGATTCCAATGAATGTAAACACACCAAATAAGTTCATTAATAGATTAATCGACTTGTAATCGATTTATTGGATGAACAATGTGTTCATTGTTCGATTAATCGCCTTCTATTGAACACATCGATCAATTAAACCGATGAGCTTCAGGCGATTCCAATGAATGTAATCCACAATGTTCTTCGTCACTTTCACATGGTGTAGGAAACCCAAATACATCCATCACTCACGGATTAGGAGAAAAACGATTCACACAAGATTATGCTTAGGGCAAATCGGTTCGGTTCATACCTTGCAGTGATTCCTCCACGAAATCAATGTGCTGCGACAACCCTCTAGATTGAAACCCTCCACGGCCGTTTTCTTTTCGCTCGACAGAAGCAAGCCCCAAACGAACCAGATGAATCCGTGAGATGGTAGAGATGAGAGGGGTTAGAATGGCTTTCAAACCTTCTCAATCGCAAGCGCCAATGGTCGATTCTCACGCCGGGATGATGGCTCGCCGTCGCTCAGGGAAGCCTTCAAAGTTCCAAACGTTTTCGCGCTTAATCGTTCTTTGAGAACGACAGGGCTTGGCTTTTTTCGAACGAAGAGGGAAGGGCAAAATGGGGTATGCGAAATCTGCTACAGTTCTTTTGGATCACTTGGTAAATAGTTTTCAAAACTTGCATGCTTCGGTAGGAAAGAATTTTCAACGGATGTTTTTGTATTTACTTTTCAAAAGACACCCGTATTCGAAATTTTCCCATACTATAATACGATAGTACGATCATACCGTATAACTCCTGCCTTAATCATTCCGCAGTGGTGGACCCCACCATGAAGTCAGTCGACCAACCCTTACCCACCATTGTCCATATACGAATACGCCCACCAACCCAGAATTCGTTTGGTGAAAACCGCTTTTCTCCTGCTTTAAAACCACTTTCTCCGACCCAAAACCACTTCTGGTCGCTCTCCTCCGCCAACCTTAAAAACCACCATATCTCTCTGCAACTCGTCTCCTCAGTCCCCGAAAGGCCGAAACTTATCGCCATGTCTTCCGACACGCAGACCACCCCACCAAACTTCTGGGGCGATTTGCCGGAAGACGAGTACTACACCTCCCAAGGCGTTCGCAACACCAAATCCTACTTCGAAACCCCCAACGGAAAACTCTTCACGCAGTCGTTCGTCCCTTTAAATCTCCCCGTCAAAGCCACCGTCTTCATGTCTCACGGCTACGGCTCCGACACCGGTTGGCTCTTCCAGAAGATCTGCATCAGCTTCTCCAACTGGGGTTACGCCGTCTTCGCCGCCGATCTCCTCGGCCACGGCCGATCGGACGGTCTCCGTTGCTACCTCGGCGACATGGAGAAGATCGCCGCCACGTCCTTGTCCTTCTTCCTGAGCGTGCGCAACAGCGAATCGTATCGCCACCTCCCGGCTTTCCTCTTCGGCGAGTCCATGGGCGGAGCTGCGACCATGCTGATGTACTTCCAGTCGGAGCCCAACACGTGGACGGGCCTGATCTTCTCGGCCCCACTCTTCGTGATGCCGGAAAACATGAAACCCTCCAAGGTACGGTTGTTCATGTACGGACTCCTCTTCGGGATGGCTGACACGTGGGCATCGATGCCGGATAATAAGATGGTCGGAAAGGCGATCAAGGATCCGGAGAAGCTCAAGATCATCGCCGGGAATCCACGTCGGTACACCGGGAAGCCGAGGGTGGGGACAATGAGAGAACTCGCAAGGGTGTGCGCGTACATACAGGATAATTTCTCCAGGGTGACGGTGCCGTTTCTAACGGCTCACGGGACAGCGGACGGCGTGACGGATCCGTCATCTTCGTCGTTACTCTACGAGGAGGCGTCGAGCGAGGATAAGACGTTGAAGCTGTACGAGGGGATGTACCATTCGTTGATACAGGGAGAGCCCGATGAGAACAGTGAACGTGTGCTGTCTGATATGAGGGAGTGGATTGATCAGAGGGTGGAGAGGTGTGGACCCACGAAAAATCCTTGACTGTAATGTGGGTCCCGCAAATCACGGATACAGGTTTGGGGTCTACACAATTTTTTGTTTTCTATGATTGAGAAAAGTGTTGAGTAGGATAAAATCAAATGACGGTGAAGGCACTTATTTGTATCGTGGCATTTGTGAAAAAAAAAATGACTGTTGAGGGTAAAATCGTATTTACCTGTTTTGGTGAAATTGGAAAGCATACATGACATTTTATATTTTGGGTTGCGATTCGGGTCGGGTTGACCCGCTTTGTTCTAGTTTGACCTCTATGGAATGTTATTTTTTAGCCTCTTCTCTGCCATTAAAACCAAGAAATAAATTCATGGCAATGTTAATCAGGCTGAGATATCTAGCAATTTAATTACACTTGGCACAATTCTATGAAAAGCTCTACCAATAAGGAAATACTCTACACTCCAATTTCTCCTGTTATCAAAGACAAGAACAAGTGATCCATTTTTCTGGTTATGAACGATAATTGATTTTTTCTGTGTAATACTAATTGATAGGGCCTCATTGGTAAGTGCTATATGATCTTGTGCATTGAACCCATGGTTATGGACCCAAATCCATTAGTATGGAACATTTTCTTTTTCAAGCGAAATCCCCTCGTATATGAAAGAGTGAAAAAGTGTTTTTATTGTGGAATAAGAAGCCTTCGTATCTTAATGCATGTATTTAATTTATTCGGAACAATTAGAGCGGGATCCAACTTTTGGGGAGTATGAGTCCAAGCAATAACAAGAATATTTCTAGTGGAACATCTTTGTGACCCGTTTTTCTGGTTACGAACGACCCGTGAATTAGTATACAGAAGACTGATGACTCAAGACATGGGTACTTGTTCCCTGCTGTCTTTGATCATGGGAGACAATCTCAAGGTCGGATGGCAGAGGATGTGAACTCTTTCCTTTCATACCTTGAAGATCTTATTTTTTGCTCACCGAAATTTTGATTAATATGTCAAAACACCAAATACCCTTTAATTCTATAGCTTGAAGATCTTGACAAATTCTTATTCCTTAGGCACCCACATTTAGAGCAAAATCACCAATAGCAGCCACTGGCAATGTTCCTAAGGAATCACTGATCCATTTGCCTTTGCTTGAAGCCCTCTCAACTTAGCATGGTTTCTTAAGAGACAGCAAGAAGAGTGAATCTAAATGGTTAAACTGCGAATACCCATCAATCATAACCATTCAAAGAACAACATTCCTTATCAGATTCCCACTCAAGGAGATTCCTGGCTTTATCCAGCTCACAAAATTGGCATGTCCCATCATCAAATTAGTCAATCCACACTTTTGAGCACATATGGCAACAGTTATTAATGGTTATAGAGGTGAAGTACTTGCCAAATTATGAATCATCCGAGGCAACAAAAGTGAATAACAGGTAAACTTACTCCAGTAGCCTCACCAGGCTTCATACTCCTTTCCCTTCCACTAGCTAGAAAAAAAAAACAGTACTCTCAAATTCTCTCTCTCAGGCATTTCTTCAAACACCAACCGAAACACATTTCCCATTTCAGTGTCCCATACCCAAAAGAGAGTTCCTTGTACATGAATCGAAGAATAACATGGATTCATCACGAACCTTCCTCCATTCCAGAATCAACTATCTCCCGTTGATTGCACAAAGAACTCCAACCGAGAATGATCAGCGCATTTAGGAATAAGGACCATTAACTTGCTCAATGCAGCGATTTCAACTTCTATAGTCAGTGAACGAAGCAAACAAACTGCTTGCTGAGAGAGCACAATAGCTAAATAAGCAATTGTCCCACATCGAACTGGAGGGTTAGACACGCCTACTAGCGTTTGTATATGATACCATCCCAGCCAACATTGTAAAGCACGCAGCCGTGCGGTGAGCACAGAGCGAACTATTCTTTCGCCTTTTACTAAAGAATACCGTGTGTGCGCCGCAATCAGCGGCATACGCCTATTTTTGGAGGGCCACTTCGACAAGAAGTGCCCTAACAAAACATAAATTAAACTTTCTGTGTGATATAATATAGTATTAGCAGATAATATAGTATTAGCAGTTAATTTTTGAGTGCGTGTTAGATGTGGGCTGCATTGCAAACGTATTGAGTGCGGCAAATAAAATTTTTGCCTCTTAGGTGATACAGCTCCCTTCCATTCTATGAGAGTGGGGGTATTCATCTCATCCCATTTGAGGGTTTTTACCATTCTATGAGAGTGGGGGTATTCATCTCATCCCATTTGAGGGTTTTTACCATTCTATGAGAGTGGGGGTATTCATCTCATCCCATTTGAGGGTTTTTAGAATGAGGATGTGTGATAAGATAATGGATCCAAGGTTGAGTTGTATTGACTAATACTTCTGGAAGAAGCGCTAGTATTGAGTTGTATTGACCAATACTTTCAGGAAAACCCTCTAGTATTGACCAATACTTTCAGAAAAACCCCTAGTAGAGTTGTATTGACCGATATTTTGGAAAAACCCCAAGTATCTGGTTGATACTCAGTGTCACCTCAGGCGATAGTAAGTCGTATCAACTGATACTTTTGTTTGGAACCTTTATAGGATCATACTGTTAAGAAATATATTAAATATATACTCAAACCCATTTTTTTAGGGGAGCCATTTTTAAGGAGGTCTTAAACGTGGAATATTTTTTTCTCAATGGGTGAAGTGGAGGTTTGAACCCAAGACCTTGGCGTTTGTCTAAGGTATTGATACCATGTAGAACATCGCTTTTACTAAAAGCTCAAGTTGATAGTGAGAGGTGAATTTTATATATTTAATATATTCCTTAACACAATGGTATAATTTTAAATTTTTCGTTATACTTGGCACAATTCTATGAAAAGCTCAGCCGATAAGGGTATAGATAGAGGCTCCAATGGATGTGAATTGGAAACTTTGGAGGTATTTGGTTGAGATTATATTTTTTAATTTAGTTCTCATGTGGATTTCATTATTGATTAGTAAGATAAATTTCGGTACCAGCCATTGTATTGGCCATGGCCAATATTGAATCATATCCTTCTTATGAATATATGCTAGTATATTTTTGTTTTCATCATAAACACCGATATTTGTTGGTATTTAATGGTAACTGTATAGTCGTTTCAGCTGATACTTAAAACCGTGATGTATCTAGCAATGGATTGTGGTAAATTGGGTTGTGTGGAATTATAGATGGATTGGGCTACATTTGGCCTTCTTTTTGCTTTTGGCTAAGTACTTTCAGATAAATGATTTATGGGAGTATAAATGCACGTTAGAAATAAGTTGCCCACTTTTAGGTAGTTAAAAGTTACAAATACTTCTAGTAAAATTGAAAAGTTGTTAAGCACAAGCACTAAGGAAAGGTCAGCACAAAAATGTTTCTGAGAACCATTCATCGATAATACTACATGAGAAGTGCTTTTCAATACAACACTACACAGGCAAATAACAAAACAGAGCATAAGTAAATGTTGCAAGAACCGAGGAACATTTTAGTTGCATCCCTATATTGGTTCGGCTGCGTTTCTCTATGTTATTATCTTTTTGCATTAATCAACTACTTTACTTCATCTTACAATGCAGCATGGCCAAGGAGATCAAGTATACCAATTATAATGTTGTGATTTAAGACTCTTACCTGGTGTATTTTCTTCATGGAATTAGAGTACCACTGTTGGAAAATATGCAGAGTAAGGCTTGATATAAATAAAACTGATATAATAAGGAAAGAAGCACTTATCGGTTTAGTCGAAGCATGCAACTTAACACACTGTCCTTAAAACCGAATTCACCCCCTCGAAGAAATAACTCTCTTGATGAAGCAAGTGTCAGGATGTCTGGCCTCTAGAATACAACGACTTTTCCGGCGTGATAGGTTGCATAGCACACCTTCCGAATTGTGAACCTCCAATGTATCACTCGATAGAGCACTTAGGACAGAGGAGAGAGAATACTTGGAAACAAGAGAACTCAAGACAAGAGAGATAGAATGTCTTTAGGAAGACAAGAAGGAAAGAGAATGAGAGCACTAGAATGAATCAAATGGGTTGTGAAGACCCATATTTATAGATTTGTTCACACCCTTTGAATGCACCTCTTCAAGTGAATAAATGTGTCTTTTGGACAAATATGTGATTTTTCAAGATAAAGGCACCATTCAATAATATAAAAGGCACCTTCCTTCTACTAAAGGCAACCTTTCACAAGATAAAAGCACCCTTTCACTAACCTTTCTACAGAATTTGATTTTTGAAAAGTTAGTTAAAATAGTTAACTAAAATTGGTAGTTATAGAATTAGCCTTTGGATACAAGACTTCAATTTTGAATAAAAAAACTTACTAAATACAACAACCACAACAGCCTTCCTCTTAACACTAATCAGTCACAATGCACAGAGTCTCGCTTAGGAATGTCCTTTCTTCTGTGGGTAAATACTCAAACAATTTTCCCCTCCAATTTCTCCTGTTATCAAAGACAAGGGCAAGAACTAGTGACCCATTTCTCTGGTGACAACGACCCCAGTGAATTAGCATGCAGAAGGCTGATGACTCAAGGCAAGGGTATTTGGTACTGGTTCCCTGCTGTCTTTGATCATGGGAGACGATCTGAAGGTCGGATGGCAGAGGATGTGAGCTCTTTTCTATCATATCTTGAAGATCTTTGTGGAGCTTTTATTTTTTGCTCTCCCACATTTTGATTAATATGTCACAAGACCAAATACCCTTTTATTCTATAGCTTGAAGATCTTGACAAATTCTTATTCCTTAGGCACCCACATTTAGAGCAAAATCACCAATAGGAGCCACTGGTAATGTTCCTAAGGAATCACTGATCCATTTGCCTTTGCTTGAAGCCCTCTCAACTGAGCATGGTTTCTGAAGAGACAGCAAGAAGAGTGAATTTAAATGGTTAAACTGCGAATACCCATTAATCATAACCATTCAAAGAACAACATTCCTTATCAGATTCCCACTCAAGGAGATTCCTGGCTTTATCCAGCTCACAAAATTGGCATATCCCAACATCAAATTAGTCAATCCAGTTATTAATGGTTATACAGGTGAAGTACTTCCCCAATTCTGAACCATCCAAGGCAACAAAAGTGAAGAACCGGTAAACCTTACTCCAGTAGCCTCACCAAGCTTCATACTCTTCTCCCCTGTCATTAGCTAGAAAAAACTAACAGTACTCTCAAACTTCCTGCTCCCAATAATTCCCGGGAGTTCAAAATATTCCAAGAAACAAATTCTCTCTCTCAGGCATTTCTTCAAACAACAACCGAAACATAGTTCCCATTCTTGTACATGAATCGAAGAATACCATGGATTCATCACGAACCTTCCTCCATTCCAGAATCATCTTTCTTCCGTAGATTGCACAAAGAAGTCCAACTGAGAATGATCGGCGCATTAGGAATAGGACCATTAGCTTGTTCAATGCAGCGTTTTCAACTTCTAAAGTCGGTGAATGACGCAAACAAATCGCACGTCAAGAGAGCACAGTAACTAAATAAGCAATTGTCCCACATCGAAATGGAGGGTTAGGATCGCCTACTAGCGTTTGTATATTATACCATCTCAGCAAGCGTTGTAAAGCACGCAGCCGTGCGGTGAGCACAGAGCGAACTATTCTTTCGCCTTTTACTAAAGAATACCGTGTGCGCGCCGCAATCAGCGGCATACGCCTATTTTTGGAGGGCTACTTCTACAAGAAAGGCCCTAACAAAACATAAATTAAATTTTTTAGCTATTGTGCTGTACTGCAAACAAAGATAAATTAAAAATTTCTATGTAATATAATATAGTATTAACAATTAATTTTCGTGGCCCGTGGGTCTGTCATATGTTGGCTGTATTGCAAACAAGCATAAATTAAATTTTTTTTATAGAAAATATGGTATTAACAATTAATTTTTGTGGGTTTTCCATCCATATGTGGGTTGTATTGCAAACGTTTTTGTGCGGCAAATAAAATTTTTGCCTTTGGTGATACAGCTCCCTTCCATCCTATGAGACTGGGGGTTCTCATCCCATTCTGAAGGTTCTTTAGAATGACGATATGTGGACTGATATTTTCGGAAAAACCCCTAATATATGGTCCGATACTCGGAGTTCGGAAAAACCCCTAATATACGGTCGATACTCGGTATCTCCGGTCCGGAGTATCTCCGGTCGTATCAGCCGATACTTTTCGAGATATCGGTCAATACTTAAAACCTTGAATAAGAGTTTATCTAGGTTACTCAAATCAGATGAAGAGTACTCGATAACTTGAACCTTTTTGTCCTTTAGCTTGTACATTTTCATGGGTATGTATGTGCAAGAGCTAAGCATGATGAGTACGTATGTGTATGCTTGCTTGCTATGTGCCGGGCATAAGACAATTCACCTCTTGTTAAGAGAGAGAGATGTATGTTACTTGTTATCTATTACGCAGAACAATCTCTCAAAAAAAGAAAACAATGTTTTGGTACATTCACGTAATCTTGAAAAAGATTCAAGGAAAAATGACGCTACATCTCAGAATAAGAAAACACTGAGTCTCCCAATGCGCATACGATTGGAATTGGAGGCATCAGATCTTACATAATTTACCATTTCATGAGTGAGATAAGAAGCAGAGTAAGTCCAAGCTCAAACCAGGTACACCAAAAACATAAGCAGTTCTCTGTGATAAACTGAACAGAAAGCTACTTTTTTGTTGCACAGTAGCAACTTATCTTGGAGAAGGCCAGGTTGCTTGAGCTGACATGATTATTCCCACAATCACTCCAAACAATCCAAGAGCACTACCAAATATCTCAATCACTAGAATCTTCACAAAAAGAGACGAGTTCTGTGCGTCGGACAATGCACAGCTGCTTCCGATGATCCCTACGCACAACCTGTTCCAAGCACAGAAAAGATGAATAAATGTTGATTGTGAAAATTTAAGTTGAATATGAGAGGAGGCAGACGAACCCGCAGACAAGATTCGCAAAGCCCACAATAATTCCTGAGGCGAAGATAGCATATCCTGCTCTGAGAGACTCAGGTTCATAGATCTTGGATGATGGCACGCTTTCTAGCTTTGTCTGTAGGATGATTGCCACAATAACACCATATATAGCAACAGCCTCACAGAATATCACACTGAAAAAGAAAAGACCATTTCAGAACTTAAACCAGCTTTTACAGAAACCACAGCTTGTGAATCTGAAGCGCATGCCAGCAATGCAGACAAAAGTAAGATAAAATACAACAATGAAGTTGAATATTAGCAAATATAAAGACCAGATGTACACATGTATACATGCAAATAAATATAAATAGCTTCATTTTGCAAGCCCCTGATATTGTAGGCATGCGAATGGATTGATTTCCACACTTTGCCAAGTTCAAAACAAAGTTTGAAAGAAGAGGAGAGAAAGAAAAGACGATGCGTGAGGTAGTTGGGACCTTCATTCATACGCAATTATGCATGCAGCCACTAAGAACACAGGACCAGTTAAGGAAAAAAGAGAAAGTTGAGGATAGAGAAGAGAAGAAGAAAAAGGAGAGAGAGAGAAATGAATTAAGAAAATTTAAATAAAACTAAATCCATAAAATAAATCATTCAATCAAATTATGAATATTAAGTTCAAATTACAAAAAACAAAACAAAAACCAATCATTATTCATAAAATAATTAACTAAAAAGAGAACCAGAAAAAATCACGACACTGCACATCAGCCTAGCACCAACCTATTGTCCTAAAGGGCACCTCATTAGTAAAGCCTCTAAACCACTGCATAAAGTTTGAAAGAAAATTATTCCATGGATGCAAATAAAAGAGCCGCATGCACGTGCATACACATGTGAACTGCACACGAGCAAAATACAGATGCACCCACACACTTGCCTGTAATCACATCCCCTAATCCTGAAAATGCACGTAAATGGTAGCATGAGCCATGAACAAACCAAAATCAGCATAACACAGAACCTATCACAATAAAGGGAAAGAGATGGCGAAGGTGAGCAGAGAGAGATATAGGCAGAAATGGGACTAAATAGAGCAGAGCATAATTGCCCTAATAACAAGTGATAGGGCACACGGAGCCCTTCTACAAAGAGGGGTGTTAGCCAAATATTGAAGCTTTAGCATGTTTTGGCATCGCAATAAGGTGTGCAAACTTATCTGTTTGTGCGATAAAAGTGTGATATAACCAACAAGCAAAGGCCAAAATGATGCCAATTCAGATGCTTTTTTTTTCTTTTTTATATAAAACCAAAAGGAGATGGACTCAAAAAGGAGAAAGAAAATAAAAGATCCTACAACAGTTGAAAAAAAATTCAATAAACCATACTCTTCGATTCAAATTCTGGCAACTTTGGAAAATATTTTCCAACATACAGAAAGCTTATTCAACTATCTGTTTAAAAGTCCAAAATTTGTTGGACGTTATATGTAGTAAGGACAGAGTGTCCGCCCATGTTGGGACTCCTCGGTAATTTTTGTAATTAAATGTTCTTCTTTTTTACAAAAATCTATTAATTGCTTAATGAATATGAGTAAAATGTCCAAATTTAGGAATTTGGGGTTCCTGAGAAGTTAGTATAGTTTCCTGTTTTGAGGGTTTGTAGCTGTTATCAATTAAAGTCTGTTGCTGTAAGTTCATATAAAGTGAGATCAATTTCTTATTTCGTGTGATTAATTTTTCACTTACATGTTGAATAGTTTCCAAAAGTATTCACTTATTCTTAGTTACAGTCTTGAGATCATCTATGCTCGATTCTAAGTGGATTGGACTCTTCTTCTACCCATCCACCACCGGAGAAAAGACTTAGCTTCAGTCCTCAAAGCCCTCCAATAAAGATGCTGTTAAAAAACCAACAAATATATTGCTTGGATGGATTCTGGCAAGCCAGCATTAGAAATCCAGCAAATTATCTACACATCCACCTATGGCATCAAGTCTGAGCTATCAATGTGCAGAAGAGATCACAATATTCCCCTGCATCATTCATCTCTCATATTCTTCTTGCAATCCATCCTACAGAGGGTTTTCAAGTCCACTGGCTGATCCAGTAAAAAAGGAATTAATTCTGAACAGAATAATAACCTCTAAAAAAACAAAAACAAAATAAGGAAAACCTTGATTTGTGCATAATAAGGGTGTCGTATGGTACAAGCAAAATTTTTAAAACCATTTTTCCTTCTTCTTTTCCTTTTTTTCCCAATATAAAAACGCTATTGCTCAGCCATACTGATGTTGTAATAATTAATAGATCAGGTACTCTTTCCATTTCTTCTAGTCAGAATGTCTCAAGTAAAACATATAATTAATCATTGTTGATAATTAGAAATTATTATGAATTTATTAAGCATATGAACCAAGTCTATTTCCAAAAAAATTGGAAATATGGTCACTACCCTGTATTTAGGTATTTAAGAACTCAAAAAAAATCTGTTATCATAAGTTCATTCAGACAATGCCCCTTGAGTTTTTTCTGGATTATGCCCAAGATCTTGATGACAATCTCATTCTCATAGGTTGCATTGAAATACAGCATCACTCTATACTTTTGGCATAGTATAAACAAAAACACAATAGGAAACGAAGATATGAAATTAATCTAGAGACTCCATATATTTCAAAACAGAAAGTAAGCACCCCTAAAGATACATAGGGAAGGAAAGTTTATATGCCAACCAATCTCAGCATAAATTTGGAAGTTTAGGGCCTTTAGGCACATTTTTACAATCTCAATCTGATTTGGATTGAATAATTTTCTTCATTTGACAAATATGAAGAAGAATAAGATGAGAGTGACAACAAAATGTTAATAAGTGACAAGTTAACAGATCAACTTAAGTGAATTTAGTGGCAAATCACATCATTAATCAAAGTCATAGCACAGTCAACAAGATCGCTTTGACTAAATTTTCAAAATTGAAATAAAACATTTAGCTATGAAAGTTCTAATGTATTCTGAGATGTATAAAATACTTATTTTGAGGATTCAGAAAAAAGTGAGGCAGCGGTTCAGCAATGGTGCACCAAGCAAGAAGCATCTGTGGATGAACACCCAAAATTAGACTCGTTTTGGGATTGAGGTGAACTTCAGAAGATGGCGATTATGTACTGCTGATTTCGTGGTTGTTTAAGAGTCAAGTATGTTCTTAGAGAATGATAATTAGCAAGGAGGACCACAGCCTTTGGAACCTGAACTGCATTTTTAATGTACTAATGTAAAAAATCTGCAAAACCTGACAAATAAGCTTGCCAAGAGAGCTTTCATTGGAGGACATGTTAGATGAGAGGGGCTGAGTGCTTTATTTTACCTTTTTATATTGCATTGTGGCCAGCTAGACATGAACTCTGGATCCTGACTACCATTTGTTCTTATTCTCATATCTTTTAATTATATTCTCATTATTAGTTATTATAAGGGGAAAAAAAGGTTCCATGTCACACACAAGGATAAAACAACTCTTCAATGTGCTTTACCTGAACATTTGGAAATGGAATGCATGGAACTTACTAAGCTCTCCAAACAGAATTATCCAGATGAATCAACAAGCAGAACTTTTTCAATTTATGGGAGATAAACTGAGGACAATGAAGTATGGTTTCACATTTTACATTTCCTTTGAAGTATTTCCTCATAATAGAAAAGTATTCTGAGAGACAAAAACAATAGTATTTCTCTATTGTAAATCATTTCTCATGCTTCTATTTACTATCATCTTTTACTTTATTTAATGCAATCACATTAGTTATCCCAAAAAAAAAATTTATTTTGAGAGACAAATACAAGGAGAAAAATTCACTGCAGCATTCCTGAAATACACAAACAAGTGTACTGGGAAACATTTTCATGTTTTGGAGGGTAGGGGATGGCATGAGCTGCATACAATAAATAATCTGTTTGGAAAAAAAGGATATAGACCATACAGAAAACTTGGCCAGATTGAGCTAGAGAGATTAGGAGAATTGAATTAGAGGAATTTCATTACATTTCACGCGCAACGCTGGAGCTGAAAGAGATCTGCTTGAAAAAGGAAGGAAGCTATCTGTTGAAATAATGAAGAAAGAACCCAAATGTATTTCATAACACATTGACATAAAAGTGCTCAAACATGCTGTGAAGACACCCTCATGGAGGTGGATTGGAATGCTAAAAACACATTATGTTCCTCCATTTCCATTTTTAAGCAATAACTACTACTAAAACTCCAATTAAAAAGCATTGAATTATTTATCCAAAAAAATGAAAGCTCTAAAATATTATTTCCTGTCTATAGTTGGATGGAGAAAACCTAGAAAGTTCTCTTTCTTCTTTTCAGTAGGGTTTAGATGGTTGGTTTAACACACTATTGAGTGGTAGGGAGAAGCAACTCTCCTTGAGTGAGAAGTAAGTAAATAATAACTGAACTTCAGTACTAGCTACTTGAAAATACAGGCTTTTCAGAATCCCCAGGTGATCGCAGAAGATGACAACTGGATATCTATACTATAGAAATAATCTATCTGAAGGAAGACTGGTTGTAATTCCTTTTTACTGATAAAAAATTGCAGGCTCAAAAATAAGAAAATAAGGAAATTTGGATCAATGAAAGTAACGGTAGAATTCCATAAAATGAACCTCAATCTCATCCAACATGATATTAACAAAATAAAAAATTATATCAAGGATAATTGGTCCAACCTGAAACACAGATCTACCATGTTTAATCAGGGGATTTCATAAAACGAGGTGTTTATTTTCTAATAATTTGTAATATGTACATTTGCGTCAATTTTCATTTCTCGAGAGCCCACAAGGGTGGGTAGAATAAGAGCCATAAAGGAAATTCATGATGCCCACCTATAACGTCACACTACCAGGCTTCTAGGTTCCACCCCATCTCTTACCGGAGCACCTAAAATTAAGTTAAAACAAAACCATTTGAGAGATGATATTCAAAATATGGAACCTCATCTTGCATCGTTCAAGGATGAATGGCTAAACTAGCTTCAACGCATTCCAATAAATTTTAGACGGGTTCTGGAAAGGAATGAAACGTTCCATTACTTCAAAACCTCGGCCAGAAGATCATGAATGACCAATCCCGATAATGGTCAAACCATCTGACACCTCTATTTTTCTTTCTCATTGAAATGCACAACATATTGATTTACCACCACATGAATTAATCCAAACGATATGGGTCAGAGGAACAAATCCAAGAGCCTACCTGATGAGATTCTTCGAAGTGATGCGTGGAGCTTTGATTGCGGCACCAATCAAACTACTTCCTGTTATAAAAATTCCCCTAAGAAAAAGAAAAGAAAAGGTAATCAACAACAATCGACGTCCTAGAACAAGCAAACCTAATAAATTTTCTGTAGAAAGTTAGGAGGAAAAGGGGATCACCGAGGAAAAGAGTGTAACAGAATTCAATCCTACCAAGCAGCACCCAGCACCGAGACACCGATGGAGATGGCTATCCCGATGGCAGAAAAAGTGTAAGGTGAGATCTGCACCAGTGCGCGCGACCACGAACTCGATTCCACCTCCATTGTCGAACAAGATAACAATTAGACTATAGAACTAGATAAATTTCTACTTGTTTTTTCTATAATAGGATTTCCATTCAGAGTTAGGGTTCTTGATCAACCAAGAGATAAGAGTTCCTCGCTCGGGGAATTGTAGATCGCGGGTAAATTTTTTTCTTTTTACCTTTTTTTTGTTTTTGTTTTGTTTTTGTTTTAAAAGACTTTATTTCCTTTAAGCTACAAACTTGTAATCTATACGTCTGCTATCTATAACGCGAGGCGCCCCCTTTGGTGAGCATGCCTAAAATTATATTTACCCTTCATGTACTTATTTTTTTTCCCTGGTAGAAGGCCTTAATTATTCCATTACATTAACAAAAGATAACTTTAGATCATACACAACTGAATCCACCATTGAACACATAAAACAACCAAAATTAGACATCGTGCCTCGAAGCATATAATCAGAAACTCAACCAACAACCTTAGTAATAGTCTTTGCATAGATCAAGATCAAAATCGGGCATACGGCCAAGGCTAGAAAATTTGATGAAAAACCAACAGATTCGCCTAAGATGGGGTCCGCTATCATGCAGATTTGAAAGGTCCACAAAGGGAAAAGAGTCGCAATCAGAGATGCGACAAAATAGGGAGGGATTGGAGATGGGGCAAAGACCAACACAAGGTTAAGGAAGAACCCTGAAACCTAGAACCAAACAACACATAGATTGACAAAATATGGACATCAGCTTTGAACGGAGCCTGTAGTTGGCCAAAACTGAAAACAACAAACCACAAACCAAAACTTAATCTTAATCTATGAACATCATGAAGAGAAACCAACAAAAAAAAACCTACGAGAGAGCTCAAATCCTGACGTAGAGGATAGGCTATCGGATGGCAGTAACGGCTTGTCCATCCACGGCCAGGCCGACGCCGTCATCGGCGTTAGTCTCATCCTCGTCTTCATCAGTAGCAACAATGAGTTCCATCCCAAAAAGCCACTTTTGGTTGCTGATCTACATAGACCTCCGAAAATCTGGACATCCGCTACAATCTCAGAGATTTCGGGTGCTTCACTTTCCCATTCATGTAATCCTAGCGCTTCGCTTTCCCGTTCGTGAAACCCTAGCTCTACAACTAGAACCTTTACCCTTCTTATACTACCCTTACAATTTACTGCTCAACTTTATTAATATAGAGGTATAACAATCTTATTCATTTCAATGTATTTCAACTTAAACCGAGAACTGTTCTCTCCTACTTCTACAATCATTCACCTATATACATTCAATACTAAGTGCTTGGCTTTAAAGTAGTTCTCTGTTGTTTACAAGGTTAAGATCAGTCTAGTTTGGTACAACTAATCTAACCACTCCTATGTGTGGTCAGATTTAAATCTGTATATATAATTGTATCGCTTTTGTTTTTGTAATGGATAAAGCCAAAACAGCATCATTTTTATATACAATACCATCAATAATAATTTCTTTCTCAGATGTGAACCATGCACATTTTGTATGCATTTCTATATATAACGAGAGTGGGTCCTTGGGAAGTGTGCCAACAATTATACACAACTTCCGCAAAAAGCCCTTTATCGCATTTATCGTTCATTATAAAGGTATCATTAATATAAAGCTAAAATAGTCAAAATCTGTTTTTTCATTTAAAACCTGAACAGTTGTAAAACCGTTCCTTTCCTCCATCGCTACAGAGTAATGCACGTGCACCCCGCTAGTCGAGTTCATTCGTGTTGTGTGTTGCACTGTTGCTTAGGCATAGCCAAAATTTTCCGGGCAGGGCCCATGCTTGAGTTACCTGGACCAATTGCACCTCAAGATGTCGGTGGCGGGTCAGACCCGATCGATTCTCGTATTGATGATTTGGTATAGAAAATGCAGGAAGTCATAGATACGGCCATTGGGCGGACGACAAAATCTCGATTGCCAGAGTTCCAATACGGATGAGATATTGAGGATAGAAAACATATTTTCAGGCAAAACCCCATCCTAGAGTCGATCTGGGGTGTGTTTAGCTGAGGAAATCGCTGCCCTAAGCTGAAGATCTCCAACTCCCGATTGGGTCGTTTGACTCTATACAGGTTATCTTTCCTCCTCATTTTGTCGTTTTTTTTTTGGGTAGAACTCCTCATTTTGTCGTTGATTCCAATCAAGATCTGAATGCTTGTTAATGTGACTGTCGGCGACGGATTTCTGTACCTTCTACAACGGATTTCTGTTATTTACTGTAATGTACTGATCTTCGTTGGAATTAGGGACAATATCTGCTAAATTTATAAACTGCTACTTCGTTAAGTTGAATTTTCCTCCAAATATAGCAGATCAGTGAGCGCAGTTTGTCTGAATATTCTGATCTAATCGTTTAGATACCCTTCTCGATGTTGAAGTTCTTAGATAGAGGCTTTTGATCAGTTGAGATTCTGGTTAATCTGGTCTTGAGGAAAGAATGGCTTCTGTTAGATTTGATGTTTCGAAGCAATACTACGCTACTAGCAGTCTCGTTGTTGGCTACGCTCTCTGTTCGAGCCTGCTCGCTGTGATTAACAAGTACGCCATCACCAAATTCAACTTCCCGGGATTGCTAACTGCTTTGCAATACCTAGTTTCTTCTCTTGGAGTCTGGATTCTGGGAAAGTTAGGGTTTTTGTACCATGATCCTTTCACATTGGAGACAGCAAAGAAATTTTCGCCTGCTGCATTTGTTTTCTTCCTTGCCATCTTTACCAACACAAATCTCCTTCGTCATGCCAATGTCGATACATTTATAGTTTTCAGATCCCTGACGCCCCTTTTGGTTGCTCTGGCGGATACTGCTTTCAGGAAGCAACCCTGCCCTTCGAAGCTCACTTTTGTGTCTCTGTTGATCATTCTGGGTGGTGCAGTTGGGTATGTGGCAACTGATTCTGCATTTACTCTTACTGCTTACTCCTGGGCTGTTGCTTATTTGGTGACAATCACCACCGAGATGGTTTACATCAAACATATGGTGACAAATCTGGGATTGAATACATGGGGTTTTGTATTTTATAACAACTTGCTGTCTTTGATGATGGCTCCTTTGTTTTTGGTCGTGACTGGTGAGTATATTGATGTTTTTTCAGCAATGAGATCAAATTCTGGGAAGTTGGTGGAGTCTAGTGCATTTTTTGCAGTGTCATTGTCTTGTGTGTTTGGATTGCTCATCAGTTTCTTTGGGTTTGCGGCAAGGAAGGCAATCTCTGCCACAGCATTTACGGTGACGGGTGTGGTTAATAAGTTTCTTACGGTTGCTATCAATGTGTTGATTTGGGATAAGCACGCGAGTCCATTTGGGTTGGTCTGCTTGCTTTTCACAATTGCAGGAGGTGTTCTTTATCAACAGTCAGTTACTGGACGTGGCAGCCCTGCAGTACAGCATGAGACTGCTACATCCAAGCTGATGAATGATGAGGCTGATGGCAATGATTTAGAAAATTTGAATCACGGAAAGGGTGTATCTGGTAAGTTTTCTGGTGTATAAGTACTTTTCAATAATTTGATTCATGTTGTACTAGGATAATGCTGGCTGTTTGAAGATATTAGCAATCTGAGGGCCTTCAATATATTTCTTTTATGAAATCCTCTCCATCATTAGCCTTCGAGGATTCCATTTTCAAATTTTCATTATGTATTCTTGCTTGGGGTGTTTCTAGATTGTTATCATTTGAAAATTTTGGGTGATTTATTATCAGTTACATATATGGCCTTATGAAGTGACTCTTTTATCTTTTTGTTTTGCATAGTTGGTAATGAGATCACTCAAATCAATGTATATGATCAACTTTAAAATAACATTTTATGAGATTATAATCTCCCTTGTCAAAATCTTCTTTAGGCAACACTAACGTCATGATGAAAACATTTCCCTTTATAAGACTGATGGCTTTTGTATATGGTTTCTTAATAATGAACGTCTTTAAATTGAGTGTCTATCAAGACAAAGAAGGAAATAATGATCTTTCTTAGACATTAGTGTGTCTTGAGCTGACACAGGCTTGATAGATGTAATTATTACAGGAAAATCAGATTATCACATTGCCATTTAATTTTGTTGGAGGTTGTAGAACAGAGTTGGCACGAAACATGGTCTTAGGTCAGGATGAAATGTTGCTCTATTTTACCACTATTATTCATTAGATTTATCTGTCCATGGACTTTGTTAATAGTCCATATTTTTTAAATGTGTTTCCTTTTCCATTTGGATACATATCAATACACAGACTGATGATCTTCTTTTGCTTAGCCATGTTATGGTTGTGGTTGGGAAACCATTCTGCAAAAGATTATAAATAGAAAGTTTTGAGTTTGATCAATATCTAATGTCCATATACAGACATGTGCAAATGGATACAGATGCGCATACACACACTCATATACAGCTTGGTGTACTGAACTTGGCTTATGCATTTCTAAAACTGCATCCGCATCTTTATAAATAGAAAGAACCATATCCACCAGCTGAATTAAGGGAGTCATCACCTGGTGTGCTGGCTTGGCTACTGCCTTGGATTCTTGATTGGCTATATATGTATGTTATATATATGTATATTTTATTTTTATATATTTATTATAGACATATATTATGTTATATATATGTATATGTTACGTCTATATATTTATTTTATACATACATTTACTGCTGTACCTTTTCATAATGACACTATGCCCCTATGCTATATAACCCATGAGTTGAAAACCTTGCCTCATGAGCTGACTTGTATCTAAGACCTGATCTTATTCTCTGGAAGTTCAGCCTATCATAGGATGAGTGATGAATTTGGAGTATTAAGATAAATCAGAGGGAATACCATAAAAACAAATTATAGAGTTGTTGTAAATTTCTAATAGAGCCACAATTGCTCACATTTTGTTTATCTGCTTATTTTAAACGTTTTTCTAAACGGAAGATATTTGGAAAAGACTAGAAAAAGTTGATAGAGAATTCATTCTTTTTCAAGTAATTCAAATTCTCCATAAGATGATCAATGGATTTGTATTTAATCAAAAGATCTAAACCTATTAAAGCTAGAGGCACAAGGAACATTAATAGTGATGTTCCTTAAAAATCATATTGCACTCCCAATTAAGAAATTCTTCAATTTTTCTTATAATTTCTTCTTATTTGTTTAGAAAACATATTAGAAACAGCACTCTGGATGGTTGGACCATATGGTCGGACCACAAGAAGCATAATCAGTTGTCTGGGAATCCAGCTGAAGATGCCTGTAGTACCTGTTCTGAATTACAAAATCATAGCTCCAAAAACCAAAGGCCAACTATATAAAATGAGTTTCTCAAACCTGGTGCCCCAACAACTATAAGGAAGCTGATTTTGGTCCCAGAAGTAGAATTCTCATTCTTCATCAACCATGTTAAATTTAAGCATCTTACCCAAAAAAAAAATGATAAATTTAAGCAACCACAATAATAATATGGAAATGAATGTATTTTGATATGGCTTGGCGCGTTTTTCACTCCTACAAACAACTTAAGGTAATTTACTCACATTGATGATTTTGTAATTAACATGATTATGTTCTATACAATGAAATCTTTGTAACTCATTGAATGGTGTATTTAGATCATGATGCTAATATGGTGTCAAATTAATGTAAAAAAATTTGGGTTCTAAGGATCCTTTCAAAATCTTATAAATATAGAATGTGGGTAAACTTGGCTTAAATCTTATAAAAATTGGTTTCTAAGGATCCTTTCAAAATCGTTCTTAGGCACTCCTGTTTCGCACATAGCCGGGATTTTAGAGGTAGTTGGGGAAGGGGTACACATACACCCACCACTTACCTCCAAAGGGGAGAGCGACGTTCTTGGATTCACGTGAGTTGCAATGTGCGGCAACTTGGACAACTGGTTCAGCCTAGTTGTCTGAATTGGAGGTAGTCTCTCAAGCATTCTCTCTTTATTCTGTTGGTTGAAGGCAGGAGTGGATCCTTGATCAAGGTACCGATGATCCCATGACCTGACATTACCAAATTGACCTGAATCTATAATTTTGGTTGGGATTTTATTTGTTTTTAGTAGCAATGTCGGTTGGATTGGATTTGGGGTTAACATTCAAGTTTCTCGGTGTGGTTTTTAGTAAATGTCAACTCGAACCAAGAAAAAAATAATTGCAGCATTAACTATAGGTGGTAATATAGGATTACAAGTAATAACTGATTTCACAAATCAATCACCCATTAAATGTCAAGTATATGTTGGCTGTAAAAATGCTTTTCCTTGCTTACTTCTTCGGATGTGGAGTCACAGAGAAACGGCGACACGTAGCGATCTTATAGAGAGGCAAATCAAGCTGCTAATATGGAATTTGGTTTGGATTTTTCTTTTCCTTACATTGGGATCATGAGCCCCGTCTTAGAATTAAATCATCTACAGATGAGCTCATAAGAGGTGTTCGTCTATATCCATTGGATTATTGCATCTGCTGCAGTGATTTAAATTCAAATATTTAAGTCACTTTTTTTTTGTATTATAGATGATTGCCGACATGACAATCATCCAATAGATATGGACGAGCACATTTATGGGCTGGTCCGTAGATAATTTAATTTCCCCATCTTTTTTTCACTTTTGTGCTATAATATAAGGTCGGTATTAATAAGGTTTATTGAAATTAATTAAAACAAGTTTTAGTTAAAATAACTAAAAATGATTGATTAATCAAAAATGAATTATATTTTTAGAAGATATTAAAAACAAGTGGTTATTTAATATTTATGGATCAAATTATCCATAAATAATTTGAGAAGGAAAGTATAATTTGTTGACCAACTTTTGTGGCGTAAACGTAGACGACACTAATTCCCAACCGCGCTCCGACTAACGTGGGTGTCTTGGAAGGTTCAACTTGAGATGTGGTTGTGCATGATACTCACACGTAGACAAGAATTTCTCAATTAGCCTCGTTGCTTAGAAAGAGAATATTGAATCTTCCTTTTGGCCTTTTTTTGGTACAAGAGCATATTGAATATTCGCTTATAGAGACCAAACCCCCATTCCTCAATCCCTTCTTTAGGTACTAGGAAATGTGATTCACGTCCAAAATGACCCAATTGTTTGACTGTAAATTCCATAATTGATTGATAGTTTATCTTCACAGAAAAAATAAAAATTAAGCAACCATTTAGATATATCACTCCATATTTTTTTTAATGAATATTGAGACGGAATAAGTTTCAGCCTTGTTGGCATTCATTCTAGATTGGGAATGAGTTCTCCAAATAAATTTGTGAAGTTGAAGAAATATTTAGGTTTTATGTTTAAAGGACGATTGATTCTTATAAAGCTTATCTATATCTATACTATATATAGCACGAGAAGACCCATTGGGAAGCGTGCCAACTGCAATTTGTAAGTTTCCAAAAAAAAAATCCTTACTCACGTTCTAAGATTCATTAATAAAAGGGGTATAATTTTCACAACAATTCAATCCCCTTTATTTAAAAAGTAAAGCAATTTTGTAACTGTTCCCTCTATATCGTTTCTCCCATGTAGTATTGTACATGCACCTTGCTAGTAAATATTACAAGTTTACGATTATTTTAATTTAAAAGAAGTTTTCATAAATAACAAGTCTGTCCATGTCATATAAAAAGCCTTTAAATCAAGTTTCAAGTATATCATTTAGAATTTCTAAATATTACATTTATACCACTACACTTTTGCAAAACTCATTCTGAAAGTCGATTAGGGTGATTTTGTATTGTAGTGTGTTTTTAAAAACTCATTTGGGGATCACTCATTCCCCAAATGGAACCAAACACTCGTTTAACCCCTTAAATTCATTCTATCCCTTGTAGCTCATTCCAAGGATTAATAGTGAAAACCTTATAAAAGCAATTAATAAGAAATTGTCAAAACAAACTAATTTCAAGCATTGGTAGGGATATTTTTTATATGACAGTCTTGATTCTAACAAAATCTTAAGATCCCAACCATTACATCTGGTCTCACTAATTCATCTTTGTGGGCTTTGATGTCTTCTCACGGTTATAAAAATCCCAAGAAAAGAATAAGCATTAGGTAATACTGTAAAAAATATCTATCTAGAAGGGCATTTCAGTCAGTCAGAGGGAGTTCTGGGTCCTTCGTATCCTTTTTTTTTGGGTGGAATTCTGGGTCCTTCATATCCACTACATGTTACTATTTCTCAGGAATTTTATGTTGGCGTCCTCCTTGCGTTCTTTCTTTGACTCTTTCATGTTGGATCTTTCCTTTCTTTCAGTTCCATCTGTTGGAACACAATCTGAAAAGTCTCGTGCTTTTGACAGTTTTAAGAGAAAATACAAACTTTTTAGCTACGTAGAGAAAGAGGACACATATATTCTTATTTGGTTGTTCGTCAGAAAAAATAAAACGATACTTGTTATTTTTCTGAATCTAATCGTCTCCAACACATTAAATCTCTCTGTGTCTCATGCTCTTTTCCTGATAGCTTCGATCTGGGGTTCTTGAGGGGGCTTTGAGAGACATGGAAACTGTTCTACAGACAAAGGGGCCCCTCTCTCTGCCTTCAAATCCCAAAACCAGTGTTTTGAACCCACCCCAGAGATTGAAACATAGATTAAACATCCAGAAAAACAGAGCTGCTGCTGGGCTTTCTCTATCTGTTGATGGGTTCCAAAAATTTCACGGGTTTGTCTCGAGAACCCACGGGTTTTGCAAGAAGGATAGAAGTTTGCACATCTGCGGGGCAGCAGCAGCAGCGGATGGGCAGCCATTGTTCGGTGAATTGGAGCAACCCAAGTTCTTGGGTATTGAGATTCTGATTCTCAAGAAAATTATCCCTCTTGGGTTGATGTTCTTTTGTATCCTCTTCAACTACACAATTCTCCGAGACACGAAAGATGTTTTGGTTGTTACAGCTAAAGGCAGTAGTGCAGAGATTATACCATTCTTGAAGACATGGGTGAATTTGCCGATGGCTGTTGGCTTCATGCTCTTATATACGAAATTATCCAATGTGTTGTCCAAGCAGGCTCTCTTCTATACCGTCATCGTCCCCTTCATTGCCTTTTTTGGGGCATTTGGGTTTGTTCTATACCCACTCAGCAATGTATTCCATCCCACAGCCCTTGCAGATAAGCTTCTAGCGGCGCTTGGTCCGAGCTTCCTTGGTCCAGTTGCAATCTTGAGGATTTGGAGCTTTTGTTTGTTCTATGTGATGGCTGAGTTATGGGGAAGTGTGGTTATATCTGTTTTGTTTTGGGGGTTTGCCAACCAGGTAAAATTACCTATATATATGCTTGGCTTATTCCATGAGTTACAGTTTCTATGTTTAGTTCTGATTCTTGCTTTGCTTATTATTTCAGCATAGAATACCCTTTTTCTTTTAATTATTATATCCTTTCACCTTTAAAGTAATTGGTGATATGCTAGAGATGCCTGGTTTCTGTTCTTGTATAGGATGCTTGAGCTATGGCAAGGTTTTCACATGGATTATAAAGTAGGATTCGATGTTAAGAAAATTGCGTGTGAAGGAATCTGATTGGCAGGAATAATTTTAGATTGCCATATTTGATGCTGTGCTTATATGGTTGTTCTGCTTGATTGGGTTGTAGATTCTGCAAACTGGGTGATCTATATGGCTGCAAAAGTTAGTTTTGGGCTTGAAAAAACAAAGGATTTTAAACTGTTTAAGTGGCAGCTTTCAAAATTTACAACTTTATGCTCTTTCAATTGTTGTAGTTCCAGTTCCTTAAGATCTTAACTTTTTTGCTTTACCAACTCTTTGTGAGTTTTGTTACATAGGTTTTTGTAGTAATGGTTTCATAATTGAGAGGTTGCAATAGGTTTTTATTTGTAGTGGCTGTTAAATCTGTTTCTCTTTGCAGATAACTACTGTTGAAGAAGCTAAAAGATTCTACCCATTGTTCGGACTTGGAGCCAATGTTGCCCTTGTTTTCTCGGGCCGAACAGTAAAGTACTTCTCTAATCTGAGAAAAAATTTGGGCCCGGGTGTTGATGGATGGGCCATCTCTCTGAGAGGAATGATGAGCATTGTGGTGCTGATGGGACTTACAATCTGTTTTATTTACTGGTGGGTGAATAGATTTGTTCCGCCTCCATCCCGTAGTAAGAAGAAGAAGGTAAGTGTCATCAAGGGCACAATTGCAGTTTTTCTTATTAGGGCTTGTTTAGGTTAAGATACTTTATACATGGTTAATGCGTAAGATCTCCTATCAATTAAGTGCCTGGGTCCAACTTATGGTGTTGTTGATCTGTTGCTGAACTGGGTTGAGTTTCCAATTAAGTGCCAGGGTCCAACTTGGCCAGCAAAAAGGTACAGTGAAAATCAATTTCTGCTAGGTAGGTTCTGTAATGAGAATCATTGCATTCAGCTTTGTTCCAGTCTTGTAATGCCAGGAATCATAAAAATCTTATTGCCAGATGATATATAGACAATTTTTTCGGTTTTGGTGATTCTTGTTACTCATTCTGACCAATATTTTTTAATCTGATTGAAATTTCCCTAGTATTTGATTTAGTGTAAAAATATATATTCTTTATGAAACTTAAATTTCTTTTCAGGATAAACCCAAAATGGGTACAATGGAAAGCTTGAAATTCTTAGTGTCCTCGAGATACATAAGGGATCTTGCAACATTGGTGGTTGCATATGGCATTAGCATCAACCTCGTTGAAGTTACATGGAAATCAAAGCTCAAGGCTCAGGCAAGAAGTTTGACCTTATTCCCAACTCTTCTTTTCTACTAGGTAGCTACTAATTTGTTAGCTGCTAATTTGCTGTATGACTAAATGACTTTCATTTTATTTCAATGGTGCAGTTTCCGAGCCCAAATGAGTATTCATCTTTCATGGGTGATTTTTCTACTGCCACTGGGGTGGCAACTTTCACAATGATGTTGCTGAGCCAATGGATATTTGACAAATATGGGTGGGGAGTTGCAGCCAGGATCACACCAACAGTACTGCTCCTAACAGGGGTTGGCTTCTTCTCTCTGATTTTATTTGGGGATCCACTGGCACCTGTCCTTGGGAACCTTGGGATCACTCCTCTACTTGCAGCAGTGTATGTGGGTGCCATGCAAAACATTTTCAGTAAAAGTGCAAAGTACAGCTTATTTGATCCTTGCAAAGAAATGGCTTATATTCCTCTTGATGAAGACACAAAGGTCTGGATCCTTAAAAATATCACGTTATGTTTCCTCCTTGTTTCTGCAGTTCTTTTTCATGAATTTAATCTTGTACATGCTTCATTACAGGTCAAAGGGAAGGCAGCCATCGATGTTGTATGCAACCCCTTGGGGAAATCTGGTGGGGCTCTAATTCAGCAGTTCATGATTCTAACATTTGGATCGCTCGCAAACTCAACTCCATACCTTGGAGGGATACTGTTGGTGATTGTCCTTGCATGGTTAGCAGCGGCTAGGTCATTGGACGTCCAGTTCACTGCCTTGCGTAGGGAGGAAGAGATAGAAAAGGAGATGGATAGAGGGACAGTTAAGATACCAGTGGTGGCTCAAGAGGAGAGTGATTTATCATCTGGGACTGGGAATGGGTTGCTTGCTGGTGGCTCATCAGGCAATTCGCCCGGGACCACGACTCCCAGAAAGATCCAATAAAGTTTCTTTATATTTGGCAGGAGTAGGATTTTGTTTACTTGATGGATAAAATAATCAGACCTGAGGCTGGTAAGCAACTGATTATTTAAATCCTTTTTTGCAGGTTATAAGCAGAATATATTCTTATCTTATCATTAAATTATTAAATTCATTGAAGGTCATTTAATAAGGCCATTGAGGTTTCTATTGCTTTATCAATGCGAAATTATTTCCAGCCCCTTTCTCTGCTTCCATTTCATACTTTTATCCATGACCCCTGGAGGTTATGCCTAGGTAGATCAGATCTGCCTTTTCTCTTTTTCCCTTTTTTTGTGACCTTATGAGATTATCTGAATCCCTGTGATATGTGTTATAAAGATGGTATTTGTTTGATAAGCCACATGTTTATGTTGTTAATTGTGCGGCAACGAGCATTAATGGAAATTAAGCCTGCGTTTTACGACTAAAAAACTCCATTTCAAAGAATTTTGTGATGAAGTTGGAACAATAAGGTAGGGTCTCTAAACAAGATGAAGCTGGAACATCAAGCAGAGCTTACAAAGTGTCTTCCCCTCCCCCTGAACATTATCCAAAGTAACAGTGAAGACACCCAATAACCTTGGGGGCTTGTATGGCTCTAACGAGAGCTTGTAATGAATGGGAATACAATAGAATTCTTCACCTTAAAATTGATTAATTTGAAAGCCTAGCTTAATTTCAAACTTGCTGAACCAAGCATGAATGCCATGTCTAACAACTCAGATCATGATCAATGGGATCACTCATTTTACAAATCATCCTTAAGAATCCAATAAAGTTTTACCCTGCAAATCTGACACAACCCTAACTGGTAATGCGCACAAATTCGAGCAACACGGAAAATTTTTGAAGGAATCTAATCAGAAATGAGTTGAGTTGGCATAATATGATTAAAGATGCGATTTTCATTAGATTGGGATCATGTAGAACAGGATTTGTAAAACCAACAGCAACTAATTTGAACATGGAGATTTGTTGACACCAATTTAGTTGTAGATGGGTCTCATACTGTGATCTTTCAGACTCAATCAAGCCACCGTGAAGAATGAAGAAAAGGTTAGAATTCAGGATTGCTCACAATTGAAGGATAAGAGAGAGAGAGAGAGAGAGAGAGAGAGAGCTTCAAACAAAATTCTGTTTGACGTCCCTTTCAATTTTGGATCAGTTGTCATCATGAAATTTTGTTCCGCATGCTAGTATCCGAGAGTGAGTTAAGATGGTTCAAGAGGGGACAATTTTGCAATTGATTGAGTTCTTTGTCCTCTCTTTCTCTCTCTCTGTCTCTCTCTCTCGTCATCTTTCCTTCTAAGCTCAGAGGGTAAAAATATTCTCCAATCTCCAGCTACTATGTCCAGTTATGATGTTTCTCTAATTTGGACTTACATATGTGACACAACATGTGGTCTATATCCTTCTTGTTATCCGAGGAAGAATTTTACTCCACCGACAAAGACAACTCAAACCCTTCAAGCTCTTTCCTATTAAACAAGGATATCTCCCTCAATATTCATCCCAACAATTCTACAAGAATGAAGCCGCTAGCATTGCCAGAAACTGCAACTATCTCCAGTAAACCCATAACTCCTTTTGCTTTTGAATGCTGGTTTGATGATGCCTGCATCCTCGACATGGAATACTTCGTTAAGACCATCTCCAGCATCAAAGCAAAAGGGGTATGCCCTGATCTTATTGGTTCCATTATAGTGCACTATGCCTCTAAATGGCTTCCTGGCCTGTCTGACAATGAGAAAGGCATGAATAAAAACCTTTTGGAGGATTCATTCGAGAGCGTCACAGCGTCATGGATGAAGAAGAGGTTCTTTATAGAGACATTGGTTGGAATTCTTCCACCTGAGAAAGATTCAGTACCTTGCAATTTCCTGCTTCGCCTCCTCCGAATAGCAAACATGGTTGGAGTTGAACCAGCATTTCGAGCAGACCTTGAGAAAAGGGTGTCATGGCAGCTTGAACAAGCCTCGCTAAAGGAACTGATGATACCTGCATTTAGTCACACCTGTGGAACTTTACTAGACGTTGAGCTCATCATTCGACTGGTAAAAAGTTTGGTCAACATGGATGAAGCTGTTAAAAGTGGAGTTGCTCTAGTCAAGGTTGCTAAGCTAGTAGATTGTTACCTCGCAGAAGCTGCTGTTGATGCCAATTTAGAGTCATCAGAGTTTATCACTCTTGCTGGTGCTCTTCCTCACCATGCTCGCGTGACCAATGATGAATTATATCGAGCTGTTGATACTTATCTCAAAGTAAGTATAATCATAGGTTCCCCAATGCAGGTTCAAAGCCTCTCATTGCTTACTGTAGCTTTTCAGTTTTGGGATTTGCCTTCATAGTCTTATATAATTCTCATCTCTACTACTAGGCACATCCTGGAGTATCAAAGCAAGAGAGGAAGAATTTATGCAGATTGATTGACAGTGAAAAGCTATCACAACAGGCATCTCTACATGCTGCACAGAATGAGAGGTTGCCTGTCCGCGCTGTAATTCAAGTTATGTTCTCTGAGCGAACAAAGCTCAACAATAGTGTTGATTGGAGTGGATCCTTTAGTGGTACCAGAAGCCCAAACCCGATGGAGCCCCCAGTGCGATGCCTCTCGAAGCGTGAAATTACAGCTCAGCAAATGGAGGTAAGGAGATTACGAGAAGATATTATTAGGCTTCAGAGCCAGTGTAACTCCATGAAAGCTCAGATAGAAAGGATCATGGAGAAGAAGAGGGGCTTTTTTAGGTGGATGAAGTTTGGGGTGCCTTCATTCAAACCTGTCAGTTCAAGTGAGAAGAAGTTTGGGGTGCTTTCATTCAATCCTGTCAGTTCAAGTGAGAAGACTGAGGAGGTGAAGGTAGAAGGGGAGGTTGGATTTGAGCAGCGCACACCCATGGATATGAGGGCAAAGCTTGTTACAGGAAGAAACCCTCCAAAGTGGAGGAAATCCATGTCCTGAAAGACAAAACAATAAAAGTACCTAGTATTACTAGTTGGGGAAATCCATGATCTGAAAGACAAAACATGAAGATTATGTACTCACATTATAAGTCATGTATTTTATCCTGCTACCTCTTTGATCTAAGGATCCATCCATGTTGGGTGCAAGGTCTCTTTCTGTATTTCATGTAGCACTATGTTCAAAGCTTCACAATTCTGTTCAATGAAATTTCAGTCATAAGTATTTTCGTTAGCAATATGCAGGCTAAAAGGGAAAAAAAATTGAGTACCAAGTGTCTGATGAGTGAAAATGTCTACTTGATGTCATGGACGGCTATAGGCAGAATGTCTTCTTGCATGAGAGCTTCAAAAAGAACCAAGCATTCTTTTCATGATCTGTTTCAATTCAAGATCATCTATCAGACAATAAAATTATCCTATCCTTTGTATGGAACTGACGAAGGAAACAAACAGTAAGAAGCCAATGAATTAATATAAAAATCTTTTGAAAGCAATATATGACTTTACATCACCAGAAATCCTTGCAAGAACATGATCCATCCTTAAAATGATGGTATCGGTTTCTATCCCTCACAATTATCTCCCTACTGTAGACTTTGGAGATGTACTTGGTTGCCGAGTGGCAATCACTACACACACGAAGGTTCTTTACAATTCGAATTGGCATCCCATGGCTTGTACTTAGTAGCCCAAAGGCAATTGCTAGCTTTTCACTGTGACGACTAAGGGCATCCTCTTTTTCCTCCTCATCCATGTCAAATAACACTTCTGATTTGTTTGGAACATAACCAGCCAATTTCAAACGGCTTATCATGTCCACCAACATTTCATGGATTTCTGAGGACTGTGGATGGGACACATCACCCTTGACAAATTCATGAACAACTCCATCAATCTCTATCAGACTGCATCCTGGTGGCTTAACGATGTTCCTTTCTAGCATGATATCCCTGATTCTTTTAGCATCATCCCACTTCCCTAACGAGCTATATATGTTAGACAAGAGAACATATGTTCCACCATTGTCAGGGTCAAGCTCTAAAAGTTCCTGAGCTGCTCTCTCTGCAACCTCCAGGTTACCATGTATCCTGCAAGCACCAAGAAGGCCTCCTAATACAAAGTAATCTGGTGCCATGGGCATGTCTGATATCAACTCCTCTGCTTCAGCCACAAGACCTACCCTCCCCAACATGTCAATCATACAACCATAGTGTTCAACACTAGGCTGAATCCCGTACGCACTTGACATTGAATCAAAATGTGCATAACCTTCATCAACAAGACCTGTGTGACTACAAGCTGCCAATACACCAACAAAGGTAATCGCATCAGGTTTTACCCCAGCACTTTGCATCTCAGAGAATAGCTCCAAAGCCTTTTCCCCCTGCCCATACATTGCAAGACCCACAATCAAGGCTGTCCAAGTCATAACATCTCTTTGAGGCATTTCATAGAATACTTGTGATGCCATCTCTATGTACCCACACTTGGCATACATGTCAACAAGTGCCGTCCCTAGAACAACATCCATCTGGATTTTCTCCTTCTTAATATAAGCATGCAACCATTCACCTAGCTCAATAGCACCCAGATTTTTACAAGCCAGCAATAAACTCACCAAAGTCACCTGATCTGCTTTAAGCCCCTTAAGTTGCATCTCACGAAATAGTATAAAAGCCTCCTCATAATCGCTATCCTCAACATGTCCTTTGATCATAATATTCCAACAAAACAAGTTCTTTTGAGGCATCTTGTCAAACAATTTTCTAGCAAGGGAAAAGCAACCACATTTACAATAAACATCCATAAGAGCAGCAGTGAGGACCACAGTAAACTGTATTCCATTGTCATCCAAATACTTGTGTACCAATTGGCCCATTTCCAAATCTCTCGCCCTCGCACAAGCAGTCAACACATTCACCAAAGTAACATCATTGGGCTCTACGTTTGCAAATCCCATCCTACGAAAAAGCTCAAGGGCTTCAACTGGTTGACCCCACTGTGTATAAGCACCAATCATGGTTGCCCAAGAAGCTACACTTCTCTCAATCATTTTGTCGAAAACTCGTCGAGCAGAAATCAAGCTCCCGAAATTTGAATACATGTGCATCAATGTATTCTGAATATAACAATCCGAAGCAAAACCCAGCTTTGTCGAGTGACAATGCAATTGCTTTCCCTCAACTATGTCTCCACAGGATTTGAACAGTGAGGGGAACGTAAAATTATCGGGGAACAGACCTTCCTCGATCATATCTCGATAGAAGAGGATGGCCTCCCGTGGGGAATTCTTGTTAGTATAGCCTCGAATGATGGAATTGCAGACAAAGCTATTGGGATGAGGAATTTGGGAAAAGACGAGGGAAGCGTAATGGACACTGCCGAATTCTTCAAGAGCACAAAGGGTGACAATTCTGCTAGCGGAGACGACATCGAATATACGGCCAGTCCTGATCATTTGAGCGTGGATTTGCTTGAGCTCTGACATGCTGGAGCACTTTTCGAGCCGCACAAGACATGGGTGTTGCTGACTCTGGTCACTCTTGTTCTTGGTGGCTGTGGTGGTGGTGGCAGAGGAGCTGTTCATCAATGGAGGCGATTCAGAAGCAAGAGATGGTTTACGTGGGCAAAGGGACAGCGGAGAAGCCATGGCTGCTGGCAGTTATTTCAGAACCGCTAAAAATATAACTATAAAGTTGGCACACTAATCTTTAATTAGGGTTCGTTAATGTGACTAGGCCTTAATTTAACTAAAGCACAAATCAAGGCCCATGAATCGTTTAAGTTTCTAACCCACATTCTTTGGCCCGTGGAATCTGATTCTGACAGGCCAATCCTAATTCCTAAAACCCTGTATCGTGCAAGTTTCTAGCCGTTAAACCCTATCCAATGCGCCTTGCTGAAGAACAATAAAAATGCTCTGTTTCTCCGGAAATGGCGGTATCTGCTAAAACCTATCCGATTTCTCTGCAAACGGAACTTCTACATCCTATCTACTCGAAAGGCATAAGACCCAAAACACTAAATTTCTTACAAAATCCTCAAAATCTCCGAGTTTCCCTCAGGAAAATCCCAGAAGTCTCTGCTCTGAGTACAAGCTCCATTAATACAAGAAACTTGAACTCAGAGACATGCTCCGCATGTCTAGAAGGGAACTTGGATCAAGCTCTGAAACTCTTAGAGTTCATGGAAGAGCATCGAATTCCCGTCGACGAAGATACTTATATTGCTCTGCTGAAGCTCTGCGAGTGGAAGCGAGCGGCTTCCGAGGGAGCTCTTGTTTATTCCCACGCCTCGAAATCGATGACCCAATTGAGCATTCGTCTGGGAAACGCTCTTTTGAGTATGTTTGTGCGGTTCCGTAACTTGCACGACGCCTGGTTTGTGTTCGGGAAGATGGAAGAGAGAGATGTGTTTTCATGGAATGTGATGATTGGTGGGTATGCTAAGTCAGGGTTCTTTGATGAGGCGTTGAATTTGTACCATCAAATGCTGTGGATTGGAATTAAGCCTGATGTGTATACGTTTCCATGTGTTTTGAGGACTTGTGGGGGTGTGCCGGATTTGTCTAGGGGTCGGGAGGTTCATGTTCATGTAATTAGATACGGGTTTGATTCAGAAATCGATGTGGTTAATGCTTTGATCACAATGTATGCGAAATGTGGTGATGTTGGTAGTGCACGGTTAGTGTTTGATAGAATGCTCATAAGAGATCAAATATCGTGGAATGCAATGATTTCGGGATATTTTGAGAATGGGATCTGTTTAGAGGGACTGGGATTGTTTTCTAAGATGAGGGATTTTTCCATTGATCCCGATTTGATGACCATGACTAGTGTCATTTCTGCTTGTGATTTTCTCTGTGACGAGAGATTAGGAAGGGAGATTCATGGCTATGTGATCAAAACAGAGTTCGGGATTGAAGTTTCAGTTCATAATTCATTAATTCAGATGTACTTGAGTGTTGGGAATCTGGATGATGCCGAAAAGCTTTTCAGTACAATGGAGTCCAAGGATGTGGTGTCGTGGACAGCAATGATTTCGGGTTATGATAAGAATGGGAAGCCTAATAAAGCTGTAGAAGCTTATGAAATGATGAATGCACATGGAGTCATGCCTGATGAGATCACAATTGCTAGTGTTCTTTCTGCATGTGCTAATGTAGGCCTTTTAAATATGGGTGTTAAGCTTCATGAATTAGCTAAGAGGACAGGATTCATCTCATATGTTTTAGTTTCAAATACACTAATTGACATGTATTCAAAATGTCAATGCATTGATAAGGCATTGGAAGTCTTCAAAAGAACACCTGACAAGAATGTGATATCATGGACTTCAATCATCCTGGGCCTTCGCATCAACTATCGGTGCTTTGAGGCTTTGATTTTTTTCCGGCAGATGATACTCAGTTTAAGTCCTAATTCCATCACCTTGATAGCTGTCCTCTCTGCCTGTGCTAGGGTTGGGGCCTTGATGTTTGGGAAAGAGATCCATGCCCATGCAGTTAGAAGGGGAATAGAATCAGAAGGATTCCTACCTAATGCACTTCTGGACATGTATGTAAGGTGTGGAAGGATGGAACCTGCTTGGGTCCAGTTTAACATGTACAGAAACAAGGATGTTGCATCATGGAATATCATGTTGACGGGCTATGCCCAGCCGGGGCATGGAGCACTGGCTGTGGAGTTATTTGATAGAATGATAGATGCAAGGGTGAATCCTGATGAAATTACGTTCATTACCCTCCTGTGTTCTTGTAGTAGATCTGGAATGGTGAATGAAGGTTTGAAATATTTTAATAGCATGAAACAACAGTATTCCATTACCCCAAATCTTAAACACTACGCTTGTGTGGTTGATCTACTCGGTCGTGCTGGGCATTTGGAGGATGCTAGTTTGTTTATAGAAAATATGCCTGTAAAGCCAGATCCCGCTGTCTGGGGAGCTTTGTTGAATGCCTGCAGGATCCACAAGCAGACTGAGCTTGGAGAGTTTGCAGCTAGGCACATATTTGAGATGGATTCAGAAAGCACTGGGTACTATATGCTTTTGTGTAGCCTTTATGCTGGTAGTGGCAAATGGGATAGAGTTGCAAGGGTGAGGAAGATGATGCAGGAGAGAGGTCTTATTGTTGATCCTGGGTGCAGTTGGGTGGAGGTTAAGGGAAAAATCCATGCTTTTCTCAGTGGAGATAGTTCCCATCAGCAAATAAAGGATATTAACGCAGTTTTGGACAACTTTTATGAGAAGATGAAGATGGAAGGCCTAGATGTGCCTAAAAACATTGCTTCAGATGAAGTTGAAACTTCAAAGGCAGAGATTTTTTGTGGGCACAGTGAGAGACTTGCCATTGCCTTTGGGCTCATTAATACTGTGCCTGGAATGCCTATTTGGGTGACAAAGAATCTTTATATGTGTTCTAGCTGCCATAATATGGTCAAATTTATCTCCAAAGTTGTACGGCGAGAGATAACTGTTAGGGATACTGAACAGTTCCACCATTTCAAGGATGGAATATGCTCTTGCAGAGACGTGGAATATTGTAAAAGACATGATCAATGAGAACTGAAAGAACTTCCTTTCCTTTAGTCTTATCTTGCCACAAAATCAATTTCAGGATCCATTTCCTGGGGCGTGGTGCTGGGGTCGGGAAGAGCCACTGAATGATGCCTAAAAAAGGAAAAAAGAAGAGTCCAATGTTTGTGAATGGAATAAGGGTAAAATCGTGGTTATGCTGGGACTATTCAACTGCAGGAAGAAAATTTTGCAATTATTAGCTATTTAGAGCAAATGCAAGATGGACAACTAAATGTTACACAAAGCACCATCTGATTGAGCCATAGCTAGACCCTTCTCAAAATTATAGGACTGAATGCCATACAAAGAAGAGGTGATCCAGCATGCTTTCAGAACAGAACATGGAACACTGCTGTATATTTGGGTTCAAGGAAGATGATGAGTTAATGCTTAGAAAACAAAGCCGGAACAGAGATGCATATTTTGGTTCAAGGAATATAATAAGGAGAACCAAGATGCAAGAGGTTATTATTATCTATCTTGTTCCATGTTCCTTCAATCAAGGGCCACATCATGTTTGCCTTTTTACAATGCTGTTGGAAATTCATTTGACTCCCCCCGAGTGCCCTTGTCTCCAATTAATTACACTAATAGCAGAGGGCTCCTTTTCTTTACATGTATCATGTATTTGTAAATTTTCATTATTGGAATTTGAAATTGCTAAACATGTAAGCATATGACACTAGAAATTTCTGTAACATGACACTACAGATTTCTTCATGGCTGTTGTATGAAACTAGAAATTTCAGTAACATGACACTACAGATTTCTTCATGGCTGTTGTATATCTACCCATTTTTGACACTACAGTCTACCCACTTTACTACATCATGCTTGGAGATGCCTATGCGCCTAAAGTAGTTTCATAGGTTACTTTTTCTGCTTGACAAGTCCCTTTTCTGATCAACCAAAAGAAAATACCAAAAAGAACATTGAGAATTTGTGGAATTTATGTTGCCCATGAAAACTAGAGCCTTTTTACTGGCTACCACTGAACTATCATTCCTCCAAAACTTGCAGATAAATAACTCTGATTTGGGAATGTTTAATTATCAGAAGAAAAGCTTCAGAGAAGCTTGCCTGATTAAGTAGAAGAACATCTCCTTTTAGGGCATGGATACTTGACTATCATTCCTCCAAAACTTACAGATAAATAATTCTGATTTGGGAATGTGTAATTATCAGAAGAAAAGCTTCAGAGAAGCTTTCCTGATTAAGGAGAAGAGCATCTCCTTTTAGGGAACGGATATTTGAATGCTGAACTGGATCTAGGAACAGCAAAGAAAGCAATGATATGACTCAACTAATGGCTTGTATCAGATTTTTCAGATCATTGGGCATGGACTTAATGTCTTTATGTTGGAGCAGCTTCTGATGAGAAGATGATGCTCTAATGGTGTTATGGAACTAGTAGAGATAAGCATTTTATGTCTCTGATTATAGGAAGGGCCATGGAAATTCAAGCTTTAAAAAATTAAGATCACAAAATTTTTCCTTACATATACTATCTGGAACTGATTTGTAAAACATGACATTGGGATCAGGAAAATGACTAAAACAAGGAAAAATTGGTTCCTTTATCAAAACAACAAATGATTTATTATATGTCTCACACAAATCAATCCTATATACAAATCAAAGAAAATATAATGCTCCTATCTTCCACAAACACTTATTCACTAGATGGTAGGCTATTGCCAATTCTCGACTGCATTTCTTCATGAGAATTGGTAGGACTTCTCTAGCAATAAAAGACAGAACATATAACAAACATACCACATGACAACACTTTCATATCTTTATGGATTTCTCAGTTTTCTTGACGGATGACTTGATGTAGTTGTTCACAGCCAGAACGTACCACAACAAACATACATATTTCACATCATAGCTTCACATCTTCACTGCTTTCTTAATTGTCTTGATGGATGACTTGATGAAGTTGTTTACGGCCACTCGATCATCACCATTGTCATCATCATCCCCTGTCACCGTGGGCTTCTTACCTATGCACTCTACTCCCTTCCTCATGCCCAATATCACAGATGGAGAATATGGGATTGGCCTGAAGGCCCTGGCGCTCTCACACCTGACGAGTCCCCTCTCCTTTCCATTCTTCTCTGTTCTCTGCTTCCCTTCAAATCTCTTGCTACTTCCAACATGTTTGCTAACACTGCCAAACTCGCTGGTTTTGCCTCTCACAGGCAGAATTTTACCACTTACCGTCTCATCAATATCTGTATTTTTCTTCTTATAATCCTTGTCTGATTGCAGCTCCATGTCCTTGTGGGCCTGTTCACCCATTTTGTCTTCCGATTCAGGAAATCCTTTAACCTTGATTTCTTTCTGTGGGTTCTTGTGGTTCAGCTTTTCGACTATTTCATCTGTCCTGCTTGTGTCATGTTCCTTGTGGGTATTTTGAGGAGCCAAGTCCATCGACAAGCCTTCCTGTGCATTATCTAACAGCATTTGGAGCCACTTCTCTATATTCCCCTTGCCACGTTGCTTTCTGCATTCTTCATCTTCTTCCCTTTCCGGACTTTGGAGATATGCGTATTGGGTGTGTTCCTTCACTTCTTCAATCTCTAATTTCTGAAGTTTTTCCTCAAGTGGTGTTTTATCCCCCATGACAGCAAGTGAACTATTTTGTTCGTCTTCCTGGTCTCTTCCAATATTTTGTTCCTGAAGTTCCTCACCTTTTTCTTTTATTTCTTCCAGCTTTCTTTCTTCATTCGGAGACAAGCCAGCTTCAGATGCCTTCTGCTCTTCCTCTAGGAACACTCTTAGTTCCTTCTGTAAATGTTTCCTTGGCCTAGTACCTGGTAAGTACAAAACAGTCTTATCATTTCTTTCCTCAAATAGGGTATCATCCATTCTTGATCTTTTCCTCGCCTGTTCCCATTCAGGCCTTATCTGTTTCTCAATCTCATCTCTTTGTTTAAATTTCCTGTGCAGTTCTTTCTCAGCTGAATCACAAATTGCTTTCTGTGCTTCAAGTCTTGCCATGAGAGCACTAGTTGCAGTCTGGTTCAGTCTGACTTGCTCCTTATAAACAACACTTCTGTAATAGGAAAAACAAAAAATATCATGTGAAGTTTTAAAATTTGATACAACACGTCTCTGATGATTTGTTCTACAATAAGCCAAGATTCTGAATCGTGAAAAGGATGATAAATCTAAGTAGATCACTCATGCAAATATGCAGAATGTCATACAAGTATAATCCATTTATGTGTCAAATATGAAAATTTGATACACAAGGTGAAGGGACTCTGTGTATGTAAAAGAAAAGCGGGATATCAAGCCAAGTATGATCCATTTATGAATTTTGTGCATAGGCATTCAAATTAAGAAGATAATCACATTATGTTTGGTTCTACATACACTACACGGTATGCAACAAAGAGAATGCAACAAAGAGAAAAATGAAAAGAAAATCTTCCAATATTTTGAGTAGTTGTTTACCCCTATTGTGTTTGCGCGAGTTGTATATATTCATGAAATGAGGGATGGGGTATAAAATCATGCAAAATGGAATGATCATGTCCCTAGCTCCTACTTTTGAGATTATTATTAGAAATAAGAAAAATTGTCAAAGCGTTAATTAAAAATTATGAAAGCATTCAGATACCACTTTAATTAGATAGGAATAGTCTTACTGGTGCATGGCATCTCGAATCATCTTCTCCAATGTTGATCTGTACGAAGATTGTGCTTCTGCTAGCCTTCTGCACTTCTCTACCCTTCTCCTGCGTTTTATTAACACCAGCTCCAAGTCTTGAAGAGCAAGCTTTTCCTCTTCATTATTTTGCTTCATTTCATCCAATTCGTTGTCCAATTTCTTTATTTCATTTCTCATATTCTCTGCTTCTTCTCTCCGCTTCAAGGAATCTCTGGCAATAGAGATTGCCAGATAGGAGTTGGCAACGGGGTCAGGATTCTCATTTTCCTTTAAAATACTCGATCTAAACGTCTGAATTGACTTGCAATGTGAGTCACTATCGTCAACCATTAACTTTCTTCCACCTGCAACAATCCAGAAGTAAAGACGTCGATTTTCAATGCAAAAATTACTTTACGGGACGCGATGATCAACTTACCAGTTGCAGGAGAATTCGACCTCAGTCGTCTATTGAGATCAAGGGACTTCAGAGCCGATGATGCATCATAAGATTCCTTCCGGGATAAAACAATGGCTGCTGGTGCGAGGCCTGCATGCTCTTTTATTTCCACAAAATGTTGAGGAAAAGCATGTGACTCTACGGTTTGCGAAGCATTTAGTTCTTCATTCTCACCTTCAGAGAACAGCATAGAAAATGCTCGACGCCTGTCAAAATTGTGAAGTCTTACGTTAGCATGTGATTTCAAGTCATGGGATTTCGAACTCAGAATGCATAAACAGAAAGCAAATCGTAATCCACCTGAAATCTGAGTTTGAAGAAGCAAATATTGAAAGGAACTGGTTTACAGAGACACCCAATTGAAGGTCCCACCAGGGAACAAGAAATTCCAGCTTATTGTGCTTCTTCTTACACACTTGCCACTGTAAGATCCTCAAATTGCTAGGAACAGTCCTCCCTCCTCCTAGATTTCCATCACAAAGATCTCAATTCCATTAGAGTGAATGAGAGTAATGAATTACCAATTTAATGATAAAGGAGTTCTATAGATCATTACTTGAGCAAGGAAACCAATGATCAATATCCCAAGCAAGTGGAGAGGCTGGATCAGCATGATAATACAGAACATTTCCATAAGGATCAACCCGAACTGTTGCAGGATCAAAGCCAGCATTCCTGTAAGGTAATGAAGGGAAAGTTAGACCACATAGTCACTACTTGTATATCAAAAGTTTTTTCCCTTGAAAGATCTCTGGAGCAAAATTCAAGTTCTTACCCGAGGTGGTTGAGCTGCTTCCACAGAAGGCTGGCAAAAATTTTGGGTTTTGTGGAAGGTTTTCCTTCAGGGTCAATAATTGGAAACATCTGATCCAATTCACTTACTCTCGAGATCTGCAGAGTATAGACCATTTCACAGAACAAAGGACCATAAAAGAAAAATAAAATGGAAAAGGGGTTCTCTCACCATTAAAACAGAAATGTCTATGAAAAGAATCACATAATTCAAAACTTGTGCTAGATCGGTAGGTTTGAAATTTTGAATTAAGTGAAATGAAGATAGATGTAGTCTGCCTTAGATTAGAGAATAGGAGCTTTTACACAAGAATTTCAAGAAATACTTTGATGATTTTGGATCATCACCTTCTTAAGTGTTAGAGTGGAAACCATGATCACCATAGAAATTCACATTCAAAAAAGCAAGTTTCAAGCAAAACCCACCCACAGAAAAGGGGAAATAAAAATCAGATTAATACCACCTGAAGCCAAATGTTATACGAATTCGAAGGATTCCCTGATACAAGATAAACACAGAGACTAAACGAATTAAGAGGAGAATCCTCTTACCTCTTGAGGCTGCAAAACATAGGGAATGAAAGTAAAAGGGGGGCCATGACTGTAGGGACCGAAATCGGGATCTCGACATAGCTTTGAATAGGCTTTTGGGTATCCGAGGCCTTCGTCGACCACCATCTCTGCCTCTGTAAATACTAGTCTGGTTGCCATGTTAGTCGAATAGCAGAGAAGAGTACCAGCCGGCGAGGAGAAACCAAAACAAAAGGTAGTCGATAGCTTTGAATAGCTGAGCAAAGAGAGAGATAGAGAGATCTTGATAAGACAGAGTTGTTAGCAACGGTCGACTAATTTGACAGTCGGTCCCTCCGGAGATAATCTCTTCTTTTCAAATAGGATGCCACGTCAGCAAAGTGGAGAGGCGTAACGGCTAGATTTTCTGTCTCCCAGCATCACATTAAATCCTGTTCACGTAAAAGGTCACTCCCGGTACCACTCACGGTATGAGACTGGAACGGCCAAAATGCCCTCTCCAAGTGGAGAGGCGTAGGGCCATTTTCACTCTTAAAAGCTACTTTATTTGTTCGCTATGGCTTAGGAGTTAGGACCCTCCCTTCACTTGTCAAATAAATAGTTTTATTATGATAAGGAGATATATAAACTCTAATTATATTGCTTTAAGGGATTATAATCACCAAATGTTATAATCCCCTAGGTTTAAAGGTCCCTTTTAATAGGATCATATTTGATGGAAAATTCAAATTCATCAATTACATTCATATATTATCTGTATCATATATAAAATGAGACGCCTCCTTGGGAAGCATGTCATCTATTATAAACATTGTTAGAATTGCATTTTTGATGTTACCTAAATAGGGCGTGGACCGGCTGGTCCAACCCCGAACCCTTTTAGATTGGATAGACCGTGAAGCGGACCTTAGTGTATTTCGGTCAAGAGGCGACTGCGAGAGCTGTTTTAGGCTGCGTTTGGTAACGCTTTTGCTTTTTTGCTTCTAAAAGCAAGAAAGCAAAAAAGTAATTTTATGCTTTTTGAAAGATCTTTTCTTGAAGTAAATGCGTTTGGTAAACTTTTGCTTTGCTTCTAAGAAGCAAAAAAGCATGTTTGGTAATTGCAGTAACATAGAAATTACTTTTTGCTTCCATAAAAGTATTGTACACAATCGGGTCGGGTCGGGTCATAATCAGGTTGGACTAAATTAAGGCGGGTTGGAAAACCCCCAACCCGTTTATTATTATTTTTTATTTTTTATTTTTCAAAAAATATTATTAAATTAGGGTTGGGGGGTTAATTGGATCGGGTTGTACCGGGTTCAGGTCGGTTTTTGGGGTTAATCGGGTCGAAACATGATACTTTTGCCATTTTTTTTTAAAAAATCGGGTTACCCGTCGGGTTGGTGGGTCATAATCGGGTTGACCCGATTACTGGCGGGTTGGGGAAACCCAACCCAATTAATAAACGGGTCAACCCAACCCATTTATAATCAAGTTGACCCGTCGGGTCGGGTGGCATTTTGCCGGCTCTAGCAATAACAATATGTTGTTGCTTCTTAAGTGAGTATGGAGGCATCATCTTTAATATAGGAATAAAGTAATAGGGTATCAAGGGGTTTTGAAAGCAATAAAGCAATTTTGTAAAAAAATTGAGAAGCAACGTTTTGTTGCTTCCGGTGAAAAGCAATAAAATTGCTTCTTTGCTTTTAATAAATTGCTTCTCGTGTGCGTTACCAAACGATACTTTTGCTTTTAAAAGCAATTTTTTGCTTTCAAAAGCAAAAAAGTACTTTCGAAAAGCGTTACCAAACACACCCTTAAACTTCAAACATGTGTTTGAGATGGTTTTCCTGAGTTCAAAACGGAGAAACTAATGATTTCTTGTTTGACATTCATCATTACAGTTTGAAAACGGTAATTGTCAACAAAAAGTCCCTTTCCTCGGAGTGCAGCAGCCATGACCCATCCAAGCAAAAAGGCTTCGGCTGAGATTGAGGGGCTCCATGCTGCGAAAAGGGTCTAAGAGAGAATTTGAAATAACAAAGAACACAAGCGGGAAAGATAAGCTTTCTAGGTCCTCACATTTATTTATATATATATGTATGTATGTATGTGTGTGTGTACATACATATACGTATATGTATATAAGAGTGAAGTCATGAAAATTTTTCAAAGGTCCACATGTTATAAATTTTTAAGAAAATTTCAAAAAGAATATATATATATATATATATATATATATATATATATATGAAAGATAATAAAAATAGATTTAAATCATTTCAATTGTTCGAAATGGCATTTCCACTGTTGATGCACAAACCACAAAACCAGTGTAGACATTGGTGCATGATTTGGGTGTAGATGAAGTGCCCTCGTTTGGATGTGTTGATGGGTTGATTTGGGGAGAAAACCCACAAATCCAACCCAACATTTTATTGCTGGGTGAGTTTTGGTTGATCCAATTAACTAAGGTGGGCAAATGTGGATCCAGAATTGCAACAACCTATGAAAGGATGGATCAGAGGATTCAGAGCTTTAATTGGACTCAGGAATTTTTATGTCGAGTTATGGTCCAAACACCTCCTAATCTGCTACCATCAGTCTAGGCCTTTAAGGAACTGGACTCACTCAACTCAACTCAACTCAACACGCATGGATTCAAACTTCAATCTGTAGATTCTATCAAAACATATTTAAGAAACTTGGGCAATCAAGCTGGTGGAGCTAGTAGAAAGACCTTTTTCTTTTGGTAGTCTTCATGGTTTGGTAAAATTGATTCCAACAGGAAGGACAAGAGAAATCAAACTCCACACACCACACCACAACCCATATCTTCAAGAGGGAATGTACGTCTGTCTCCTTTCATCCTCATTCAATTCGGCAAGTCCCTTTGAGATGTATACCATATATCGTGTGTATGAATTGTCAGTCTAAACTGTTCAATTGTTATATGATTTTTCATATTGGAATTAAACAAGACAGATTTCAATAAATATGCATTAATTGCCTAGCATAAACGAAGTATAGAATTTAAAAGAATAATTACATATGAATTCTTTATAATTATAATTAATTGCCTAGCATAAACTAGGTATTCTAATTATAATTACATATGGATTGTTTAACCTGTTAGAAGAATAATTGATCATCTCTGATATCATGATCTTCTGCGTATTACAGTACTAACCCTAAATCATTTCTTATTGTAGCATCAAATTCTAAGCAGCTTCCCCCAAAGTTTCTCAAGGATCAGGAACAGTTTCAGCATCATTTGAAGCTTTGGATTTGAAGAACCTATTACCAGAGCAATCCATCTCCCTAAGTTTAAGCAGCAAGAACAGTACAATCCCACACCCAAAGCCCAAAGCTGCACTTGACCCAGTAAGCGAAATAGCAGCACAAACCAACATCACAAAAGACTCTTCCTTGCTATTCATATCCCTTGCAGCCATAGCCAATTCAATCCCAGAGAACAACAGTAACACCCCAAGTATTCCAATTGGGAACCGATTCAAGATGCTCACAAAGGAATTGCCAAACAACAATCCCAGAATCAATTTCCCAATTCCCAGAAAGAGCACCGAAGCCCCACTTCGTCCCCCAAATCGGTACTGCCCCGCTAAACCTCCAGCTCCATGGCAGACGGGCATTGCTCCAAACCAGCATCCCACCAAGTTCATAGCTCCAACACTGGCAGAAACCGCCGTCGCTGATACTTCTCTATCTGGGAAAAGATCAGTAGACAATTTGCACACGGCGATCACCGAATTCAGAACGGAGAGTGGGATCTGAGGGATTGCAGCTCGAAGAAATCCGGTTTTCCAGTCATCCCATGTGATCTTGATCACATGAATCTTCGACGGACCAAACTTGAGTTGTTTAACAAGGGAAGGATCCCGTAAGAAACAGAGAAGCAATCCGAATACGAAAACCAAAAGGGCAGCCGGAATCGCAGCTAAGATACGCAATCTCCGGTGAGGACGAGGAGGAGGAGAGGGGTCTGTGGAAGCCACGGTTTCTTCTGATTCAAGCGGAGAATCTTCTTCGTTGACCACATCACCGGAACCAGTAACTAAGATTACAAAGAGGAGTGTAGAGAGAGCGAGTATAAGACCATCAAGGCCAAGCCAGGGGCGAGGACCGGTTGCTTTTCCGGTGGTAAAATTCTGATTGTAGCGAATGTATTTGATGGCGGAGAAGGCGAAGGCGAGGCCTTGGGAGAGTTGGATTCCGCGAACGACAGGGAGAGGAATGAAGCGATAGAAGAGGGACATGAGACCAGTGACGCCGAGAATGAAGAGGACGGAAGCGGTACAAATGCCGGCGGCCATGATCTGGGGGACTGTGAGGTGGGTCTGGGATTCGGAGATGGCGACGGCGGCAATCGACTTCATGGGTTGGACGGGCATCGGAATTCCGAAGAGGAAGCCGGTGATGATGTTGTAGAGAGCAGTGAAGATGAGGGTGGTGCCGAGGTCGATATGATTGACGAGGGAGAGAGCGAGGACGATGGGGATGTAGGTGCCGAGATCACCGACGGAGCCGCCGAGCTCCGATAAGAGGGAGGTTTTTAGGCCGAAGCTGGTGGCCCAAGTGGGGCGGGGGAACCAGCGCCGCCGCCGCGGAGGAAGAAAGGGAGAAGATGTTTGGGCCGGGGAGTCCATGAACGCAGCAGATACAACAAAAGGCACGGAGGAATGAACTGTGTTCGAGAAAAGCGGGGAGTTTCAGACGCTATTTGAGGTTGTTGAAAGCACAGGAGGGTTGGGGAGTGGCCAATAAGCCATTGGCTTCACCAAAAAAGAGTGGCCATTGGCTTGTGTGAAGAGTCGGAGAACTTAGCTGCCTACGGACTATGCCTTCTCTCCTTTGATACTGACGCTTCCATGATCCCAGCCAAAGGTCTGGTTCATGCCTAGAATATCTAGGTTAAAATACGATCAAATACAGGTCAAAATATCATTGGCAGAATGGTTCGTCGGACTCGACTCTCGAGAGAGGAATTTACTGGGGGTATGGCAGCAACACGGGCAGGCATTATCGGGTTGAAATCGTCTGCCTCGGTTAATGTGCTGCGAAAGTGCAGCATCCGTGATATACAGACACGTGTAACATCCTACAGATGCTATTTAAATCATATTTTTTATTTAAAAAAATATAAATTGAACAACGTCCCTGCGATGCTACACGCGATTGCATCTGCAAGATGTTGCAAGGTGTGTCGCGCTTTAATTGCGACAGACAATTTCATCCAAACATTATTGAAGGATAGAAAGAATATTGTACCCCTTTTTTTTGGGATGAAATTGTCTATTGAAGGGATTCTGCGGTAGATCTTGTACTATTTGTGAGATGTTGTCACGTGTAGCATTCCACGGCTGCTGTACGTTTCACATTGAAAAATGTGAAAGGTCAATTGAAATGATATTTCACATTTAAAAATGTAAACAAAACAACAGCATCCCACGAATGCTGCGGATTCTACAGCAGACGATTTCAGCCTCCCTTTTTTTTTTTTCCCAAACTTTACCTTCCACAAATATAACAATCCCCTGTTGTAATGACCTCTCTTTATCGATTTGTTATGTTATATAAGCATAACCAAACCATTTGAAATCTTTCTAAGTGAGCCCACGTGCTTTGCTACGTGAGTGCAGTCCGCCAGTAAAAATAACAGGAAAAGGGCTACCCAAGTAGTATTATCATAATTACCTCAGAGCTGTCAATTATTATCTAAGGTAACTAAAGGTTTAGAGATGTCAAATACAAATAATCACGAAAACAATGAGGACCTGTAGGCAACTGCGTCTAGGAGCTGTCAATTCTTAATCAGAAGGTCCAAAGGCAACTGCGTATGCATGACTACACTTGCTTGTGCTACATTGCTATGATAGAGTAGTTTGATTTAAGTTGGGGAAATATGTAGATCTCCTTGTTTGCATGCATCATCTAGCTTACCCCTTGATTGAGACAGATAAAGAATCGGGGCGAGCTATCGTATTTATTAATAATGCCTCTCGAACATTCTCTTGTTTGCATTGTTTACACTATGGTTTTGTTCAGGATGAAAATTTTGCATTTCACTAACATTTCAGTAGAATTTCACCAACATTTTGTTGGGTGAATTCCAAAAAAATTTCACCGAAATCAAGGAATATTTCCCCAATAAAGAGAAATGGGAGAAATATGAGTTTTATTGTCTTTTTCACTTTTATTGTATTTTTTTTTTGGTTTAATACATTTATAATAAATGCATACATGGTGAAATATAGGAAAATTTTGCCAAAATCAAAGAAAGAGGAAAAATTTTCATTTTCAATTTTATTTTCCAATGTTCATTCAAACGATTGAAATATTTTAATTTTCCTGAAAATATTTTCTTATGTAAAATATTTTTCAAAGAAAAACATTTTACATCAAATACAAACAGAGCCTTTGTGTTGCTGACCTTACGAAAACGAAATTTCAGCAAAAGTTAAACTAAATATTGTGAAAAATCAAACCATAGTTTTGTTGGACTATTTACATAAATTTTTTAAAACTCTTTTTGGGGAGTGCAACGGACAGCTACTTTGGCCGCTTTCACAGCATCTTAATGCTGTAGAGGTTGTAAATATATATTCGACGTTAGCGTAAGTTGCTCAAAATCTGTTATATCCGACACTGACTTTGTTACGAGTGGACGATAAGCAAGTCAAGAAACATCGATATCGGTATACAGTTAAATTCCACAATACAATATCGATCAATTTAGTCATTTTGTAATTTGTGATTGGTAAAAGCCTAGAGCTGACAGCATGAAATTGTGGATTTGAATGATATAATGGAGATCTAAATTTATGATTCTTATGTTTTTAAATCTGTGAGCGTTGAGCAATAATCAACAACCACCTAATCATAATAAATATCTATCTATGAGAATCACCTCAACACATATAAGAAGACAAACTGCTGAGGTAGAGTACCCATACTTAAATAAGATTCTTTGGGAGTCTGGGAAACTATAAAAGATTGCAGAAAGTAACTCATGATTTACAGATAAGTCAGCCTGATGAAAATCTTTGATCCATTATGTATATGGGCCTAACTCTAAATAGGGTTACAGTTTAATAAGATTAGTAGATTCTTATTCTTGGAATGAAGAAGGAACATGACAAACAAAACCATGTAACAGAACCTATGCTTCCTCAAATGGCAGGACTAGCAATTCAGACCAATCTCTGTCCTCTGATATATTTGTCTGGTTTCAAATTTAAAATTGAGGATGGAAGGCTACCATGCCAGAAAAAGGAAATGCAGGAACCACGCAAATGCTTAGAGTTTATAATGTCAATGAGCAAAGTGAGATTGAAGAAATCACCTCATAACTGCCATCATGTACATTTGAGATTGCTACTTCATTAACAATCTCCTCTGTTAAGTGATCTTCAGGCGGAGGTAGAATTTTGGGTCCCTGAAAAACCTTGTAATTGTCTCTGCTTTTTCTGCTGAAAGGTCTGTGTTCTCCAAAATATATTCCTTTGATGCTTTGGCTATGGCTTCAATAGAACCAACAGCCTGATTTAGCTGCACAGAGAAGATGATTAAGTAGTTACATGTGTTAGATAAGAGAGTGTTCTTGTAAATCTGATGATGAACTCAGGAAACCAAATACCAACCTCACACAACATTATAAGCTAGTCCCTCTTTTACTACTTTCACGCTAGTATATCCATCAATATATTACATAATAAAAAAAGATTCAAAGACTATAGTTAAGAGATCCTCCAAATCAAAAATCAACATAGCTGAATATGCCAGTTTATGGACCTTCTCTAGACCCATTCCTAGTGGGAAAAAAAAAGTTATGATTCATGCAATTCTATCTTTAGATCATTTATCAACAAGAATATCCCTGAGTGAGACCCAAAGATTGGAAGGTCATAAACTTGCAAATTTGCAGAATGTATACAGAAGATGGTGGTTTTAGATTTCTTAACAATACCATAAGTTTTTCTCTATTAAGATTTCTAAGTGTAAAAAGATGAGTCTGTGAATAAGCAGAAAAGTCAAAAGGAAGCATAATTTCTTTATATAGTGATCAAAATTGAATTACCGCGTTTGCATCATGGTTATCGATACCAGGAATAGATGTGACTACTCGCAAGAAAGCATCCATCCCCTGCACTGATCGTTCCCTCTTTACAAAAACAATACATCACATGTTTAAGGTCTATCAAGAAAAAAATAAATAAAGCAAAGAAAAAAAGAGATTAATCTACTATCAGTTTTTCTTAAAATTTAGGGTTTATTGAATAAAAAAAGGGTGAAGCAAAGAGGATAAGTTCAATCAACAGACCTCAATCTTCAATCTAGAGATGGCATCCTGTTGCTTACATACTGCAACCCAAAGAGCTGGATCACTATCGAGTAAAGAGTTACAAGGGAACATTCTTCACATGAGCTCAGAAGATCAAATTCCTACCTGCTCGAGCATGAGCTATCTTAACAATCTTCTCAAATCCCATTTCTAGGTCCTGAACTGGCACAAATGTTGGTCTGCCAATCTCCATTCCGTGCCTTCACCAAAACCCCAGTGGTGTCCAAGTTCAAGTCCACATAAGCTCCATTTTGGAAGAATAAATCATCAAGGGAACTCACTCAAAGTAAGAGCGAGCAAAAGAATCAGTTTGTTCCTTGGTTGGGAGGGTGACAACAACATAGAGATGGCCAAACTGCTCCTTCAGTTTCTGCACTCTGTATAGCAAAAATCTATCTCAGCTCAAATTTTAATGATATGGAGACAGCAGCTTCCATTCTACCTGCGAAAGATCGGGGAAGAATTGTTGCAGTCCCAGTTTGTCACAAAAACAAACGCAACAGATAGTCCCCCACAATTGAAGATGAAATCCTACAGTTGCAAATTGCTCAAGAATTGAGTGACAGACCAACCAAATATAGGAGATGAACTAAGAAAGGCAATTACGGGGGCAATTGGGACAAAGTTAAGCCGGAAAGAATTTGTATTGAGGAATGAAGAAATAAAATGGATAAATGATGGATGCTGTTCATCTCTCCATGTGTTGCTCATCATGCAGACCCCAATACTGCCTGCATAATATAGAACAATCATGAGTATATGCCACCCAGTATCTGAAGATGGGATGTAACTAGCTACTATGGTTCTTCAGATGCTAGTGTTATGGTACAAATTCTTCTTTATTGATTGATTTATTTATCTTTTTTGCTAAACACATCACCTTTCAGCTTAAATTTAAGAATTTTCTGAAAAAAACTGGCACAATTATAATTATAAATACATACTTACATGTGTGTGTGTGTGTGTGTGTGTGTGTGTGTGTGTGTGTGTGCATACGTGCATGTATGTGTATTAATGCTCTTTCCTTTGTTATTAATTACTTGATCCTTGAGTTTAACTCAAAATTTCTCCAAAACAAGTAGGCGACTTTCTGTTTTTCACTGTATCTTTTCAATTTTCCAGCTAATAATGCAAAATAAAGGTTGCAATAATCTAGACATCCAGGAAATGCAGACAACAGCAACATACAAAACAACATATACCTTCCCTTGCCCTGTAACCTATGGAATCTGAACCTGCACAAATTGCATGCACATCTTTAGTGAATCATATTCTTGAAATTTAAAAGATTATGGACCTGCAGTGAACTTGAATTGAAGCCTGGAAAAAATAGAAGCCATAGCAAATGTGTGCATGAATTTAAGCCACTTCCAGTAAGAAATCAAGTAATATCAGTGACAACTGGTCTAATGCTTTGGAATAAGATCAGCTGTCTGAAAAGGATTCTAGATAGACAGTACTTCAAGCCAGTTCTAGGGTAGGATCAAATCAACTTTGCCAAAACAAGATGAAAATTAAAATATAACCAGATTTCATCAAATATCAGCCCATGCTCACACATCCTTCAACAGTCCACACAAGAAGAATTAAGATGAAGAATCAAAATGCCTTGGACATATTAATGAGTGTAAAATTTAGTCAAAATCAAGTTCATTTAACCTTAAAGTGGATCTAAGCAACATTCTAACAAATTTCCATAGAAATTTTGTTCCAATCAGGAAAAGAAATCAGCAACTGATACTAGACATTTCATTTTGTTTGTAATCCAGATTGGAAAAAAATTGGTTCAAGATTGAGTCGATGAAAATGTCAATCAGATGAAATTTTACAATAGCTTCAACAGTTTTAAATAAGATCTCAAACAGAAAGTGTGAAAATCTAGGACTTATTTGATTGTAGAAATAGAAACAACAAACGCAACAATTGACAACCTCAGCATGAGATATTGAAGTTAATCCAAAAATGAGAAGGGTTATCATACCTATCATGGCAATCTCCACTCAAAAATTGAGCTCACAGACTAGCATTGCTGTTTTGACCTCAGAGGCCAATGCAGAACCGGAAACCAGCAAACAACCGTGGCTCCACCAAGATTGAACACCTGATACATGGAAAAGGAAGTGAAAAACCTAAGATTAGTACTTGATCAAATACAGAAACAAGCAAGAAAAGGAAGCTGGTGACACTGAGATGAATCAAAGGAAGAGAGATGAAGAAAACCTAACCGATCGCTGATAAAGAAGAACAGATCGGAAGTTGCAATTCGTTCCCTTATCCAGTGCGATTTCCAGAATCACCACCAAGATGGATATGAAATTTATACGAACTTGAGCACTTAAAGATGCAGAATTACCAATCACAAGCATTTCAGACAGCATTTCACCGACGAGTTCCGTTTAGAAGACGCGGGAGAGACTAGAGAGAGGGAAACCGAAGCGGGCCCACACGAATCCTCCTCTCGCAAACAACAAACGGGTGGACCAGGTTTGGATGTATGGATTTCTAAGGGCGGGTTTCGGCAAACCCAAACCCGCTCGTATAAGGGTTTAGCCAACCCCAAATCCTAACCAGAATCTGTACGGTTGAAGATAGGCGGGTTGGGGATGGGGTTGGGATTGACCTAATTGTAGAATGCAAAAAAAATTTATGTGTTTTTAAATAGAATATATAAATTAATAATATATATTTTATAAAAATATATATATTTTTTCTTATTTATATATGAAAAATAATATTTAATAAATTAAGGTTGGGTTTGGAGCGGGTTGGCTAAATCCTAACTCGCCCTTAACCTGATTTATGCAATACCAAGCCCTAACGAGTAGGGTGGGACGGGTTAACCATTTAACCCACCCTAATGCCAGACCTACACCAAACCAACCAAGAGTCATTAGCTACTGAGGTAAGGTAGCTATGCCAATGGTTGGATTAAAAATAAAAAGCCAAACTAAAGCAAATCTATTAGGGTCGGTTTTGGATTGAAATTAATCAGTTCCGTTCTATATTATAAAAACCGATTTGGTTTCAATTTTAATGTCAAATCTAATTTAACCGAACTAACTATATATGGCACAATGTTTAAGTAAAATCACTAACCAGGGATGGCCTATTGGTCTGGTTTATCTATTAAAAATTGATAAATTGAATCGAACCAAATCTATTAGGGTTGGTGTTGGGTTTGTATTAATTGATAAAATTGATTTGGTTTTGATTCAGTTTTGGTTTTTATTATACACATGTCTGTTCAGTTTCGATTTTCTTCAAAACCAAATTGAAGCCGAACCACTGCCACCCTTTATATTAAGGTAAGTTTGGGGTTAACCTAGAACTATAAGTATAGCCCAACCCGCCTTAAGCTCGCCCAACCCTATCTGAATAAGAACACGATCTAAGGTTTTATTTTGGGTTTGGGTTTGTGCTGGACTTAATTTTAGGCCCGAACTTGAGTTTGGGTTGGGCTCGGGTTTGCACTTTATAGTCCGATAAACCTGAAAAGCTTGAACTCTAAAACTCTAGGTTAAATGATTTACTGCAAACCATATCTTCTTCATAAGTTCTTTCAAAATCCAAGCCCTTCCTCTCTATTCTTCTAATCAATTCTTTTATAGATTAGGTTATATAGGATTGAATATAAAGCTCCAAACCTACAACTTCTTCAAGATCAAGAAAAGTTAATAATGTTGACTTTTGTGTAGATAATGACTTGGGATTAGCAAAGGAGCACGCTTTCCATAAGTATTTTTGTCATGATGTTGAATATGTTGTCTTATAATTTGGTCATAATTCTTAAGAATGTTTAAATTCAAAAACTCAATTTTTTGCTTTCTTATATTAAAAGCATCATAGACTTGTTGTCTTTGTTATTATATTTGATTAGATCATTGATAAATCTCATTAATTTGGGCCGGTCCGAACGCAACCTGACCTCAAGAAATAAAAGTAGGTTTGGCTTCGGGTTCAAACAGTTTGGGTTTAGGGCGGGCCAAGGTGAGTTTGGGTCAATTGATTTTATATTGGGTTGAACCTGAACTCATCAAAACTCGGCCCAACCCGCCCTACTTAAAGCTCTAGGTTAATCTGATTAAAGAACCCAACCTGACATAGCCTGTTTTCTCTTTTATTTCTAAAAATCATTTTTTGGAAATAAAAAAACTTTTCATAAGTCTATCCAAAGGCTACCTAAAATTACATTCTTGGAAGGAGTCGCTAAAATATTGAACAGCAGAAACACTTCTCAGATGAGAGGTTGCAGAATTATCAACCCAAAATATTCAACTCTTAGAAGACTTTCCATTAAAAAAATAGAGGAATCTGAAGAAGATACAAAACATAGAATTACTAGAAGTTCTTGAACTGCAAGAACCATGCACGGAGATTAGTCATCCTCACCGACAGGTCCGTTTGTTTGGTAATTAGAATCATCTGATCAAGCTTACTTTATCAAATTAGTTTCGATTAAATAAGACGGATTTCAATAATCATGCATAAATCGCCTAGCAGAAATAAAGTACAAAATTTACAAATGAATCGTTTAACCTGTTGGAGGAATAATTAGCACTGACACATTTCTTCTTCAATAACCAAATCTACCTGGAACAGTTCCAGCACCATTGGAAGCTTTGGAGCTGAAGAACCTAATATCAGAGCAATCCATCTCTCTAAGCTTAAGCAGCAAGAACAATATAATCCCACACACAAAGCCCAAAGCAGCACTTGAACCAGTCAATGAAACAGCAGCACAAACCAACATCACAAAAGACTCTTCCTTGCTCTTCGTATCCCTTGAAGCCATAGCCAATTCAATCCCAGAGAACAACAGTAACACTCCCATTATTCCAACTGGGAACTGATTCAAGATCCTCACAAAGGAGTTCCCAAACACCAATCCCAGAATCATCTTCCCAATTCCCAGAAAGAGCACCGAAGCTCCACTTCGTCCTCCGAATCTGTATTGCCCGGCCAAACCTCCAGCTCCATGGCAGACGGGCATTGCTCCGAACCAGCATCCGACCAAGTTCATAACTCCAACACTGACCGAGACTGCTGTGGCTGATACCTCTCCGTCTGGGAAGAGATCAGACGACAATTTACACACAGCGATCACCGAGTTCAGAACGGAGAGTGGAATCTGAGGAATTGCAGCTCGAAGAAATCCGGTTTTCCAGTCATCCCATGTGATCTTCGTCACATGAATCCTCGAAGGGCCGAACTTGAGTTGGTTAACAAGGGAAGGATCCCGAATAAAACAGAGCATCAATCCGAATAGAAAAACCAAAAGGGCAGCCGGAATCGCAGACAAGAAACGCAATCTCTGACGATGACGACGACAACTCGAGTGAGCTCTGCAATCGTCAATTTCATCTTGTTCAAATAGAGAATCGCCTTTGTTGCGTACATCACCCGAGCCAGTAACTAGGATTACAAACAGGAGTGTAGATAGAGCGAGGATAAGCCCATCGAGGCCAATCCAGGGGCGAGGACCGGTTTCTTTTCCGGTGGTGAAGTTCTGATTGTAGCGAATGTATTTGATGGCAGAGAAGGCGAAGGAGAGGCCCTGGGAGAGTTGGATTCCACGAACGACAGGGAAGGGAATGGCGTGATAGAAGAAAGACATCAGACCCGTGACCCCGAGAATGAAGAGGACGGAAGCGGTACAAATCCCGGCGGCCATGATCTGGGGAACGGTGAGGTGGGTCTGGGATTCTGAGATTGCGACGGCGGCAATCGACTTCATGGGTTGGACGGGCATCGGGATTCCGAAGAGGAAGCCGGTGACGATGTTGTAGAGAGCAGTGAAGATGAGGGTGGTGCCAAGGTCGATATGATTGACGAGGGAGAGAGCGAGGACAATAGGGATGTAGGTGCCGAGATCGCCGACGGAGCCGCCTAGCTCAGCCCAAATTGAGGTCTTGAGGCCGAAGCTGGTGGCGCAAGTGGGGCGGGGGAGGCAGTGGCGCCACCGCCGGCGTGGAAGAAACGGGGACGTTGTGTCAGACGTGGACTCCATGGAGGATCGGCACGTTTATCGGTTTATTTTGAGATCGGCGGTGGATGGGTTGTGGGGCTTTGTTGCCTGTGGACTCTGCAGTCTCTCCCCGTTAAAACGGATGGTTTCATGATCACAGCCACTGGTTCCTGTCTCCATTTCAGAATATCCTTGCGAGGTTCCTACTGAAGAATCAAGAAACGAATATCCGGAGCTACCAGTGTTTCAACAATACACGATTCTCCCGGTTGCACCATCGGTTTTAGGAAGCTATTTTTGCTCTCGGAGGGCACGAGCTCGTTTGGTTGCTTTAACAGAATTTAAAGCAAATTTTTAAATGGAAAAAGAATAAAATACTGTGGAGTGCAGGTATTAAAAATGTCTTTCACGTTATCGTTCCGTTACCCTTACTCAAGTGCAAGTAAACCTGACGTCGATTTTAATACGTACAAGTGAGAACCTAAACAAGTAAAAAATGCCAGCACATTTTGGAATAATATGACTCGAAATTAATTTAAATTTAAGAACTAACAACAAATGTAATGGGAAATAACAATGTTCCGTTAGATGCCTACTAAGAAACCTGCCACATGTTACATGCAGCATCTTTTTCCCTGTGCAATATAAAACGGGAAAAAAAATGTACCAAAGCAATATAGTATATACTTTATAAGTACGAAACGGATGGGCATCGTCTGCAGTATGGGCTACATATAGCCCCTCACATGTATGGTGGGCCCCCCACTAAATGTGAGGGGTTGTATGCAGCTCATGCTGCAGATGATGAAAGTCCGTAGGAAACAAGGAAGTACATATATTTTTAAGTATAAACCAAAAGTGTGGAGGTACGACTACTTACATTTGCAAACAATACGGAACAAAAGAACAAGGATTCGGATCATCTACGATTGAGCCCGTAAATTGGCTCAACTGTACTTAATTGTTGCTTGCCAAGTAGGCAAGCAACACTCCCTCTCCTTTCTTTCTCCTGCATGAGAAAACGAAAAAGTACTGAAAACGAAAAAGTACTCAATTTTTGCTTGCCAAGTAGGCAAGCAACACTCCCTCTCCTTTCTCTTTCCAAAAACGAAAAAGTGATTTCAGGGAGTGTTGCTTGCCTATTTGGCAAGCAACAATTGGGTATGGTTGAGACAATTTACGAGCTCAACCGTAGACGATCTGAATCCAAAGAACAAAACTCTCTGGAGAGAGAGAGAATATGCGTCCGTCCCAAAAATAAGAACCAACAGATCTACTGCCTAATTTGATTCTCTAAAAACATGGGTGAATGCAACAGGTAAGGACCAAGAAGAACATCAGCCTTGATATGTGTGAGGATCCCAGGAAGAGACCACAAAAACTTGGGAGTTAAAAAGTTGAGATGAGTTGTACAATGGCTTGAGAATCACCTTCAATGTGTAAAAAGTACGCACCAAGGTTCTGTGTTCCACACAAGGATTTTATCCAGACCAAATGGGAACTCAAGAAATAGGCGCTCCAATGAATTCTCCTGTTGGTTATTTAGAGCATAAAAATCATGAAAACCACCTAAATGGGCACGTAAAAACTTGATTAGCAGGCAAAGCAGAAAAAGTTACTTCCATATATAGAGATCAATACGTGGTTGGCAATGCAAATGTCACCATTTCAACCAGATATTCTGGGGTGACGATTCAGCCAAGGTTGGTGTAAAGATTTATCTATAGGTTGAAGTTACAAGAAACTTATCACCAGATGTTGCTTTACAAAACGGCTTATCATCGCCAATCGAAGGGCAGATGGGCTAGATAGAATGAAATGGGTAGTATTAGTGTCCTAAATTTTGGTAATGAAGTCAAAATTCCACCTACCTGATTCGACATCATGTTTGTAGATTCTAGTCTCGAGTGATCGCTAGAAGACTAAATTGGGGCCACGATTCATGATCTATTGGTCTTGATAAAGATGAAAAATTCTATCATCTGCGATGTCCTAACATATTCCTTTTTGTAACAGATCTCTTAGCTTACACAGTTGTAAGCATCTGGAAGTGTAAGTATTCCTATATGGAGCCTCCAAAAAGGAGGAATGGCAACAACAACATTCCTTCATAAACCGAACCCAGATGCTATTAATTTGGAGGAGATGGCAAGCTGACTTTAAGTGGCAGAGCCTTGTTGAAGTGAATTGTGAAAAAGTTGAATTTTTCACATTGAGACCACATACATGATCACCATATTTGGCAAATAATTTCTCAAAAAAAAAAACCCTCTCTGCAATTGAATAGTTATTCATTTGATCAACATTTTTCAAATGGTAGGACTAGCAATTCAGCTCAATTTGTGTGTTCCTTGCTGGTTTGAAATTGAAAATGAAGGTGGAAGGCTAAGATTAGAGTTGTAAATCTAGCCCGGACCGCTCAACCCAACCTGAATAAGAGCCCAAAGTGAGCATTGAGTTTGGGTTGGGTTTCATTTCGATCCCGAAGTTGAGTTTGGGTTGGGCCCAAGCTATACAATCCGAAAAACCTGAAAAGCGCGAAGTTAATGTTGACTTTATGTACATGCTCTCATATAGATATATGTATAAAATTCCACCAAATATATATATATATATATATATATATATATATATATATATATATAAGTGAATATTTATTTGTATATATATGTATCATTGTTTTCTTTTCCTTTTATATTGTCATTGTATTTATGCAATCAACTATTAAACATAAATTATTAACATGTGATAATAAGTTTATGAATTTTTGTCAAATAAATAATTTTATGCTCACATACATATACATATATGTTACAATGAATGTGATATTTGGGAGTACATATTCTACAAGAAAGATTGTGCAAAACCACAAATATAGTGAGCTATTATTATATTTTAAAATTTTTAAAGAAAGAAATTAATTAAGTGTGTTTTTCCCAAATTCAAGGGACAAATCAAGAGGAATTTGTAATGTTTGCATTTATAACAAACAAACATAAAAATATGTTGATAGATGAATTAATGAATGATATTCCAATATTTTGTAATTATAACAAAAATTATAAAAAAATTCAAAATCTTACATTTTGTTTGGGCCAACTCAAACCAAGTCCGAACTCAAATAATAATGTTTGGGTTGGGTTTGGGTTTAGTGAGTTTGGATTAGGACGGATCAATGACGAGTTTGGATTAGTAAATCCTAAATTGAGTTGAGCCCGAACTCTCATAACCAGACCCAGCCCGCCCTACTTACACCTCTAGCTAAGATGCCGGAAAAAGGCAATGCAAGAACCACACAAATGCTATTATTATGTATATGGTATCATCAGCTACCAATATGTGTATGGAATGAGCAAATCATTCACTTACACATATCTCAGCCTGTCTCACTTGGAATAGTTTGTGGAGATGCCATGCAGTCCCACTCTCCTTTTCAAATTGTTGACACAATAGTTTGCTCAGAGATTATTATGTCAATGAGAAATGTGAAATTAAAGAAATCACCTCCTCTGTTAAGTGATCTTGGGACGGAGATAGAAGTTTGGGTCTCTGAAAAACCTTGCAATCGTTTCCGCCTTGTCTGCTGAAAGGTCTGTGTTTTCCAAAATATATTCCTTTGATGCTTTGGCTATGTCTTCAATAGAACCAACAGCCTGGTTTAGCTGCACAATAAAGATGGGTAAGTAGTTACATGTTAGAGATAGAGTGTCCTTGTAACTCAGATGCTGAACTCAGGAAACCAAATACCAACTTTAAACTAGTTATAAGTTAATCCTGCTTCTAATATATTGTATTGCATAATAAAGGATGTGACCGCTATAGCTAGGACATCCTCCAAATAAAAAATCAACATAGCTGAATATTCCAATGTATGGACCTTCTGTAGACCATTAATCATATTTCTAAAGGCAGTTCTAGTAGGGAAAAAAAAGTTATGATTCTTCCAGTCATATAATCAGATCATTAATGAACTTGCATATTTGCTCAATGCCTACAAAAGACGGTGGCCATAGATTTACTGCATTTGCATCATGGTTATCGATGCCAGGAATAGATGTGATAACACATGCAGGAAAGCATCCATCCCCTGCAATGATTGTTCCCTCTTTACAAACAAGACATCACACATTTCAAGTTTATCAAAAAACAAAAAGAAGGGAAATGAGAGTAACCTACTATTATTTTTTTATTTTTTAATGTTTATTGATTGATTTAAAAACAGAAAAAAAGAGGTAAAGCAAAAGTATAAGTTCAATCAACAGACCTCAACCTTCAATCTGGAGATGGCATCCTGTTGCTTACATACTGAAGCACAATGAGTTGGATCATTATCGAGTAAAGATTTACAATGTAAGGTTCCTCACATCAGTTCAGAAGATCAAATTCCTACCTGCTCGAGCATGAGCTATCTTCACAATCTTTTCAAATCCCATCTCTAGGTCTTGAACAGGCACAAATGATGGTCTGCCAATTTCCATTCCATACCTTCACCAGAATCCCAGTAATGCCCGGTTCAAGTCCACATAAGCTCCATTTTGAAATAGAAAATTTCATCAAGGGAACTCACGCAAAGTAAGAGTGAGCAAAAGAATCAATTTGTTCTTTGGTTGGCAGGGTAACAACAACATAGAGATGGCCAAACTGCCCATTCAGTTTCTGCACCCTGTATAACAAAAATCTATCTAAGCTCAAATTTTGATGATACGGAAATAGCAGCTTCCATTTTAACTGTGAAAGATTTGCGAAAGGTTGTTTCAATCCCAGTTTGTCACAAAAACAAAAGCAATAGATAGTCCCCCACAATTGAAAATGAAATCCTACAGTTACAAAATGCTCAAGCCTTTCGGTGACAAGCCAACCAAATATAGAAGATGAACTAGGAAAGGCAATTACGGGAGCAACTACTAGGACAAAGTTAAGCCGGAAAGAATTTGCATTGAGGAATGAAGAAATAAAATGGATAAATGATGGATGCTGTTCATCTTGCCATGTGTTGCTCATCATGCAGGCCCCAATGCTGCCTGCATAAGATAGAACAATCATGAGTATATTCCATCCAGTATCTGATGATGTGGTAATTAGCCCTTATGGTTCTTCAGATGCTGGTGTTCTGCTACTAATTTTTCTTTGTTGAATATTTATCGTTTTTGCTAAACACTTCACCTTTCTGTTTAAATTTAAAAATTTTCTGAATAAATTAAGCCAATTAAATCTAGACATATATATGCATTTTGGGGTGCATGTATGCATGCGCCTTTATCAATTCTTTTTCCTTTTTCGTTAATTACTTCACCCTTGAGTTTATTCAAAATTTTCCCAAAGAAAGTAGGCTACGTTCTGTTTATCACTGCATCTTTTCAATCTTCCAGCTAAAAATGCAAAATAAAAAGATTGCAATAATCTTGACATTCAGGAAATGCAGATGACAGCAGCATACAAAACAATATATACCTTCCCTTACCCTGTAACCAATGGAATCGGAACCTGCACAAAATGCACGCCCATTGTTTGTGAATAATATACTTGGAATTTATTTTTTAAAACATAGTCTTACACTAACATAAGCTAATTATAGGATTTTTGTCTGGTAGTGAACTTAAATTGAAGCCCGGTAAAAATAGAAGCCACAGCAAATATGTGTGAATTTCAGCCACTTCCAATAAGGAATCAGAGAGTGAGTGGAGATATCAGCTTCTTTCTCATGAAAAAAGGCCAATATAGATTGCATCCAAATCAAGTAATACTAGTGACAACTGGTCTAAACTTTTGGGAGAATATCAGATGCCTGAAAAGGGTTCCCGACTTATTAAATAGTACTTCAAGCCAATTACAGGGTAGGATCAAAATAAACTTGAACCAGAACAAGATGAGAAAAAAAAAACAGATTTCGGCAAGATCAGCCCATGCTCACACAAAATTCAACAGTCCACACAAGAAGAATCAACATCGCTCAGTAATATTAATGATTGCAAAATTTAATCAAAATCAAGTTCAATTAACCTTAAAGTGCATCTAGGCAACATTATATCAAACTTCCACAGGAATTTTGTTCCTAATAGGAAAAGAAATCATACACTGATAGTAGACATTTCAGTGTGTCTGTAATCGAGATTGGAAAATGAGGCAGAAATTTCAAGATTGAGAAAATCAAAATGACAGTCAGACAAAAGTTTACAATAGTTTCAACCGTTTAAACAAGATCTCAAACAGAAAGCGTAAAATCTACGACTTATTTGATTGTAGAGAAATAGAAAGAACAACAAACGCGACAATTTATAACTTAAAAATGAGATGTTGAAGTCATCCAAAACCAGAACGGTTGTCGTACCTATCATGGCAATCTATACTTGAAACGAAATGTCACAGACTAGCAGTCCTGTCTTCACTTCGCATGCGAATGCATAACAGGGAACCTGCAAACAACCGTGGCTACACCGAGAGATTTAACACCCGATGCATTGAAACGCGAGTACGTATCTAAGGATTAGTACTTGATCAAAGACAGAGACAAGCAAGAAACGGAAGCTGGTGACACTGAAATGGAATCAAAGGAAGAACGATGACGAAAACCTAAGCGATCGCCGATAAAGAAGAAGAGACCAGAAGTTACCATTCGTTTCCTTCTCCAATGCGACCAACATCACCTACGCCTTAAAGATGCAAATCTGAGATATGATTCTCAAGTATTCTGGTGTCGGTATTATCAATATTCTCGAGACGGATTAAAGGAAATGCAACGTTCGTGGACGATCAAAAGTTCAAAACTGGATAGGTGCTACAGAAGAGGCATTACCAGTGAAAGAGAGAGAGATTTTCAAAAGAATTTCGAATTACGAAGATTCACGCTAGTGAGGCCTTTAATTGGAGATCATAAACTCCGTTTTCTTCGATAAACTCTTAAGATGACTTTATCCGGCGAGCTCCGTCTACTGATGTTGGGGGAGGGAGGAGGAGAGAAAACGGAGACAAGAAGAGAATGGAGGGAGACACACCAGTCACCGCTTTACGGAACCCTGGTGTGACGAGATGCCATCCTCTCCGCCGCTTACCCGTGCACTTTGAAACTGACGCTGACGCGTGGAGCATCCAACGGTGAGGATTTTTTCAATTTCAAATGTCAAGAAATTTGCAAGAACTCTTTAACTGCCAAACGCTCCCGTAGCTTAGACTTAGAGGCATCTAGTCTGATAGAAAAGTTTAGCAAATGCAGCATTCGTACCTGGACTTTTGAAAGAATTCTGACGTGTGGAGCATCTGACGGCTGAAGCTTTTCCAACAAGATATACCTTTTTTGTCACAAAAAAATAAGAAAATAAAACAGGGGCAGCCCAATGATAAAAGGGGCTTAGAGTCTGAGACAATAATTCCGACATGAATATTTTAAAATTTAGAAAGTAGAATACAAAGAAGGGGGCGTTAATGCTTTACCCTTAAAAAAGAGCTAAAAATGAAGAAATGCAAGAGGAAAAGATATCAGGTCAGTTAAATAATAAATAAACAAAAGGCTAGAAGATCCAATAATAGAAGACAGATAGATTTGGAAAAATCAGCTGATGTGAGAGACTTCTGAGAAGAGCCACGAGCACCAATTTAGCAAGGGAATCTGCAACCAAATTAACGTCTCTAGGCCCCACCATGAAGACAGAGACCACAAACCTGTGATTGGCTCATTAGCAGAAATAAGGAACTAACCGAAATATAGTGCTGTTTACCAATGGTTGAGCGCTTCGATTAAATGTAATAGAAAAGATAATACACAAAGCAGCCAATTCAAGCTACTTAAAACCCAGCTATCAGAATTTTTGGATACAGGAACTCTACAAATTATGCTACATTCATGTACAAATCCATCTTCCTCTCCTTGCTTTTCTCTCTTCTTCCTTTCAACAGTAAAACATCACTTTCTTAACCCTTTCTTTCAATGCCGGCAGTGGTCGTACGCATGACCCGTTTGCGATCCGTGATGTTGGATTCTCAGCCACCTCCGGTTCCATGTAGAATCTAGCTCGGTACGCAGCCAAATGCGCATAATATGCAGGAGGCACTGCTCACAGTGAAAACATAAACATCTTATTCATACTGTAATATAGATTAGTGTTGTCACACACAACTCAGAATACATATAAAAAATACTTGCATCCAATAAACTAATGGGTGTTAAGAGCAGCAAGTACCAAAGAAATTTCCAAATTAGTAAAACGAGTCATTTAACAGAGGCAGAGCCAGTAAAATTTTCTTTTAGTACTCAAATTGCATGAAAAATGTTGAGAACTATTTTTTGAGGCAGAAAATGTTTTTGAAGTTGAAACTAGGTGTTTTGAGGTGAAATTCACCATGCATAAGTATAAAATGGACAAGTGAGGTTCTCCATATAAGTTGTCAACTATGTTACAACGACTGTTTGCAAAACCGCAAAGTACCAACGGTACCGTACCGTGCAGGCAAAAAATAAACTACCCATAAAAGCACAAAAAACACTAACCATAACCGTTCAAACGCATTATCTCTATGGGTTACTCTCATATTCCTTTACCAAGATTTATTTCGTGGAATCATTAATGCCACAGGTCTAACACTAAAAGTAAATTTTTAGACCACATAGACAAACCTAATAGACACATACAAGTATCATATATGATAAGATATTGAGTGAGATGCTTACCTACAGAAACAGATCGAGTGCACCGAGCATATCTGCAACCGAAGTCTCAGTTAGATTAGAAGGATAAGGTGACATGGTCATAAAGGGGTACTGATAGAATGACTTACGTATAGCAGAGGTTGTTAGTAAGAGATTGCATTTCATCTGCAGAAAAATTGTTCTCATCCCAAAGAACATGATAATGAGCTGGCCGACTCGTCCCCTGCCAAATGTTTCTCCCAGCATAAATAGATATTTAAAATAATAAATATTACAGTAATCCTTTTACACATGTTCAGTGCTTCAGACACGCTTCTGAAAAAACAAAAAATTTTCCACCCTTTGGTCTTACGTCAGTATTTCCAGCAGATGTCATCATAAAAATAAAAACCTTATAACATCATACCTGGATTCCAGCATGACTGCAGAGGTAAAAGTCGAACTCAGTAGGATGACAGATCTTAGTATCCACCACTGTGCCTGAACAATGGAAATGTAGGACTCTTAAACATCTAATGGATTTAACTCATCAAATTAAAATGCCTCAAATGAGAACAGGACTAAAAAATTGTTACCAGGTAGGATGTTTCCGCTCTTGTCAATACTACTTCTGTCCTTGTGGTTGTTAGGAAATAATCTAGTATGATGGCGCTTTTGAACCACCACAAATGTTACTGGAGGCTGGTAATTTGGTTCTAGGGATGCACATGCCTAGATAACAGTACAACCATGAGAAACAAATGCAATCCACAAAAAATCACAGCGCAAACTTGTTTTTAACTGACCTTACGGATAGCATCTAATTCATAAAGCAGAACTTGATAGAACTGCCCTTCACTGACACCATCCCTACAAGGGTAAATGCAATGAATTAAAAAGTGTAAGCTTTTCAATGGATATCCCTGATCTTTAACGCTAAACAAGTTATCTTCATGCCTACTAGAGAAGAAAACTGAACAAAAACAAGACGGGTGGTACAAAATGATATTCATTAGGGTACCTGTAAAATATAATTCGCAGGGGCTTCTGTCCAGTAGCCTTCCTGAAGGAAATTAAAAGCTCCCTGCAGCAGGATATGTTTGGTAAACATCCAAAAGGCATGCATGAAATTCAATTATGCAAGTGTCATTGGATATTTCTTTTTTTTATTATTAATATATCTTCATTATTCATAAAAAAAAATCCAGTTATCAAAGTGTAGGGCAAGTGATATATGAGGACACTGAAGCTCATACTTCCTGCGAATTAAGCAACCATGGGTCCAGCAGGTAACCCAATGGAAACATTGTCCAAAAACATGGAATTCAACAAGCCCTGAAAGGCTGAAAATCAATATGATCAAATGATAAGGAATACTTGGAATATCCTAAAATGGGTAGAAAATTTCAAGAAAATGACTTTTATAGCCTTGAAGAAAGAGAAGAAGAAAGAAAGAAAGAAACAAGGAGAAGGTGTGGTAGGTTAATCATTTCATGGTCAATTGCCAATATCCTGAGTCCATTATAAACTAAATTACTTCCACAAGCCATAGTTGGTAACTCGATACCCTACTTGACTCAACAATTTGCCAAACAAAGTTAACTTGGTTATCAACTCTACTCAATACGCAACTACTTGATTAAATCAAGTCAAAGCAGTTGTGAAAAGTAAAGAGAAACTTGTCAAGTTCAATTCAACTTGATGACTCAGCAATAGCTCATGTTTTCAACTAATTGTATAAAAGAACTGGCTAGTTGAGTCTGCTCGGCAGGTTTTAAACAGTGCTAAAAGCTGGCACTCATGGTACTCGACTTCACATTACCTCAACCTATCTTTTGAGAAAAATTATAGAAAAATATCATTTATAAAAACTATACATAAGAAATCGCCCCCTAAATCATGCTAGATCAAATTACTTAACAACTGGTCTTAAATATACACCTGATCATGCCTCCAGCAACAGTACCCCGTTGAGGATCGTGCCATGTTTTGAACAAATCTTGAATAAGCTCCTGCCGGTGAGCTTGAGCACATACCAGCCCAGCATATTTGGTAACCTCTGGCCAATCTTGTGAAGCAACAACCTGAATCCATAGATAATTATTATTGGCTCGGTAGCAGACAAAACATTTTTCCTTTTAAATGTTAGAGCAGGTTATATATTACAGCAGCTATTGATGGGCTAGAGTCCTCTCCTGTCTCTGGATGGGTTACATCAGCTCCAAATATTATTGTGGGAATATCACTGACCAAAGGAATTTTCCAACTCAAAGCATCTAAAAGTACTGTGTTTCTTCCTCCCATCTGAAAAAAATAATAATCATAATAAAGAACCAATGAATTAGTAACCAAAGAGAATGAAAAAGACAAAATAACCTTTTCTATGCTCCGCAAATTTAAGTAGCAGACAAAAATAGCCAATTCCTTTAAAAACTTACCTTGACATTGATCTTAAGTGAAACATTTGCCAGGTACTGCTTGCTTATCTTGAATACATGCTTTGTAAGGCAGCATTGTGATATCAACCCCAAATCCGTTTCACAAATTCTCTTCAAATCACCTAAACTTAATCATAGTCCAAGATCAGTTGGAGATTCTCAAGAAATTCGAAAATTTTACTTTCCGATGCAAGAACTAAACAACTAAGAGAAGACCAAAATACTTATATATTTATTTCGGTATTTGGGTATATAGGCAATAAAATCTCATAACAGTCTTACAATAAAAAAGAAAAGTTACTTTTGGAATCCTAGTTCTTGAAAAGTCAAGGATCATGTCATTCAAAAAAATAGAGTAGTGGATCATACAACAAAATAGAGTCAAGTTAAGATGTCTAACAATCTTAGGTGAGATATAAGCATAGAAACAACAAAGTATACAAAATGTTGAGAATTCATGGCCATTTGGGATAAACACTTCTCTAGACAGGAATGTTTATTTCTGCCACTTGAAGGGATGACATGGTTATTCCAGATCGTACATAAGATGAATTGCTATTTTAGATTAGCAACCTTTATGGTTGAATTTTGCCATACAACTCCTACAATTCCATACCCATCCCATATTTGTGCATCATAGCAATAGCACAAGGTCTTTTGCCACTCGGCTTTGTCAGATTGGGCAGAAATTTATTCCATGAGGAGAGGGATAAGAGAAACACGTGTGTCTAGTGGGCTTCCACCAAAGCTGCCATATGTCAAACACGAGCGTATTCAAAAGTCTTCACTGAGTAGGGAGAACAGAGAAACCATCACATAAACTTACAATAGGACATCACATCACAGACGAATATGGTGCTTCAGTCCTTCACACTAGTGGAAGCATGGCTAAATGTTGATTATTTTATGGTAAAGAATACTTCGGACTGCCTCTCATGTGTAAGTGTCTTATCAGGGTTCTCTCTCTGGAGCATTTCACCAGAGAACCAGGACTCTGACTAGACAATAATAAATTAATAATACATCATAAATGCACGATAAAGTTCTGTCCATGGGCAGGGGTAATCAATGGAACTTCCTTAATAAGAGTGAACATGAAAAATGCAGAAGTTTCACACTTCAACAACCTAAAACCAGCCCAAAGCACATATCCATAGATCTTCCCATTGACAAGTTATTACTGAATTTGATGAATAATTCCATCCAGAACTGTACTCCCTAAAACAAGGACAACAGAAGCAATCTAATGACACATGATGGAGAATCCCGGCGCATGAAAATTGAAACTCACACTATTAATCTACTATTACGTACGTACTTGTGCTTTCATGTCAAATCACACCAAAACAACTAGGGAAAGGTGGCTAATTTTGGCTTCTATCAAGGTTAGATGAATACTAGATGCATCTCTGTATGATCAATGATAAAATGACACATCACACTTCAAAATATGGATCCCCAAGGTTTGGATTTACAGATATCATGTGCTTTACGTAAACATTGGGTTCACAATGGTCAGTAACTTTCATATAACTACTCAGATATCTAAAAGATTAAGGGTATATGTCTATTAGCAAAAAATATCAGATCCTGAAGAAGAGAGACCCTAAAATTTTCCAATTTTTGCCAATTGAATGCATATTTATAAAGATCTGGTCTAAACAACGCTTTCAATCTTGGTTTTGGTAGAAACAGTACTTAGGAGTGAAATTCTGACAAAAGCTCAAGTTTCTTAAATTCCCTTTAAGTAATGAAAATATTTTGCTAGATTGCACTTAAAATTAAAATTTGTCCAAAACAAACTCTTAAATGACTTTACAGGAGCAGACTCATCTCCAAATTGCTCCATCGACACCCTAGTCTGTATGAGTGATTTCATATGTTTTTCCCCAGCTATACAATTCTCCCTTATATTAATAATATGACATACATCATCATAGGAAATCTCTTAGCAAATAAGTCACATATGCTCCTGGTCGTCAGAAAACTCTTTAACATATGAATCCCTACTTCTTGTGTATATATATGCATGTCTCTGTGTGTGAGAGAGAGAGAGAGAGAGAATGGGGAATGTCCCCATGCAAGGGAAGGCTTAGGTAGATTGAAACTTTGCCTTCAATTTAACTAAGTTAGATCCGAAGAATGATGCATTCAAACCACCACATCAAGGCTCAGGAGCAGCAAGGGCAGCTAGTATAGGAGAATAAAAACAGTAGGAAGCATAAATAACTATCACCATATTAGAAAAAAAAAGTGTGGCACGGACAAATATAAGGGACCGATGACCACATACCATACAACGAGCCATTGTTGTCAGGAAGAATCGCAATCAGTAACTCCAACTCTTTCCCTTTTAATTTGTTCACTGCAGCATTGTATACGTATTTCAGTGCCTTCTCTACCTGGTCTGGTCTTGCTGAATGGATTGGAATCACGGGCTCGCGGTTGAATTCCTACCATGAAAGATCAACAAGACAATATTATGATGGTTGGGTAATTTAGGCAATCAGATCCATTATATGGAGTTATTTTATAAAAACACATAGGGATGACCAGCACCACGGTAAAGAAGAAGATGCACGAAAGCATGCTGACAACTAAAGATAAATAAATCACAAAGATTACCATGCCAGAGACTTGGCACATCTGTGCAAGCTCTTGACAGAATCCACGGACAGTGTTCTCTTGGACGCTTCGTGAAAAGTTAATACATGCCCAGTGATTTACTGTGCTTCCATTAATCATTTTCTGCACCATGAGACACAAATATCCATTTTATGAATAAAAGTATTCTGATTTCCGACATTTATACTGCTGGAAAAAACTATGATTTTGTAAAATAAAGCTTTTCTTGCACACCACATTACCTTGTTCATCATATTCCACTGACCAACCTGAGGTAAACAATCCTTCTCTTTTCCAGTATCATGATATTTAAGCTTTCAAAAAATAAAATACAGGAGAAAAATGTAAACAACCATGACAAACATGACAAGAGCAATAAGCAAGAACAGATCATGCTTCTACAGTATATTATTACCCAAGGAGCAGGAAGAACTCGAGCTTCAACAGATGCAAGTTTGTCTGCTATACAGAGACCAAATTCCTTCGCATAGGGATCTTGCTCATATCCATTTTGGTGAACTGTCTGAAAAAAGACAATAATAAAGAACTTTGCAAGTGGTGATCCATCATAATGCTTTTCAAAATAATTTGTTAACGGAGATATACAACATTCATAATAAGTTTTGTGGAAAAATAATTTAAATTATTTTTATTGTTTCAGAAAAGTATTTGGTCACATTCATCAGATGTCTCATGTATCATTGGATTGTAGATTGTATCTTACATGTAGTCCTATTTTATAGTTCAGAAAAAATTCAAGTACATTCATCAGAACAGGAGTTAACATGTTCCATAGATTATGGTGGATTTTTTCTTTTTGGGTAAGGGGTCTCCCTACCTTAGGGGTGTCAAGGGTGAAGGAGGTCTTGAACCCAAGTCTCAGGAGTGATATCCCAAGACTTTAACTGCTAAAACTGATGACAGCTTCAGATTATAGAGTATGTTGGTGCAAGATCAAATAGGTCACTCTGGACCTCCTAATTGCTAGCCATTCAAGAATATGGTTTGTATATGGCTGAAGCAAGCATGCATGATGGGGCATCTTGCAGAGATTATTTCAAAACAAAAATTTTCTCCTTGAACCAGAGGGACCTGGCATAGAACTACCAGCCTTCATTGTTATTCAATAGAAAGAGATGCATAAAGGACTGAAGAAAGCATGCACCAGGCATGAGACTATCAGGGAATAATTCAAGACATACTTAATTCCTCCACAAACTAGTGAATCCTGATAATTAGAAAAGATCAACCACAGCTCCCACATCCAGCACCTTTTTTTTTCCTTCTATATATTCAGTTCTATTCTTTAAAAAATAAAGAAAATGGGGAACAGACAAGCATTAGTATGCATACAGCATATGGGGCTTGAGTAGCAAACACTCCAGTGCAATTACTTCCATTATCAAGGAGTGGTTTTCCTTATGGATCTGGATAGGAATACCTGCAAAATATCCATTTCCTGTTCCCGGGGTCTCTGGCATGTTACTTTCAGCAAGGAAGTTATCTGCTTATCATTCAATCTTTTAGTGTATCTCTGTCCCTCAACAATCTTGCAAGCCTGCAAAATTATGTACAAGAATGACACGAATTTATGAATTAGGCTAAGAAATTTTATATTGCAGTGAACACATGCTACCAGAAATAATGTCCCACCTCCATTGGCAGATAATTTGCCTTCCTCTGATTCCCTACTTGAAGGCATGGAAGATGGGAATGTTGAATAGTAAATCCATACATCTCTTGAAAGTACTCAACAACTGATTTCATATTCATTTGCTCATCAACTGGGAACCTGTTTGCATCAAGAAGAAAATTAAAAATCTACTTGCTGCAAAAAAATTGTCAGAATCATGAAGTAAGCAAACCACGTAATGTCTAATACATTAGTTCCCGTGTAGGTTGTGATGTCAATCCTGAAATCCGGTATTTCCTCCGTACATGTCCTCTATGAGTAACTTCCACTTTGACTCCTCTGAGGGCTTTCTTAACCTGCTCGATAATTTTCCAAAAAAACAAATTATTATTTTACACGGGTGGTTTTAAATGAACTATTGCTCAACACAAAATGGCTAACATTTCAGGTTACTAGGGCTGTAAAAAGCTTCAAAAATATTATGGGACTATCATTTTCATCTTCAAATAATCCTGAATGAACAATGAACAATAGGGTCTCCATTTTTCAGCTACATCCAATGGTTTAAATTTTGAATCAAGAAGCATATACTCAAATTTTGAAATGCTGTGCAGATGTGTATCATGGTACCTTAACACGGTCTGTGTCAGACAATGGTCTTGACAATGCATCTTTGCCTAAAATCTGAGATACGAAATCAATCACAGGGAGTGGTTCGATAAATGCAGTGGCAGACATGTCTGAACAATGGCATACAAAAGAAAATTGTTAGTTTTTAGTGGAAAGAACGTTATCTCAGTGATATATACTGTCAATTTTGTGAATCTGTGATATATTAGATTAGCACAAAGTGTCAGTCACAACAACAGAACAAAAACAGAATAGAGCACAAGGTTACCCACCAATATTCAGTGAGAGCCCCATCTGAGTTGGTCTTATGCTCTGGTAGAAGCCACGCCATGATTGCAAACCATCACCCAGTTGTTGAGGTTTTTTTATATCTGGAGAATAAAAGGATCTTCCAATCGATATATACCTAAAGCCATCCAGAAAAACCTTTAATATTTATTTGTAAGAAAACCCGATAGTATAATTAGAAAGAAAAGGGGAAAAAAATGGAGAAAACACACTTTTGGCTTGACAGCTCCCTTAGGACAATATCAAGAATCTGAAGAGCTTCTTGAGGGGCATCAGCTTGTTTGCCAGCAAGAAACTGACGCAAATGATGCAAGTCTGCACGAGCAACAAACTTGATCACCACTGTAAACTTGCGTTCCCTGACATTACCAGTTGGAAGTTGATTAAAGGCTTGAAGGGATATTTATCAAGTATTCTAATAGTTGCATCCAAACATGGCAAGAAGAAAGAATAAATAAATCTTTTAACTAACATTCGAACAATTTCACAAGAAGCCCATACCACAAAAAATGAACTACTGACCTTGTAAGGCCCATCCCCGCGTCTTCATCAGCCAAAGTTATGTTAAACTCTTTTGAGGTGAAAGGCAACGACCCGGCTGTGTACAGGCTCTTTCTCCCATCATAAGCAGGGAGCCGCATATCAAAATCAGTTTCTCTATAAAGTTTCAATAATTCAGCTATTATAGCTCTGTTCACACTACGAGAAGTCACTTCAGGTGTTATAGCAACCTGCAGCATAAAACAACAAGCATGTTAATCTGCATCTAAACAAGTTTGGATTTGCTCCGCAAGTACTTTTCGCGGATGCACAAAGTTCCCCTAACCAAAAAGAAGAATGGTACTTACATCATACTGATTTAAATCCTTGTCCGGCAACTCTGTAAGAAAGTGGTTGGCTTTTACAATGCACTTCGTCCCCACCTGCCCATACCCAGGCCGGCGGGGGAAAACCAAATTTTTGCCGAAAATGGGGGGTTCTACAGCAAGATCAAGCTCCCTTGGCTGCAGCCTTTCCTTTTTGGTACCCTTTCCTTGCGCCCTTTCCTTTCGCCTTCCTATACTCTTCCTAGTGTCTTCGCAGCAAATATCGAAGTTATGTAACAACTGGGGTGAGGGCTTCTGCTGATTCACCGAGCTTTGCAAGGGTTTCCTTGAAACCACATGCTTCTGTTGAAAGTCTTTCATTTGTCTGTGAGGCATTTCCGCAAGGCAAATAGGGAACACTGATCACCTCTCCGGAACCTCCACTATGTACCGGCCGACTTCATTTGACCTGCTCAAGGATATTTTTTCAGAAGCTTCAAGGAATTTAAAGACTTGATACAAGTGAATTGTCACAACACTACAAACACCCGTTTGATGGGAAAATGCCAAAACCCATTACGAAGCAGATTACTTCTATGAACCCACGGCTTTATACCTGATGGATGACATTCCAGCTCAGCAGCATGGAAGAGGAAACAAAAGCCAGAAACAAGAGAGCAACAGAGAGAGAAGTACGCGCAAAAGTGTTATGACAAGAATAGCTAAAAAAACTGACTTTCGGAGGGTACCTACATGACATTTTTCACGTTTTCACTGAGAATCCAAGAGGATATCGGGTTTCTCAGAACATAAATATTAACAAAGATATGAAACGGGTAACGGCTGCTGAAGCCAAAAAATCAAAAGGAATAAAAGAGCGTCAAATCTCTCGACAGTTCTATTGTGCTCAGCGCTGTTATTCTCTGAAAAGCATAAACAAAAAGACGATGCACCACCCAACATGCATAAGCGCATAGGTTTACAAGCAGAACACGGAAGATTTGAAATCTATTTTATACCCAGATCTGATTTTAATTTTGTTTCAGACTTCAGTTTTTGGCTTGGGAATGTTAATTAGAGAGATTTTCTTTTTGTTCTTTGTCTTCCTGCTCGGGGAAAGAAGAAATATTTAATTGCAATAGCATATCCAGAATATATTTATAGATAATATATATAAGCTATAGGGACAGAACTGCACAGTCCCTTGGGGATATGTCTAGGATGTAGAAGCAACAATTTAGTAAAACAAGACTCGTAAACATTGTCAAATCATTGAAAATTAATATTATATATGGAGTCCCTTCTAGTATAGAACATTATTCTTGTCGTAAGTCAATTGTCTTTCGTTAGGGTCCAATAATTAGAATCAAACAAAGATTTGTTTAGAAAATTAGGTATATAACAAATACAAGCATTCTCCTTCTGTCTTGTATCTTTCTGTCTCCCTCTTCAATTGGACTATGCCCATATATTAAAAAGATTATTAAATGCTTCCTTTCCTAGTCTTCTGCTAGTCACCTATTTTCTTATTTTCTATGCTGAGTACAAAGGAAAGAGTATTATCCTCGAAATAACTATGTGGGACACGAGATTACCATGTGGGGCATAATAGCACTTTCTTTGAACCCATCCCAGAACTTAATTAATTAACAGAGAAAAATACAGAAGCAAACAATAAATAAATTTGGCATATTTATTAGTCTACAATAAGGAATCAGGATTTTTTTTTTTTTGGTAACACGATAAGGAATCAGGATACTCAACACAATCAACATCTTCAAGCCTTAATGAGGTTGCAGAATTGAGTGGTTCTAGATTTCTTCTCGCAGTTTTTTCTTTCTTTTGTTCTCCACTGACTAGACACGATGTTTCAAATTACTTTAGTTCCCCCAGACAACAGTTGTACTGCATCTAATGACACGTCCTTTTCCTGAGGCAAACCTTAGCTGAGAACTACAGCTAAGTAAGAATCATACGTGAAGGCAAGAACTTCCTTTATTAGTTGATATCAGTGATTACAACTTTCCAACCACCCTAAAAAATTTTGGGTAGCCTTAAAACAATCTAATAACACGATAGGTGCTTTTACATGTGGCAGATCAATTTAGTATATATTAATACATATACAGTATAATTACTCACACTCTGCAAATTGCAGTTAATAGTGGAGTACTACCACTGTTCTAAAATTGCTTCAACCGGTTTCAAACCGCCTGATCTCAAGATAATTCTGAGGAGTTCGGCCCTTAATTTGCATATAGCAAATGGGAATTAGGTGAGATCTTGTCTGCCCCTAGAGCTAGCCTACAACAAAAAGCCTAAAATGTCAAGAACTCCGGGATGAGAAGTTTTTATTAGACAATTAATAACCCTACCAACAGTTACACAGACACCCACCTCAAGAAGATAGATGGTGTGCTGTTGGGGGGTGGGTTTAAGATTGCCTTCTAAGCATTACTGAGTTTCTGTACCTCATTTTGGTTCTCATTTCCGCATCCAGATTCTCAGACATTAGAAGCAAGGGTGTTTATAAGAGAAAAACCCAAGAGTTATTCAATTAAAAACAAGAGATTAAGACAAAAATTACACAACTAAAATGCCATACCTTGTTTGAAGTGGAACAACAAAAGTTGGAGAATAATCACAGAAAAGCACTGTTGTAGGAATAATATTATAATAACAACATAACAATAATAAAAAATATATATATAATAGCATCACTTGCAACACAACCCCAATCCGTCAAAGGCATCCGAGTTAAGATCACTGGTACATGAATTGTTGGTAATCTTCTGGTCTATCCCAACCTAGCTAGAGCTCGCTTTGATCAATGAATGATACAGCCTTTTAGATTGCTGGACTTGTTTTACATGGGCTTTGAACCGTTATTTTAGACCCATTGGAAAGATTAAAAACAGGTTCTAAAAGTCTTAATATAAGCTCATGATTCTGGGATTTGGGGATCACCCGGGATCCAACCAATCAAATAAAGGGATTTTATTTCAGATATAATTAGAGAGTGGTGAGCCTGGTCCACCCCAAGGGATGATTTCAGATCCCACGTACATGGCTTGGACTTTAGGGATCTGTTCATCATTGCCTAAAGAAAATTTTTCCGTCCAACGAGTATGGTCGTGGGTAATTTTCATCACCGGACTTGGACTCATCCGTGCAGTCACAAAATGCCGAAAACAAGAACCGCGCAAGAACAAAAAGAAGAAGCGCGTGCTGTTGCCATCACGGCACCAGATGCAAGGACTCCAAAGTCCAAACATACCCGCGCAAAGAAACAAAATCTCTTTCTCTCTCTCATATCGCCCTCTCCAACAACCACTCACGTGTGAGTAATAAATGCAAAGAAGAATATTTGTAATTCTGCGGCCTAAGAGCGAAACGCCAAGGATTAACCACTCACGTGTGAGTAATAAATGCAAAGAAGAATATTTGTAATTCTGCGGCCTAAGAGCGAAACGCCAAGGATTAGCGAACAGCAAGGCACCAAAGCAATCATGAGAGAGAGAATGAAAGAGAGGATAAGCCTCTCAAATGCGAGCACGAACTCTGGAAACGCCAACCCTTACGGGAAATAACAGTTATGAGAGGAAGATAAAGAGACGGTGAGAAGGAAGCAAACCTTTAGCTTTACGCTTTCTTCGCCGCCGCTAAGCATTTAACGAGAGTAAATCTCTTCTGATCGGTCTTTAATGCCCGCTCGCTTCGTATTAACTGAAACCCTACTTGCAGAGTCTGCAAAACGAACAGGAGAAACGTTAAAATGGACCCTAGAAAAGGTCATCTTTCTGCATTATCTGCAAAACTGCAACTACTTCAGAGAAGAAATCCGACAAATGACTCAGATCTTCACTGCAAAGCGGCTAAATCTCTGAAATTATAAGTTCTGAAGCTTAAAAGACGAGTGATAAGATGAGATGATGTGAATATGCTGGAAGTACTACGGTTTTTTCGTAGAGAGGCTAGGGCTTGGTGTATACAGATGTTGTCGGCAGACTAAAACGAGATTTGGAGCTAGAAAGCCTACTAAGACTACAAGCTTAAAGTTTAAACAGATATCATTAGTCGAACGCGAAACAGCGCTACAGAAGGCTTAAAAGGTCTCGCAGGAAAGAAGGTTAAACGGGAGAGTAAATACGAAGCTCACGATCAAAACCAGACGTTAGAAAAAACCGAGAGCTCGATGCTGAAGAAAACGAGAGTAACGAGAGAAAGAGGTATGGAACTAAAAAAAATCGAAGAAAATGAGAAGAGATGAAAATAATCGGTAGATCTAGACATCTAGTTTACTTTTATTTTTATTTTTTCATCGAACGTAGATCTAATTCAGTAACTAAAGTTTCTAAAATTTCAGACCTAGCTCAAGATCTTTCAACTTAACTTCTCAGCGAGCTCAGAACGACAGAAAAATTATATAGAAAAAAATGCAGGTGCGCCGAAATCACGAATCGGTAAGCACGAAAAGCATTCAAAACCGGTAAAACTAGAAAATCTGAAACATTAAAAAGAATGAATGAATCAAGCACCAAAACCTCCAGACTTCAGCAACGTGCGATCGTCTAGATCTTGATATCTACCGAAAAATCAGAGAGGAAATTACGCATGCCAAGCGAGAAAAGAAAAACATCTGGAAACGAAGCACGAGAAGGAAGGAAGGAACAGTGAAGCTGCAAGGATTTTCGGGACTTGCGAAGGATGGAAAATGCTTCTTCTTTTGAATACTGAAAACATATCCTATGCAGATACACTCGCTGCCTTTAAGAAAGGAACTTTAAACGAGAGAGAAAGAGAGAGCTTTGAGATGAAATGAGCTTTAAGGATGAAAGCGTGCGTTGAGAAAACCATTCTTTTTACAACAGTCTTAAACGGAACGAGTAATTGTTTTCTTTTCTGATCTTCTTCTTGAAACAAATTATTAAAGAAATCGATAAAGCTCAGATTCCATACTCCTGCAAGACTGCAAAGCTTTCAGTGAATTTCCTCGCACTTCCTTCCTTCCTTCCTTCCTCGCCCGGAGATCTGACGACACGCGCACACCCAAACCAGAGAAAATGGAGAAATAAAGGAGGAGGTCGTGATGTGTGTCAGATAATCGACGAATATGTGGCCGGTTTTGAAGAGTCCGGGGAGAATTCCGGCGATAAATATAGAGAGATGAGAAAGATGAGAGAGAGAAGCGCAGAGATCGAGAAATGGAGTGGAGAGCAGAGAATGTCTGAGAGGGAGAGGGCTCGAAAGCAGACGTGAGTCCGCTTTGAAAAAGGCGGGGTTGCGGGCACGATATTCGAGGCTTTATATGCTGCCGGTGGACGGCGACATTTTCTTACGGGAAAATAGAAAATAAAATTTTTGCAGTTTAGATGTTACAGAATTCAGGATAGCCCTTGTGTCTCATCTTTCCGTTTTTAACTTTTTATTTATCTTTATTTACACAGTTTCATCTAAAAATGGAAAATGTGCTGGGAATTTTTATCATGTAATTCACAACTTTTAATATTTATCACGGTGACTCATCACTATTAGGGTTTGACAATTCACCAATCGGTTTCGGGTTGTCCAACCACGTTACGGTATTAAATTGTCTGCAATGTGCATGCAATATTTTACTGCATTGTAGATTGCTATGGTCATGAGATGATGTCATGTGAAATATCTCACAGTTAATGTTTTTTTCATTTCTATAAATATGTTAGATGAGTTCCATTTGAAAAAACACTAACCGTGAGATATTCTACATGACATCATCTCATGTCCATAATAGTTTGCAATAGAGACGATTTCATTTCCCACATTATTCTTAAAATATAAGCAGAATGGAGAAATCCTATAATCTTGCATCGTTGCTCGACTAAAAACTGATATCCATGTATGCAAACTTATAATTCCCTTAAGCAACTGACCTTTGAGATAAAATCTAAGAACAAAACTATGAGATTTAATGGACCAAATCAAACAATATCATTATAAGCAGAATCAAGATGTTACACAATGTTACCAAAGCTAGACTTTGTAGAAGTTGTAAGATAGTACTCTAGTGTTGTCTGGTGTATGTCAACAGGCTACCATGTTAGCCGACTTAGATTAATAGGTTGGCAGGCTATAAGGGGATATGCAATCCTTGAAAGAGATGGATTGTGAGATCCTGAAATCTTGCATCGCTTGGAGAAGAGAAAGTGAAGGTTTATATATGTATAGGTGAATCCCTCACGTAATGTCTTTTGAGGTAAAACTCAAGAACAAAACTCTGAGGCCCAATGGACCAAAGCAGACAATATTATTAGTAATAGGATGAGGTGTTATACCCAACCTTAATATGCGATAATATATTTGATATGAAAATATATCTTGTATATATAAATATATTATTAATCCATATATTTTACGTAAAAATACCAATATCTTAACATTTTATATCACAGGAGGCTCGACTTGACCTAACTTATCTCCAATCTGGTTAGGTTAGGAGCAAGTTTGTTATAGGAAATATGCTTATAGGGGGCATGTTAGATTTGCCGAAAGTCGCCTCATTAAAGTTTCAATCCATCACACAAGTTCTATTTAATACTCCCCATATTTAGTAAACACTAAGGTGTTGTTTGGGATTATTTTGGATTAGGAACTCATTATGAGGAATGAGTTTCATGAACTCATTGAAGAGGTGAGTTGAGAGAGGGTGGGTTGGACATTTGGTTTAGAGTCTTTAGACCTTTTTCTCTTTCTTGTAAAGATTCAAATATTACAAGGTTACCGCCATTCTAACTTAAAAATTCTTATAAAAGACAATTTTTGTTCTTATCTTAAGAAGAATATTTTATAAAAGATTCTAATTACACTCATTAAGGTTTACAAATATTATAAGTCTCTGACTTCAACAAAATGAGAAACAAGAATCCAAAAACATATCTCTAATCAATTCTGGATTTCATTGTATTTTCCAAAACCCATTTCACCAAAACTCATTCCCAATGTAGTGACAAAACCACTGCTTTCTATTGGAATTCACTCCAAGCCCTTTAACTTATTCCAAACCTTAGAAATCATTCCCAAAATAAACACCAAATGGAGCATAATATTTTTGAAATGAAAACATATATATGTGGCATTTAGTTCTATGACAATCTCTAGCATCGAATGGGGATGTGCCATGTCGCACAAAAGTGCTACCTAAAATACACGCCCTTCCTTCCCTTGCATTGACAAATGTACATGCATGACAAATACCATAAGCATGTCACAGTTGATTTCTACAAGAGTTATCCAATGACAAACCTATTCTTAGTGGTTATTTTAAGGTAGACTTGACTTTAAAATATATAAATTTTGATCAAATTTTTATTTTGAAAACATAGTAGAAAATATACATGATCAAAATATACTTTATAAAGCCAACCATCTCTTTTTTGGCTGATATTTGATACTAAAATTGCCCCACATATTCTATTATATCAACTTTCATCTCTCTTTAACTAACTTACACTTATATAATTATTTCATATTATCCAAAATGCCCTTCATTTTTAATTTTATTTGCTTTTACACATATAACAACTTTTGTTCTTCCAAATGTCTGTCAATTTATTTTTCTTTTAATAATTGTATCCACTCATTTCCCCTAGTAAGACTAAATGAAAAATGCATTTCTTCTAGAGCGAAAATTCGGTGGTGCATGAAACCACCAGATGGGATGTGTTTTGGGGTGTGGACCCCCTATTGAAATGGGGTATCCATCCGCATGCAGGTTTCACGCTGGGACCACTGAATGGCATTAGATGAAACGGAAGAGCACATATTTGGACTGACCTAAGTAGCGAATTCAATTGACGGTTCTGATAATTGAATTAATGGCTTATGATGGAAAAGTGCACGTATGATGACCATTTTACCCTTACTTCGTTTCATTTCCTTCATTTTCCTAAAGTAGGATAAACCACGCAATACATAACATAAATGTAAATAAAAATTGAATGATACTGGCGTTTACAGGTACCGGGGATTATAAGATTTAGTAGAAGAAAAGAGATGACAAATGACATCCTAATAAACTGACACGTAGCAGCATTGTCTGTGTATTTTTAATTTGTTTATTATATTTGAGTGCCTGTGCACCCCCACCACCAGTTATCAGAGGCAGCAAATGGAAAATGAGATCCACGGCCACCCACATGCCTTGTGCCACTCAATGTTCATGGGGAGGAATGATGGTGTTGCTTGACTATCAAAATCTCCTCCACTTCACAAGATATTCAAGAGATATTATTGCAAAGATGTTGTACCTCAAAAGTGTAATAAAAAAAGGGTGCATCATTATGCTCTCATGGCTGAACCTCTTGGGCTAATCAATTAACTCGCCTTGCTTTGTCCCTAATGACTAGGATTTGGTATTTCATAAATTAGGTTAAGGTATAATTATAATACTACCTTGAACAATGAACATGACATGAAATTAACTCATTTAAGTATATGTTTTTCACATGTTTCCAATATAAATATATGTATATATTTTTTTTTTATAAAAATAAGTATATTAATTAATTTTTATTTATAACTTTAAAAAAAGTAATCTTTTTTCTATATTGGGTGATAAAAAATCAACATGTGTTCAGAAGAAGAATGTTACCATATTGACGATGCTAAGATAGACTTGCGGAAAAACTAAGAAAGACAAAATAAAAAATAAAGGCATTTGAAAGTGGTTAGATATAACATGCATTAGAGATAAGATGAAGAAAATTAGGTTAAGGTGGTTTGGTCATATAAAGCTTATACCTAGAGATGTACCTGTTAGAAGGTGTGAGAGTATGCTTATTGAATGGCCTAAGCCAGCAAAAGGGAGACCAAAGAAGACATGGATGGAGTCTATAAATTAAAATTTACAAAAAGACATATATTAACTGAAAATATGATTTTTGATAAAATGGGATGGAGAAGATGCCAACCCCACTTTGGTGGGAGCTGGCTTATGATGATAATGAATCTTTTTATATTTTGATAACACAGTTTCGTTATCCCAATTTACACAATCACTAACTTAATAGGATTAGGTGCAAGTTTGGTATGGGCTTAAACACTTAGGCTGGGATAGAGTTTGTCAAAATGCAAACCAAACATGTTTTTAAGTGTATTGTATGTTTGCCTAAGTTGTCATTTTGAATGGTGATTTACACATGTTAATCATCCCAACAAGGATGGGAAGAGGACTTTTTTAAACAAATGGGAAACAAGGTCCCATATCATGTTAAGTTAAATTAGCCTTAGATTTATCAAACTATACCACCCATCAGGATCCATTTGAAGTTGAAATCTCTTATTACTGTGAAAAAAAACTACAATCTAGAAAAATAATATCATGAGAAGGTTTAAAATTTTATTATCTTATACTTTCTCTCTCTATCTCCTTCCATGGGTCTTATGCGCATCATGAGCCTCTTGAAGGTACATGTTTCTTTTTTTCTCTCGGATGGGAATGATGGATTCAGTTGGACTTTTGCGAGGATCATCAATGCATCAATTATGATAGAGCGAAGGCGTGGAGTTGAGTCTTTTCTTTCCTTTTGAGTTAAAGAGGTATCACTTTGTCAATGTCAGCATTTCTCTTTTCTCTTTTCTAAACCCCATGAGCCCATCCTTTCAAGATGAAAGTGTTCTTTGGTCTATCTCTATTTACACACTTAATCCTCACAGGTTGGTGGTTGTGATTTAGCAACATTGTACAAAAAAAAAAACCAGCAAATCAAGCAAGAAAAATAATAGTAAACAAAAGTACAAGAATATATTTTGTTTGACAAAGATGCTTATGTCCACGGATGAAAGGTGTTCCTCGAACAACTTCCGGAAAAATAGACTTAAAATGTATAGACCCTGTCCTGGTCAAACTGCGATCCTCGCCTTCTCAACCAAAAAACCTAATTTTATTACATAAAAAATAAACTCTATCGAAAACTTCGGTAATAAAAATCATAAGTACCTTCTACTTGAGCCATCCAATTTTAATTTCATATACAACATAATTATCAATATTTTTCCTTTATGAAAAATTTAAACAATAATTGACAAAATCTTACTAGATATTAATTGACATCTATTGTTTACTTGTGCTAAAATTACAATTCACATGGTCAATCTTTAACCAAACTTAACTTTAAAATTTTTTAATTTTGATATGTCTATTCACAACTTTAATTTTGTGTTTACCCACTTTATAGTTTGTTATATGCTTTACATGTGAAACTCTTCTAGCACAATGGGTAAGTTGCTTTTTGCAATAATATACTTTTGTCTTCTTATAAAAAAGTTGGGTTCCACTTCAATCAAAGCATGTGTAAGTTCAAAGTACAAAATGATTTATCCCAAAGTGAAAAGTGCATAATGATATGGAGCTCACAATGATCCCAATCATAACAAGATTAAGATTAAGAATGTCATTTTCTGGTCAAAAGTTTAGATATGTTTTAAAGACTATAATAAAAAAATTATCAAATTAAAAAAGGGATATTACTATTTCTTAAAATATAATTATATTCAAACCATATGATGCCCTTTTTTTTTTTTGGGGTATCACGTGTACATTACTTTTGTGAATTAACTGCAAGCCTACAATCAATTCGATTGGACTTATATTAGAGGTGGCAATGGGTTGGGTTTGGGCGAGGTTGAGACTTAAAAGGGTCGGGTCGGTTGGAAAATCATGGAACCGAATCCAACCCGTAAATTAGCGGGTTAAACCCGACTCAACTCATTTAATTTTAACTTAATTATTTTAAAATTAACGTTTATAGAGAAATTAGAAATCATGGAGACATGGATAATTATTTTTATAGGTGATATTAACACTAGCACTAAAACTAATCATGCATTAGCCATACGTTTTTAATAATACTAATACCTAATTGAAAGTCCAAAAGAAAAAAAAACTAACTTACGTTTTTCTTTTAGGTTTCTACTCACATAAGTATTAGTTTGATACTTTGATTAATGGATTGGAAGGCCTATACACAAAAACAATAGTATATTGTCGGGTACCCAATGGATTGATGGGTTTGGTCTTTTAGACGGGTTGAGAAAACCTCAATCTTAAACCAACCAAACTAATGAATGGGTCAACCGAAACCCGTTTATTATGGGTTGGGTTCAGGTGGGTTGATTGGTCGGTTCAAAATTTGCCAACTCTAACTTGTATGGTCATATTTGAAATTATTAAAGTTTTCATGATTTTAATTTGAATTGAATTATCCGAGTTTACGATCAAATTTGATTCAATTATAAAATTATATAAGCAATAGAAAATAAAAATAAAAATGAGCATGGATCGTGCATCTATTCCTCCCAAATACGGCGGGACTAGGCACGTGATGAGCCTGATGTGTTCTGATCATTTTAGCCACGTGGAATTACACGTGTGATTTCCATAGAATTGTGAGCTTTCTACTGTCATGTGGAAGCGTCTCTTTGACAGGTTACGGCAGGTGTAAACAGCATCACTTGGTAATTATAAGAGAGCAGCCTCGTTCAATCTGGCTCCATCAAAGATTGAATCACGACAACAGAAGACTAGGAATGCCAAACGGGTTTGCATGGCATGGCCTAGCATGCCAAACGGGTCATGCTTGCTGTGCCGTTTACAAAAGGAGTGGCAGCAAAAAATTAGAAAAAAAAGAAAGGGCGCACACGTGACGTTAACAAACTTGAATGATAGAGTAAATTTGAAAAGAATTGGAAGGCATTTTCGGTATAAAATATCAAGCAGGAAACATGGGTGTTGGCTTTAAATATAACTAGGGCTACACGACGTGCATAGAAAACGTGGGTTCACTTAAATAAACAATCTGAGGTAGCTTAAAATAGTGGGGGATTATTTTTTTTGGGGAGGACAATGTTTGGAAAGAGAAAAAGAGGGTCAGAATCTGCAGGGAATATTCCTCCCTCTTCTCTTTATTAATAGTATAGATATAGATAGATAGATATACTTGTGGCTCTCCCACACACACTCACATATATATACGTATTAAAATTTAAAAAAAATAAAATATACTTATAATAAAATTATAATATTATAAATGTAATCTAATATTATATTATATGTGCAAGAAATTTTTATGTATTCATATCTGTTATAGACGTGCCGGCCCGCGGGCAGATACGTCAAGTTGATGGGCCATGCTTAGCACGGCAGGCCCTGGGTCTCGTGTCATGTTGGCACATGGAAGGCTTGGTCGTAACAAAAGGGGTTGACAGGCCCAGGGGACATAGTCTAGAATAATAATGCCATGTAGTGGGCCCAACCAAAAGCAAATCCTAAATGCAACTTATATGTTGAGATGGGAAGCCAGGTCCTCTCAATTTCAGAACAAAAAATGAAGAGAACAACAAAGGGGAATCTAATTAACCATTATTGAATGGTGTATAACAGAATCCCTACAGCAGTACATAACCTTTGGATGAGCTATTAGAGACTAACCAAACAATTTTACTTGTTTAATTTTTTAAAAGTAAAACGTTAAACTTGATTTTTGATTTAAAACGAGAAACATCCAATTGTTTATAAATCTCTATCAGCTCCAACGGTGGAAAGAAAGAGATTGATTTGCCTTTGATAATCATGCTTGGACTATGGTCACAAAATATATTAGGGATATTAACAATGTCTATCACCTCCCTCTTTTTACTAGGATCAGTTCCTCCTTATGCAGTTTGAAATCATCTATTGCACTATTTTGTAATAGACGATACTGTAGTTATAAAATTATGCCACGTGCAGCATCTCACAGCTGGTGTTTTTTTACAAAAAGGAAAAAAATTTCAACATATTTTTCTTGGTGAAAAAACACCAGTTGTGAGATGCTGAATGTGGTAACATCTTATGGTTGCGGCGTCGTCTGCTACAAGATGATGCACCCGAAGATGCTATCCCCCTCTATACTATGCTGCGATGGGGCAGCGGGTTTGGAAAGCCCAAGCCCGCCCTTATAAAGGTCTAGTCAAAGCCAAACCCTAACCCACCCTTAGACCAGGAGGGTAATTCTTGTCAACAATTAAGAGACACCAAACCTCTGGTTCGTCGAGATTCAAGACCATGCTTCAATCATAAAACATATCACGTTCTACCTAGACGGCCATGTCATGGATTTCGACCCTAAAGCTAAAGGTATCAGACATGATGAAATCGCATACAATTTTACGTTGCATTGTTCCATACTATTGGAGTCAGATGATGCCAAGTGTAGCATTGGATGGTTAGTGTTTTTTTTAAGTAATGAAAACATTTACAACAAGAAAGAACACAAACTATCTGATGCTGCAACATTCAACATAAGCCAACAGCAGGGATCAATGCAAAACAAAAGTGCAGCAAATCTCTATCATGACTGCCCTTCGAAATATAGGTAAGAAACTTGGGTGGGTGGTTCAACCAAAAAACTGGTTGAACTAAGCCGACCATAATTCGTTAAAGATATTTAACACATTCAAAAACATGGTTAAGATGGTAAAACACTTAGCTCGAATTTTAATGGGCATATATGCCTTTGGAAGGAAAGAGATTTCATGATTTTAAGTGGCATATATCTTGGTTTTTCATTCTTACAAAAATCTTTTGAAGGAAATTCAAGGTCTCTATTATTTGTATAAGTTTGGCTTTCATTTTATTTGTGCTTACAAATATTATTTGGTTACCTTTCATGAATTTTTTCAGATTTTTTAGATTCATCTTTTATTCTAGGGGTAAGAGACATTTAAAAGCTTCCTCCAAGATGTGAAACCACGATAATTTTAATTAGACATATTTAACTTTGACAACTTGAACCCTACGAATATAATTTTGTTCTTTACTTCCATTGCTGATCTCAACCACATAGACTTAAGATCTCTATGTAACATTCCCATTTAATAATTTTATAAAATATCCTCTCCCCCTTTATTTAATCTCCTCTCATATTTAATTAAAACTCTTCAATCTTCATTTTCAATACATTTAACTTAATCTAACTTTCTTGTTTTCCTCTCGCTAAATCTTGCTAATATATAAGTAAAGTTTTCACCTTCTTTAGTACCTAACTTATCATACAAAACAGTGACGTGCGAAACTCCCATTATCTCACAAATAATATGAAAAGGATTATCCCTTTGGTAATAGTATGTATGTACACCTCAAACGTCTATGGCCTTTGTTGGTGTGGTTTTCCCCATCACATCAATAAAGATGTATCACATCATACAAAATGGTTGCCCTACCATGATGCCTTTGCCAGCTCCATATCATTGGCTACACAGGAGAAAAACAAACGCTCATGGACGTTTGTTTTAGAACCTTGAAAAAAAATAAAATAAACACGAAGAAGAAGAAAAAAAAAAGAGTGAAGTACGACAAAGACATGTTTGTGACCTTTGATATTGGAGCTTATATACCTTATGATTTTATTAGTTATACCTTATGATTTAATCGATTGTACGTTAAGGTTTTAGTGCTTGTATCCTATGGTTATTGTAAGCACACACTATAATTTTGTGGCCTCAAATGTGTCGTGAAAGCAAAAAATTTGGTTTTGACCCGAGGTTAAGTTGGTTAGTAATTTTGACACCGTTAGAAAGAGGACTTCGACACAATTCAAACGCAACTAATTGTCATGAATCAGAACCCAAAAAGTTATGGCCAAAATAGTCTCGAAGGTAATTTCATAAATTCTGATAGATTTGAAGTTGCCACATGTTAAATGCATGTCTACCTAGTGTTGCCACATGGCCAAAATCCAAACCAAACATGTTCTCTCTTAGGTTTATACTCACATAAGTATTAGTTTGATACTTTGATTAATGGATTGGAAGGCCTATACACAAAAACAATAGTATATTGTTGGGTACCCAATGGATTGATGGGTACGGGTTGACCCTTTTTGGACAGGTTGGGAAAACGTCAACCTTAAACCAACCAAACTAATAAGTGGGTCAAAAATTGCCGGCTCTAAGCTTGTATGGTCATATTTGAAATTATTAAAGTTTTCATGATTTTAATTTGAATTGAATTATCCAAGTTTACAATCAAATTTGATTCAATTATAAAATTATATAAGCAATAGAAAATAAAAATAAAACGAGCATGGATCGTGCATCTATTCCTCCCAAATACGGCGGGACTAGACTCGTGATGAGCCTGATGACTTCCGATCATTTTAGCCACGTGGAATTACACGTGTCATTTCCAGAGAATTGTGAGCTTTCTAGTGCCATGTGGAAGCATCTCATTTGTCAGGTTACGACAGGTGTAAGCGGCATCACTTAGTATACTTGGTAATTATAAGAGAGCAACCTCGTTCAAACGGGTTTACATGGCATGGCCTAGCATGACCCAGTCATGCTTGTTGTGCCGTTTACGAAAGGAGTGCAACAAAAGAATTATCAAAAAAGAAAGGGCTCACAGGTGACGTTAACAAGCTAGAATGATAGAGTAAATTTGAAAAGAATTGGAAGACATTTTCGGAAGCAGGAAACATGGGTGCTGGCTTTATATAATATATACATATATAATATTAGATTACATTTATAATATTATATATGTATATATTCAGTGGCGGAACCAGGTATTGCTTAGGGGGGGCAATTGCCCCCCCTAACTTTTATTTTTTTATTAAAAAGGTATATAGTTTATATATTTTTTAATTAAAATTTATGTTTTGCCCCCCCTAAAATTTCTGATTTGCCCCCCTAACCCATTGAAAATTTTTCTATTTCATGAGAATCCTTTCTAAAATTTCTGGTTTGCCCCCCCAACCCATTGAAAATTTTTATATTTCATGAAAATACCTTCTAAAATTTTTGGTTTGCCCACCCCCAACTCATTAAAATTTCTATATTTTATGAGAAGTGTTAATTGAAAATTTTTTTTGCCCCCCCAGATTTAGAGTCCTGGTTCCGCCACTGTATATATTATATTATATGTGCATTATATAATATATACATATATAATATTAGATTACATCTATAATATTATATATGTATATATTATATTATATGTGCATTATATAATATATACATATATAATATTAGATTACATCTATAATATTATAAATGTAATATAATATTATATATGTATATATTATATTATATGTGAAAGAAATTTTTATGTTTTCATATATGTTATAGAGGTGCCGGCCCGCGGGTAGATACGTCGAGTTCATGGGCAATGCTTAGCACGGCAGGCCCTGGGTCTCGTGTCATGTTGGCACATGGAAGGCTTGGTCGTAACGAAAGGGGTTGACAGGCCCCGTGGACATGGTCGAGAATAATAATGCCATGTAGTGGGCCCAACCAAAAGCAAATCATAAATGCAACTTAAATGTTGAGATGGGAAGCCAGGTCCTTTCAACTTCAGAACAAAAAATGAAGAGAACAACAAAGGGGAATTTAATTAACCATTATTGAATGAAAGGGTGTATAACAGAATCCCTACAGCAGTACATAACCTTTGCGCTATAAAAAAAAAAAAAAGGATTCACATCACCTGCTGGGTGCTGTAGGTGCCCAGCATTGCCAATGGGACAGGGCCACATCACCGGCAGTGCTGGGCACCCAGCAGGTGATGTGAATCCAAAAAAAAAAAAGCAGTACATAACCTTTGGATGAGCTATTAGAGACTAACCAAACAATTTTATTTGTTTAATTTTTTAAAAGTAAAACGTTAAACTTGATTTTTGATTTAAAACGAGAAGGGCTTGTTGCATCTATACCCTACATTATGGTATATTTGCATCTATATCCACCTTTTTTAAGTATTTATATTTATACCCCTCCATTTAGCATAATTGTTGCAGATGTACCCCTCATGTCAAATTCCATTAACTTTTGTTGTTTATTTTTGTTAAATGACTAAATTAACCTTCTATGAGATAAAAAGTTTATTACATAGGCAAATGAATATGGGTCTAGGTGGAATTCATATGAAAAATTATTAATTAGACAAATTAAATATCAATGATTTAAAGTATATATGCAATAAATATAATAATGTAAGTACATAAATGAATTTATAAGACTATAAGAAGATAAATGCAAAATATTTTTACTTTATCAAAGGTTACTTTGGTCATTTAATAATAATAAATAATAAAAGTTAACAGACTTTAATGTCAGGGGTATGATTGAAATGGTTATATAAAATAGAGGGATATAAATACAAGTATTGAAAACAAGAGGACATAAATACAAATATAATATAATGTAAGGACATGGATGCAAAAAGCCCAAACGAGAAACATCCAATTGTTTATAAATCTTTATCAGCTCTAATGGTGGAAAGAAAGAGATTGATTTGCCTTTGATAATCATGCTTGGACTATGGTCACAAAATATGTTAGGGTTATTAACAATGTCTATCACCTCCCTCTTTTTACTAGCACTACAAAAAAGCGGGGTTTTAGCGGCGGTAGCCAATTACCGCGATTAAAAGCGCTTAAATAAATTTAAGCGGCGGGAGACATTGTATCGCCGTTGAAACAAGTCTTTAGCGGTGGTAAATTTCTACCGCCGCTAAAAAGAATGGCGCGAACTTGAATTTTCACGCGAAGGTTTGGCGTGTGTTTTTACCGGCGGTAGTGCTGCCGGTAATAATGCCAACTACCGCCGGGTAAAATAATATTTGGTATGTTTTCTTAAATTAAAATATATATTTTTCGCGGTGGTAAAAAATATTTTTAGCGGCGGTAATTAGTTACCGCCGCTAAAAGGTTATAATCCTAATCGTGCGAAATGGGTTTTTAGCGGCGGTAATTAGTTACCACCGTAAAAAGGTTATAATCCCAATCGCGCGAAATGGGTTTTTAGTGGCGGTAACTAATTACCGCCGCTAAAAGGGTATAAATCCCCAATTCGCGCGAATTGGGGTTTTCTTCTCTGCGCGAAACTTTGCTCTGTTCTTGCCGGGGTTTTGCTTGTTGCCGCCATTCGCTCGTCACCGTCGCAAACCTACCGTCGCCGTTCGCAGGTATGTTCTCGCCGTTGCCAAGCTTTCACCTAGAACAAGAATGTGCATTTGCTTTGAAATACTATGATCTAGAACAAAAACGGTAATATTTTCAAGAAAAAGAGAGATGAAGAGTTTTTGGTTCAAACGTGAAACAAAAAAAAAGAATGCTCCTGAAATGGAAAAGCTATAGTTGACAGTTGTTGACACTTGACATTCTTAAAGTGAACTTTAAAATCTAATGGTAGTACATTGAGCTCCAGACAAATCCATGTATAATTAAACTTACAATTAATCCAGCCAGTGGAGCAATAGCAATTACAACTCCTCTCTAAGTGTGAATGGAAATCTTCTCCACAAGAAACAACTTGCCAGAAATTCCTTTAACCTCTGGTATCAAGTAGATATCCCTCACCCCATTTTTGGAAGATGTGATTTTGCAAGGAACTCCAAGGCCTGAGAAAATTTTATGGAATTATATGACAAAGAATCATCAGCTTGGGATAAACCACTAGGGACCAACCAGAAACAATGTAAATAATAACCAACCTAATGCCATCTCTGTTCCAAATGTTGGCAATGAAGTATCTAAGCCACTTTTTGGTCCTACAGTTTCCAAGGAATTGCTTCTCAAGTGTAGCAAGGGATTTTCTAGAGTATCTTCATTTTAAATAAATTTCTTGAGTTGATGATGAAGAACAAAAACCTGAATTGTAAATTGCCATGATGATTTCAACAGTCTGATTAACCTTAATGTGATAAAAATATGGTTCACCACAGAAAACCAACATTGATTACATCCCTGAGAAAGATAAATATGGGTAAAACTTTAGAACTAGATTCACATGCAAACCTTGAAATTGTGAAGTATACATGCTTGCATGGAAATCTACAAGCTGATCTTATATATTGTCATGATGATAATATTGCATCAGAGAATAAACATAATATGCATCCAGGTAAGTAGGTAAGGTTTTAGAACTAGATGATATGAATTCTAATATGCATGTGCACATAGAGCAAGTGAAAATAAATGTTATGATTAAAATTTCAAAAGTAAAAACTTAAAAGAGAATAAGAAGAAAGGAAAAAAAAAACCTGATACGTATTTCTTAGCATGTCTCAGTGAGCCGGAGTGTTAGAACTTCTCTTTGTCTAAGACATTAGATGCTTGGAGGGTGATAGATTATATATATTTCATTAGTTTAGGAAAAAGTAATGTGTGTTTGTGTAATCCGCTCACTTGGAATGCACCAGCAACCATTTCCACTTTCCAGAAGGGGGTCCAAGATTTTTCAGCTATTAAATAGCCATATATATGATTTCACAATTTATGCAACAGGATGAAACATTATTTTTAAGATACAAAATACACGAACAATCATAGATAAAACTCTAATATTGTACATTGCATTTGAGATTTTAATAAATTTATCAGACTGATAGATTATATAAGTTGACTACATATTCCACAAATATATTATAAATAATACTAGATGGGAATTTCTCATAACTTCCCCGCCTAGCCTGATGTTCATCCTATATATTATAAATAATACTAGATGCAATTCTTTATATATAATATTTCATATGCCAAAAGTGCTTGAATTAGGATTTTGAAACCCAACAAGCTTGTGTTCTAGTGTTCATGTATATTTAATCTCCCTTGCATAGCAGGTCTCTTATTTGCAAGGTTTATCGTGCTGGTTTCAATGCCATTTTCTCCCTCGTTGAGACTGAAATGCTTAAAAATATTTTTGATTCTAATACTCAGAATTCATTGGTGATCATGAAGAATGTGGACATTTTGCTATGTGATTATACTTTTATATGTGCTATAACTCTACCGATATTTGATATAATGACTCCATAGAGTTCTTAGTTTTTGCTTGTAGCTGAAACTGAAATGAAACTGAAAAAAGGTGTGTGGGTATGGATGTGGATGCTATTTTTGGATTGTATATGAATGCAATATTTCATTTCTTCTTTTGTTTCCAGGTTAAACCATTATTATTTTAGACCAATTTGGTCTAGACAATGCTTTATTTTTAGGGGAGATGCTGTCGAAATTTGTATTTTTTTTCCTTATTTATCTCTTTAAGTTCCTTGTTTTGATATTTTTGTTCTAATGCTGTTTAATAGCATTGATATTATGATTAGCAATTCTTTATTCTATTTTTGGGTTAACCTGGTTATTGTTTTTATATTTATTTATCTCATAAAAAAGTGGGAACAATTCAAATACCCGTCTGAGATGTTACATGTGTAACTATGCCCATCCTATTTTGTGTACTTTGAAGATATTGCATCTTTGCAATAAGTTTGCAATAACTCCTAGTATTTAAATATGAAGACATAGATTTGCACATGTAACATCTTGGATTGTCAGATTGACAGTTTGGGGATATCAAGTATGTTACTTGTTGACATGTGATTTATATATATCTCTAATTATAATTTTGGTTTCATATCTTTGTTCTTCAAATACGTAGTTTTATTGACTTTACGTCAGAAAACTTTACGTATTTGAAGAACTACGCAGAGATGTTGCCGAAATTCGTGGAGAAATATATGAATCTTATGACAAACAAGTAATGTACTTGGTATTCCTAAAAGGGTAAAACCAAGCATAAATTTAAAAACTAACATAAGTACCGTTTGCTATTAGCTAGATTCATTTATAGAGTATGTTTTGCAGAAAGTAATCTTATTCAAAAGTGACGGATAAATTCTTTCACAACATACTAATAGATGGATCGAAGGTGGATGAGAAGATCTAGGTATTTATTATGTTAATTTCTTAATGTTTTGATGAAGGGTGTGTATCTATATTTATTAACTAAATAGGTTACGTTTACCTAAGAATGGAATAGGGCTAATCAAGATTATCAAGATGAAGTCTTGGGTTTCATCAAATTCGCATGTTCTCATGGAGCAACTATTAATGGGTTGTTGAAGTGTTCTTGTCCGAAATGTAATAATGTGTTGTATCAAAGTCAAGAAGTCGCATACGAACACATTGTGAGACATGGGAAAAATCACCGGGATGATTTCCCCTCCGTCAACACACGGGCTCAACGTAAAAATTGGGAGAGTCGCCACCATTCAGAATTTTGAGGTGAGAATGGATACCAAAAGATTAAAGATAAGCAAAAATAGCTAAAAGGCAAATTCTAGAGTAAAAATAACTCTACTTGAAAATCAAATCTAGAGATGGGTAAGGGGATTAGATTATGAACGGGAGAAGGTGTTAGGCACCCCCATTCACCCACACAAGGTGGTTGCTAAGTGTTTGTTCATGCAAAAAAATAAGAAAGCTTGCTTAAAATCATTAAAAACCTTGCAAAAGGATAAATGTATGATATCTTCACATGAAGATCTAAATGGATTCCAGATCTTCTCTTATGTCAATATCATTTCTGGAATACCAACAGTAAATAGAAATCAAAGCAAAGATTGCAAAAAGCCAAGTGGAGTGAAATCTGGAAAATTCGGTAAAAGATAATGCCCTTTGTCTTGAAATCATTCAAATCCAATTTTAAATTGAACCAAACCAAATCCATTTGAAAGATTATGGTAAATAATAGTCTCATGCAAAATTTCACTCCATTCCGATTAAAATCCTAGGAGTTATGCTCCTTTAAAATCTGCTGCTGGAGATAATTAAAAGTGATAAGTGGGCAACTTTGGAAAATTATCTAGAACAATCTGCTCCATATAAATCCATGAAATTTGGTGTGAGTGAAGTCTGTATGGCCATCTTTCAGATGAAACTAGCCTCATACAAAAATTCATTCGGATGTGCCTTGGGTGGTCTCCCGAACAGGCCCCGAAGATCACAGATTTACCCAGAAAAGTACTGTTGAACAGCTCTGAGTAAATCTGTTATTCACGACACAAATAGAGTCAAAAAATTATGAAACCAATTGGATTTGAAAATAGACTCATAAAGGAGTGCCCAAAAACAAAAATCACTCGAATCGGATTTAAAACGAACACATGGCACTCAGTCGAAGTGACAGGTTCCGTATTCAGACCTGAACTGACCTATCAACTTCGACAGAGAGGTGTCAAAAATCTGCTTGATAGAAATAAATGAAATTTGGTGGGCATAAACTAGACAGCCTCACCTTTCCCATGGTTCTAGAATCACTCCAAAATTCATGCGGACGATGAAGTTATGAGTGTCCGAAGTAGGGGTACAGTTGCTGTCAAGTTAGGCCTTCTTTGGAGAAAAACAATTCAAAACGGTGACAAAGTGTGTGCACTTCGTGCAAGATGAATACAAATCCTTTAAAAATCATTTAAAGACATTCCAGAATTGATTGGGGCTATTTGTTTCAGATTTATCACAATAAATGCAATAAACCCGAAATGTGAGCCCATCCCGCCAAAACATGTGCTATGTATGTGTAAGTGTAGAAATCATTCAAGAACAATATAACAATATAACAACATAGCATGCATTCATATTCATCAAAATAGGGTTCTAAAACAACCTAGGGTTCCATTCCATCATCGTTTCCCTTAGTTCTCTCTCCCCGTTAAACACGGTTCTTCAAGATAATCTTGTGGTACTTTGAATATAGAACGGGTTTTCATAGAATCACAAGGCTTATAGCATGCATTTAGATCAATAAAAAAGGGGTTCTAGAAGAACCTAGGGTTCCGTTCCATTATCGTTTCCCTTAGTTCTCTCTCCCTGTTAAACACGGTTCTTCAAGATAATCTTGGGGTACTTTGAATATGGAACGGTTTACATAGATGCAAAAGGCTTATAGCAAGAGAGGTTCTAGCACTAGGATCAATCCCCAGTCTCGTTTCCCCTAGATTCCGCCTTCACGTTTTACGGCTAGGGGGAGTCTTGAGATACTTTGAGCCGGGGAAGGGTTTTCATACACATAGAAGGCCTTATTCTACAGAAAGATAGAAGAAGAGATCGAGATCTAGAAATGTAAAAACAAAAAAATAAAAGAAAAGTTTGAGGCTTACCTGAGTTCTGGAAGCGATTCCGCAGCGGTTTCCCTCTTCACTCGGAGCTCTTCTTGGCAAAAGTTCTTGGCAAGAATTGTTGGCAAGAGAGTTAATGGCCATTTGCTTGAGGAGGAGCCTCCTATTTATAGGCAAAGACTAGGGTTAGGGTTGGTGAGAATGGTAGACACAACATAATGTCTATAGCCCACCAACCTTAACCCTAAGGCTATTTCCGAGATTTCCCTTCATTTAATGAAGGACATGATGGTAAAAGATGAAATCTCTCGGAAAACCCTAATTTTGAGCAAAATTTATGTATCCGACATATCAGGCCGGATACACAAGTGCCTTAATGTATCCGGCCTATGATGCCGGATACACTGAGGTTTGCTTGTATCCGGTATGTTCCATCGGATACAAAGAAGGACACTTGTATCCGACCTGAGTTGCCGGATACAAGAAAAAAACTCATTTTCTCAAATTCTGTGCTGGCCTTCAAGGAGATAATGATTTTTTATGATTATTGATCATTTGACTGTGCAATTTGGGGTATCTACACACATAATTTGCAATGGATTTGACCAAAACTACACAAAATGGTACTATCATGGGGAGGATATTCTCGATTCACAACCCCCCATGTTAATCCCACAGTAGATGATGCACAATTTATGGGTGATGAAGTTCGGCTCATGGTTAAAGAAGCTTATAAGGTGTAGGATGAAATGGACGTATCTGCAAGTTCTTCACATAGGCCAACAGATGATACCCCAAAAGAGGATAATCCTAAGTTTGAGAAACTATTCCAGATGTTGGGGAAGAGTTATACCCGGGGTGTAAAAGCCACACGAAATTGTCGTTCATTGTTAAACTATTTCATATAAAGTGCCTAAGTGGATGGAGCAATAAGTCATTGACTTTGACGCTTAAGTTGTTGAGAGAGACTTTTCCATTTGTGTCAAAATTGCCAGAAACAAGTTCACAGGTAAAGACGATGATATCGGATTTGGGTCTTAATTATAACAAAATAGATGCATGCCCAAATGACTGTATGCTATATTGGAATGAAACTAGTGAAAAATAAAAGTGTGATATTTGCGGTACTTCTAGATGAAAATCCGAAGACAGTCATTCCGATAAAAAGGGAAAGAAAAAGGCAGCAAAAATATTAAGGCACTTTCCTTTGAAGCTGCGTCTTAAAAGATTGTATATGTCTTCGAAGATTGCCGATGATATGAGATGGCATGTAGATGGTCGTACTGATGATGATAAGTTAAGGCATCTGTGCGCACCTAAAAATGACCTAGATCGTACACGGGGCGCACGTGAGTTCGTGTGCCTCGGGACTTTCGGAATCATCACTGCCTGAGAGGTGCAGGCAGACACAGTGTTTTGCCCTATCCAGGTCTAAGTCTGGTCTGCGGTTTTTCAGAGTTCTAGCTAAGTCCTCGGTTACGTTCGGGGAAGTCCAAAGACACCCCGGCTCACCCCGTCGGTTTGACGGATCCCTCGGGTCTCCCTGGTTTTGAGTCAGTTTCACCATTCCTAGACCAGCATGCCACTTTGTTTGGTCTGGCGGGACCCTCTGGTGGTGTGGGCCCATTTTTATTTTATTTTATCTTTTTATTTAGGTGAGGTGGGTCGGATTCGGGTCCCGTTGGAAGACCCGTGGGTTGCCAAGTTGGGCTTGGGGCCCAATAGGGTTATTGGATAACCCTTGTGGTTTATTTATTTAACTAAATTATTTATATATGCAATGGGCTTAGTGGGCTTGGATTTGGCCCATTAGTCAAGGGTCAAGGGGCCTGTTTATTGAAAACAAGTCTGGTATAGGCCGGTCAAAGGTGGGCCCCACAAGTGAGCCCAAGGTGGTCTTGGTGGGCCCATCTGGGCCCACGGTCCATAAAGGGCTAAGAATAGCCCAAACAATGATAAAGTGCGGGTCAGACCGGTTCGAGTCGGAATGGATCCAATCGGGCCAGAAAAAATGGTTTTTTAAGTTATATTTACAATTGCCCGTATTTGCTCACCCGATTAAAACATTTCGTCTTCCCGCCTCTTCCAACTCTTGCTATCCCAAACCCATCCAAATCCGAAAATCTTCTATCCAACATTGGTCTGGAACGCACATTGTGGATAAGCCTTCCATTTTGTGGAAGCAAATCTCCCAAATCCAGAAGCTTCTTAGGATTTTCGTTTCCTAAAAAGTTTCAGTCCAACCTTGCTTTGGAATGCACCTTGCAAAGGAAGAGTACATTTTGTTATTTGTTATCGCCCAAACCCAGAAGCACCTTCAGATTTTTGATATCATGTGTGCTACGTTAAAGGTGGAACTGCTTTCAGTCTTCTTCTACAAATGAGTCATTCCTGAATAGATGATTCGCACACCTCTGGTGAAGATCATTGAGTGGGGAGAACTAAAAACATTGCATGGTTCCCTTTACTTTAATACTTTTCTGTTTTTTTGTATTCTGTTGTGAAGAGGAATCTTTTGGAATGGTTGTATTCTGTTTTAGTGCTTTCTTTGTAACTTGGACAGAGTTTTTACCTGACCAACTTATGACTCAGACATAAGTTAAAGCAAGACAACTCACAAGAAGGACGTATCTGATTTCTTTTGGCCTTGTTGAGGATGTCTTTTGATCAGAAATTTAGGTGATATGTACTCAGAATTCAAGCATTCAGCCAAAACCTATACTTCTTAATTTGACGATATTGAATGGAAAGGATGGATGGTTTAGATGGATATTGCTTGAGATCGTCTATTTTTGTGGTTTTCGTGATCGTGTGGTTTTGGTTTGCCTAATACCTTCTGTCTTTTCTATTTTTAGATTATGGGTTTCTTTTTAAAATTGTTTGTCTTTAATGGGAGTGATTTGAATTCAACGCTCCAGCTTGCATGTTTTGGAATTAAAGATTTTGTGGTTATGAGACTATTTTATGTTAAGCACCTACAATGCTGTTGACAACCATTTTTTTCTCTTCTGCTTAATTGAATTAGGTGATTACCAACTTCTGTTTGATCAATTAGTAGAATTCAGAAGGATACTTCTTTGTGTATTCACATTAGAACAGTCAGTGTATCTGTAAAGATACAATCCCGATGGCTTTTGGTTGCATTTCGTATCTTTTTCTATTGAAGATGAGAGGACTTAAGACTTTTCCAAGTTTAGATGGGCATAAGTCCGAAAAGAGAAGTCATTACAACACTTTTCTTATTTTATAAGGAATGGAGTGGCTCGTCAAAACCTTAATGAATCACCTATCTCTCAAACTCTCTAAAATCTTCTCTCTCGCTGGAATATACAAAGCGAAGAGGAGAAATATGAGAAGGAAAGCAGATAGACGAGAGATGAAGTTGTAAAAGTGGGAGATGAAGCGGTAAGAATTGATTGATGATGAGAGGAGAGGAGAAGAGAGATGCACACCAGAGATAAAATCAATCTTCTGCGATAACAAACATGACATTTGCTGTTTGTGCAGAGCAGAGATGTGCAGCTTTAAATTCAAATTTTACTTTTGCCTGTTCGGAGAGTGTCAGACACGGCGGGTTATGAGTTGGGTATGCAGTTAACCAACTATGGTTAACCCTTAAAGGTCTGCCACTTGTCGATAACACACGAGCGTAGCAAAGTGCGTGGTAAATAGTTGCTAGCAGAAGATTTGCTTCCATGGTTGCCCTCCCATGATGCCTTTGCCAGCTCCATCACATCAATAAAGTCATCAATAAAGATGTACCACATCGTACAGAATTGTTGCCCTACCATGATGCCTTTGCCAGCTCCATCACAACAATAAAGTCATCAATAAAGACGTATCACATCGTACAACAACGTCATTACCAAAAAAAATCATACAACATCGTACAGAATGGTTGCGTGATGCCTTTGCCATCTCCCTATCATTGGCAGCATAGGAGAAAAACAAGGATTCAAATCACCTGCTGGGCGCCCAACAGTAGCGCCCAGCATTGCTGGGTGCCCAGCAGCCAATGGGATAGGGCCACATCACCCGCAGCCCTGACACATGTCTCCATCACATCAATAAAGTCATCAATAAAGACATATCACATCGTACAACATCATTACTACCAAAATAAAATCGTACAACATCGTACAGATTTGTTGCGTGATGCTTTTGCCAGCATAGGAGAAAAACAAGGATTCAAATCACCTGCTGGTCGCCCAACAGTAGCGCCCAGCACTACTGGGTGCCCAGCAGCTAATGGGATAGGGCCACATCACCCGCAGCCCTGACACATGTCAGGGCTGCAATGATGTGGCCCTGCCTTATGTATTCTCATTGGCTGCTGGGCACCCAGCAGGTGATTAAAGCTGACTCACAAAAAGATAACAAAGAGTGAAAAAAAAATGTTGAAATGAATTAAATGAACAAAACATTAAAAAATCAACAAAATGGGGGTGAGACAAGGAATGGGGTTGGGCATGTTGGTGCAGGCGTTGCCGACCCACCCCGTACGTTGAAAATAAAGGAAGAAATATGGATAATAGAGTGCTTTCGCAAAAGAAAAAGAAAGAACCAAAAAAGGGCAAAAAAACAGCATCTTGGAGGAAAATGAGACTCTACTGCGTGTGTCTTAATCCATCTGATAGATCCTGCTGATCAATTGAGAAAATAACCTTCTTCAATCTTCATAAAGTGGATCAAAAGCCCATAGAGAGAGGAGACTACTGTTCACAGTGAATATCATTTTCATCATCAGGTTAAATCATTTACCAGGCTTCTGTAAAATTCTGGCTTCTCTAACTTTAGGTTTCAATCTTTTCAGTCTCTATTATATTTACATGCAGGTCTGTATTATCTATAAGGACACCCTCAAGGATGACAAATACCATGTGGGTCCGAGTCCCACATGCTATGTTTTTGGCAATTGCTACGTCTTTATAAGTTGATTGAGCAGGCACTAGCAACAATTGCAGACTATCATTCCAAGAAGCTCAATTGAATGGCTCCTTCACTTCTTACTTTAGCTCTTCCTTGTTCTTTAACCACGGTATCCATGCTACCTGCAAGACCAAGACATGTCTCAACCACAGTTTCTAGCAGAGCCCAAGTCAGTTCGCGTGTCCTGTGCACTCAATTAAGTGATCCAACAACTGGTAGACGGTCAGGGAACTACCAACCTAGTGTTTGGGATTATGACTATTTGCAGTCACTTGGGAGCCATTTTGTGGTAATTTTATGATTGGCATCAGTGTTAATTTTGGGCTTTGGTTTAGTAAGTTCTCACTAAGCAAATACTATCTTTTTGTTTGTGCAGGGAGACAAATACAAAGAAAGAGCAAGGCAACTGATAGGAAATGTAAGAGCCATGTTTAAGCATGTAAACGAGCCATTAGCTCAACTCGAGTTCATAGATGTCTTGCAAAGACTTGGATTAGCATATCACTTTGAAGAAGAAATTGGGAGAACACTTGAGACCATATACATCACTAGCAACAATAATGATGAATATTGGAAAAATAAGGATTTGCATGCTACAGCTATGAGCTTTAGACTCCTTAGACAACATGGGTATAAGGTCTCCCAAGGTTTGTAGAGGCTGTTTACTCTTTTTCATACAAAATCTAAGATGTTATGTACATCAATATATAGAAGATTGTTCATTTATTTATTTATGTATCTCAAATCTTAAAGTGGGATGGAGAGACAAGATTCGTCTTGCCGAACCCACTTTGGTGCATGGGAACTGACTTATGATGATGATGATTTTGTTGCAGAGGTCTTCAATGGTTTCATGGATAGCATGGGCAATTTCAATGCACTCCTTGGAGATGACATTAGGGGGATTCTGAGTTTGTATGAAGCCTCCTATCTTTGCTTTGAAGATGAGAACATCTTGGATAGTGCCAGAAACTTCTCAAGTATGTATCTCAAGAAACCCAAGGAGAACTCAGAACCAAATCTTGCAATTCAAGTGGACCATGCATTAGAGGTTCCATTGCATTGGAGGATGCCAAGGCTAGAGAGCAGGTGGTTTATAGATATGTATGAGCAAAGTGCCAACATGAATCCTGTTTTACTTGAGCTTGCAAAGTTAGATTTCAATATTGTACAAGCAAAGCACCAGGAAGATCTCAAGGAGATGTCAAGGTAATTTCATTAAACCTCATGCTTGTAGAACTCAAAACCCAAACTAATCATATTTCATATATATTTTTGAAGTCCTTTAAGTTCTCAAGAATTCATGTAATATTTTAGTATTTGTGTTCATCCATGCTTAGCTGGTGGAAGAGTTTAGGGCTTGCAAGCAGGTTGAGCTTTGCTAGAGACAGGTTGGTGGAGTGTTTTTTAGGGAGTGTGGGTATAATTTTTGAGCCTCAATATGGAGATGTAAGGAGAATAATTACCAAAGTGAATGCCCTTGTAACCACTATTGATGATGTTTATGATGTCTATGGCACCCTAGAAGAACTGGAGCTCTTTACAAATGCTGTTGAGAGGTACTTTCATGGTTTTAAAAGCCAATATTTAGTATCTCAATGATGATATATAGTTTAATTAACACATTCAGTTTTTTTTAAATTTTGTTAGATGGGACATTATCATAATAGAAGAACTTCCAGACTATATGAAGTTATGTTTCCTTGCTCTCCACAATTTTATAAATGAAGTGGCTTATGATGTCCTCAAGGACCAAGGTTCAGATGTCATACCATGCTTAAGGAAATCGGTATTACATTTGCCCTTTTATAACTCAATTATCCTATTTTTACGCTGAAATTTCATTCATTAATTCGTATATAAGCCTTAATTATTTCTGCAAATTTATTTATTTATTTATTTTTTTGAATTTAATTAGTGGACAGATTTTTGTAAAGCTCAACTTGTGGAGGCAAAGTGGTATAAGAGTGGATATAAACCAAATTTAGAGGAGTACTACTTGAATAATGCGTGGATTTCAGTAGGAGGAGGTGTTTTATTTGTCTTTGCCTATTTTTCTGTGACAAAACCAACAACAAAGCAAAACGTCAAATTCATGATCAAAAGCTATCCAAATATCGTTCGATGGTCATCTATGATTTCTCGACTTTACGATGATTTGGGAACTTCAACAGTAAGTTGTCTTCAATTTTCCTTTTATCATTTGCTTCCATTACAGTACAGTTCATATATCTACGCTATATAACGTGAGGCGCCTCTTTGGGAAACGTGCCAAACTAATTTATTTTTTCCTTCAAATAAAAATAACCTTCTAATTTCATTTTGTGTTATACAATTACATGGGTAATTTTGTCTTTTTCATTTTCCACATCCCAAAAGAGACCCTTTAACAATACCTTATCCCTTACATGTCCTAAAATTTTAAACTATATTGCACCCCACTAGTTTTGTTAATATTTTCTTGTTAATATTATTGTAGGATGAGATTGAAAGAGGAGATGTTCCAAAATCTATCCAATGCTATATGCACGAAACTGGAGCTTCTGAAGAAGTTGCCCGTGAACATATAAGGGGTTTGATCAGTGAAGTGTGGAAGAAGATGAATGAATATGGAGTTGCAAATTCTCTTCTCTCCTCAACTTTTATTGGGATTGCACTAAACGTAGCTCGGATGGCCCAATGCATGTACCAGCATGGAGATGGATTTGGGGTAAATCAAGACTCTAAAACTAAGGATCGCGTGCTAGCATTATTAGTTTGGCCAATTCCCCTTGATTCTTCAAGGCCAATGTAAGCTGTCTTTGATATTGCTTCTTGAAAAATTGCTGTAAAAAGCAAGAAAAGCAATTAGATTGTTATTGTTTCTATGAAATTCTTTTTATGAAGCAAAATCGTTTAGATTACGTTTGTTTTATGGTGAAAAAACCAAATAACACGTTTGGTAAGTTAAAATTATAAAATTGCTTCTCTGAATTCTAATCCCGAAACCCTAATAATAACAACTTGAAAACATAAAAGTGTCACTTGAGTTGATCAGTAGGAGAAAACCATATCTGGTGGAGGTGAGAGAGACAAAACGTATGTTTTCAAGTTGTTATTATTAGGGTTTCGGGATTAGAATTCAGAGAAGCAATTTTATGACTTTCATGAAAGCTATTTCCTTTGATAAATAAATAAAATACTTATGATCCAAAATGGACCGTTATCAACAACTTTCGATTAATCGCATACATCCCCATTGATCACAAGTAATTTGATTAATCGCACTTTCATCTTTTGACTCACCTAGTAGCACAATTTTCGATGAAGCATGGACCGTTGATTGTTAATATTTCCAATTAATCAATGAACTTTATTAAAATCGAAATGTTCATCGAGGTTTTAAATTTCGATTAATCTATCTTATGGGATACAATCCTATGAATCAGTGGATACAATTTTATTAATCGAGGGATACTAATAGTTTGTCGTTGAACAATCACGAAGCATAAGATGGTATCCTACGATTATTACAATTATATCCATGAACTACCTTGAAAATAGTTTCAAAGAGTTGGTGGTTTTTGGAGGAAAGACTTTTCAACCACTTTTTATGTAATAACTTTGTAAATGACAGTCGTTTTAGTAATTTTCTCTTAAATAAAATCAAACAAGCAATAAGCATGTTTCGTTAGTGTTTACTTTTACTTCTTAAAATAAAACAAGTTACTTTTCTTGAGAAGCAAAATTTTTTTGCTTTGCATTTTTTGCTTCTTTTGCGTATTTATTCTAACACTAACAACCAACCCAAACCACCACTACTACCACGACCGACCACTACAACCACACCACCGACCACCACCTCCATCCACCACCAAGATCCACCTTCACTTCTCACCTTGGGCACTGCCATTAACACCACCTACGACTACACTCCTAACCCACCATCACCATCACTACCACTCATCACTCACTCACCACCACCACCACCTCTACCCATCATCATCATCGGGTACCACCACTAACACCACCTATCCATCACCATCATCCATCCCTACCATAATAATGATAATAATAGCAAAAAAGCAAGTTTCATTTTTGATGTTACAAAAAATGCTTTTGCTTTTCTGCAGTAAAAAAAATTGTGATTCAAACAGTTTTGTTTCGTGAAAAGATCTTTATAGAAATAAAAGCAATTTAATTGCCATTCTTCCTTTTTGAAACAATTTTTGACATTGCCAAAAAAAAAAAAAAAACAATTTTTGAGAAGTAATAGCAAATGTAGCCTAAGAAAATCAATGAGATTGTTGTTTGCTTTATCGCAAGAAGCAAAAGCAGCCACTACCAAACAAGCTTATTGCTGGGATAAGTTTGATTTTGCTTATAAAAGCACAAAAGCAAAAACAAAAAACAATACCAAACGTAACCCCAGTTTGACATCCACATTTTGCATCCCATAAAGCTTCACATGTCTTGGATCCATCATTTACATGTGTATCGTGCATATAAACAAAGTAAATAATAAAAGATGTCGTGTAGCCACTTTCTAGTACAAGATCCACTAAGCGCCTGACAAATTACTGATTCAGTTGAAGGTGCACGTGCACCTTACAAGGTCGGTTGTTCAGAATTGTTTCAATTGTCCACATCATACAGTAATGCAGGATTGATAGTTCTTTTGTACCATATTTGACTATTTATCTTACAAATATTATTTAGGTTTTGCCGGAAAACTTGATGTGAGACCAGGGGCGGCTCAAAGGGGTAGGCCACTAAGGCTACCGCCTAAGGCCCCCCAAACTACAAGGCCCCAAATTTTTAAATATGTTTTCTTAAACATTAAGCCCTTAAGCTCCCAACAGTCCAACTATTGAGTTTTCTTCTTTTAACGTTTTTTTAATAATTTTTCAAATGTTAAGGCCCATGAAGGCCTCACTTTTATTGATTCTATGGATCTACTCGTGTCCTAAAAAAAAATTGAAGGTTGATTCAATGAAGGCCCCACTTAACAGTTAAGATTTAAGAGAGGTTTGATTCTCTCGATCTAGTCATGTCCCAAAACAAAAATTACATTTAGAACACCCAAAAAAATCGTGGAATACCCTCTCTCTCTCGTTTCTAAAAAAGGGAAAAGGGGCTTAGGGTTTATGTTTTATGAAAAACAAAACACTCATCTTTTTACACCCATGTTCTCTTTTTATTTGCTTCTAAAATCAAAGCATGATATTTCTAATCTTATCTTCTTATTTGCTTCTGAAATCAAAGAGTGATTGAGTGACATTGCTATTGAGTTTGCTTTCAGACCCGTATTCGAGTGTCCGTTACCGACTTACCAGAAGAGCTCTCCAACCATTGATGAGGCAAAGTTCCAATAGGAGGCACTAATCGCTTTAAGCACAAAAGCTTGAAAGCCTTGTCTCGATTTTAGATTAATAAATTCTTCTTCTTTCACATATTAGATTTCATTATTTGTTGTTTTCCATTTCTTTTTTCTGTCTATCGTAAGTACAATTGTTATTTCGTTTGATCTTGTTCTTTATTATATTTCTCGTCTGATTTATTTCGTTTGAGCTTGTTCTTCATTTGATTTCCTTCAGGACCATCACTAGTTAAAAAATATTTTTATATTCTTTGATTTATTGTTTGTTTTTAATATTTGAGATGACGGGTAGAAAATATGTATCTGGATATGAAAAACTTAAGAAAAAAGGAGAATAGAAAGTTTAGTAAAATCTCAAAAAGGGGCCTTGAACAAATACTATGTTGATAAAAGTGAACAAAATTTGAATCAAAAGGCCTCATTTTTGTGACCTTGCCTAAGGCCCCCAAAAAGTTTGAGCCGCCCCTATGTGAGACTTGGGTGGTTAATGGTTGAAATCGTCTACTGCATGAGGATGCGGCAGATAGTGTCGCTGCTGTAAGATGCTTCCACATGGAGCATCTCGCGGCTCTTGTTTTCTCAATGTGGAAATGTCTTTTCATATTGAGAAATGTGAAAAACAAGAACTGTAAGATGCTCCACGTGGAAGCATCTCACAGCAGCGGCACTATCTGCCGCATCCTTATGCGGTAGACGATTTCATCCCAGTGGTTACCCTATCACTTTTCTGTTTCTGTAGTCTTTGTCACCGTTTCTCAGACCCATCTTGTAAGACTTGGGTTTGAGCATAGTGTTGGGCTCTTGGACGAAATGAGAGGATGGAGTAAGAATGATGTGATCTAGGTTCTATATCACTTCTTGAATGGGATCCAAAATTGGAAAAATTTTTTTTTTTGACAAGAGACGATTTGAGCCGTTATTAATTCTTAGCCCAATACAAAGAAGGCCCCCAAGTATGTTAGTAGTTGAGATGTTCTCAACAGTTAACAAGGCCGACCCAAGAGTTAATGCTCTCAGAGTTAATGCTCTCAGATTTTTAAAACATATAAAAATAATATTCTAATAGGTTAAGGTCAGGTTGGGGCAGTGTCAAATAAACTCGAACCCCAACCCAACCCAACTTTGGTGATACCAAACCCTACCCATTAAGAGCCGGCGGGTTACCCATTTAATCCGCCCCATTGCCATCCCTAATTGAGATGCATTTGCATTTTCCTTTTTTCCTACCTTTTCCTTTTAAAAGTTTGTGAAAGCCTGACTTTAGATGCTCACTTAAAAGTTAAAACAAAGAAGGAAAATGTGTATTTGCCTTTTGTTGCTCCAAAATTGGGCTGGTGTGGACACGTGTCGAAGGTAATGATGTGTCTCTACGCGGGCGTGCCAGTATCGTTTGATACAAATGATTTCGGGTTGAACCCTGACCCCGGGCACCTGTTCCGAATCTAAACCGGGATCGGTCCAGTCGTACTGCAAGTCACCTGTAATAAAACGGGTCAGGCGATGATATGAAGACCAGGGGTCCGGTCTTCGTTTGGGTTCTTGTAAGTGTTTGAAAGCGAAAGCGACTAATGGCACACAAATCCTTTTATTATAAAATCGGCCGACGAGCCGAAAGCGACAACAGATAATCCTCAAAAGGGAAACAAAAAGTACAAAAGAAAACCGACAGGGCTTGCAGGACCGGCCTGTCTTGGTCTTATAGCCGTAATCGGGTATAAGCGCAGGAGGAAGGGGCGGCTGCTAGCAAAGTCAATTCGGGGGATTCACCTTGGATTGCTGCTTACCCGAAAATACACAAGTAACCTGGCGTGATCAGAGCGAGTCTCGGGACCGGCTGCTCGAGATTCTGTAAACACAGAACTACGAGTCAGGGGCGGCCTCAACTTACTCTCTGGTGGCAGGGTTTTGGTGTTAATCGGAGTAAAGAGGGGTCGAAGATGTCACTGCGACTGGAAGCAGTGAGAGAGGTCCTAGTTTATCCTTCTGTAGTAGAGGGAATAAAAGATCACGGATGATCAAAATAATATAATAACCAGTTGCGGTTGGGTGGATTGTGTCCTTGAGTTCTTCGAAGTTATGCCTTTTATAGCCGATCCTTGACGGTTGCTCAACGTCCTACTCTTGCACAATCTCCATGGCGGTTGGTCGTCTTCAGTCTTCCGTTCCAGAATGATAACCGCTTGGCCACGATCTTAAAACTAATTTATTCTTGAATGACCGATGACACAGTCTTCTGATATTTGTAGTTTTGTCGTATTGGCGTGACTCGAACTGTATTCTTGGTTCTGTGTTCATGCTGACGTGGCCTAACCAACTGTATAAGGCCTACGTGCTTTGATGCCATGGCCTAAATAAGCCACGTAGGCACCACGTGTCCTTTTCTTATTCGTTGGTCATATAGGGTGTAAACACCTTTTTTCCTATGTTGGAAGAACCATATTATACGTGAGTAATATTATTTTCTAGTGCAAGAAAAGGAAGGCAAACTTTAGAAATGTAGAATCAAAACCGAAGCAGTGGAAACCTGAATCCATCTTTTTGTCAAAGGATCTATAAGTTCACAAAGGCTTTCTGTGCAAAATGACACTGCAACATGCAAGTCCACGGCTTGCATCAAGCCATAAATGTACATTAATTTGGACTGATCGAGCGAAACCGAACTTAAGAAATAGTTTTAAGGTTAGGTTTGGGTTCAAAAAGTTCGGGTTTATGGTCGGTCAAGATGAGTTTAAGCCAGAAAATTTTAATTTAGCCTTAGTGACATATCCTACTTGCAAGCTTGTAGCTCTGGTCATCGGTGAACACTACAAAAAGGAATATAGTAGACACTGTAAACTTTATAGTATTAGAGATTTTTTTTTGCAGTTTTGTATTGTTATTCTCTGTGCGTTGAGATGGTCTGTGGACTAATTTGAAATTGTCTACTACCTTTAATTGCAGTTGCTGATGCAATTTGATTCGGATGATCACATATGGAGCATCCAACGGTTGTAGAGTTTTTGTTTTTAAAACTGTAAAAGAATTATTTTGTGGGAAAAAACCCAATTATGAGATATTCCATATGATAACATCCCACTTGTACAGCATGGATATAAATGGCTGCAGACAATTTCATCCCCACGGACAAAGGACCCAAAGTAGGGCTGGCAATGGGTCGGATATATATCCAACCCAAAAATCTCGAATTCGGATATGAGAATCCAACCGAATTCTGATCCAAATTCAAATCTGTCTATATCCGATTCGAATAGAATCCGAACCAAATTCAACATATACTTTTCATTAAATCATTAGTAAACTTTGTATAAACCATGGTTGAACCATCCTTACTCATGTATTGCTTTAATATTTATATGGCTCATTAGTTTTGATAGTTAAAATTTGCTTTAATAGTTAAACTTGAAGTTTGAGTTTTAAGTTCAAATCGGATCGAATTCGGATTTCGGCTATTTATTCGGTCGAATTTCAAATTCGGATATAGTATATAAATTCAGTTTCGAATTCGAATTCATGCATAAAGATTTGTTGGATTTCGAATTGAATTCGGATTTTGGATTTTTATTTTCGGTTCGGATTCGGACCATGATAAATCCATACCGTATTCGACCCATTGCCGGCCCTAATCCCGAAGTCTATTGGGGAAATTAACTTTTAGTGATATTTTTGAAAATAATTAAAATTTAGTCTAAAATGTTTTGACTTTTAACTTTTAAGATGCCTTTATCAAAATAACTAAATTTTAGTAATATTTTACTATTACAAACAATTTATTCCAAAAATACCCTTATATCACTTACTCATATGACTTGTACAAGTCAATAAAATAACTTATATAAATTGATAAAATGGCTTGTAAAAATCATTAAAATGACTTGTAACTCCTATAACACTATATACTAACTTGTAGGTTGTTTATTGGGTCGGACCGGCACGGCCCAGCACGCTTAAAGCATGCTCGTGCTCGGCTCAGCCTGCTAGTGGGCACGGCGCTCGTGTTGTGCCTGGAGTATTGGGTATTTGGCACGTCAAGGCATGGCCCGCCCAGCACAATGGCCCGGTAGAGCGTGGCCTGTGAAGCATGCAGGCAATACGACGCGCTTTAAGGGTGCCAAACAGTGCGGGGCCACGGGATTGTGTTAAAAAGAAAGGGGTTTCTACTTTTTTTGAGGTTTTTTATCTCTTTTTTTTCAATTTTGGGAAAAATTGTATCCTAGTATATGTAAAAAATGTCTATGAATAATAAATATATTTTTTAGAATTTTTGTATTATTTATTTATTTATTTTTCTATTTTTTGAATTTTTTAAAGCATTTATTATGCGGCCCGCTGGCCCACCAGGCATGGCACAGCCTAGTCCTAGCTGTGCCACGGACTGGGCCGTGCTTGGGTTTTCAGTGATGGGCCAGGCATGGCACCGCTTGTTTGCCAGGCGGGTTGAGGGCGGGCGCTGTATCTGGCCCGCGACCCGCCAGACATAAGTTAATCGTGCTCGTGCCAACCCGTTAAATAACCCTACTAACTTGCCCAGGTTATTTTATTAACTTGTAAAGTTTTTTCTTGCAAAGACATGGATGTGATAGTAAAATATCACCAAAATTTAATTACTTTAATAAAGGTTTTTTAATACTGTGAACATTACTGATTGAATTTTAATCATGCTAAAAAAGTATCACTAAAAATTAATATTCCCTTATTTACCTCCACTTTTTGCTGGTCTAGAGGTCTGACCTGACCGAACCGGTTTTTTAAACCTCGGGGAAAAAAAAATGCGAAAAGAATAATGACGTGCTGGTCACAGCGAGTGTTCAGTGAGTCACTGAGTGGGCCCGGGCGATACCTGGCGCGGCTGCCCAGTCTCTGTTTAGCCTATAAATACTTTTTTCTGGAGCTACTCAGAGAACTTCCGATGAGATTTGTGAGCAGGGAAATGACGATCGATGACGATAATTCGATCTACGTGGGTGGACTCCCCTACGATACCACCGAAGACGCACTTCGCAGAGTCTTTGATTTGTATGGAGCCGTCGTTGCTGTTAAGGTCCGTGTTTCTGTTTTGTATTTGTATTTGTATTTGTTTTGTGTTGTTTTTTTAGGGTTTATGTCCGTAGGAAAACATGATGTATAAGCATTTTAGGTTATAATTAATAACTCCAAAGTCGGTAAATGAAAAGTTGTTGAAGTTTCAGTCCTGGTGTATGGGATTTCGCTTTTGGCATGCCGGGAAGGACTCGAGTAGTTTTGACGGAGGATGAAAGAAATCGATGCGGGATAATCAAACTTTTGTATTTTGGGCTTACTGGATGTCATTTGGAATGGATAGAACTTGAGTGTATTTTTTAGTACTTTAGATTTAGAATGGGGCAGAATTAATTGGGAGTATGATTTATAGATTCTAATATTCCCATTGATCTAGTTGCTCTTATTGCGCTATTATAAGAGGAAATCCAATGTTGCTACCGTCAAGCGTTGGATTCCGGAGCACTTATTCCTTCCAATTTTTTGATTAAATTGGGAAGGATGCCTAACTTGTTTTGTTATGTGGGCTGATGGTGGTAGCATCCTTCTTCATGTTACAAGCTTAGGATTGAATGTATGTGATTTGATGGTGGTGTCTCATTCATAGGTTGCCGCCTTGTCTGTGACTAGCTTTTCTAAAATTTAGTTGATGTGTTTATATTTCTGTTATGTTAGGATCTAGTAGATGTGTTCCTATTTTTGTTATGGCTGTGGAGGGCCTTAAAGAATGGAAGCTCGCACGGAAATTATTTTCTCAGTGGTTTATAGCGTAGTTTTAAAAGGTAAAATATTCTAGTTAATAAACTTGATATTCAGGGGAGCTCCTGCAGAGAGGATTTTAAATGATGGGATGCAAAGCAGTTAGAAAATAAAATCCATTTACTAATAGCCTCCATATTTAGCACATCTTTCTTTCTTTATTTTTTTTTCCTTTGAATGAATAACATTTGTAATCTTCATTTACATGGGATGATTCCATTGCTAGACTGCTAAATTACTTTGCACTATGTGTAGATAATTAATGATCGTGAAGTTGGGGGAAAATGTTATGGATTTGTAACTTTTACAAATCCACGGTCAGCAATTGACGCCATCAATGATATGAATGGCAGGGTATGTATATTTTTTCTTTGTTTCTTTTAATTAGTTTGGAATCTAAAAGTAATTGGGTTCTTTTATTGGTTGCCATTTCTCTGTTTTCTTTTTCTATTATAAATGGAGAAGCATGTCCTTCATCTTGTTTCATGTTATAGTATTAGAACTGTAACATTGTGAAGTTTTAAATTAGACTATTGGTGGTCGAGTTGTAAGAGTAAATGAAGTGAAAACCAGAGGTGGGAGACCAAATTTCAATCGTGAGCATTTCCGTCGTGATTCTGAGAGGGGCATGGACTGGAAAAGGGGCAGAGGTCGAGTCAGAGACTATGATCACGACACTGAGCATCATCAGGACAGAAAGAGTGACAGGTCTCGAGGACTTGACCGAGAAAGGGAACGAGATCATGACCATGCACGTGATGATGATAAAAAAAGAGATCGTTTCTTTGGTAGAGACAGAGAGATGTACTGGGAGGAAAATGAATCAGAACATAATAGGAGTCATGATAGAGATTGGGAACAGGATCTTGATCTTGATTTAGACCAAGGCAGGGAAACAAATAGAGGAAATGATAAGGACATGAGAAGAGACAAGGATAAAGATAAACAGTCAAAGAATCGCAATGGGTAAGTTCTGTTTGTACTGTTTGAACTATCCATTTCTTAGATGTCATAACCGATATATGATTATATTTTTATATCTTGCATTTTGTATCATGTGTTGTTTGGTTATATGATTACTTGGCAAATACAAGTATCTCTCTGTGTATGCTTGCATTAGTCTGGTTTGTCATGATGCTTCCTTTGAGGATCAGAAAATGTTATACTGGTTTGAAATGCCGCATGCTTGTTGGGTGCTTAATTTCTCCACTTTTCCTGTTTTTTGAATTGTATTTTGGCAAATCATACGGGGAAAGTGTGAGATATAGTCTTCATACCTCATATACAGGCATATGTTTTTTAAAGAAAAAAAGAATTCTTGTTAATTTTAATGATAGAAATGTCCGGAACATATAGTGTCTTCTATCACTGATGAGTTAGGAAGCAGTAAACACTTTGGACTTCCCTATACCGCTATTTGTTTTGCTCTTTTTATTGCTATTTGAAACTTTCTTCATCATAAAGGCTCATGTATTGGACCATCAAGGGTTTAATTTGAAACATTTGCTACCTTCTATGAAGTTATGGTCTCTCTCTGGAACTTTTGGATTATGTCAAGGGAAAAATTTGCTGACTGATGTCAACTGGGAGGTGTGGCAAACTCGGTCCTTGGCTACCCAGCCTTTTGATTGAACAAGCCCAAGTTGCCATGGCCCTTAACTACTGCCTTCAGAATCAATTTGGAATCGTATTTGTAACTGATATAAAGTTTCTTTCAGGGGGTCAAGCCTTTTTTTTTTCTTCCTCCTTTCCTGATTATTATATTTATGAAGCTTCTCCCCCCTAGAGAAAAGACTTGACCCAAACAATTAAAAAAGACCTAAAGACATGATATTCTATCCTAAAATATCAAATCTAATGCATGCAACACAGACCTTTTTTCCTTCTAAAAACATTTTTCCCTCCTCTCTAGATACCACGATTCACCTTCGCTTCAGGTTCTCCACCATAGCTTTGTCATCATCTTGTTTTTTATGACTGGGCCGTATTTATCATTTTGGTGATATAAAAAAGGGCAAGACCTAAAGTCATTTGATTTTTATTCTGGCAACATACCAGCTGTATGTTTTGGGATAGCTGCTCATTTTATCGTTGTTTAAAAACCACTTATTCTAACTGATTCCATTGCACATAAATTTTATTTGTATTAAACTTCATTTTGGAATGATCTTTTTTTTTTTTTCTTTCTGATAATTAGTAAGAGAATATCATTAAGAGTGAAAAGTAAATACTAGTACAGCAACAACTTGCCCCTACACACCTACATAGAATATACACTCCGTTATGGAGCTAACAACAACAACCCACCCACCAACTCCCCCCCCCAAAAAAACAAAAAAAGAAAAAGAAAGAAGAAAAAGAACTGCACTTGCAAGGTTATCAGCCACCCCATTGGCAGATCGAAAATAGTAGATTCAAAAGTATCCAGTTCTATTGAGAAACTCGAAGCCTTTCTAATGATGTGTAACTGGTCTGAAGGCATCCATGCCAAAGTAGTGGCACATTCCATTCCAACACCAAGTTACAAAAGCCTTATTGCTTAGCAAACTCAAGACCTGTTAAGCATACCAATAGTTCTTCCAATCCCCATGGGACGGGAGAATATAAAAAGATTATCTTCTGCTCCATTTCTAAAGACTCCTCCCAATCCCATTCTACCAGGATTTCCCAAGGAACTTCCATAAAAAATATTTTGCTTGATTGGATGTAGGAGGGGAGGAGACCATACAATACAAACAGTACTCCAGGGTGATGAATCAAAGCAAATATTACACCTTCCCTTAGTAATATCAGTTATGGAGGCAATATGTGAGCTCCTCCCTTCAAAAATCCTGAAATTCCTCTGTTCATATGTGCCATAATATGGCCTAAAATAAGGCTGCGTATAAAATCCTTCCTCTATGGCGTAAAGCCAGGAATCTTCATTGTGACAAGAGATCACAAATGGTGAGAGACATAACCCATGACAAACACACTACCTGCAAAAAATGATTCCATACTTGTTGTGCCATCTTACAATGCTAGAATAGATGGTCAGTTGACTTGCTTTAAGATCCGTACAGAAACGCATGGGAGGAGAGACCAAAAAGGGGAAAAAAGTTTTGGATACTCATCAGTTTGATGCTATTGAACTTCGCTCTGTTATTCTTACTTTTCCCTCTTGGCAGTTCTCATTCGGTTGATCGACACAGTAGAGAATTGTCATCAAACTCAAGTGACTATTATCGTGATCAGGTAAGCTCAAGAAATTTCAGATTTTTTTGTTTAGTGTATTCTGTTGAGTCTTTGTTTACTTTTTTAATGTGTGCATTTGTCTGCAGAGTAGTCTCTTTGTGATACTGTTGGATTTCTGCTTTTGACTCTTCCATGTTGTTAGGTAAAGGAACAACTGGAGATGTCTTTTCAAAGGCGTGACATGCTTCAAAAGGAGGTTTGATATGATTCTCTTATAGATTCTGATTTCTGCTATGTGCTATATCATTATATGTGTCAACTTAAGTTGGCCAAATGAAAATTTGAAGGCATTGTAGTAACATTAAAAGAATGCACCTGGAAGTTATTAAGATTTGCTGGGCTGGAAGATATTGAGACTGCACAAGATATTGAGACTGCATTAACAGACTCCTTTATCCATTTATATTTTGTTTTTGAGATGGTAAATTGCTGTAGTTGCATTCCTTCAACTTGAGAATTCTTTGGGAAATTTCTTGTCATTTTGTTTATTTTCTTTCCTCTTGTCAGTTCTCTCTCTCCTCGACTCTAATATGTCTTCCCTTTTTGCATCCCTGATGACTAAGATTACACTGCATTTTCTTTCATTATTCCCTTATTGATATTGACTAAGTATCATCCATGAGCTGAATAACACAAAGCATAAACATCCAATGCATTATCAGATTTCTCAGTTTGAGGAGAAGTTACAAGAGAAACAACAGCTTGTTTCAGATTTACAGAAGAAATCTCTGGTAAATGAGTTTAAATCTATAGCATTCTAGTTATGCTTCATTTATAGTTGCAGTTCCTTATTATGTTACCACCCGCTTCATTAGTTTGATGATGTCTGCAGAAACTGGAGGATGCATTGGCCAATGCAAAAAAATTCTCTTCTCACCAGCAGATGCAGTTGACCAAGGTAATCAATGCATGATGTTACCTATGTATACAAAAACATATTCAGTAAATTTTTTATATGTAATGGTTGCATCATTGGGTGTTTCGACAGTTGCATAGATGCTTTTTGCAAGTTAGGGACTACAATGAAAGGCTAAAATCCTGTGAACAGGAACTTCAGGTGAGCATTCTGTTTCATTAATTTGAATAGTTAGAAAAATAAATGAACAAATTTATGTGTATGGATAGTTGAAGTTCAAATTGCAGGCTTGAACCGGGTGTCAATGTGCAAAATGCATACACATACACATACACTCAGATATATATATATATGGTGTGTATGTGTGAATAGGTGATGGGGGGAAGGCCCACAATGGTAGAATTTAACCTAAAAGTCCTTCATGTTATCCTGTATTTCAAGGCTTTCTTTAAATCCCCGAGCCTTGAAAGAACTTTCTTTGATGAAAAGTTTTGGTTGCTACTAATATGAAGAAGATGATATATTGGGCTCTCAATTCTAAATTGTCATTTTAAAATGCCTTGTAGAGGGATTTCATCCTTTGAATTGGTGCATGTGCAGAGTGGCCAAGACTCTAGGCCATTTATTTGATGATTCATTTTTAGTTTTAGTTAATTTTAAAAAGGACTCTGACTGAGCTATCGTACTCTTCAAGGAATGAACTGCCTAGATTGTCTGGTTAGTGGCCAGTATAAATATCACTTGGTAGATGACAGGTGATTGACATTGTTACCTTTATATTTGTTTTCTATCTTTAAGCTAAGGATCCCATACGTGAGGTCGAATCCAGATTAATGGTTCTGATTCTGTGACTTTCACCTGAGTGGTGGGTAGTGGAGTAAGCATGAAAATTTTGTGTAGGTCTAAACTTTGAATTTTGTGAAATGCAATGAGACAAGATTTAGCCATTGAAAGTCACTTTGAATCAACTAATTTACTTTCATTTCCTTATTACAGGGTCTTGTTGATTCAGCTATGACGGAAGCTGATGTGAAAGATGATGCTGGCATGAGAGACTGTGCTCTTCATGAAATTGTCATGGCATGACCTAGTTCATAGTTAAGGAAGCTTCTAATTGTTGTTAATACTGCTGCTGTACCTTTTGGGTATAATTTACATGCACATCTTGTTGTAAATATCATCTGATATTCTTCAAGAATTTACTTCTGATTACCCTGTAATGAGTTCAAAAGTTACAAGGCATGATTTTAGTGACCATTTTTGTTTTCATTCCGTTTCCGTTCTCTAGTTGGTCTTGGTTTAGATTGTTGAGTCGTAATAGTGTATTTCAGAAACTATGTGGTGTCTTCTGTCGGATTGATAATACTTACATATTGGAGGTTTTGCTGTTAATAATAACAAGTTTTTCAATTGTTGGTGATATGGTCAACAAAATACACTTAAATTTTGGTTGATTTTCAGAATTTGGATGTCCTGTTTAGTTTTTGTATTCTAATCCCTGATTGGGACTTTGGTTACGGTACCATTGTTTGGATACTTAAAATAGTTCCAATTGGGCTTATGTTTAACATACAGAAATCTATAAGATGGACCCAATGACAGTGGATCAGAAACTTGGAGTTCTATAGTACCATACTTAAGAATTACTTGTTCTTCTGGGGATTTAGCTTTTAGCTTACTCATATTTCAATTGCTGATAGTTCCTTGCTTGATAAAAGCATCTATCCCTTGCTTGCATGAACCCCAAGCCTAATTTCCAAAACCTCCTCCCACTTGCTTACCAACAACCAAAAGTTGTTAATGTGAACCTCTTTTGCGGCAAATTTTGTGTTCCATGTGAATTTTTTGTTAGTTTTGGTTGTTACATGGTTTACAGCTAAAGCTGAATTTCCTGCCAACCCAGACCACACTTCCATCCTTCAAGGAATTTGTTAGACCTTATTGATTTTTCTTTTTCCTTTTTGTTTTTTTTTCATTTGGCAATGCACATCTAATAATTGCTGGAGTGCTTTTAAACAAGCACAAATGTAAAGAACATATAAGATGGCATGAATTATATTTATAAAATAATACTTTCCCCTTATTTTTACTGCTTCACACAATAATGACTGAAGAGTGCCTTAAGGAGGGTCTCTGTAGCACTTCCTGGGTCACAAAGTAGTTGTTTCCTTGAAATATGGCCTATTCATGTTTCTCACACAGCCATGAAAGCTGGTTCAACCTGCTTTTAAGTATCAGGAGGAACTGTTTCATATCACAACCAAAGCAGGGTAGGAAACTGGGAAGCTTGTCCAAGGTTTTGGCAATGGCTGAAGTGTCTGTTATCTGCAAGCGAACCGTGGTAGCTAACAAAGTGGTTGAACCTGGGAAATTCTGTTCCCTATCGGCCCTTGATCTGACCATGGAATCCAACAATCTCCGAATTGTCTTTTACTATCGCTTTCCATCTGAAGGTGAATTTGGTACCAGGACAAGGAAATTAAGGGAATCGATTTCTGAAGTACTTTCCAGTTTTCCAGTAGTAACTGGAAGGTTACAGAGGACCCCAGGAGGACGTTGGATGATCAAGTGTAATGACGCCGGTGTGAGAATGATCGAAGCAAGAGCAAGAGGGAGTGTGGAGGGATGGCTACAGACTGCAGATAGGGAGCAAGAGCTCAAGCTCATTCATTGGGAAGAAATGCTTCAGAAGCCATATTTCTGGTCTACTTTCTATGTTCAGGTAAGGTATTCTGGCTATAATCTGGTTAAACTGGTGCACAGGTTGATGTCATTACCGTAACTTGCTGTTTAATTTTCTCTGTTGCAGCTTACTGAATTCGAAGGAGGTGGGGTTGCCATTGGTTTGAGCTGCAGCCATCTACTTGCTGATGCTGCTTGTGCAACCATGCTGATTAAGGCATGGGCTGATACAACCTTCACTGGGAAGATGCTTACGCCACCGCACTTCCACAACTTGCCATCCCGGAAGGTTGGCAAAAGGGGCATCAACCATCAACCATATACAGAGATGATAAACCACTACAAAACATTGAAAGCTCGAACCAAACCTATCGATCCCTCCAACACCAAGGCTTACTCAACAGTCACACTTTCCTTCACAGATGAGATGGTCAAAAGGTGCACAGCCATGGCCGGATCCGCTACTTCAGATGGTAACTTGAGTCCTTCACCTTTTGAGGCACTTGCCGCGCTCTTCTGGGTATGTATCAGTAATCTTAAAGGGAAGGGAGAAGGGCTAATGGAACTGTCACTCTGCCTAGACATGAGGACTGTGTTGGGACTTGACAAAGGTTTCTTCGGGAACTGTATGGTCTTCAACAAGGTTTCTGGGGTAGACGTAGATGCACTTGGGGTGGTGAAAGCTGCTCGGGCAATTGGGCAGGTGGTGAAGAAAATGACTCACCAAGGGGTCATGGACTTGTTCGAGTGGCTGGACACCGAAGCACATTCCGGCGAGGAGTGCAGTGATCCGATCCCACCGCTGCCTCCGATCAATGGACCTGAACTCATTTGTGCTAACTGGGAGAACCTGGCCTCATACTCAGCCATATTTGAATCCGAATTCGAGCCGCTGCGAGTCTCGTACTACTTGGAACCAGCATTTGGACAAGGTCAAGTGTTGATCCTTCCTGCATTAAAAGGTGAGGGCTCTTTGAGCAGGGTAGTCATGGTCACACTCCCAAAGGAAGAAGCTCTTCAGCTCTGTGAAGATGCCCTTATCCTGCGCTTCTCTCCTACCATCCTAATGGGGGTCAAGAAAGACATGCCTGATTTGCTATGTTGAATGCGAACGTGCGCTAAGTGTTATAAAGGCCGGTATGTTTGACGTGAGACCGAAATCTTACTTGGGGTTGGTATCGAGGTTTGCAATGTTGTTGCTCACCAGTTGCCTCAGTCGTTGAAATGAGGAAAAAAGAGCCAATCAATAAAAAATAAAAATGCACAAAAAAATAAATTAATAAAATTGAACCACCTTGACCTTCGACAATCATTCTTTTTGAACTGTTTAAAAAGGATTTAGATGGAAGAAACTGAATAAATGGAGGAGAAATTAGAAATTTTGGTGACTTTTATTGTAAGTCGATGAATGTCGCGACATGTCATAACTAGGGCTGCAACTTGGTGCGATTTGGTTCGGGTTAGTTTTAGCTTAAGACCAAACTGAGGTTATTAATGGTAGATCCAAACCTAAACCAAACTGACTTTAGAACTGAAGTTTCCAAACCTGAACCGAACCGATCATATATGGAATACCTGCAACCCAACCCAAACTGAATTGCAAATTCAATTCAGTTTGGCTCAATTTCATATGATAAAACCAGTCAGTTGTTAAAATAAGGTATTTTAAATAATAAAACCTGATATTCATATAGTAAAACATGGTAAAACCTATCTCATTAAAACTTTAGAACCCTTAAAAGACCTACAAGAGTTAACCTAAGGATTAAGACTTATGAGTTAACATCATTTAATAAGTTAAATATTATTATATAACTTATATTTATAATATATTTTATATATAATATTATATATTTCGGTTCTGTTCAATCTTAGTCTTAGTATGTTTGGTCCGGTTTTGAGTTTGGTTCGGTTTAACTGAGCCTTCAACCCAAAATTGAACCAAATAAATTCGGTTTTTCATTTTTTAAAACTAAAACCGAACCAAAGACTTAAGAACACAACCTAAACCGACCCAATGTTGGATTGGATCGGTTTGGTTTCGATTTTAACCTAGTCAAGCTGCAGCCCTAATTGAAATTTTTTGTTTCGCCACTTTCCTTGGAAAATGCGGACCAGGGTTGGTATGACTATCTTAAAGGCCAAAATTGGGGATACTGTATATAACTTGCCGTCATTATCGGTAGAGATAAGGGTAAATCCGTCAAAAGAGAAAAACCTAAAGACGCCAAAACAGCAAAGTCCAAAATTCAGATTTCCGCGTTCTGTTCCGTCGAATCCGTTCCCAGTCACAGGTGGAATGCAAAACAAGCACCCACTTTTTCAATTGACATTTTTGCCCTTTGAACACATTTGAAAGTAAAACGAAAAAAAATAAAATAAACATAGAGAACGCTAAAGTTCATCTTCTGGGCTCTAAGTACTCTAACGTCTAACCCTAAAAACACTGGAAAGGCTAGAACTTGAGAGTGATCTCACTTCCGTTACTCTCTTCACCTTCGTCTCTAAACGAAGCCAACCCTTTTCTCTCTCCTCCATTCTCGCAGCCACTGTCGCCTTTCCAGCTGTTGCTCTCGGACTTGCCGTCTTCAATGCTCTCCGATCGGTTTCCGGCGCCTCTGACGTCAGACTCCGGGGAGCTATGAGTCCTAGAGGGAGCTTCGTAGACATGGTGTGGGTGTTGGTGGAGGTTCGGGTGCAACTGGATGGCTGGTGCAGGATAGAACTCTTGTGGCACCGGTGGCTGCGTAATATAGTGTGATGAAGCGTGGGACGCGGGATGTGCGCCATAGATGGCCGCCGGGGCTGTAGAGTGCGCCGCTGCCGCCGCAGTTGCGTATTCCGGTGGAACCCAGATGCCAAATACGAGCTGGGGTGCTGCGGCTCCAGCCGCTTGTGGGCTCAGGGTCGGTCGTCGTGTGTGTAGCCTGTATTTCTGAAAATTTAAACAAGAACAGAAAAAGCAAATTTTAGTTCAAAAGGCTGCCTAGTTCAAAACTTATATATTTCATTTGGTAACATCTACTCAAGTACTGTGAAAGCCTTTTCATGCATTTCTGCATGCTTTTATATTTAGAGAGAGAGAGGGAGAGATAGAGAGAGAGAGAGAGAGAGAGAGAGAGAGACCTGTAAGTGGCTTTTAACTTCATCATTGGTTAGTCCATCAACCTTCATCAACTCCCTGATTTGTTTAGGAGTGGCAACTGTTCAAGAAAGAGAGAGAAAAAAAACAGGCTAAATGATCACCCCAATCAAATAATAGTAGCAGTTGCATAAAATAAAATAAAAACCACAACAAGAAGACTACAAGTAATCTTTTTCAAAGAATTTCAACTAGCTACTTCACAATATAAACAGGAGTTTCATGGACGGTGTAATTACCTTGAGAGCCTCCCAACATCTGAAGGGCATTAACAAAGCGCCGGTGCAAGTCCGGCGACCAGCATCGCCTTGCTTTTCTATGAGTCTGTGTTGTACTACTTGAGGGTTGTGTGTCGGCTGGATTATTCGCGGCGTCCTTACCTTGCTCAGTTGTGGACGCGCCACCGCCACCTTTACCGGAGGTGTCTCTTCTTGAGCATGACATGCCATTATCAGACTCCTGGAATTTTTTTTCTTGAATCTCTTTTTGTGAAGTAGCCAGCGCCAAATCAGGAAGACTACCCGGTAACGAAGGACTCGGGCATAGGGTTCTTTCCTTGGAGAATGGAAGAAAAGCTCCTCCATTTCTTTGTTTGTTATCCAAATCTAGCTTTGGACTAAAAAAGAAGCCGTTACCACTGCTTTCTTTTGGAGATGAGACTGTGCTTTGTTGCTTGCCTCCATCATTGGATTGGCTCCAAAGCTGAACAGATGTCATCAAGCTGGCCTTTTCAGAGATGTTTTTTGCCATATCCGATCCTTCAGAGTTTGAGTGCTTAAGGGGTATAAATTCTTCAAGAACTGGCCTTGGCCCTTGATTTGTCCTGTAGGTATGTAGCTGCTGCCTAGAAGCCTCCATGGCTGAAATAATATGTAAATTTTGTAGCACATGAAAAACAATATGAAACCCCAATTCACACAGAGGAATTAAAAAGAACAAAAAAATTGAAGAGACATGATAAGTACAGAAAATCATCAGCAAAGCTGAAAATATTAACAACCTCGCTCTATTCCTGATATTATGATAAACGAAAACGTATTAATGGCATCTTTGCTTTTGTGAAAACCTTGCTTAAATAGATTGTTTTTTCTTCATGAGCTTGACTGGCATATGGATAAAAGGTTTGAAGTTCTGTGCGTTAGATATTATGACATTGTTGAATTCATGCACTTGATCTTCTAAAAATGGTGAAAATATATATGTTAAATCAGGATGCACTGGATCTAATTACCATCAGTGAGAAGTTGCATGCAAAGGGGTAGCTCGCGCTTAAATGCGTCGATCTTGAAACGTTCTTCTTCGAGACGAGAAAGGAACTCTTCAAGCTTCTGGGTCTGGTCAGATTGTTCTCCAAATGATTTAAGTAGCAGTGAATAGCTCTGGGGCTTGCAATCTAGACTTAGTTCTAAAGGTGAACCCATTATTTTACGTCGAAATCTGGGACTTGGTTTCAGTGAACTGCGTGGTTCTTATGGTTCATGTTAAACAGTATAAGAGAAATGGAGGAAGCTGTGGTGGACACAAAGAAGATCAAAAGAAAGGTGATGGTATTGTTTTCTAGGTTTGGAGTTCAAGTGGAGGGAGAGAAAGGGAGAAGATGTTGTTTGTGAACACAAGGAGGATCGAGGGGGGATCGACTTCTTTTTAGGGGTGTTCAAGGGGGAATAAAGTAGGGTTTTGAGAGAGAGGAAAAGGAAAAGCATAGAGATAAAGCAAAGGGATGGTAACTTCTTGCAAAGAACGAACGAAAAAAGTTAATGAGTTCTGAGACAGGGAATCAAGAGTGGACAACAGAGAGGGTCATGTGCTTAGAGCCTAGTTTTAGAACCTTTGGTTCTCTTCTTTGTACGAATTCAAAAATCACTATTATAAAAGATGATTCTTCTTCTTCCATTTCTACTGTTACAAAAGAAATAATTAAAATGAGTTATTCTCTTCTGGTTTATTCCCAAAAATTTTGTCATTTTATTCCATGGGCAGCTTTAGAATTTTAATAACTCCAATTTTCTTTGTATGACTTGCATTATAATTAAAATACTACTCACAAATTTGAATATCAATCAAGGAGTTCAAAACATCCTTTGGGTCCCATCTACAAAACAGTTTCTAAGCAAGATGTCTGATCTGATCTGAGTGCATGATCGAACATTCCTCTCTAATGCTCATAGATGTAAAAAGAGCATGGAATTCTATGAAAAGAGATGGTAAAGAACTTATGGCCATCTGATCAAATCAATTACACAGTGGCAAAGGTGTAACACTTGTTGGGTAAAGGTATATGAGGGTGTCAATACCAATGTATTCTTGATATTTATAAAATATAGATGAATGATTCTGTCATGATTAATTAATGAAAAAGCTTTCAAAAATCAAAAGGGGCATATACTATCTAGTCTATCCTAAAAGAAGAGCTCTAGAGAAAGAAAAAGAGAGAGAGAGATTCAAATGGTGTTCAGTATTCAGTGTTCACCATTCGCCTTTCTTTTTGGTTTCAAAAGTTTGCATAATTGTGCTACATTAGTGTATGGGGAAGAATATCTAATATTGTATACATGAAAATAATATTGTAATTGCCTCTAAGTAAGGAATATCTTAGTCCAAATTCTACAATTCTAACATTTATGGGAATACAGCCACAAAGCTTAAAGAGGAAAACCAGCCAACCCCAAAAGAATAATGGTAATAAAGGAGCTTAAGAGGTGGGAATCTTCTTCTGCTACTAACTTTAGTGAAGTGGGTAGGAAGGTAGCAAGATTCTCTCTAAAATTACTCCTTTTTTAATAAGGTTTTTAAACTTTCAAACTATTCGGATCTGGATATCAGACAAGAATCCCTTTTGGACCCGATTATAAGATCCAAAATGGCTAAACACCCACTTCAAAATGGATCTTATATATTTACAACTTGGGATTGTTAAAGGATCAAAAAGGAGGATCCATCCAACAATACCGCCATGGTTACTTGTCAGCTGGGTTCTTCCTTGCTAATGAGTCTACATGCACAGTCCTTGTTGGAGTGGGTCTTTGATAACACAGGTTTTTAACAGATCCGACCCGTTTATGTTATTTTTCATTTATTAGGGTAAAGTTTACAGAAAGAAGGAAAACAAAGCATCGAATTCCCTGTGCAATAATGAGGGGTTGATAGCTTTTGAGAAACTAGGCTTCTCGTACAAGACTCCAACCCACACCTTTTGTGCAGATTCTCTCTCTCTCTCTCTTTCTCTCTCTCTTCAATGGTGTGTCCATTCTGATCTACTGGTCTCGACACAGAATTCCTTACTAACACGTGTCGTGATATTCCCCATATCGTCCTTCTGAATATCCCTTTTGTCTGGTTGTAAGTGGTAACAAGCAGGGAATATTCCCCTGTGAAAAATCGAAACCGAGGATTAATTTTTGTGCAGTAAGAGAGGACATGTTTTTTATCTTCACCGGTAAAAGGTTAATATGGGAAGTGGGGTTCATCAAGAGAGTGAAATCTGTGTCACACCAGGCTTTTAACTCAGGTACATCTTGCCAGTCTACCTACAGCTTCTCTTACCTGAACCCACTTTTTGATTCTATATACAGAGTACTTAGTGAGTATCAGACTCATGATGGTGCCTACTTTAGGAGTAGGATTTCCATGCCTGAGATGGGTCAAAATGCATCCAAGAGCAGCCTTTTTGATGCTTTTACCAGCCCATTTTATCTGATTTTAATTCTAAAGCCCAATTCAGGACCACTCATGAAGAAAGTCCTCAGGCCACCCTAGAGGCTAGTCTGAAAAATGTCATATAGACCTTCTCTCTAAAATTTTACCAATGAGTTTGAGAATATCTTGTCATCAATAATGGATTTTTGTTGATTGGAGGCATTGATGCAAACTTTCTTCCCAGGCGAGTACAAAGTTTTTCTTAAAAGGGTTGGAATCACTACTGGTTTAGGTCACATCTAGGTCCAGCCCAATAAGTATAGACCTCAAAAGGCCTACATATAGACAAATTAGTCCATTAACAGAAGCCTTGTGTATATTTTACTTTAACCAAACTTGAGATTCTTGCATTTGATTTTCTCAAAATTCAACTGATTTTGACATGGTATTTTTTATATACTTTAACCAAACTTGACACTTGTACTTGATTTTCTTAAATTTTTAACAGATCTTGCCATGGTTTGGGTTAAAAGGAGACACATAGATGTTTATAGCATAATATTGTCAAAGCAAACATATTAAAGTAATCAAACAACATTTAGTTTGTGGTGAGAAAAGTTTGGATACTTGGAATAATTAATAAAGGTAGAAAGTACAAACAAGGTGAAGAGATGTAAGATTCTATTCTTAGTTATCCAGTCTAATAACAAATCATCTTCATTGATCACTTACAAAATTCCATTTGACTCATTTTGGAGGGAGAAGGAAAAAAAAGGAGACCCTTTATGTTGCATGTATTGAAGATTCTTAAGCTTTATAGAAAGCCAACGATGGCACCGTTTACGGGTTCACCTCTCTTATTCACATACAAGAATCATCAACTGGATTGATAAGAAACTGGCTGTCATACTAAATTATTGATTCATTGAGGATATATTCTTGATTAAGCATCAGAATTTTGTTAATCTATTGACATAAAGAAGGCAGCAATTTGAAGAATATGAATGAATGTCCATCCAAAGAAAATGTTTCTTTTATGTTAAAAGATTTTGCATTATTCTTCCCTTCTAATGGCTCTGATGATTCATTACAGAAAAGTTAAATTCAAGAAAGGAAAACTCACTTTCCCTCTCTCGCTCTCTCTCTCTCTCTCTCTTTCATGTCCATACCATAAGCATAATGAAATCGACTGTTGCTAGTGGGCTTTATTTTGGGCTTCTGTAGTAAAGTCCACTCATTTTCCAAATTTTGTTGGCCCACAAAGGTCTTGTGATGATTGGGTACTTGGGTTCTGGGTTCTAGCCATCAACCTATCAACTACATTTTGTGTGTGCTTTGTGGATATGTGTGTGCAGTGGGAATCAACAAATTCAAAAGGAATGGTGTTTAAGCGATTGGGTATTTGGGTTCTGGAATAAAGGGAGAGCGATATTTCCTTATAATGGGGATCTAATAACTTCTCTAATGGATTCGACCATTGACCACATTTTGTTTTGGGTGAGTACCATGAACTAGATTTTAGAGGTTTGTAGCATCTGAAGCAAAGGGAAAGTGGAGGATGGAATGGAATCACTTTGGTCGGCCTTATACGAAAGTTTACTGCATAAAAGATGTTTTTAGAGTATCATTGAAGAAAGGAATTTTGAAATGTGAGATTGATTAAGTAGCAAGCTATTTTCATACCACTATCATAAAAAAGAAGCATTTAAGGAAAAGAAAACAATTTTCTATCTCTTGTCAACATGGAGGAACTGGGACTAGTATGAGACTGTGTGTGTGTGGATCAACTCTATTACATAAGTTGATTCCTAACTTTTATCTCATATCATGACATAAGTATAAGTAAGCAGTTCTTATTGTATTGGCCCAAAACCTCGCTAATTGATCTTTACAGTGCTTCCTCTATCAATTAGATTCTTTATCCATAGAATAAAGTATATAGGCGTATCTATTTCTTCATATTTTGGCTTCTATGAAGTTTCTTTCTTTGCTACAGTTGATAAAAATCGTTGCTTTTGACGATGCATATGTTGAAAGCCCATTTTCTTTCGTGTGGACTCCAGGAGATCAGCAAATGATTTCCACTCATTCAACAAACACGAATTGTAAAAAGTTTTATAGGTTTGCAGCTGATGGGCTTTGACCAAAACAGAGGCCTCTTTTGGTTGATGCAGCACCAAAGCAGAAAACCCAACAGCTTCAGCCATGGAAACTTAAGTTAGAGGAGCATGTGCATCTGGTTCAAGGTTTCTTCTTAATAATAACAAATATATAAAAAGGATTTGGTGACAACTAGCACTGGACAAATGTAATCTTCTGACAGGAGCAAAAGCAAATAAAAAAGGGCTATAGTTGACTTCAGAGATTAGAAGAAAATCACAAACTTCAAAAACTCTGATCAAGAGTTTCCAATAGAAATGTGGATTGAGAGACAACATTACCACGAAAGATATTGATTAAAATGTGGCTACAATGTATGCACCCCCTAACCAAGCATGGCTCCATGAAGCAAAGTAGAACTTGAAAATTTTGTAGATCAATGGCCCAGAGTAGACCCTGCTTTGAAGAGCCCATTGCCAATCACATAGAGGACACCACCATCACATTGGTTTCCAGGAGGGACTTGAAAATTTCTTTTACTGCAGCACCTAATCACTGTTGTGCAATGGAACTCATGGATTAACAGACCAGCATGTCTAATGCTCACATACATATTAAAAAAATTAAACAAAGAGAAATAAAGAGCTTTCTGCAGTAGGGTATTGATGGGGTGGGGTGGGAGCGAACGAAAACAATACCATCACATTGTTTTCTTGCAAGCCTAATCTGTCTTTATTAGCAGAAGCCATGAAAAGATCGAATTCATCTGCTGGGAAGGATACCGAAAACTGCAAGAACAAGCCTTCTCAGGTCAGTCCTACAGACCAAAATTTTCTCAGATTTTTCTCAATTCCTTAGAACTTGTTCTATTGAAGTCTTTCTGTCGTGAAAATTGGAAGAGGGGAAAAAAGGAAGAAGAAAAAACAGAGACAGAGGAACTTGAATCTAAAATTTTGAAATGTTTACTTTTTTCTTCTTCTTTTTTTTTTTTCTCGTTTCTTCCTACCCTTTTCTCATAAAAAAAATTCCCCGTTGTTTCCCTGGGGATTATATATAGATTCTGAAAGGCTATGCATGCACCCATTTTTAAGTTTCTGTGAATTTCCGGTTTTAGCACGGTTGAGAATTCAAGCAAAGCGAACTCGGAATTTCTTGTCATGAAGTTCTCACATTTGTATTTTCATATCTGGACCCTGCTGGGGGTTTGGAAGGTTTTGTTCTTTACAACATCATATGGGTCATTTGAGGTCCTGCAGGATCCTTCAATGACACACACATTCAACCGTATTTCTGAAGTTGAAAAGAGATGTGATCCTATAATTTCCTCAGCTGCTGATTTGAATACCAATGACAGTAGATTTTATGGCTCTATACGTGAGCTCTCCTTCTCTAATGGAGATTGGGAGCAAGAGGATTGTGCAGCACCTTTGATGCCATTTGATGACAACTACGTTTCCAACAATTCATCCCACACTTCTCCCCTAAAATTGGTTTCTTTCGAGCTGACCCATGTCGATTCTGTTCAGAGGTATAAGAACATAATTGGTGTTATTGGGGTACTGTCTATTGGCATAAATAGGAGGGGCTCAGTTATCTATAATTCAATGCTAGGGTTCTATATGACTGCTCGAGATTCAACCGTCACAGTTTTGTTTGAAGGGTTTTATATGGAATCTGAACGTAATGGAGGGGAACGCCTGATGTGTTTGTTGGGAATAACTGCTTTGCCTTCTACAAGAAGGTCTACTGACCAACGGGAAACAGCCCAAGATCACGCCGAGAACAATAACCACCAGCCTCCTCTCCTGCAAGATAATCAAATTTTGCACATTCTTCGCTACCCGCGGACCTTGAGTTTGACAAGCAGAGCAGTCCATGGAGAAATGAAAAGTTTGCATGAAGTGTCAAATATTAAATACTTTGACAAGGTCCATATATTTTCACAGTTGGTTCGTCAGTCTAATTATTTGTACAAGTCTGGATTTGTGTCAAAAGCTTGCTGTCCATACCCTTCTGATGATGAACTGATGGATGAAGAGATCAAGAATTTAGATGGCTCAAAATTTTGTAGAATTCTTAAGCAGAGCACAGCCTATGATAGTTTTACTATTGTTCCCAACTGCATATGCAAGAGGAATGAGAGCTGCAAAAATTTAGGGCCATTCATGCTTGGGAGTGAGCTTAAGGCCACAGATGATAGTTTCAACAATGTTAGGCTTTTTATGCAGGATGTGAGGTGTGAGCAGGAAACTGATCAGAACAATTTCAGCATTGCGAAGGTGTCTGCTGTATTCAGAGCAGTTTCTCCCTTGGCAGATTTGGATACAGAGAGACATAGGACTGGTCTTTCTTACATGAATTTGTTTGCTGAGGGAGTATGGAACTCCTCCAGTGGGCAGCTTTGCATGGTTGGTTGTCTTGGACTTGCTAATTCAGGATCAAACATATGCGACTATCGGATATGCTTGTACTTTTCCCATTCATTTTCCATTTATCTGAGAAGTGTCTTCTTTGGGAGCATATCCAGTATAAAAGTTATGACTGACTCATGCTTTCCTTTACTTTTCCGCGCAGAATTGCACCCTGTAAATTTTTGGGATAGTTATGGCTGGTACATCTCCAATCATCTGTCATACAATTACTCAAAGATCAACCTGGCCATTGCTTTTCTACAGAGAAGCCAATCATTTAGCTTGACAAAAATCACCACAATATTGTTGCTCAACTATCCTGCAGTAGAACGTGGAGAAGAATTACAGAGCCTTGATATTCTCTCTAGCCAACTCTCTTTCCATGTTGATGCAGTCCCTGACCGAGTATCAGACGGCCATCCACATAATACATTTATCCGAGTGAGCATTCCGTCTCTGGGTCGATTGTTTGGGCAGCACCATCCATGGAATCATGAACATGATCCAAAAAAGACTCTGGTAAGTACCAAAGTTGAGCGCACTGATCGTCAGCTCCTTAATGTTTCAATGACTGTTTTGTTCACTGAAAAGGATCCAACATATAAAAAGGTTCCTTACAGAAACATCTCAGCCTTGTTCTTGGAGGGTCTGTATGACCCTCTTGTCGGCAAAATGTACCTTGTTGTTTGCAGGAACATTCCTTTCCATATGAAGAACATGTTTGAGGACACTAAACTTGAACGAGGAATGGATTGTTTGATTGAAGTGACTATTGAGTGTCCACCTGAAACTGCAAGGTGGTTAATAAATCCAACTGTCAGGATCTACATTTCCAGCCAGAGGAATGAAGATGATCCTCTCCATTTTAAATCAATGCACCTCCGGACCCTTATGATCTCATATGACAAATAAGAGCAAGATGTCGCCTTCCGTAAAATTTTCGAAGGGATTCTCCGGACCCTGATTCTGTCAGTTGGGGTCACTTGCATATTAAGTCAAGTCATTTACATCCAAAAGAGGGTAAATGTCATTCCTTATATGTCTCTTGTCATGCTTGGAGTACAAGCTCTTGGGTATGGCCTTCCTCTTATCAGCGGCACCGATATTCTGTTCAAGTGGAAGACTTCTAAATCTTACAAAACCCATCCTGATGTTCATATTGAGAAGTATCAAGTGGTACAAGACCTAGATTATGCTGCAAAAATTCTCGCATTGATCTCCTTTTTACTCACTCTGAGGCTGTCTCAGAAGGTGTGGGAATCTCGAATTAGACTACTGAATCGCACACCTCTAAAACCAGGAAGAATTCTGAGTGCCAAGCAGGTTCTTCTTGTTACAGGAGCTATTTTTATGGTTGGGATTATAGTTTCACTCATTTTTCATACGATGATTGGTAGTGACAAGGTATTTCAATATGAATCTAAACAATGGAACTCTGTTAGTATACAAGAGGGGGAGACCAAACTAGAGGGATATGTGGATCTATTGCAAGATTTCTTCTTGCTTCCCCAAGTTGTAGGCAACTTCTTGTGGCAGATCCATGGCAAACCAATTACAAAATTTTACTACTTGGGGTTCACATTGATGAGATTTCTTCTGCATGTCTATGACTTCTTAAGATATCCTGTTTCGGACCCCTTTTCTGAGGAAGTTGAATTCATGAGCCTGAATTTGGATTTCCCTTCCAGGTCACGTTATGATATTAGTATCTCTGACTTCTCTAGCAATTTTGGTCTTCATTCAGCAGAATTACTACCAGAAGCTTAGCCGGAGTTTAAACTTGGGGAAACTTCAGCTTCTGCGTCTCAGGTCCAAACTATATGAGTGCTTGCTATTGAAGTCGCTTGAAGCCTGACATGGATGTTTGAGAAAATGCAGGAACAATACAAGCTGTTTTTTTCTTCTTGTAGAGATCGGAAAGTGGTTTTAATCAATTTTATTTTCTTTTCCCCTTCTTAAACAATCTCTTGATGCCCAAACTAGCCTAAAGGCTTCATTGGATCTGTTTGATAATATTTTACCAATATATAAGTCAATTGCTTAATTAAATGATAACTTTATCCTTATCAAAAATTTCTAAATTTTTTTGACTCTAGGATGAATTTTTGTAACAAGGGGATAATTATGCTATATATAGGAGAAAGTAGAAAATCTAGAAAGTTTTTAATATGGGTAAAATGGCATCATCAGCTTAGAAAGGGTAAAATGGTGAAATATTAGTGAAATTGAGAATAATCCCTGGTCTGCCGACACAATCCCATAATAATCGTGGTAAATTAACTTCTAGTGATACTTTTTGAAAATTATTAAAATTTAGTCAGCAATGTTCTGACTAATTAAAAATCAGAACATTGCTGACTGAAATTTAAATTATTATTAAAAAGTTACACTAAAAGTTAATTTTCCCCATTTTTTATACAATAAAGTTTGAGGGGAAAGTAGTGTTATTTCAACAACATTATGGGAGTTATTGAAAATATTTTTATAATTTACCGAAAAAACCGGCCCTCACCTAAATTTAGGGACTTGACTTTAAAGTTACGGTTCAAACGGGCAATACAGGTCAGTGAGTCCAGATTAGCGCATTCTAGATGTCTGAACTCTGGTCGAATGAATCTTAAGACTTAATCCTTTGGAGTTCAACTTGATCAACAGGAGACCCACAAGAGTGCTCTTCCTTGGCTGGTGATGTTGCAGCGAAATCCTGTATTGAGCTGCAGGGGAAAGACAAGTTCGGTAATCTACTTCTAGATGTTTTCTCATAACTTCCAGAATAGATTGTAGTTTAAAAATAATTTTGTTACAACAGTCACTTCACTGACTGGTCCATTATCTTGCTTCTTTTATGTCTATGGTTCTTTAGATTTAGGTCGGAAGTCAAGATCACAGACGCCAAGTCTTCTCCATAAGCTTCACCTTCACGTCTTCCCTGTGAATTCGGGATCTGAAATCTCAATCTGGGTTTCATTCTTGGAGAGAGATGAGTACATTAGAAGCAGAGAACAAACTTTGTTCCAGGTTAGTCTTATCTTTTCACACCATATACACAAGTGTATGAGCTTGAATCGGTCTTCTGTGAGTCTCATTTGTGTGTGAATTCCACAGACTGCAACTTCTTTTTCTTTGTCTGGGTTTGTGTGCGTGTGATTGGCTGTTTATGATTCTGATTTCTGTTGGCGGATAGGAGAGAATTCAGAGAAAAGTTGCAGTCTTGTAGGCATATGCATTCAGATTTGTGTTAGAGCAATTGGGTATTCGGGATTTCTGGTTTTATTTTGTGGGTAATTGAGAATTTGAAGGAAAAGCTGCTACTTTCGGAGATCATGCCTTCGCTTCTTCGAATTTGGACTCTGGTGGGGTGGTTGGTGTTCTTCGATTTTAGCTTAACAAATTCATTCTCGGAAATAGAAGAAGCTTTTGAACTCCGAAATGATCCTTCTATAACCTACACGTATGATCGTCTTGATGAGGTCAAAAGCAAGTGTAGATCTGTCCTCTCTTCGGCTTCAGAGCTGGCACTTGATGATAATAGAGTTTACAGTATAAGAAATGAGCTCTCTTTCATCAATGGGGATTGGGTGCAGGAGGCGGGTGGAGCGCCATTGATGCCCTTTGATGACAGGAAGATGTTAAAAAACAGGTCTGATCACCGATCTCGTTTGAACTTGGTTTCTTTTTGGGTCACAGACGTAGATCAAGCACATCGGTCTAAGAATGTGGTTTTTGTCAGTGGTTTGCTGTATTTGGGCATAACAGTGGATGGCTCATTTGCACGTAAACCATATGATCGATCTCCTGAGTTTCAGATTTGGCCAGGGCACTCTGAGCTCAAGGTTGTCTTCCAAGGGGCTTATACTGAATCCAAGAAGAATGAGGGAGAGAGAGTAATGTGTTTGTTGGGGATGACAGTGTTACCTTCTCGGCAACCTGATTCTACTGATGCTTGGGAATGGGTGAAGGGATCTAGTTATAATTATTCTGTGCCTTCTCTTTTGCAAGATGATCAAATTATGCTTGTTCTTCGTTATCCAAAGACATTTACCTTGACTAGTAGGCAAGTTCTTGGAGAAATGAGGAGTCTGAACTCGAAATCAAACCTCAAGTACTTTGATAAGGTCCTTATTTCTTCTCAGTTGGGTCCTTCCGCAAATTACAAGTTTGGGTCAGAAGAACTTATGTCCAAAGCCTGTAATCCATATCCATATCAAGATCCCTTGTTAGATACTGGAATTGAAATTTATCAAGGGCTTGAATTTTGCGCAACTCTTCGGCTGTTTACCTCTGGAGAACCTTTGAGCATTGTGCCAAACTGGAAATGTAATGGCACAGATGATTATTGCCAAAGGTTGGGCCCTTTTGTGTCAGCTAAAGAGATCAACACCACTGCTGGGGGTTTCAGAAGCTTCATACTTCTTATGCAAGATATGAGGTGTGAGCAGGCAACCAAGCTAAAAAATTCTAGCTCTTCTAGGGTGTCTGCTGTGTTTCGAGCTGTTCCTCCATTTGAGAATCAGTTTGCTTCAGCTGAGAGGACAGCTCTAAGCAACATGACTCTTCCTGCTGAGGGAATATGGAATTCTTCGAGTGGGCAGCTATGCATGGTTGGTTGCCTTGGAATTGTGAATGAAGCAGCACACATATGTGATTCTCGGATCTGTTTGTACATTCCTCTCACATTTTCCATCAAGCAGCGAAGTATCATAGTTGGCAGCATATCAAGCATCGCCAACAAGACAGGCTCATATTTCCCTTTGTCATTTGAAATGGTAGTGCAACCTACACAGCTGTGGGAGAGGTTTGGTACCTCCCATTTATCTTACAGGTACTCAAAAATCAGTTTGGCTGGTGCTTTCCTGGAGAGAAGTGAGCCCTTCAATTTTGGAGCTGTTATCAAGAAATCATTGTTGAGCTATCCTACCATGGAAGAAGCAGAGTCTACACTAGTCAGTCTTTCTCTTCTCTCAGAAGATCTCACGCTTCATGTCTCTACATTTCCCGATCCATGGCCGAGCACCCACTTACCAATTACTGATATACAAATGGAAATACTCTCCCTTGGTCCATTGTTTGGGCGTTACTGGTCATCACAAAATGGTTCTATCTTGGAAAACGAAGTACCATACCATGTTAAGGCCGAATCCACTGAAAGAAAACTCCTTCTCAATGTCTCAGCTCAGCTCACTCTTACAGGAAAAGCCTACGATAACTTCTCGGTGCTGTTTTTGGAGGGTATATACAACCCTCCTACTGGAAAGATGTATCTAATTGGCTGCAGGGATGTCCGTGCATCAAGGAAGATCTTGTTTGAAAGCATGGACCTGGAAGCTGGGTTGGATTGTTTGATTGAGGTGAAAGCAGAGTACCCGCCCACAACATCCCGATGGTTATCAAATCCAGCTGCAAAGTTCTCTATCACTAGCCAACGGAGTGAAGATGACCCCCTCTATTGTAGTCCAGTCAAACTCCAAACTCTTCCAATTTTGTATAGGAAACAGCGAGAAGATATACTTTCTCGCAGAGGTGTTGAGGGCATTCTTCGGATTCTGACACTCACGGGGGCAATTGCTTGCATATTGAGTCAATTGTTTTACATCAGAGATAATATCGATGTTGCTCCCTTTATGTCTCTTGTCATGCTCGGTGTCCAAGCACTTGGTTATAGCATCCCACTGATTACAGGTGCAGAAACTATCATCAAACGAATGGCATCCGAGTCTTATGATAGGGCATCTTATGTTCTTGAGAAGAATCAATGGTACAATGTAGTTGACTATACAGTGAAGTTTCTTGTACTTGTTGCATTCCTACTCACTCTAAGACTTTGGCAGAAGGTCTGGAAATCTCGTGTCAGACTACTTACACGTACCCCACTGGAACCACATCATGTCCCAAGTGACAAGAATGTACTTCTCACTAGCTTGGTAATACATGCAGTTGGGTTTATCATCATCCTTGTCATTCATAGCGTGAACGTCAGTCGAAGACCGCTTTTGTCACAGAAGTATGTCGACCCCAGTGGAAACACTCGTGCACTATGGGAATGGCAAAACGAACTACAGGAGTATGTAGGTCTTGTTCAAGATTTTTTCTTGCTTCCTCAAATTATTGGTAACTTCTTGTGGCAGATCCATTGTAAGCCCCTCAGGAATGTGTATTATGTTGGGGTCACATTGGTGAGACTTCTTCCTCATATTTATGACTATGTGAGGGCTCCAGTTTCCAATCCCTACTTCGCCGAGGAACATGAGTTTGTGAATCCAAGTTTAGATTTCTTTTCCAAGTTTGGTGATGTTGCAATACCTGTGACAGCAGTTATACTTGCAAGTGTAGTCTACATCCAGCAGAGGTGGAGTTATGAGAAAATAAGCCATGCTCTCAATTTGGGACAGTGCAAACTTCTCCCCATGGGGCCAAGAAAGTATGAGCGGTTACCCTCCAAATCGTTTGAAGCTGAACTTGTCTCAGGTGTGAGTGAAGAAGTTGCAGATGAGAGAGAACACGACGACAAAGAATGAGGACAAAGGATGATTGATGGTCACCATGGGTTTGGCCTTTCAAAATCACTAACAGCAATCATTGTTGTAAGCATTAATACAAAGTGAGGATCGGTTTCATGCTTTTCTGTTAAACAGGAGATGTTGCCTCGTTAAAGAGTGATTTTTGACACAATATTGACCTCTTACTTGTACTGCTTTGTTATGTTTTTACATTTAAAATTTCTCAGATTACTCTAGTGCTTTTCAGGTTGAGAGGAATCAACATAGTTAAGTGATATGTAACTGCCATATTTTTCCAAAAATTATTTGTTTTTTCAGAAGAAAGTAATATGGTGTTAAATTTATTGATAAAAGAAGATGCAGTATTATGCAACAATCCATTTGTGACATTGGAGTGCCGGTAAGCTCTTGAACTTGTAGTATTTGTTGGAATTCTGAAATACATAAAAGCTTTCATCTGTACACCTGCACACACACACAGTTTGCTGCTTAGAGCACACAAAGAAATCAAGATGGAAGTCCCCCATCCTTTACCCTAGCATGGGGTTCATCCTTATCTTTGTAGTACACACAAGATATGTTTTGAGTCCACTCTTCTTATTCTTCTTTTTAGTTAGCATTTGGTTGTATCGCTTAATGGATATGTATAAATACTCAAACCTCGAAAGGACAATGACAAGTATGCTAAAAAATGTTAGGGAAATATTCTAGCCAGCAATTTCAATTTATCTGTCTTCCAACTGATTGAAGTTCTTATTTACTTGTTTATTTATTTAGGCTGTCACATGATTGAAGTTGAGAGACAAGAGAATTTCTGTAAATTACTTTGGCCAAATTTGATATCATTTTTGGTAATACAGAATTCTTGAACAGCCAGAAGGGTGGACGGGTTTCAATTCACCTGATCCTTAGAGAAATAAGTATGATCCTCCAAATAACATTGAGAGAACTTTGTTTCTCTGTAATTTTGCGTACAAGTTCCTTTTCCACATCCAAGCCTAAGAGGATACTGTTTCTAACCATATGACCACATGGTTGATAGGTCAGTATGTTTCTGTCTTTACACATTTTCTTGTGCAGATGTGATGTAGGTTGTTCCCACTGTCAGTATGTCGCTGCTTCAAGTCTCCCTTTACTTGACAGTTATTTATTATACTCCTTGGTATGCAGGGGACATTCTTTGTTACTGAGAATGAGAACATCAACATCCTTAAAATTCTTCTGCAATCAACTGGGATTCACAACACAAGCCCTATTCTTCAGAAAGCGAGAGAACGATACTTTCGCCAGTTGCCAAAGCTGAATATAGGCAGGTGTATTGGTAATCTATTTGCAGTTTCACTGGACCTAGTAGTTTAAACTTGAAATCTATCTCTCTGCCCTAATGCAAGTATATAGAGATAGATTGTCATTTTCATATAAGAGAAATTTTATGCTAGGTTTATCGTAACTCTCAGGCTATGTTTGGAGCTTTGGATTTGGGGAGAAAAGAAAAGAAAGCTAAAAAGGAAAAGAAAAGAGAGATACGGATTTTCTCTTTCTTTTTTTCTCATGTTTGGATGAAAAGAGAAATGAGAAGAAAAGAAAAATATATTTTAGTAAGATGATGGGTTGTGGTGGTGGGCGAGTGAGACTGGGCGGGTGCTAGTAGGGTTGGTGGGATGGCAGCAACAGCGGCGGTGATGATAGTGGTGGTGGGCGGTGGTGGCAAATGGTGGTGGTGGTGGTGGTGGCGGGCAATGGTGGGTGTTGGTGATGGTGGGTGGTGGATGGTGTGAATAGTGATAAGTGATGATGAATTTTCTTTTCTTTCAAAATTCCTACATTTTTGGAGAGAGAATTTTTTACATTGGAGGAAAAGAGGGAAAGAAAATTTGGAGAAAAAAATCTCATTTCCAATCTATCTTGTATTATTAGGATCAAGCGCTTACCGCTAGACAAATAACTTAAATTATTGGTTAGAGCGTAACTTTATTTCCTTATTTCATAGTAGGATGTTGGACCTTGGCCTGACATTCCCAACACATATATACTAATTGTCTTCCTTGGAATAAAGTGCAATGACATTATTCATGAGATCTGTCTGGTTAGCCTTGTTCTTGGGCTCTAGTAGGTCTTAGAGATAACACTCTTATAGGGGTGAAACTCTGTTCAGTTCAACCTGAAAACCCAAGCAAAAATAAATCTTGAACCATAAAAATGAACCAACCCAACTTAAACTTAATTACAGGTTGAGTTCGGTATAAGTCGATTTAGGTCAATTTTAACACCCACTAAACCAGTTTTATATTCTGTATATAAAGTTAAAACATGAAGACAACCCTTGTCTTTGTATCATAACTATGGTACGCTAAATGTAAGTACACATCAATTCGATTTAGTAAATATAGTCAGGTTTGGGTTTAAGCAAGACGTTAGCCCAAATCTAAACCCGCTTAGTTTGGGTTTCAGCTTTTGATGCCAAAACCAAACAAAAATTCAAACGTAAGAGAGAATCAAACCCCAAAATTTAAAGTGCGTTTGCCGGGAGTCGAACCCGGGTCTATTGCTTGGAAGGCAATTATCCTAACCGTTGGACTACAAACGCTGACGAATTGCTTGTTTTGAAAATAGCCTAATATATAATAATAAATTAGACCCAAATCGATCTTCAAATTTTTATTTTCATGAAAACATACTAATATATCTCTAATATATTAACTAATCAGAAAATCAATCGGGTACAACTCTAGGGTGGGCCTAGCCCAAAAAGTCATCAGCCAATATAAAGAGGAGCAGGGGCACGCTAGAAACAAGGATATTCGTCTAAAGCAAAATTAACCAAACCGTCCGCAACACTGTTTGTTTTTCTGAAGACTTTGGATACGTGGAACGCCAGAAGAAGAAGTTGATAAGTCAACTCTGACTTAGGGTGGTAGGTTCAGGCTCGCGTGTTCCCTGACCTCACATGGGGAAAGATGTTGGAGCCATGTAAGTCTGTAAGAACGCATGTGACTCAATTGATTCTGAAGACGATTGCGTCTCTGCAAACATTTCGAAGGTTCTTTTCCACGTGTCACACGAGTTGACATCATCAATGATATAAGCATGTTATGTTTCTTGTTGCAAAGGACGTGGTGTGAGAGAGATGTATAAATGATCGCTGGTGCGTCCTTTCAGTTTCCTTCTTCTTTTCTTCGTATCTGGTAAGAAAAATGGGGGAATGGGATACTCACCACACCACCACAAGAGTGGACCTGCAGTCAAAGATAATTGACTCAATCCTTGGACTAACCCTATAAGCAAAGGATTTGATCCTTAAAATTTTTTTTTTCAAAACTTTTTTTACTGCGATTTTTTTAAATATTACTTAAAATTTCCATAAAATTAAAGGAATTAACCCTATGAGCATTGCCTACTTGGAGCTCGTGCACATTGTACGTGGGATACAAGCTTCCTTGCGTAGGATACAAATACATCTTGCGTGCGGCACGAGTGTCTCCTACATGGTACACAAGCACATCATATGTTTGTTCCTACACATAATGTGCTTGTGTCCCAAATGGATTGCGCTTGCATCCCACATAGCTACAATAAAGTTATCCTATGGTTCAATTTTTTTTAAAAGTGACCCCTTTATAGAAAGAAGTTTCTTGATATATTGTTTTTATATATAACAGCCAAAAGTGACCCTTTTACATAATTTTTCCATTTCTTTAAAAAGTAATTTTTCTAAAACATTTGAATATCAGTGTATTTAAATTTATTCTGACTTATTATTTGCCCTTCCTGAGCTAATTCTCTGGCTCTGCCCCTGACCTCTGGCTTCCAAACCACGTGAGAGAAACCTGCAAGACCATTAGACCACCGCTTCTATGGGGGGTGGTGTTCTTACATATCTTTGTGGTACAAAATGGCATAAAATCCACTACACTTTTATCAGTTTATGTTACATTGGTTTCAGTTGTTAGAGGTATATTCTGCCATGTAGAGTGTTTGCGAATAGGACAAATGGGCCCCCATATGATACATTCATAATAAAGAAAAAATACAAATCGTCTAATGCTCCACGTGGCAGTACCTAACTCCAACGATACAAACAATGCATCATAAGAGTATGTCATCTCCAAAATTAATATAGTAAGAGACATCATATATATGTTTAACATCACATATGCTTTTGTCACGTTTCGTAGAGCGTGCAACGCAGCATTTTCGTTAGGTACAAGAAAGTACCAAATGGGTCCAATTGAAGGAACATAAAATATCGTGGTTGTTTTGCATACGTTCAGAACATGTCATGAGATAGGTCAAATACTGCTTCTATATCCATAAAGTAATTGAATCATATATTTATTTTAAAAGAAAAAAAAATGCTCTTAGATTTTTATAAGATTAAATATCAGTGAAAAATTCTTAATTAGTTGCATTAGTGTTAGTATTTTAGAGTGTATATGTCATAAATACAACAACATAGGGGTATAAATGAAAATAAAATATATGATAATATATTGAGATGAATATAAATTGATTTTTGTTTTATAAAATGTTACTTTAGTCATTTAATATAAATAACAAAAAATAATGGATTTTGATATTGAGGATGCGACTGTAATAAAAAGAGGGATATAAAATAATATAAATACTTAAGAGGATATTAATGCAAATATTACATAAGGCAAGGGACTGGATACAAAAAGCCCTATTTACTTAAATAAATCACTTAAAGAAAGATTCTATGCACCAACTACAGTCTATAGTCTACACGCTCAACAATATTCCATTTTGGCATTATCGTCCTTACCTTAACGTCTCGACGTGCAAGTTGCGAAAGTTTCACTCACGAGAGGGTTTTCTAAATGAGCGACTTTTGGTTTAAATAGAAGCACTTAGTTGACTAATAAAGCAATAAAATAAAATAAAAAGGACTTGCATAAGCTATACCAAACTAACTTATAACCCACAAATAGAAAAGCAGTTAACGAGTCCACATCATATATGATATAAATAGAAAAGCAGTTAACGAGTTCACATCGAGCATGATGTGAAGCTTGTGATTTCTCTTGGGGATCAAATGGTGCAACTCGGTTCAGTTAAAACCAAGAACCGATCGACCCAAAAACCACATTTGGATTGGTTTGAATTGGGTTTCAAAGCTTATGGTTCGATTTTGGTTTTAAAATCTGTAAACCGAATTAATGGTTTGGATATGTTTCAATTAAACCAAACATAACTGAACTGAACCAAAACCCGATTTAGACTATACTCTTTTTACGTTGAACCAAAATTAACATGTATACACATATTTTTGATTCGGTTTCGGTTGGAGTAATCAGCTTTCCAATAACATAATACATTATGTTAATATTTCAAAACATTGCTAGCGTGAGCAAAGGCGTAATATGCTGTTATGTTATTATCATATGTTTGAATAATAATTTGTGTGACACTATAAGGGCGTCAAAAGCCCTGAAAAGGAAGTTGGTTTTTCGTCATGGTTTATGTGAGGAGTTTATGCGTTAGGAGATAGGAGAAAGTGACGGAAGTGGTACATGTATCTTGATTCTTGACCACATATGATATTGGGAAAATTAATTTTTAGCAATACTTTTTCAAAATAATTAAGATTCAGTCAACACAATTTTGAATTTTAATTTTTAATAAATCTTTAACAACATAATTAATTTTTAATGACATTTCACTATTACAGATCAACTCTTCCAAAAATGCACTTACATCACTCACTCAAATGACTTATACAAATCATTTTATTGATTTGTACATGCTAATTTATTGAATTGTACAAGTCATTCTATTACTTATACAAATCTAAAATAGCTCGTACTAATTAATTTATTGCTTGTATAAGTCTTGGGAGGAAGTGTTATAAGGGCGTTTTTGGAAGAAATTGTTCGAAACATGGAAGCAAGTGGTATAAGGGCGTTTTTGGAAGAAATTGTTCAAAACAGTGAAATGTTATTAAAAGTTAATTATTTTGATAAAGATTTATTAAATATTAAAATTTAAAACTTTGATGACTGAATCTTAATTATGTTGAAACAGTATCACTAAAAATTAATTTTCCGTAATATTTTACTCTTAGTGGCGGCGCCTAAGGTGGAAGCGTTTTTCGAGGGATTTGTGGGGATTTCGTACACATGGTGAATCACGTCAAGGATGGATCGGAAATTCAGAATAAGAAGAAATTTATGGATAAATCCTTCTTGGATTGTGAGCAAATATAAATGACGTGTTAAGACTTCAGAGAATGCGTCATAACACGTCATGCCGGTCGGACAAATTTAATTAAAAAATTATTACAAACAGTTGATGGGTTTACGTTTTAAATGTACGTGGGTTGCAAAAAAATTTATTTTTTAATTTCTACCTTGAAATTCAAAACAGCTAGAGACATTTAAGCTCTGTTTGTTTTACCAGAAAATAAAGAAAAGAAAATATTTTCTGGAATTTTAAAATTTTCCGAATGTTTGTTTTAGAGGAAAATGAATATCAACAGAAAATATTTTTCAAATTGGAGAAAAATCGGTGGAAAATAACTTCCACCAAAATTCAGCGGAAGTTATTGACGGAAGTTATTTTCCGCCAAGGCATTACGAACATAACCCGTGTTTTGACTCTCTTCTTCCTCCTTGACTTCGACTCTCTTCTTCCTCCTCCGGTTCGTCGCCATCAGCAAAAACTTCATTTTTGGACAAATACCGCCGACTATCGGTGAACTTCGAAGCCTTCGAACCCTCGATCTCAGCTACAATCAAGCTCAATGGCACTATTCCTTCGTCAATTGGAACTCTCCCTTCTTTACCGAATCTCATTCTCTGTCACAACCATCTCTGCGGCTCCGTCCCTCCTTTCTCATCACAAACCCTAACTCGTCTCAACCTCGAGCACAACGACCTCTTTGGAATTCTTGGAAGTTCATCACCAAACCCACACATGCTTGCAAGTTCATCACACGCAGACAAGAAACGTATGCACTGATCAAACGACGAAGCCAACTCCACGACCACGAAAAAACATGAGCAGGAACAAGGAAGCTTTTTAGTTCTTGGCCTTACCCAGTGGCGCCTTTGATCTTCGTGCTTTCAACCCACCAGTCTCCACGATGACTTCGTGCCTCTTGTAGTCACCTTTGATTCAATATCTTCAAAGTTCAAACAACCTTGCAGGTTCCATCTACTTATAAAACTCTATTCCTCCCCTCCATTAATTCATTGAATTATCACTACCACAGCTTGAATCAGAATCACATCTCTTTTCCATCTCTATATATTAGCACATCCGTCACTCCAATTCATAACATCTAATTACAATGGAAAAGGTATCTTCAAAAACCATCTCTCCTCCTTTCTCTCCATCTGGATTCATTGGGATCCTCTTGTTCCGGTACTTTCTCAACTTGATTACCGGAATTAAGCCACTTTATTATTAGGCGACGTGTTTTTAATTGCATTTTGTATAAGAATGGAAAAAATAAAATAAAAATCTAAAACATTTTCCATGTTACATCCAAACACCTGGAAAAAACAAAGAAAGAAAAATTTTCTTCCAGAGCCTTAATTTCCTATAAATTTTTTCAAATTTTACTTTCTTCATTTTTCATATAATCAAATGCAGAACAAATCTTTTGCTATGTTTTAGTGATTTTCTCCCAACTTTGATTGTGAGATGCTGCCATGTAAAGCATTTCAGGGTCAGGGTTAGGGTCAATGTCAGTGTTTTTTCATGTAGCCCCGCTTGAAACATTTACAATCATAAGAAGATGCTAATAGTGAGATGCCCTATACGGCAACATCTCATGGTCAAAGCTGAGAGTAATTCACTAAAACAAAGCAGAATATTTCATCCCACCAAAGAGCTCTCCCTAGTCAAGGATGGATTTGGTGACATAGACGAATCAAAATCCTTCTTGAACATATAGGATTTGAATCCAATCTTCATTTCCACACATTCAAAATGCCATACTGTTATTTATGAATTATGACAAAACTAATTCCACCTTGGACTGATTTTGTGGTTGAATCATTTAGATTAGGCGTACCTACATGCACGGATATACACACATACTTACACACACATATCTATACTATTTTTAATGTGAGAAGGCCCCTTGGGAAGCGTGCCTAGAATAATTCACTTCTTCCCCAAAATGCCCATCCCTTACATAGTTTGGGGTCTCAATAATACAAGGTTATACCCGTCTAAACTCAGTATTTTCATTCAAAACCCAGTCAGTTTGTAACTGTTCCCCACTTCTCTTTCCATTTGCTACCCCACTTCTCCTCTCCCTATTTCCTTTCTCCACGTGCAGTACTGCACGTGCACCCCTGCTAGTATATATATATTCACTTACATTCACGTTCATATATATATATATATATATACATATACATGTACACACACATACACACATATGTGCGCATAAACACAAGAACATATTCTTGTACATGCGTACATACTCGTGCTAAAGTTCGCACACACGCACACCCACACACACGTGCGCACAGACACATGGGTCATCCAAATTCTAAATTTCAAAAGCCACCAACCCATGGTATAATTATTCATTTGCATCACGTTGACCGAAAGGTTATACGATCGCCTGTTTAACATCGTAGGAGTTGAAAGGTCGGGTCAGACATCATTGTGTGTTGAGCAAGCGATGACACTGACATTTTCAATTTCGAACCAGCAACTTTGGCTCCTCGTTTGAGCTTCGAGGAGACTAGAAGGTGGAAACTTTGGTACAATCTTTTGAATTTGCTTCGTACTTCCTCAAAGCTCCAATTCGCATTAAACAATTGGTTAACAAGTGTTTTTTGTTTGGAAAAGGTAAAACCAGCAACGTCTGCTCTTACTTCAGCATCCCACCTTCTTCTCTTCTTCCCTTCTTTTACTTTCCCTTTTCCCATTCTTCTTTTAAGGATGTAACAAAATCCAAATTGATACGAGGATCAGAGTCCCACCACAAATGGCGGCTGGAATTTCACATCCATTTCCATGTGACTGTTAACTTTTAACCATTTCATTTATTTCCACGTTACGATGGAGCAACAGAAGCAACAGAAGTTACAGAACAGATTTGTAAATGCTAGCCGACCAAACAAAGAGCATAAGAAGTTGAATATATTATTAATTCAAAGGCACGAATCCCTTGAGAGTTTTAACATTATAAATATGGGCACTCGAACTCCTAAAATCCTCATAAACTCCTGTTGACAGGAGTGAAGAAGATAGCTCTGGATCCAGCAAGGCAAAGAAGACGGGAAGCATAAGATACCCATTTCCGAATTTGAGGTGTTTCAGCACCAACTGTTGTGAAATCTGGTTTCTTGGGCTGTATCTTTAAAGAAGGTTGTGGTGTGGGTTTGTGGGGTTGTAGTGGGATTTGCAGTTTTGGTGTGGGGTTCTAATGGAGACCAGTGATGTTCTTAGAGTTGGTAGTTTACGTATAAACAGTTCGTCAGTATGGAGGGATACTACAGTTGACGTTTTTTCTAAATCTTCTAGAGGAGAAGATGATGAAGAGGCTCTCAAATGGGCTGCTCTTGAAAAGCTTCCTACGTATAAACGTATCAGGAGAGGTTTGTTCACTGGAGAAGGAGGTGGGGCAAGAGAAATCGACATTGAAAGTCTTGGATTCCAAGACAGGAAGCAAATTTTAGAAAGGCTGGTGAATGTTGCAGAGGAGGATAATGAGAATTTCTTGTTGAAGCTCAAGAACAGGATTGACCGGTAATATCTTTGTTTCTGATCTGCTAATCCATGAATTCATTGAACAAACAGAATGATAGAAAAGAGTCAATATTGCTTCAAATGTTTTCTGTGATTTTTGGTATACCCAGTTATGTTTTTTGTGTTTAATTTCTTGGTATTTCTTAGAGTTGGACTGGATATTCCGACGATTGAAGTCCGGTTTGAGCATCTAAATGTTGAAGCAACAGCTTATGTGGGAAGCAGAGCTTCACCAACCATCCCCAACTTCTCTATCAATTTGATAGAGGTATTTCATTTACAGAAATTTTTTGTTTTCTAATATTATTCTTACATTTTGTTTGTTCATAATACTGATAGTATGATTCTTTCTATTCTGGTTGAAAAGGGATTCCTGAATTTTATCCATGTTCTTCCAAATAGAAAGAAACCGTTTCCAATCCTTAATGATGTCAGTGGAATCATCAAGCCTTGCAGGTGAGAAGATGGGTTCATTTTAAATCAAGACTTGGATTAAATTGATTTTCCCTTTTACATGTAAACAAGGATTCTCAGACAAGCTGTTTCTAATGTTTTTTTCTTTTTGTTTTTGTAGAATGACCCTTCTTCTGGGCCCTCCAAGCTCTGGAAAGACCACATTGCTATTGGCATTGGCCGGAAAGCTCAATTCCGAACTAAAAGTAAGGAAATCTAAGTTCCCTTTGTAAATCTTTAGAGGGGTTCTCTATTTACTACTTTGGTGAGCTATATTATCTTCGCATTGGATAGTGATATGAATTCTTCTGAGACCGTAGTTTTCTGGGAGAGTAACTTACAATGGCCATGGAATGGATGAGTTCGTCCCTCAGAGGACAGCAGCTTATATCAGTCAGAATGATCTCCACATAGGAGAAATGACGGTCAGAGAAACATTGGCATTCTCTGCAAGATGTCAGGGAGTTGGAACCCGCTATGGTAAGTTAAAAAACCTAAATGAAAACCATCGCTTTGTCAATTGGCTTTCAGGATATAGTGTGATGAGTCCCTTGAGATCGAATCAAATGGTTTTGATTTTGGAAATTTGCAGAGATGTTGAAAGAGGTTGCAAGACGAGAGAAGGAGGCAAACATTAAACCTGATCCTGATGTTGACATCTTTATGAAGGTAGTTCCACCTTCTGTTTTGGACATATTTAATAAGGATTAGCCAAGCTTTTTTGCCAGAATGGTGTTTTTGATAAGTTTCCATTCAAAATAAGCTTTTGAATCTGAGTAATTTTAATTAATCCCGCATTTCATTAGCTCGAATACACACTGTGTGAGAATTTTATGCTATAGATTCATCACCATCACCAAGACAAATGATGGCTTTTCCTGAACTAGTTGGGGTTTCCATTCTTGAATGTTAGGAGCTATGAAATAGGATTGGAAGCTATGAAACAGGATTTGGGAAAGAGTCAAACTAGTTGATATCATTGGATCACGTTTGCATTGAAAACTTGTTCTTGAGGTTGAGCTATTTTATTATCAACTTGTACAGGCTTCATCACTGGAAGGACAGGAGACCAATGTAGTCACAGATTATATTTTGAAGGTATTGTTGTTGCAAAATTCATAAAAGAATAAGGAAGAAAATTTGGGAGGCATCAATGCTAGATTCTCAGTAATGGATACCTTGTTTATTGTTCTGAAAAAATTGCAGGTTTTAGGACTAGAAATCTGTGCCGATACCATGGTGGGGGATGAAATGCGAAGGGGTATTTCTGGAGGACAAAGAAAGCGTGTTACGACTGGTAGAACAACTCGTTGTGATTCTTCTAAATGATCTTTGTTATTATTCTTCTAACTTGTACTTAAATTAATTCCATCTATATACTGGTAATATGAACAGGTGAGATGTTGGTTGGACCAGCAAAGGCACTGTTCATGGATGAGATATCGACCGGTTTGGACAGTTCAACTACCTTTCAGATTGTAAATTCGATCAGACAATCGGTTCACATCCTCAATGGGACTGCTGTCATCTCTCTCCTCCAGCCAGCACCAGAGACATATGATCTCTTTGATGATATAATTCTTCTATCAGATGGGCAGATTGTATACCAGGGTCCCCGTGAAAATGTGCTTGAATTTTTTGAATCCATGGGCTTCAAATGTCCAGAAAGAAAAGGAGTTGCTGACTTCTTGCAGGAAGTATGTCTAGCTTTAAATCCCATTTACTTTCTCATATTTTGTTTCTTCTTCCCATTTATTCTTTAGAACAGCTAAAAATTAGTATGTGTGACTTTGATAGGTGACATCAAGGAAAGATCAGAAGCAATATTGGGCGCGTAAAGATGAGCCTTACAGTTACATTCCTGTCAAAGAATTTGCTGAGGCTTTTCAGTCATTTCATGTTGGCCGGAGACTGGGAGATGAACTTGGTCTCCCATTTGATAAGTCTAAGAGCCACCCTGCTGCTTTAACAACTAAGAAGTATGGTGTTAGCAAGAGGGAACTTTTGAAAGCTTCCATCTCCAGAGAACTCTTGCTGATGAAGAGGAACGCCTTTGTCTACATTTTCAAGATGACACAAGTAGGTCACAGGGTTTAGCTTCTTGCTTTTAATTTCAAAGTTGTAGTTGTAATTTCATTTTGTATTTCTGATTTCAGCTTACAATTATGGCCTTAATTGCGATGACATTATTCTTTCGAACTGAGATGCACCGAGATTCGACAACAGACGGTGTGATTTTCATGGGTTCTCTGTTCTTCACTGTTGTTACGATCATGTTTAATGGATTCTCAGAACTTTCCATGACCATCATGAAGCTTCCCATCTTTTACAAGCAACGCGATCTCCTCTTCTATCCTTCATGGGCATATTCAATGCCGTCATGGATCCTCAAGATCCCAATTACTGTGGTAGAAGTTGCCATATGGGTGTTTCTTACTTACTATGTCATTGGCTATGATCCAAATGTTGGAAGGTAAAGACATTAGACACAGATTGTAATGCTTTCCTTTCAGAACTTATCCATGTTTTCATTTCTTTTTTTCTTCTTTTTAATAATTCAGTGAATGTTCTTGTCACAGGTTTTTAAAGCAGTATTTTGTCCTTGTATGTCTTAACCAGATGGCTTCTGGACTGTTCCGGTTCATAGGAGCCCTGGGAAGGAACATGATTGTTGCAAATACATTTGGGTCCTTCGCATTACTTGCAGTTATGGCATTGGGTGGATTTGTCCTGTCACGAGGTATAGCATGAACTTCAATTGAATAAAATATTTTTCAGTCGTCTTCCTGGCCTTGCCACCTGTGTAACTTTGGATTCTACTCTTTTTTGCCTCAGATCATATAAAGAAATGGTGGATATGGGGTTACTGGATCTCTCCTATGATGTATGGGCAGAATGCCATTGCTGTGAATGAGTTCCTTGGGAAGAGTTGGAGATATGTAAGGATCTTTTCCTTAAAATTGAAGAAAGAAGAGGTAATGAAAATGAGGTCCCAGGGAATCTCACCTAATATTTGGTTTATCTCTTTGTCATAGGTTCCTCCTAATTCCACAGAACCATTAGGAGTGACAGTTCTGAAGTCTCGTGGCGTCTTCCCTGAAGCACGGTGGTATTGGATTGGAGTTGGTGCATTGATTGGATATATTTTTCTGTTCAATTTCCTCTTCACCGTGGCTCTGTCTTACCTTAAACGTAAGTTCCATTAGTAATTCTTCTTTAAATAAGAGGATGGTACCTCTTTTTTCTAATATAGGATAAAATGCAGCATTTGGAAAACCTCAAGCAATTCTATCTGAAGAGACCTTGAACGAGAAACATGCTAATAGAACTGGGGAAGTTCTTGAGCTGTCGTCCAGGGGAAATGGCTCTGCCCGTCAAGCGTCATTCGGGGGTAATTAAGTTCAACCAATTAATGATTAGTTTCATTTGCCAAAAGAAAAAAAAAGTAATGATTGGTTTCTACATGATGGTGTCAAGTTAATTTTTTGATAACAATGCAGAGAGAACAGATGAAATTAGGAGGAGGAGTACGTCATCTATCTCTTCATCATCTGCAAGGATGGATGCCTCTTATGAAATGAATGGGAACAGGAAAAGGGGAATGGTTCTTCCGTTTGAGCCTTTGTCTATTACCTTTGATGAAATCAGATACTCAGTAGATATGCCACAGGTAGATTAAAGTTCGAATAAGAGGCAATGTGTTTTGGAGCCAAATACATTCTTTTCCTGTCTGCAAAGTTAAATAATTTTGTGTTTTAAACTTTCAGGAAATGAAAGATCAAGGTGTTACAGAAGATCGGTTGATGCTTCTGAAGGGTGTGAGTGGAGCTTTTAGGCCAGGAGTCCTCACAGCTTTAATGGGTGTTAGTGGAGCTGGTAAAACCACTCTGATGGATGTGTTGGCTGGAAGGAAAACTGGTGGATATATTGAAGGAAACATAACAATATCTGGTTATCCAAAGAAGCAAGAAACATTTGCTCGTATATCAGGATACTGTGAACAATCTGACATCCATTCACCACATGTTTCCGTTTACGAGTCCCTGGTATATTCTGCATGGCTTCGGTTATCTCCTGAAGTCAATTCTACAAGCAGAAAGGTTGGTCATTTTGAGTTCTTGATCTATTTTTTGTTCTTATTTTATGCACCTTTTTTTTCCCACTTAGTTGTGCAATAAATTCTTGTGTTGCAGATGTTCATTGAGGAGGTCATGGAACTTGTGGAGCTGACCTCATTGAGGGAAGCACTTGTTGGATTGCCTGGTGTAAATGGTCTTTCGACTGAGCAGCGCAAGAGGCTGACAATCGCAGTTGAGCTAGTTGCTAACCCCTCTATAATATTCATGGATGAACCAACCTCTGGACTTGATGCCAGGGCTGCAGCAATAGTGATGAGAACAGTGAGGAACACTGTGGACACAGGTCGAATTGTGGTGTGCACCATTCACCAGCCAAGCATTGACATATTTGATGCTTTTGACGAGGTATGATATTCTCAATGATAATCTTTTATATCTTTTTTGTTCCTGCAAGGTACTCAACAATTTGATGTTGAAACACAGTTATTTCTGTTGAAGCGTGGTGGAGAAGAAATATATGTTGGTCCATTAGGACGGCATTCATCCCATCTTATCAAGTACTTCGAGGTGAGATATGAATACATAGCACTTTTAAGAGGAAAGAATAAATATAAATGATCACATAATTTCTTCTAAGTGACTGTACCTATGTCATTTTTCCTACAAAGTTACTAATCCATACGGGTCACGTTTCTTAAAGGATATCAATGGGGTCAGTAAACTAAATGATGGTAACAATCCAGCAACATGGATGTTAGAGGTCACTTCAGCAGCAAAAGAATCAACTCTGGGTGTCAACTTCACGGAAATATACAGGAATTCAGAACTGTACAGGTCGGTTTACATTCAGCTGTCCATTGTCATGCCTGAGATAACACTCAATTTGTAATCCTAGCTCTTGAGACTTCTGTGATGAATGTTTCAGGAGGAACAAATCTTTGATCAAGGAACTGAGTACACCTCCTCCTGGATCGAAGGACCTTTACTTCACTACTCAATATTCACAGTCTTTCTTCATACAATGCATGGCTTGCTTATGGAAACAGAATTTGTCATATTGGCGGAATCCACCTTATACTGCAGTGAGACTCTTCTTTACAACATTCATAGCTCTGATGTTTGGGACAATATTCTGGGATCTTGGTTCCAAAAGGTAATTTTTTTTTCAAAAACAAAAAACTTTATGGTTTGGAATATAAAGTTTACTTCTCTATGTCTGGAGCCGAATTTGATTTAAGTGTTCGATATTTCAGGACCACACAACAAGATATCTTTAATGCCATGGGTTCTATGTATGCTGCTGTTCTTTTCCTTGGAGTACAAAATGCCTCCTCTGTGCAGCCGGTGGTGGCCATTGAACGAACAGTCTTCTACAGAGAGAGAGCCGCTGGGATGTATTCAGCTTTGCCATATGCCTTTGGACAAGTAAGTTCTTTATGTTTCATCTATGAAGCATATTACAAGGCAGATTCTTCAAGAAGATGCTTATTTATCATCCACTTTGTTCCTTCTCTAAATTTACTTGTTATTGGTGCAGGTTATGATTGAGCTCCCATACATCTTTGTTCAATCAGTAATCTATGGAGTCATAGTGTATTCAATGATTGGATTTGATTGGAATGCCAAGAAGTTCTTGTGGTATATCTTCTTCATGTACTTCACGCTTTTGTACTTCACATTCTACGGGATGATGGCAGTGGCTGTTACTCCCAACCACAACATTGCTGCCATAGTTTCCTCTGCATTCTATGCTATATGGAACCTCTTCTCAGGATTTATAATCCCACGAACGGTATGTTTCATTATCCTTATACATTCTTTATTTTCGATCTTAAAGAAAGTAGAAAAGATAGTAAAGACAGTTTTTTCTTCCTCTGATAACAGAGGATTCCTATATGGTGGAGATGGTATTATTGGATTTGCCCCATCGCGTGGACAATATATGGACTATTTGCCTCACAGTTTGGAGACATACAGGACAAACTTGATACAGGAGACACAGTGGAACAATTTCTGAGAAGTTATTTTGGATTCAAGCATGACTTTCTTGGAGTGGTTGCTGTTGTCATTGTTGGCTTCGCCGTGCTTTTTGCATTCATCTTTGCATTTTCAATTCGGCAATTTAACTTCCAAAAAAGATGAGAAGATACTTCATATCATAACAGAAGATCTGCCCTGTCAATAGTCCATATTTCCAAGTCTCTGGAGTTGCACAACAAAATAATACAGACATCTCATTAATTCGACATTTTGATCATTAACATATATATTGTATCAGGTAAAATAGAAAGCATTGTAATTTTTACATTTTTGCAATCAAATTGTAAAAGAGTTGGGTTCTTTTTCCTTTTCCTGTTTAGCTTTAATTAGATAATCAGTTGGGGTACGGTCAAAAAATCATAGATCTTCAACTTCATGTGATTTTTCACATTTGTACTCATTGGATAATTTTGATACAGTTGACAATGAAAGTGAGAAAGTTTGAATTAAATTATTATGGTAGGCTTTTCCACTGTGACATGAAAAGGAGAGTACTTTGGCTCCTCGTTTGAGCTTCGAGGAGACTCGAAAGGTGGAAACTTTGGTGCAATCTTTTGAAATTGCTTCGTACTTCTTCAAAGCTCCAATTGACATTAAACAATTGGTTAACAAGTGTTTTTTGTTTGAAAAAGGTAAAACCAACAACGTTTGTCTTACTTCGGCATCCCACCCTCTTCTCTTCTTCCCCACTCGAACCATGACAAACTTTTAACCAATTCATTAAAATTTCCAACGGACCAAACGAAGAGCATAAAAAGTTAAAATTTATTAAATCAAAGGCACGAATCCCTTGAGAGTTTTAACATTATATATAAATACGGAGGACTCATAAAACTCCAGTTGACAGGAGTGAAGAAGATAGCTCTGGATCCAGCAAGGCAAAGAAGACGAGAAGCATAAGATACAAATTTCCGAATTTGAGGTGTTTCAGCACCAGCTGTTGTGAAATCTTGTTTCTTGGGCTGTATATTTAAGGAAGCTTTTGGTGTAGTTTTGTAGGGGTTGTAGTGGGACTTGCAGTTTAATTTAGTGTGGTGGTCTAACGGGGACCGGTGATGCTCTCAGAGTTGATAGTTTACGTGTCACGCCCTAAATCCACTTCTCACGACTTACTATGCATGAGTAGGACCGAGCATAACCTTGCTCGTGAGCGAATCCGAAAATGCATTTATTTCTCAATAAATACTTGAGTATTTAATTTAATACTTCTTCAATCAGAGTTAAAGCGGAATTTAAACCAATATAACAATTAAAATCAAAATTGAACCAGCCCGAACCATGGCTTATCCACATACATCCAATTACAATCTTGAACCCCAATGGTCCATAAAATGCATCAATTCAAAGATTCTTGCCGAAGCAATAACATCTCAAACAACATATTCGTCATTCTAATCACCATCCCGTCACCATATTTCATTATCTCAAGATTTCTGGTTTCCTGTGAAAATATAAGGGGTGAGTCTCAACGAAACCCAGTAAGTGAGGCTAATACACCCCGTATGAGAATATGCATAATATTCCTCATTTAAATAATATATGTACACCAAATTGATATTTAATAGTATTATCATTAAATATGCAAGGTTTTCCTAAGTTGGGTTCATAACATATTTACATATATATTTTAATATTAACAATGTTAAACATAAGGGATCATGAATTCTAACATGAGCACAATAAATTAAACATGATAAAAAGAAACAATAAATAAATCTTAATCTAAGTGTTAGAAATACTTACCTGTGATTTTTATGGACATATACCTTGCAGAAATATAAATAACAAAATAAAAGTAACCAAATGTAAAGAAATATTAACCACCAAGTATCATCCTCACTCCCAGTAGACATCTAGGTCACGCTGGGTACTGAATTAGCATTATATCTGCTAACAGTACAATCATCTGAACTAGTATAGACTAGCAGTAAACACACTCCCAATAGAACGTCCCTGGCAGACTACTTAACTAGTGTGTGGCCTCACAACTAGAAGTACTATCATATATGTGTCTGCCAGTCTTCATATTGGGTACTGGACTAGTGAACCCTTGCCACTAGCAGTACAATCGCATCACAATCATCCCAGTGGTTAATCACACACCGGGTACTGAACTAGCGTGGATAGCAGTACAATTTAATCATCATCCCAGACATCTCAAAATGCTAGGTACTGAACTAGCAACTCGTGCCAGCAGTACAAACATTATATCTCCCAACAACACTTGGTGCTGGGTACTAGACTAGTATCAAGATACTAGTAGTAGTACTGATATCCATATCATTATGTTTCATTTAAAACTACCAACTCAACATGCCATGTTTTGATCTAAATTCAATAATTATTAAACATTGCACCAACTCATATAGTTTCAAATATATATAAACAAAAATAGGGTGCATGCACACATTGTTGTGCTATGGTACATGAAACAACCCTATCTCCTTCTCACTCTTCCACCTTAACTAAAAGATAAAAATAGCCAATTCCATCTCTTTATCTCTCTTCCACTTCACCAAAAAGACAAAATAGTCAACCCATCTTTAAAAACAAATTTCCCACTTATAATCTTTACATAAAACTTGCATCATGTATATAAAGCAGAGTTACACACATCACTTGCTATTCATTATCAGGTTCGTGCATAGAATTATTGTGTATAAGATACCATATATTTCAGTCTAATCCCATTTAATGATTTATAATATTTATCCTCTTTTCAACACAAAAACCATCAAACAAATACATCACATGCATGAGAGACCATGAGATACGGCACGGAAATTTTGAGGATAAGGTTAATCTCACTTATGCCATTCTATATTTATATTAATTACTGAAATTCAAAGACATGTAAGGATTCATGTAGAATGGCAGAAATGTAATTTGTTTATAACTTTTTACTTTCAGTTGTTGGAAATATCAACTATTTCTCAAGTTACTCTAAATTTACAAAGAATACCCTGCACATGAGCCCTTGCCTCTAATCACATAAAAAGTGGTGGTAAAAGTGAAATTTTTGGAAACTTTAACCTTAAAGTTTCTTGAATCATTCATTAACCTAAACTCATTTTATATTTACAAAACAAGGCCTTGCACAATCCATTGACCTTTCTCTCTCATCCGTGAGAACCTAACCCTGTCACATCCCTTTTTTGTTCATTTCCTAACCTTTTTGTCTATCATTCAATCATTGTCCTGCACTCCTACTTCACATGATATTTAAACAATAAAACCCAATATTCATGCTTTCCACGAATTTGCTTTCAACTTGACATTAACAACTTCACCTTAAATGCAACAACCAACGCAAGAGACCTTACGGAGTGATACTAAACCTACCATTTTCACATGATTTCGATCAATAATAACGTAAGTATCACTTTTATCAAACAAATAACTAATCAAAGAACTATAAAATAGATATCAATGCAAATAAACATAAAAGGTTTATTAATCCCACTTACTTGTATTAAGAGCACCAAGTTGGAAATCTATCTTCAATGTCTTTTTCCCCAAAATAATAGATACTAGGGTTTTAGGAGAGGGAGAAGGGAATAATGGAAAAAGGGTGAAATGGGAGGGAGGAAGAGAAGAGGGCGTGAGGTGAAGGGACAGTTTGAAATAGGTTTTAGTAAATGACCCGGTGAAGGGAGAGTTTGAAATAGGTTTTAGTAAATGACGGCTAGGGTTTGCTTTTGGAAGGGATTGTGTGTGTGTGCAACTAGGGGGGTGTGTGTGTGCTCACCCATAAGTCTTAAAACAAAAGCAACTTGACCGGTCAAAGTTTGACTGGTCAAAGTTTCAAAGCCTTTTTTTTTTTTTAATCGTTACATTACGTATAAACAGTTCGTCAGTATGGAGGGATACTACAGTCAGGGGCGGCTCAAACTTTTGGGGGGCCTTAGGCAAGGTCACAAAAATGAGGCCTTTTGATTCGAATTTTGTTCACTTTTATCAACAAAGTATTTGTTCAAGGCCCCTTTTTGAGATTTTACTAAACTTTATATTCTCCTTTTTTCTTAAGTTTTTCATATCCAGATACATATTTTCTACCCGTCATCTCAAATATTAAAAACAAACAGTAAATCGAAGAATATAAAAATATTTTTTAACTAGTGATGGTCCTGATGGAAATCAAATGAAGAACAAGCTCAAACGAAATAAATCAGACGAGAAATATAATAAAGAACAAGATCAAACAAAATAACAATTGTACTTACGATAGGCAGAAAAAAGAAATTGAAAACAAAAAATAATGAAATCTAATATGTGAAAGAAGAAGAACTTATCAATCTAAAATCGAGATAAGGCTTTCAAGCTTTTGTGCTTAAAGCGATTAGTGCCTCCTATTGGTACTTTGCCTCATCAATGGTTGGAGAGCTCTTCTGGTAAGTCGGTAACGTACACTCGAATACGGGTATGAAAGCAAACTTAATAGCAATGTCACTCAATCACTCTTTGATTTCAGAAGCAAATAAGAAGAGAAGATTAGAAATATCACTCTTTGATTTCAGAAGCAAACAAAAAGAGAACATGGGTGTAAAAAGATGAGTGTTTTGTTTTTCATAAAACATAAACCCTAAGCCCCTTTTCCCTTTTTTAGAAACGAGAGAGAGAGGGTATTCCACGATTTTTTTGGGTGTTCTAAATGTAATTTTTTTTTTTGGGACATGACTAGATCGAGAGAATCAAACCTCTCTTAAATCTTAACCGTTAAGTGGGGCTTTCATTGAATCAACCTTCAATTTTTTTTTAGGACATGAGTAGATCCATAGAATCAATAAAAGTGAGGCCTTCGTGGGCCTTAACATTTGAAAAATTATTAAAAAAAACATTAAAAGAAGAAAACTCAATAGTTGGGCTGTTGGGGGCTTAAGGGCTTAATGTTTAAGAAAACATATTTAAAAATTTGGGGCCTTGTAGTTTGGGGGGCCTTAGGCGGTAGCCTAAGTGGCCTACCCCTTTGAGCCGCCCCTGACTACAGTTGACGTTTTTTCTAAATCTTCTAGTGGAGAAGATGACGAAGAGGCTCTCAAATGGGCTGATCTTGAAAAGCTGCCTACGTATTTACGTATCAGGAGGGGTTTGTTCACTGGAGAAGGAGGTGGGGCCAGAGAAATCGACATTAAAAGTCTTGGATTCCAAGACAGGATGCAAATTTTAGAAAGGCTGGTGAATGTTGCAGGGGAGGATAATGAGAATTTCTTGTTGAAGCCCAAGAATAGGATCGACCGGTAATATCTTTGTCTCTGATCTGCTAATTAATCCATCTATTCATTGGAAAAACAAAATAATAGAAAAGAGCCAATATCACTTGCTTTGAATGTTTTCTATCATTTTTGGTATACCCACTTATATTTTTGTGTTTAATTTCTTGGTATTTCTTAGAGTTGGACTGGATATTCCGACGATTGAAGTCCGGTTTGAGCATCTAAATGTTGAAGCAAAAGCTCATGTGGGAGGCAGAGCTTTACCAACCATCCCCAACTTCCCTATCAATTTGATAGAGGTATTTCATTTGCATAAATTTTTTGTTTTCTGATATTATTAGGGGATTGCATGTGCTACGCATGTAGCAAAATCCTAATTTGTAAATATTTTTGTAGGACCCACTTAGAAAAACAACCTGCCATATTGTTCAATTTGGTTAATTATGCTTACGCGGTATAATAAATCTATATAATAGAGAAAAGCTGAGGGGCAATTTCAGCATAGTCATACCAGAATCTTGGCAATTCCCTTTATATATTAGTATAGATATTTATATTTTGCTTGTTCGTAATATTGATAGTATGATTCTTTCTGTTTTGATTGAAAAGGGATTTCTGAATTTTATCCATGTTCTTCCAAGTAGAAAGAAATTGTTTCTGATCCTTAATGGTGTCAGTGGAATCGTCAAGCCTTACAGGTGAGAAGATGGTTTTCCCTTTTTCCTAGAGGTCATTTGGTAACGTTTTTCTTTTAAACAATTTGAAAACCAAAAACTATTCACATTGTTTTTGTGTTTTTGAAAACAATTGAAAAAAAAAAAGAAAACCCGTTTGGTAACAATTAAGTCAAAATCAATTACAACTTTAAAAATCAGTAAAAATGCGTTTGGTAATTAATAAGAAACAGATCTTGTTTATATTACCTTACATGTACAATATGATGCATAAAACCTATGGATAGCAATGGTTCAATTTTTTGAAAACTGAAACCAAAACCAAACATGCTAATGCAAACTCAAAACCAAATCTAACAGGTTTGTTCTATACTTCTATTCGGTTTATTGGCTCAAGAGCTTGTTCATCTTCCGCTAGGGTTCATGAAGAAGAAGAATGGATCCTAGAACTTCACCCCCTCAGTGCCGTCCCATGAAACATGTTCTACCTAATATAAAAATTATAAAATTATTTGAATATATTAAGATATTTCTATTAATTTTATTTATTTTTCTTTACTGGTTTTCTCTAGAATAATTTTGAATTTCCAAAGGTTAAAAGAAAAGGGTACGAATTTTTATTGTAATTTCTAAAGTTTAATTAAGTAAAACTAATATTTTAAAAATAAAATAGAAAGAAAAATAGTTTTACAGATTTTTTATCACTATTTATTTATATTTTGAATATACAAAAATAAAAATAAAATAATTCGAGATGTTTTAAAAAAGATTCAAATATATAAAATGAATTTTTTTTTAAAAATACAATAAAAATTTATACCTTGTTTAAAAATTAAAAAAAAACGTTGTTAATGTTAGAACCCCAGTCATCTTCCCCAATTTCTTCGGTATGAGAAAAACGGAGGGGAGACGGAACACGAACGCACCCCCTGGGCCCCTCCTCTCTCTCTCTTTCTCATCCCGTTTTTGGTTTCTTGTTTTTTTATGGTTCCTGCCGAATACCCAAAACGTGGAGAATTCGACCAGCACGTCGCAGGATGCCGCCGATATCCTACGACGTTCCGGTCGAAATCAAGAGGGAATCCGTTCTGGTTTCTGTCGGAACCCGTCGGCACGGCATTCACTGCTTGAGAGCTGTCTAAATGTCGGTGACCGCGAGCCGTCGGTCGTAAAGGTGTCAAACGCTTCATCAATGTCCTCCATCTCTCTGAAGTCATGGAGCGACGTGAACCACCTCTACGAAGTCCGATTCCTTCAGAGAGGCTTTAATGACGTCCATGTTTTGATCCTTATATACTGGAGGAGCGGAATGAGAGAATCAGGAAGGCTGTGAAGAACAGAAGCTATGCTCTGTGTTTCGAAATCACCTCAACAAAATCGGATTCCTTCAGAGAGGCTTTAATGGCGTCCATGCTTTTTCCTTGGGAGCTTGTGGGGGAAAGGGACGAGAAGTTGGGATCGAGCAAATTAATTAAAAGAAATTACAAAAATGTCATTGAAAGAAACCAGTGGCGGAACCACGAATAAGCTTGCGGGGTATTTTATTTTTTAATTAAAAAAAAAAACCACTCGATTAGGATCTTACGCTTCACGTTTTGGTTAAACAATAATAACAAAGAAGAAATAAAAATAAACAACAGCGGAAATAAATTGTTATACAGAAATAAAAATTGATTGATTGTTTTTAGGAATCAAACAGATCAATAAATCTGATCAATTGATACTCTAAAAGATCAATGAGCCGATTGTTTCCAGTATACTCTTTCTGACATACAGGGAGATGTCAGGGTAACCTTTTTCTCCTTAGAGATACTTGGTACCTTTCTACTGTTCCGGTAGTGTCTAGCAGAGGCTGCAGTGCCTACTAGACGACCATTGTTTTAAATCGGATTGATTTAAAGAGTCAAGGCGGCAGAGCCAGCCATGAATTGATCTTGAAGAATTGATTTGTTTAATTGATTATATCTTGTAAAGAAATTAGCAAACCGGCGGCTGAGCCGTCCGTCGTGAGCAGATCTGTGGAACCACAGCCGTAGCACCAACCACGAGATCTACTTGGCGTGTGTGCTAACAAAGTGTGAGATTTAAAGAGATAATCTTGATATTTATTGAATCATTCAAAAAGTACATAATATTCTTGAAAAACTACGGTTACACTTGAAGATCTACAATTATACTTGAAAATACATACTAATGGAGAACAACTAGACTTGACGAAAGGTAGAAGGTGAGATCAACTTGAATAAAGGATAAGAAATTGAAAGATTGGACTTACAAGGCTAAGGTGATCTTCTGGAACCTTGGTCTTGAAAGTAATTGATCTTGAACTTGAAAGATGGAAGAAGGAGACGGAAGATGGAAGATTGGAGAAGATACAAGATGGTAGAAGAAGATGGGTTAGAATGAAGGAAGGAGTCTCCTTTTATAGACGAAGGAGGGCTCCGGACTCCAAAATAAAATTTGACATCCGAATAGTGAACTTGAACAGTATCCCGCTACAGTGAATAGTAAAGATTGAATAGTAACTGCTACAGTGCTCCGCTACAGTGAACAGTGCTCCGCTACAGTGATTGCTACAGTAACTTTGACTTGATGATCTTGCCATATCTTGATATTTGTTGCCACTTGTCCTTGAATGTTGCCACTTGTCAAAGTTGAACAATAAAATCATCTGGATCGTTTGGATCATAATCACCAACCGATTCTTCTGACTTTGTTTCAATTTCTTGGACTTGGGAATCAACCGCCAGGAGGGCTTCTTGAAGGAATTTTTTGTATTGTACTTTAGTCATTGCTCCTGCAAGACCTGCTTGAACTTGAGACTTGGTCATGAGAAATTGGTCTTGTTCTGGTTTCTTGATCTGTTTTTTCTGCTGTTGCTGTAAAGTTCTTTCTTGTCCGAGTAGCCATTGCTTAATATGGGGAACCAATGTGTGGGTGATTTCAAATTTATCCCACCATTTGGTCCTGAATTGTCTTGCCAATATTGGAAAGGGGCCTGCGTCTTCGATGGTATAATCCCAACTGACGATCCAGGCAAGCTTGAAATGGAAAAAGAAATGGAAAAGGCATGGGAAATGGTTAAGATGGGGCCTGGTATTCTTGTAAAGCTTGGCGAACAAGGAGAAACCTTGCATGCTTTCTTCTGGGAGATTGTCTGGAATGGGACCAAAATGAGCCCACCATTGAAGGAACCAGGCTGGGATTGTTTCAACAAATTGATGCTTGAAAAATATGAGCCATGAGTGACTCGTGGGTCTTAAATAGAATGTATTGTACCAGGCAGTGGTATAGTCAAAATAATTGTAAAATTGAGGTTCAAATGGCTGGGAGAATCTTCTGGCTGCAAGAGGATGATTGCCCCAAGAAGATAGATTGTGTACTTGAAGGATTTGACATGTGGAATGGGTGACATAAGGCTCGGGTCCAGAGCCTGGATAATGCTTGATCAAAACAGATTTTGAATCAACTAAAATAAATTCATAAAACTTTTGAGTCTTGTTTGTAAAACCACATGGAAATTCTTGTTCATTTGAAAATTTGTGATTATGAAAATAGTTTTGAGCACACTGATCTGGATCAGGGTGATAAAACTCTTCTTCGATTGTAAGAACTTGTAAAAGACTTCTTGGTTTTATCAAATAATTTGATTGGTTTGCAGAAAATGATTTTGCAGAATTTAAAGGTGCGGGACCAGGTTTGGTCGCCACAATATGACTTGAAGCAGAGGGTCTTGCCAATTGCTTTCCCTTGTTTTTCTTGACTACTTCATTGAATGGTTGAGAATCCAAAGTTAATTCTTTGGATTGCTCTAATTGAAGTAATTGAATCCTTAGATCTTCTTCCTCTTGTTTTTCTGCATCAGCAGCCCATGTTTTTGCTTGAAAGGGTGAAACCCATTGAGTAGATTGATTGGACTTTGTGCTTGGATTAGGAGAAGGTTGGGTTTGGATATAACCAACTAACCTTTGGGCTGGACTTGTTGATTGAGATGCATTTGGATCTTGGGCAAATTGAGCATACGATTGAGGTGTAGTATATTGAGGTTCTGATGTCTTGGATTATTGGGCTTGTCTTGCTTGCTGGGCTCTGGTGACTGGATTGAGTTTAGGAAGGATGGTTTGAAGTTTCCTTGGCATCTTGGCCCTGAAGGAATTCACGGGTTAAGAAGTCAGGAAGAGAATTATGTTCTCCTTTAATAAACTCAATATCAAAATCAAAAATACTTAAAATTGCTTGCCACCTGGCAAATATTTGTTTTGAAGCTAAATTCTTGACATCTTTTTGTAAAACACTTTTTGCTGCTTTGCAATCAACTCTTAAAAGAAATTTCTGATTGAGTAAATCCGATTGAAATTTTGAAATACATAAAACCATTGATAAAATTTCTTTTTTGATTGTAGAATAATTAGATTGAGTTGGATTCCAAGTTCCACTTGTAAATTTGACTAATTTTTCTTTATTATCAATTCTTTGTTTGAGAATACCTCCGTATCCTATGTCTGATGCGTCTGTTTCTACTATCTTGAAGGCATCAGGATTGGGTAAAGTTAAACATGGCAAATGTTTAACTTGTTTCTTGATTTTTTGAACAATTGCAGTATGCTCCGGAGTCCATGGACCAGGAGTCTTTTTGAGTCTTTTTCTAAGTAATTGAACTTCTTGACTTAAATTTGGAAAGAAATCTGTTACATAATTCAGACTTCCTAAGAATCTTTGCAATTGTTTCTTGTCTTTGATTTCATCAGGAAATTTATCTCCAAATGAGAGCGATCTCTCAATGGGACGAATAGTGCCTTGATGAATAATATGACCTAAAAATTTTATTTTTGTTTGAAATAAAACAATTTTGGGTTTGGAGATTACCAATCCATTTTGTTTTATTATATTGTAAAATTGATTTAAGTGTTTCCAATGTTGTGATATTGATGAAGAAAAGACTAAGACATCATCAATATAAACAATTGTAAATTTGTCATATGGATTGAATATTTCATTCATAATTTTTTGAAATTCTGAAGGAGCATTTTTAAGACCGAAAGGCATTACATTCCATTCGTAATGTCCAAATGGAACTGTGAATGCTGTTTTGTATCGATCTTGTTCAGCTACCTGGATCTGCCAAAATCCAGACTTCATGTCGAATTTCGAAAAAACTTTAGCATTATGTAATCTTTGGATTAAGTCTTGTTTATTGGGAATTGGATACCTTATCCATTGTAAGGCATCGTTTAATGGTTTATAATTGATTACTAATCTTGGAGTTCCTCTCTCAATTTCTGAGTTCTTGTTAACATAGAACGCAGAACAACTCCAAGGGGATTTACTTGGCCTAATAATATTTTTCTTAAGTAAATCATTGATTTCTTGTTTACAAAATTGAAGTAACTCTTGAGAAATTTGAATTGGTCTAGCTTTAGTTGGAATTTTATTTTCTTGAAAATCTGGGATATATGGTAAAGAGACTGTATGTTTTTTCCTATGCCAGAAGGCATTCGGAATATCAGAACATACTTCTCTTTCAAGTTTTTGTTTAAAATTATCTATTTGTTGAATTAAACTTGGATTATTTAATTGTCTTTCTATATTTTTATTTTCTATTTCTTCTTTTAGAAACATGATTTGTTTTTCTTTTCTTTGAATTATATTGGCTTCTGGAGATATTGATAATTGTTTTAAAATATCTATTTCTCTTGTTGTTTGCCTAGTGATAAAACGGAAATTAATTGTTCTATCTTCACATATTGTTTCTAAACCGTCATTGGTGACAGTGAATGGTTGGATTAATGTTAAGAATGGAGTACCTAAAATGACTTGTTTACTAAGATCACTAATTAGAATGAATGGGGTCTTGAAACAGATATTGTCATTACATATGTGTACATTTGATAGTTTATAATTGATTTTCATTCCAGCTCCATTTGCCGTATGGAGTTTTTCTTTGGTTTTCTCAAAGTATTTGGATGGTATAATACCTTCCTGAATACAATTGAGATCAGCACCACTATCTACTAAGGCAATTATATCTAATTTGAATTCGTTATTGACGATTAGATTGATTCTAATTAACCATTTTCTAAAATTGATTTGTGAAATTAATTCTATAAATCTTTCTGTTTCATCTACATCTTCTGTTTCCTGAGAAGTAGATGCTCCATCATTCTTATTTTCATGAATTGTTTTCATTTGATTGAAAGTAAGATGACTTTGTATATTAACTTGAGCTTGTAAATTATTTGTGATTGATTTTAATTCCTTTAATTCTGATTTGATTTGATTAATTTCATGTTTTAAATCTTGGACTGATATATCTTCTTTTGATTCTTTTTTAAACCTATCAACGATTTCTTTGAAATTGTAAGGATTTCTTGTTTTATCAGCGATTTGTTTTTCTAGGTTATTCTTGTCAGGTTTATTGAGTGATTGTTTTAGTTTTTGTAAAATTAATTTTTTCTCTTCAGGATTTTGAATTTCATCAACTAAATCTAATAATATATTTTGTTCTTTGCTTAAAACAAAGAGACTTGGTTTATTGCAACATTTTCCTACACATGGTTTTGGTTTTTCACATTCTGATTCTGACTCAGAACTCAATTCTTCATCAGATTCTGAATTGTAATCATCATCTTGGATTTGATTAATTTGTTCTTCACTTGATGTTTCGTAATCAGTATCTGATTGTTCTGATTCTGAATTGATTAAAAGAATCTTTTGTAATTGTTCTTTTAATTCATTGGATATTTCTAATTCATTAATCTTTTGTTTTACTCTACACTTGTTTGCGAAATGTCCTACTTTTCCACATTTGTAACAAGTTTTATCTTTACTAAAATTTTTCCTAAATGTTTTTGAAGGTTTTCTTGAGGAACTTGGCTTATCTTTTTCATCATTCTTGATTTCCTTTTTGTGATATCTATTGTATTTCCTATACTTAGACTTGTGTGGTTTTGACTTGTATGTTTTGTGTGACTTGTAGTTTTTCTTTGGTTTTGTTGAAGGTGTTTGGATTTTTTCGAAACCAAATTGTTCACAAAAACTTCCTAATTCTTTTCTTGTTGTTAGACTATCTTTCTTGAGTTTGTTTTTTAATTGGATCTCAGTACAAATTGCTAAGGCTTCAGAATTAATTATGGAAATTAAATCTCCATAAGTTAATCTATCATATGGAATTGAACCTTTAAATTGTTCAGTTAATTTGGACTTGATTTTTGCAGACAGAGCCTGTGGCAATCCGGATAAGAACTTCTCTTTCCAGAAAGCTTGGCTGCAGTCTTCTCTAAGAAGGACTTTGGTCAAAAACATATCTTTGTACCACTTGAAATCTTGTAATTTCCTACATCTGAGATTTAATTAAATTTCAGAAGAATTGTCTTTTAATTTGGAAGGATCTCCAATGTACATTTTCATAATTGTATAAATTAAAGTTTCTACTGGATTGGGAATTTCTTGATCATCTTCAGTTTTAATTGGTTCAAAATTTTCATCTATCTTGACAGAGTTTAAAATATTGGCTCTTTCAATATCAGCGAGATAATTATCCCACCAATGTTTTAATTGACCTGTAAACCCAGCTATTAAGGCTTGGGCAATTGCTTGTTCAGACACATTCTCTTGCTTAATTTTGTAAGCAGTGCTTACCATCGTCATGTGTTGTAATGTTTCGATGATCAAATGCTCAGATTTGCCATCTATGTTCCATTCATAGATTGTATTGGGATGAAATGAGGCTTGAGTGAATTGATTCTTTTCTTCTAATTGCATATCCGGAAAACTAGGTCTAGGGTAGTAATTCCTAGTGTTTTTCCAATTCATCTTGTTGATTTCTAAATCACTTGATTTTTCTATTGTCTCAACATGTCTTTGACTACTTGATCCTAGCCTAATCCTAAGAGGAGGTTGTGGTACAGGAACTTCTTGTGTTTCTTGTGTTTCTGGAACTATTGTATTGTCGTATAAGAGATCTCTAAGTCTCTTATCAATTTCTTGATCAAATTCTCTAATTTCTAATTGTTTATTTAATTCCTTTGGAATCTCTATTGGCTTAAAAATTGGAGTGTTTTTTGAAGATGAAGGAATTGTAACATCTTGTTTTTGGATAATCGTTTCTATCCTATCAACTTGATTTCCTATTGTATATAAATATTTGTTTGTAAAATTATTTTGTTCAATTATTTTGTTTATACCTTTGTTTGTGGCTTGGGCATCCTTGTTGTTATCTCTAATTTTGTAAGGAGCAGCTACAATTTCTGTTTGTTTATTATTGAACTTAATTTGATCTTGTGGAGGATGTACAGAAGCTATGGATTTATCTTCTGTATTTCTCCAAATTGTTATTGGTTTTTCTAAGACTGTGAGATCAGTCTCAAACCAGTCAAAGAAATAAACGTTTTCTTGGACTAATTCCAAAAATTTATAATATTTTGATTGGATATGGTTTCTTATATTTTTATCATAATTTTTGAGGAATTGTTCTCTTTTTGATTTATTGTCTGGAGAATAAAAATCTTTTCTAAGATATTCTTTGTCTATTGTAAAATGTTTTTCTATCATTTCGCAACTAGGATGTGTTTGTGGATCTTGCATTTGAGAATAAGTTGGAGACAGATTTTGGTCTTCAGATTCTTTATCTGTTTCATCTGGTTCATTAGTTTTGTATGTTGGTTTGACTATGTTTGCCTGTGTCTTGATTCCTGATAAATTAATTGTAGAAGGGATTGAAGAACATGATTTTCTTGGACTCGTAAAAGATGGAACTCTGCGACTTGATTGTCCTAATTCAAAATTAGGATTTGTAAAAATTGGAATTCTGCTATCTAGATTGCTTCGGCTAGACTGACCTAGATCTGGATTTCTAAAACTTAATTTGGAAAATCTTATTTCTACACTACCATCATCATGTTGAACTATATTATCTAATTGGCTGTTTTCTCTTTTAGGAGGAGTAACAGCTGATTGGAAATTCCATTCCCTGGGAAAGCTAACTTCATTCCACCTAATTGTTCTTGGAACTATAACATTTGAATCACAAGAATTACTTTGAAGGAGAAGAGTTTCTCCTTTTGGGCTTGCGATCTTGACTAAAGGATTGGCCATTGTTGTCATGGCCTTATAATGGATTCTATATATGATTGCGAAAGGGAGTGATCCCGGAAGCATATCATATCCTGTGGACTTGATATTTAAAACTAAAGATTGAAGGATACCTGGATCTGTTAGGCTAATTGAGAAATCTGGGAAGCAATTGAAATAAATCGGACCATTGTATAAGCTTGACTCTATTATTCCTAATAGAGAATCATTGAATTGATTGTGTCTACAATCACGTAAACACAGTAATATTGCAGTATTTAAACCTTGTCTTGTTAATGGTTTGATTGCTATTTGGACCATTCCTATATGTAAATAATTGTATTTTTGTCTATGTTTTTCTAAGGTTTTATTGGTTAAAAGATTGATTCTTTCATGTTCATTGGTCAGAGAGATTGTTTGTTCAACAGTCTTGATTGTATAATCTGAAATAAATTTAAAACTACCTTTCTTGTAAACTTGGTCTACTGGAACTTTGGGTATTGTCCAATTGTTTAGATCTTTTTCTACATTTATTAAATTGTTTTCCTCTACGTTTATTGTTTGACCCGTATTTAAGCTTCTCTGAGACATAGTTCTCCTTAGATAATTCATAAGGGTATTTTGGTCATTCGACTTCAACCTTAGTAATTGGTATTCCTTCCCCCGGACTGTCAACGTTTTACGCCTGAGACGGCCTTATCACTCAGAACGGCCTTTAGATGGCTACGCGACTTGGGGTCATGCAAGGAGTCAAAATACCTTTCACTAAAATTTAATCAAATAACTTTTAATACCTATATATATATATATATATATATATATATATATATATATATATATATATTATATGTTTTAATTAAAATTTAGGGCTTTTTGCATCCATATCCTTACATTATATTAGACCTGGCAACGGGTTGTGTTCGGGTCGGGTCATAATCGTTAATCGGGTCGGTTTCAGGTTGGACTAAATTAAGGCGGGTTGAAAAACCCTCAACCCAATCCTAACCCGTCAATAAACGGGTTCAACCCACCAACTCGTTTATATTTTTCAAAAAATATGATTAAAATAGGGTTTAGGGGTTAATTGGATCGGGTTGTACCGGGTTCGGGTCGTGTTGAGGGGTTAATCGGGTCAGAACGGGACACTTTTGTCACCCTTTTTTTAAATCGATGTGAAACATGGAAAATCAATTTAATGACTTCCTAATCATCACACGGGATTTATAAAAAAGAAGACTCGCCACCATTCTTTTTAAGTATGAATGGACACCAAAATATCAAATCAAAAAAAAAAACAGAAATTAGAGTAAAAATAACTTTATTTTAAAATACAAAACAAAAACAACAAGAGATGGGTAAGGGGATTAGGTTATGAATATGGGGAAGGTGTTAGGCATCCTCATTCATCCACACAAGGTGGTTGCCAGGTATTGTTCATGTTAAAAATAAAGAAAGCTTGCTTAATAATGAAAAAATCATAAAAGTAACAAAAGTGTATGGTTTTTCATATGAATATTCCGATTAATTCAGAACCTTCAATATGATCACACCATTCCTAGGGTTTTATGACAGAAATAAAATTGAAATAAAATCAAAGAAAACCATTCTAAAGTGAAACCTGAAAAAACTAGCTTTAGGCTAAACCATTAAAAGATTGAAAAACTAAATTGGAATCTCTTGATTAAAACATTGAAGAATAAAGTTCTTTAGAGTACAAATCTGATCCAGATCTCTCATTAGTGGAGAGATAGAACCCCAATCAACCCATGTTGATGAAAAAAACATCAAAAGGGAGAGTTTTGACCATAGGATCCTTTCTCCAAGATTAAAACAATATCAAAATCATATCATGAAACCTTATAGGTTACTTTCAGGCTTTTGGTTTTAGATCTACCATATAGATCATGGCAGATCCAGAATCCTAGCCAAATATCACTAAAATCAAGAAAACAGTGATGTAGGTGCAATAGTGTGAAAATCCAAACTATAGGAAGTAATAGAGATCTCATGCTATAAACAACAAGGATCCATAGGATTCCTCCAGATTCAGAATAAAACCATTAAAACATTGATAGAATAGTAAAAGCAACCACATATCACAGATTACAGCACATGGGGGTCTACTTTACGGATCCACCTATTCTCTTTTTCCCTAGCTCTCTCTTCACGTTTTACGGCTAGAGAAGAGTCTTGAGGTATTTGGAGGTAGGTTTGGGAATACAAACACAAACAAGAGGCCTTATTCTACAAAAAAGAGAAGAACAGATATAGGGTTCTATTCTAAAAATCCATCTGTTCCCCTTTCCCCTAACTCTCTCTTCACGTTTTACGGCTAGAGAGGAGTCTTGAGGTACTTGGAGGCAGGTTTGGGGATACAAACATAAGAAGGCCTTATTCTACAGAAATGGAGAAGATCTAACTATCTCTAGAATTAAAAACATAAAATAAAGAGAGAAAATAGACTTACCTGGATTGAGAAAGCAGAAAAGCAGGGATTCCCTTCTTCACTTGGAGCTCTTCAGGCTTCAGATTTGTGTCCAGTTGCTTGAGGAGAGGCCCCCTATTTATAGGCAAACCCAAGGGCATGGTTGGTCCAAGGGATATGCCAAGATAGAGTTCCAGAAGATTCCAGATTGAGTTAAAAACAAAGATAATGCCAATCCATTGAACCATAGAGGATAAACAAGAGGATTCGAATCTCACAGAGAGAGATTTGAGTGCAGATAAGGCTCAGAAATCGAAAAAGGATAAATTCGCACAAAAAAACCCGCGCCCATATATGAATTACTGTCGTGTCGTGCCTGTATTAATAATACGGGCACAGCTTGACCGTATATGAATTACGGGCAAAACCAGACTGTAGATAAATTACTGGCACTTCATGTTTGACCAGATTTTACACTTTTTTGACCTGTTTCTGCACAGGCAATACTTATTTACATGTAATATCACTTAAGTAAATGTCCTCGTATTTTTTAATCTACATTTACTTAAGATATTACATGTAAATAAGCAAACACCCCCCAATTTGAATCCATTAAAAATAGTTCCAGACCCAAATTCCAAGTGAATAAAAAGTCAATTTTCCAGTTCCAGACTAAATTCCGGTTTTTAGGTCCTATAAAAAGATTCAACATGTTAATACCAAGGTATTCGTCAAGATTTAAAATATCAAAAAATTCATTTATGCAATAACATTGCTAAAAACCTGATTACTGGGAAAAATTATCTTGAAATCTTACCTTAAAAAATATTTTATTTTTTGGGGTCAAAAGTTAACAAAATTCAACCGGAAAAAGTTTGACTTTGCGCAAAAAATTGAATTTGGGCCTTTTCCTTTGTGATTTTGGATTCAAATGGGTTAAGGATCTCAAACCCAATGCTAATAATTGAAAATTCTAATAAAATCTTTCTCTCCTTCAAGATTTATCAAAAATTGTGCAATTTTGGGGTGTCTACAATCGAGTTAGTGGGTCATAATCGAGTTGACCCGCTTATTGGCGGGTTGGCCAATCCAATTAATAAACGGGTCAACCCAACCCGTTTATAATCGGGTTGACCCGTCAGGTCGGGTCACATTTTGCCAGCTCTATATTATATTTGCATGTATACCCTCTTGTTTTCAATATTTGTATTTATATCCCTCTGTTTTATATAACCATTTCAATCATACCCCTAACATTAAAGTCCGTTAACTTTTATTATTTATTTTTATTAAATGACCAAAGTAACCTTTGATAACGTAAAAATATTTTGCATTTATCCTCTTATATTCTTATAAATTCATTTATATACTTACATTATTATATTTATTGCATATATACTTTAAATCATTGATATTAATTTGTTTAATTAATAAATTTTCATATAAATTCCACCAAGACCCATATTCATTTGCCTACGTAATAAACTTTTCATCTCATAGAAGGTTAATTTAGTTATTTAATAAAAATAAACAACAAAAGTTAATGGAATTTGACATTAGGGATACATCTGCAACAATTATGTTAAATGGAGGGGTATAAATATAAATACTTAAAAAAATGGATATAGATGCAAATATATCAAAATGTAGGGGTATAGATGCAAAAAACCCTAAAATTTATATTGGCCCCCAACTCATTGAAATTTCTATATTTCATGAGAACCCCCTCTAAAATTTTTGGTTTGTCCCCCAACTCATTGAAATTTCTATATTTCATGAAAAGTGTTAATTGAAAATTTTTTTTGCCCCCTCAAATTTGGAGTCCTGGTTCTGCCACTGATTGAAACCAGGTAAAACACGATTTGTTGTTTTCAAGAACTGGAAGTTTCCATTCCTAAAAACAACCTCATTTTTCACTTGCTTTTTTTTTTCAAACAATTTGAAAATGATGCTTGCCAAGCACAATTTTGTGTTTTTGGTTTTCAAAAACGGTAAAACTCTATTTGAAAACGTTACCAAATAGCTTCGTAAACATGGATTCTCAGCACGATCTGTTTCTAATGTTTTTTGTTTGGTTTTTGTAGAATGACCCTTCTTTTAGGCCCTCCAAGCTCTGCAAAGACCACATTGCTATTGGTGTTGGCCGGAAAGCTCGATTCCGAACTAAAAGTAAGGAAATCTGAGTTTCTTTTGTGAATCTTTAGTGGGGTTTAATTGTTATTCGCTATTTACTACTTTGGTGAGCTGTATTATCTTCGAATTGGGAAGTGAAACGGATGCTTCTGTGCTACGGTTTTCTGGGAGAATAACTTGCAATGGCCATGGAATGGATGAGTTTATCCCTCAGAAAACAGCCGCTTATATCAGTCAAAATGATCTCCACCTAGGAGAAATGACGGTCAGAGAAACATTGGCATTCTCTGCAAGATGTCAGGGAGTTGGAACCCGCTATTGTAAGTTAAAAAACCTAAATGAAAACCATCGCTTGGTCAATTGGCTTTTAGGATATAGTGTGATGAGTCCATTGTGATCGGATCAAATGGTTTTGATTTTGGAAATTTGCAGAGGTGTTGAAAGAGTTGGTAAGAAGAGAGGAGGCAAACATTAAACCTGATCCTGATGTTGACATCTTTATGAAGGTAAGTGCAACATGCTGTTTTGGACATATTTAATAAGGATTAGCCAAGCTTTTTTGCCAAAATGGTATTTTTGATAAGTTTGCATTCAAAATAAGCTTTTGAAGGGAAAAATGATAAGGTAAAGATAAATTAAATACACAAGATAAAAGATAATATTCCAACATCTTTTGAAACACTAATTGTGAAATACATATACATGAAAATACTAATCAAGAGATAAACGGCTTTGAAAACAACCGGTGGTTCTTCACTACTCTGTAGAGATTTACGACACAAGACAAATTCTTTCGGGGAGTTAAGACACAAAGAAGACGAATTGCAATATTTTATTTATAATAAGTTTGAAAGGAGATAACGCTTGGAGATAATGTCTGGAACATGACATTTAGCAGTAGGGATGCTTTTGATATAAAGAATTATGTTGAGGGTATTTTTGAAATCTGAAAAATGGACAAACACTAAGGGGATTTGTGCCTTTTATAGTAGTAAAGATAAAGATTAGATAATCTTGATACAGTTGACAATGAAAATGAGAAAGTCTGAATTAATTTATTATGATAGGCTTTTCCACTGTGACATGAAAAGGAGAGTACTTTAGTTCCTCGTTTTAGCATCGAGAAGTGTAGTGAAAACAAACAGTAATAAAACGAGAAACAGAAACTAAAGTAAACAAGAGACGTGATTTACAGGGTTAAACAAAAATGCCTACGTCTAGGCATGATGGGGTTCCTTTATTATAATCAGTGAAAAATAGGGTTACAAACACACACCCTCTCCTAACCGAAAGCAACACAGTATCTCAACATTACGACCAAAAACCTTAACTTTTGGGTTTTATGCAAGAGACAGCCAAGTTACGAAAATACCCTAGGAAAACTGGGGCTGAGTGTACAATAAGGCTCGTATCAAACAGTGATTGAATTCAAGTCATGTACCCAACAAGAAGACTGGAAGGTGGAAACTTTGGTTTTGAATTTGCTTCGTACTTCAGAGCTCCAATTGATATTAAACAATTGGTTAACACCCTCTTCTCTTTTTCCCTTCTTGGGCTTTCCCTTTTTCCGTTCTTTTTCTTGTAAAAGAAGAAGTTAACAAAGTCCAAATTGATACGAGGATCAGAGTCCCACCACAAAAGGCGACTGGAATTTCACATCCACTTCCATGTGACTGTTTGATCCCTTTGATTTTCATATTCGAAGTTGCAATCGGAACTATTCATTAAAAATAATCAATTCGATACATTTCTTACATACCTAGGGGCGGAGCCAGAAAATTAGCTCAGGAGGGGCAACTAACTAATAAGTCAAAATAAATTCAACTGCATTAATATTCAAATGTTTTAGAAAAATTACTTTTCAAAAAAAAATTGCTTTTGGCAGGTAAATATAAAAATATTCCATCAAGAAATGACCTTGCAAGTGATCTTTTTCTATAAATTAGATTTTTTACAAACAAATCTTATAAAAATAGGCCAAGAAATGACCATTTTGAGGATGAGGAGGGGGCAATTACTTTTAAGTATTTGGGAATCTTAAGTAATATTTAAAAAATAGTAATAAAAATCTTTAGAAAACAAATTTGAGGGGGCAATTGCCCCCCTATGCCCCCCTTGGCTCCGCCCATGTACATATCCATAAGTGCTATATTGGATTTGGATCAGATTTTGAATCAATCTATTGCGGCGATAACTTCCGACCTCTATATGTTTGGATTTTTCGAGACTCCATGGGCATGCACAAGACAAAATGCTACCCCACTCGAACCATGACAAACTTTTAACCAATTCATTAGTTTCCATGTAATTAGGATGGAGCAACAGAATATATTTGAAAGTTTTAACATTATATATAAATACGGACGAAGCAGAGTCTACACTAGTCAGTCTCTCTCTTCTCTCAGAAGATCTCACGCTTCATGTCTCTGCATTTCCCGATCCATGGCCTAGCACCCAATTACTGATATACAAATGGAAATACTCTCCCTTGGTCCGTTGTTTGGGCGTTACTGGTCATCACAAAATGTTTCCCCCTTTGAAAAGGAAGTACCATACCATGTTAAGGCCGAATCCACCGAAAGAAAACTCCTTCTCAATGTCTCAGCTCAGCTCACTCTTACAGGAAAAGCCTACGATAACTTCTCGGTGCTGTTTTTGGAGGGTATATACAACCCTCCTACTGGAAAGATGTATCTAGCTAATTGGCTGCAGGGATGTCCGTGCATCAAGGAAGATCTTGTTTGAAAGCATGGACCTGGAAGCTGGGTTGGATTTTTTGATTGAGGTGAAAGCAGAGTACCCGCCCACAACATCCCGATGGTTATCAAATCCAGCTGCAAAGTTCTCTATCACTAGCCGACGGAGTGAAGATGACCCCCTCTATTTTAGTCCAGTCAAACTCCAAACTCTTCCAATTTTGTATAGAAAACAGCGAGAAGATATACTTTCTCGCAGAGGTGTTGAGTGCATTCTTCGGATTCTGACACTCACGGGGGCAATTGCTTGCATATTGAGTCAATTGTTTTACATCAGAGATAATATTGATGATGCTCCCTTTATGTCTCTTGTCATGCTCGGTGTCCAAGCTCTTGGTTATAGCATCCCACTGATTACAGGTGCAGAAACTATCATCAAACGAATGGCATCAGAATCTTATGATAGGCCATCGTATGATCTTGAGAAGAATCAATGGTACAATGTAGTTGACTACACGGTGAAGTTTCTTGTACTGGTTGCATTCCTACTCACTCTAAGACTATGGCAGAAGGTCTGGAAATCTCGTGTCAGACTACTTACACGTACCCCGCTGGAACCACGTCATGTCCCAAGTGACAAGAATGTACTTCTCACTAGCTTTGGTAATACATGCAGTTGGGTTTATCATCATCTTTGTCATTCATAGTGTGAACGTCAGTAGAAGACCGCTTTCGTCACAGAAGTATGTCGACCCCAGTGGAAACACTCGTGCACTATGGGAATGGGAAACCGAACTACAGGAGTATTTGGGTCTTGTTCAAGATTTTTTCTTGCTTCCTCGAATTATTGGTATATAACTTCTTGTGGCAGATCCATTGTAAGCCCCTCAGGAATGTGTATTATGTTGGGGTCACATTGGTGAGACTTCTTCCTCATATTTATGACTCTGTAAGGGCTCCAGTTTCCAATCCCTACTTTGCCGAGGAACATGAGTTTGTGAATCCAAATTTAGATTTCTTTTCCTAGTTTGGTGATGTTGCAATACCTGTGACAGCAGTTATACTTGCAATTATAGTATACATCCAGCAGAGGTGGAGTTATGAGAAAATAAGCCATGCTCTCAATTTGGGACAGTGCAAACTTCTCCCCATGGGGCCAAGAAAGTACGAGCGGTTACCCTCCAAATCGTTTGAAGCTGAACTTGTCTCAGGTGTGACTGAAGAAGTTGCAAATGAGAGAGAACATGACGACAAAGAATGAGGACAAAGGATGATTGATGGTCAGTTGGTCACCATGGGTTTGACCTTTCAAAATCACTAACAGCAATCATTGTTGTAAGCATTAATACAAAGTGAGAATCGGTTTCATGCTTTTCTGTTAAACAGGAGATGTTGCCTCGTTAAAGAGTGATTTTTGACACTAGGTTGACCTCTTACTTGTACTGCTTTGTTATGGTTTTACATGTAAAATTTCTCAGATTACTCTAGTGCTTTTCAGGTTGAGAGGAATCAGCATGGTTAAGTGATATGTAACTGCCTTATTTTTCCAAAAATTATTTGTTTTTTCAGAAGAAAGTAATGGTGTTAAATTTATTGATAAAAGATGTAATATCATGCAACAATCCATTTGTGACATTGGAGTGCCGGTAAGGTCTTGAACTTGTAGTATTTGTTGGGATTCTGAAGTACATAAAAGCTTTCATCTGTACACATGCACACACACAGTTTGCTACTTAGAGCACACAAAGAAGTCAAGATGGAAGTCCCCCATCCTTTACCCTAGCATGGGGTTCATCCTTACCATTGTAGTACACACAAGATATGTTTTGAGTCCACTCGTCTTAATCTTCTTTTTAGTTACCATTTGGATGTATTGCTTAATGGATATGTATAAATACTCAAACATCGAAAGGAAAATGACAAGTATGCTTAAAAATGTTAGGGAAATATTCTAGCCAGCAATTTCAATTTATCTGTATTCCAACTGATTGAAGTGCTTATTTACTTGTTTATTTATTTAGGCTGTCACATGATTGAAGTTGAGAGACTAGAGAATTTCTGTAAATTACTTTGGCCAAATTTGATATCATTTTTGGTAATACAGAATTCTTGAACAGCCAGAAGGGTGGGTGGGTTTCAATTCACCTGATCCTTAGGGAAATAAGTATGATCCTCCAAATAACATTGAGAGAACTTTGTTTCTCTGTAATTTTTGCATAAAACTTCCTTTTCCACATCCAAGCCTAAGAGGATACTTTTTCTAACCATATGACCACATGGTTGATAGGTCAGTATGTTTCTGTCTTTACACATTTTCTTGTGCAGATGTGATGCAGGTTGTTCACACTGTCAGTATGTTGCTGCTTCAAGTCTCCCTTTACTTGACATTTATTTATTATACTCCTTGGTATGCAGGGGACATTCTTTGTTACTGAGAATGAGAACATCAACATCCTTAAAATTCTTCTGCAATCAACTGGGATTCACAACACAAGCCCTGTTCTGCCATTCTTCAGAAAGCGAGAGAACGATACTTTCGCCAGTTGCCAAAGCTGAATATAGGCAGGTATACTGGTAATCTATTTGCAGTTTCACTGGACCTAGTAGTTTAAACTTGAAATCTATCTCTCTGCCCTAATGCAAGTATATAGAGATAGATTGTCATTTTTATATAAGAGAAATTTTATGCTAGGTTTATCATAACTCTTAGGCTATGTTTGGAGCCTTGGATTTGGGGAGAAAAGAAAAGAAAGCTAAAAAAAAAAAAGAAAAGAAGAGAAAAGAAAGCAACACCTGATTCCGTCATCCCCAAAATTAATATATATAGTAAGAGACATTATATGTTTAACGTCACATATGCTTTTGTCACGTTTCATAGAGTGTGCAACGCAGCATTTTAGTTAGGTACAAGAAATACCTTTAGAACATGTCATGAGGTAGGTCAAATAAAAAAAAATGCTATTAGAATTTTATAAGATTAAATCTTAGTGAAAAATTGTTAATTAGTTGCATTAGTATTAGTATTTTAGAGTGTATATGTCATAAATACAATAAAATAGGGGTATAAATGAAAATAAAATATATGATAATATATTGAGATGAATATAAATTGATTTTTGTTTTATAAAAGATTACTTTAGTCATTTAATATAAGTAACCAAAAATAATGGATTTTGATGTTGAGACTGTTGAGGATGCGATTGTAATAAAAAGAGGGATATAAATTAATATAAATACTTAAGAAGATATTAATGCAAATATTACATAAGGCAAGGGACTGGATACAAAAAGCCCTATTTACTTAAATAAATCATTTAAAGAAAGATTCTATGCACCAACTATAGTCTATAGTCTTCACGCTCAACAATATTCCATCTTGGTACTATCGTCCTAACCTTGACGTCTCGACGTGCAAGTTGCGAAAGTTTCGCTCACGAGAGGGTTTTCTAAATGAGCGACTTTTGGTTTAAACAGAAGCACTTAGTTGACTAATAAAGCAATAAAAATAAAAAAGGACTTGCATAAGCTGTACCAAACTAACTTATAACTTATAACCCACAAATAGAAAAGCAGCTAACGAGTTCACATCGACCATGATGTAAAGCTTGTGATTTCTCTTGGGGATCAAATGGTGCAACTCGGTTCAGTTCAAACCAAGAACTGATTGTAGAGACCCAGTCAAAATATTAGTGGTTGACCCTAGTCAATATATTGACTTGGTCAAGTCCCTAGAATAAAGGCTTATGATTGGTGCTGTGCAGGGTTTAGTATGCCTGCACACTCACCATGTACAAGTATTAGGAAAGGGGCTGATTTAGTCTTTTCACTTTTAAGTTAGGGGTTTGGAAAAAAACCTAATCTCCATCTCCTTTCATTCAATCGCAGGAGGCAAAAAGAAACCTAGAAGGGGGAGGAGAGAAAATCCAAGGCACTAACTAATCTTCTCCAAATCAACTCTGCAGCAGGAAGGTAAGTTCGGTTATTAATCCTCCTATGAATGCATATATTCAAAATCTATGAGAGAATGAAATCGTTTTAACCTTACATGTTGAGACAAATCGTAGAGACGTAGCGATTGGATTCTGTCGTTAGTTTTCTTCATAATCTACGAACCCCGTGGCTTGCGTTCAATGGTGATATGCAAGTTTTCAATTATTATATTCTCCTTTCATTCGATGCTAGATGGGCGACTGGTTTGGGTTTACAGGTTCTGCGACTGACAAATTAATGAGGTTCTTTAATTCGTATTTGAGTGAATGACTTCAACTCGTTTTATTTTGGGTAATTATTAGTGTCTTAAATTTGTCTGATTCGTCTCCTTTGGTTTCCGGGTTCTACGTTTGAATGTTGGGTTTCTTTGTTTCTCAAATTCGTCCTTTAGTGGAAGTCTGTAGGAAATTAGTTGAGATGATGACTGATGGGTTTTACTTTTCATAATTATATTTTGTTGAAGGAAACAAAAGTTATTACAAAATGAACATGAGAAATTCTGACGTGTTGGACCTTTTCTCCACTGTCTTTTGTGACTTAATGGTTGTTTCAAACCATGACTCCTATATGCAAAATCAAAATGAAATGAAAACCTCCTAGGCCTGTACGTGTACAAGAGACAGTGTAAGGCCGTGTACTGACAATTCCGCTCTCATATTCATAGTAGAAAATTATTGTTATTCAAATTTCAGAATGTGACTATTTCTTTAAAATGGAGTTATTCTATGTATTGAGAAATATGTAAACATTGCGGAATTATGCGTAGGTATTGGGTATTGTGCTTCTAATGATTATTTTAGATTGTATAAACCTAGGGTTTAAATTATGTATAATTCCTTGTGAAATCACTTGTATTGTTAGCCCAAATTCCGTTGCCGGCATCATTTATGTGAGTGTTATGACCCTGTATTGTTGATGAAAATGTTGGGTATACGTTTGTTGGTCGGGCGTGTTATGGGAACTGAGCGGTGACTCGACAGACATGCGCTGGAACTGAGCAGTGACTCGACAGGCATGTGCTGGATCAGAGCAGTTTACTCAGACAGACACGACCCAGTTGTTGGTGCTTACATAAAAACGCTATGACCAGGGAGCTGTGTTTAGTATACAGACTGGCATAGTTGATATGGTGTGATAGTTTATTTTTAAGTGGAAAATTGTGTTGTGGTCTTGTTATCACTAAGAGTTATTTTCTTAATATCTTGATGTTTGTTTTTTTCTTATCTTGTAAGTGGTTAAATTGATTGACATGTTTTTATGACTACAAATATTATTCTTGTAATGGTGTCTTGCTAGTTTCTACTAAGCCTGTATATGACGTAACTAATGACTTGATTTTTGAAGCATGTAATTCATGTAGGGAATAATAGCCCTACTTACTGAGTCGTGAAGCTCACTCCTTACTTATTTTTCAGGTAACCGCAAGACTGTGCAAATGAAGTAAAGGGAATAACTCGGATAGGAGTGATTGATTTGGACATTGAATATCTTAGTATTCTAATTCAGTGTTGAACTTGTAATGGATGTTTCATGTTACTTCGACGAATTTGTTAGACTCACAAATTTATCCTTAGCTTTGTTAATGAGACATCTCTTTATTTTCCAATGTAACCCTAAACACTAGTACAAGGAAATATTTTGTTGGGTAGTTAACGTCATTGAATGAATTTTAGGAATCGCTTACGAGCAGGGTTACGTTCCAGTCCTCTACCTTGTAACATTATACAAGTGATGGATTTGGGGCGTGACAAAGTGGTATCAAAGCCGAAGGTTAGGATTTAGGGTAGACTTAATAATAGATTCTGACTAAGATTTAGGAATTTGCTTGAAGTATTAGGCTATGATGCAATTTTTGTCGATTGTGAACGAATGCTTGTTATTTGTTGAAATCTGAAATTGATTTACTGGTTCCGTGGTATGATAGATCAAGTGTTATTGGTGATTGTATGTTGCTGGAATTTGGTGGTGTGTGAATTGTTAATGATGTGCAAATTGCCGAATGCATTGGTTGATTGTGGTTGAGTGATAAAATTTAAAATATAGTTATAGTATGTTTGTTGTGACATTTATTGAATTATTGTGTTAAAAATTTTAATTTCCATTTCCTCATAAGTTTCCAACTCAAACATAGATGGCGGGAAGGAGAAGCCAGACTACGGGGACTGGAATTGGACCTTCGAGAGAGGGCCAAACACCCCACCCGGAAGATATCATGAGAATGATCAGTGATATGGCTGGAGTCTTGCAAAGGACAATAGACCAACAACAACAGTTACTGCAACAGCAACAAATCAGAGCTCCCATCGATCCAATGCCTCAAGTGGTGCAGGCAACACCGGGTACACTATTAGAAAAATTTAAGAAGTTGACACCACCTGCGTTTCGAGGTGAAGCCGATCCTGCGAAAGCACAGGACTGGATCACTGAACTCGAAAAGATCTTTGAAGGAATGGGGTGTTCTGATCAGGACCAGGTACGTCTTGGTGCTTTTATGCTGCAAGGGGAAGCTTATAAATGGTGGGAGATGACCAAGCAGATCCATCCAGTGGTTGGGATGACTTGGCAGATATTTAAGAGTCTGTTTTTCGAAACATATTTTCCTGCCAGTTATCAAAGGCAAATGGCCTCAGAGTTTTATCGCTTGGAGCAGGGTCGTTTATCTATTGCTGAGTATGAGACTCAATTTACTCGGTTATCTAGGTTTGCACCACATGCAGTTTCAAATGATGCAGCTAGAGCAGAGAAGTTTGAGGAAGGATTGAGGCCATCTATCCGATCCAAGGTGGTACCTTTCCGCTTTACCTCTTATGCAGATGTGGTGGACACTGCTAGGAGAGTAGAGAGGGAATTGGACATGACCCAACAGGCTAGGGAACAACAATATGATAAGAGAAAGGGAAAGCAAATGCACTCATCATCCTCATTTGGAGGACAGTTTGAAGGAAAGAGGAAGAGGACTCAGGATTTTTCAACTTCTAGTGGAATGACTATTCCAGCAGTACCTGTGACTACTAGGCCACCACCCCGATGTTACAACTGTGGGAATGTGGGGCATTTACGACATCAATGCAGAAGGCCACCTAGGGGGTCAACCCAGCCTCAGTATGGAGGCAATGCCCCAGCCCTTCCGCCACCACCCCAAGGTAGGGTTTATTCCTTGGCTACTCAGGATGGTAGTGCGTCAAATGCAGTGATAGAAGGTATTTTATTCCTATCTCACATGCCTGTGACAGTTTTGTTTGATACTGGTGCATCATTTTCATTTATTTCTGCTTCTTGTGTGCAATGCTTGGGTTTGGACCCTGTATCTGTGAAGTCTGCTATGATTGTGAGTAACCCAATTGGTGGTTCAACCAAGTTGGGTTGGATTTGCAAGTCTTGTAGGTTGGAAATTGATGATGAAGTGTTGCTAGCTGATTTGATTGTGATTGATATGAAAGAATTTGATGTGATTATTGGCATGGATGTATTGGCTAGTTATCATGCTAATGTGGATTGTTACCATAAAACAGTGACTTTCTATCCTAAGGGTAGACCATCATTTGTATATGATGGGTCTAAGTTGGATCAAATTCCTACTTGTGGGTTAAGAGTTATGGCTAGAGAGAATTTACCATCTTTAAAACAGATACCTGTAGTATGTGACTTTCCAGAAGTATTCCAAGAGATACCAGGGTTGCCACCTAGGCGTGAGATTGAATTTAGCATTGACTTGATATCTGGTACTAAACCAATATTTTTGACTACTTACCCGATGGCCCGGGCTGAATTGAAAGAATTGAAGGAGCAACTAGATGGGTTGATGAGTCTAGGTTTCATTAGACGCAGTACATCTCCATGGGGGGCACCTGTCCTATTTGTCAAGAAGAAAGACGGTTCCATGAGGTTGTGTGTAGACTACAGGAAGCTCAATAATGCAACTGTGAAAAACAAGTACCCTTTACCCAAAATAAATGATTTGTTTGACCAGCTAAAGGGTGCCAGACACTTCTCCAAGATTGACTTGAGGTCAGGCTACCACCAGTTAAGAATAAGAGAGGAAGACATACCTAAGACCGCATTCAGGACCAGGTATGGACATTATGAATATGTTGTTATGCCTTTTGGTTTAACGAATGCTCCTGCAGTCTTTATGGATTTAATGCATCGGATTTTCCGAGATTTTCTTGATCAGTTTGTAATCATTTTTATTGATGATATACTGATTTATTCAAAATCCTCCGAAGAGCATGAAAGACACTTAGACTTGGTATTGAAGACCCTGAAGGAGCAGCAGTTATATGCCAAGTTTGAAAAATGTGAGTTTTGGAAAGAGGAGGTAAAATTCTTGGGGCATGTGGTATCCAAGGAGGGAGTGTTGGTGGATCCTTCTAAGGTAGAAGCAATATTAAAATGGGAACAACCGAAAAATGTAAATGAAATTAGAAGTTTTCTGGGTTTGGCCAGTTACTATAGAAGGTTTATTGAAGGTTTTGCACAGATTGCTTCTCCCTTGACCAAACTCACTAGGAAGGGTGTCAAGTTTGCTTGGTCAAACGACTGTGAGAGATCCTTTTCTGAATTAAAGACTAGGTTAACTTCAGCACCTGTGTTGACATTGCCTGTAGATGGAAAGGGGTTCACGGTCTTTACAGACGCATCTCTGCAAGGTTTGGGTTGTGTTTTGATGCAAGATGGAAAGGTGGTAGCTTATGCTTCGCGTCAGTTGAAGCCTCATGAGCATAACTACCCCACCCATGATTTGGAATTAGCAGCGGTGGTTTTCGCTCTTAAAATCTGGCGTCAATATTTATATGGGGAGAAATTTGAATTGTTCTCTGATCATAAAAGTTTAAAGTACATTTTCTCCCAGAAGGACCTCAACTTAAGGCAGCGTAGATGGATGGAGTTAGTAAAGGATTATGATTTCACATTGCAGTATCACCCGGGAAAGGCCAATGTTGTAGCCGATGCCTTAAGTAGGAAGCCCAGAAGTTTGTTGTACAGATTGGCAGTTCAGGAGAATAGTTTGGCTGAAGTGGTGGCAGAATTGAAACTATGTCCTATATCTCATTTATCTCAAAATTTCATGTCCCAGTTGAGTGTACAGCCAGATTTGATTGAAAGAATCTTTGAGCAGCAACAGTTTGATCAAGAATTACAGATGTTGGCAGCTGATGAGTCTAAGCCGGAATGGAAAATCCATGCAGATGGTGGTATAAAATTCAATGGTAGAATTTGTGTTCCTAGTGAAGAAGGTTTAAGAGATGAGATATTGGAAGAGGCGCATAAATCTAAATATTCTGTGCACCCAGGTGGAAATAAAATGTATAAGGACATTCGGCAAGTATATTGGTGGAATGGCATGAAGAATGATGTGGCTAAATTTGTTGCCAGATGTATGGTGTGCCAACAAGTTAAAGCTGAACACCGAAGTCCTGCAGGGTTGTTACAGCCATTACCTATAGGAGTGTGGAAGTGGGAGAATGTCTCCATGGATTTCATCTCAGGTTTTCCTCGAACCCGAGATAATCATAATGCTATATGGGTCATAGTAGACAGACTTACGAAGTCATCTCATTTCCTTCCTGTTAAATCAAATATTTCTATGGATGAATTGGGGAAGTTGTATGTAAAGGAAATTGTCCGTTTGCATGGGGTTCCAGTTACTATTGTTTCTGACAGAGACTCTAAATACACTTCTGAGTTTTGGAAAAGTCTCCACAAGGCTTTGGGAACTCGTTTGAATTTCAGCACCGCTTTCCACCCACAAACTGATGGACAGACTGAGAGAGTAAATCAAGTTCTAGAAGACATGTTGAGGGCATGTGTACTTGATTTTGGAGGAAATTGGGACAGCCATATTCCTTTAATTGAGTTTGCTTACAACAATAGTTATCAGGCTAGTATTGGTATGGCCCCGTTTGAAGCGTTGTACGGTAGACCTTGCAGGTCCCCATTGTGCTGGACTGAAGTGGGTGAGAAGGCCTTGCTAGGCCCGAAAATAATACAGGAATCTTCGGATAATATCAAAAGGATCAGAGAAAGATTATTGGCTGCCCAGAGTCGCCAAAAAAATTATTCAGATAGACGGAGGAGGGGGTTGGAATTTTTTGAAGGTGATTATGTTTTCCTAAAGGTATCACCTATGAAGGGGGTGTTTAGATTTGGGAAGAAAGGAAAATTAGCACCTCGTTATATTGGGCCTTTTGAAATCGTGGAAAGAGTTGGAAAGGTAGCATATCGGTTGGACTTGCCTGCTAAATTATCAGCAGTGCACAACGTTTTCCACGTTTCCATGTTGCGAAGATTCTTCCCAGATCCCACACAAATGGTAGATTGGAAAACATTGCCACTTAGAATTGATACTTCGTATGAAGAAGTTCCGGTTCAAATCCTCGATCGAAAGGATCACACAGTGGGAAGGAAAACTACCTCTCTTGTGAAGGTACTATGGAGCAACCATAGTGAGTCCGAGGCAACTTGGGAATTGGAAGAAGAAATTAGAGCAAAGTATCCGAATTTTCTTTTCTGATGAGGTATGTATCTATTAATGGCATATGGATTGTTATTGATATTATATGTAAATCCACAATTTCGAGGACGAAATTTTCATAAGGTGGGGAGATTGTAGAGACCCAGTCAAAATATTAGTGGTTGACCCTAGTCAATATATTGACTTGGTCAAGTCCCTAGAATAAAGGCTTATGATTGGTGCTGTGCAGGGTTTAGTATGCCTGCACACTCACCATGTACAAGTATTAGGAAAGGGGCTGATTTAGTCTTTTCACTTTTAAGTTAGGGGTTTGGAAAAAAACCTAATCTCCATCTCCTTTCATTCAATCGCAGGAGGCAAAAAGAAACCTAGAAGGGGGAGGAGAGAAAATCCAAGGCACTAACTAATCTTCTCCAAATCAACTCTGCAGCAGGAAGGTAAGTTCGGTTATTAATCCTCCTATGAATGCATATATTCAAAATCTATGAGAGAATGAAATCGTTTTAACCTTACATGTTGAGACAAATCGTAGAGACGTAGCGATTGGATTCTGTCGTTAGTTTTCTTCATAATCTACGAACCCCGTGGCTTGCGTTCAATGGTGATATGCAAGTTTTCAATTATTATATTCTCCTTTCATTCGATGCTAGATGGGCGACTGGTTTGGGTTTACAGGTTCTGCGACTGACAAATTAATGAGGTTCTTTAATTCGTATTTGAGTGAATGACTTCAACTCGTTTTATTTTGGGTAATTATTAGTGTCTTAAATTTGTCTGATTCGTCTCCTTTGGTTTCCGGGTTCTACGTTTGAATGTTGGGTTTCTTTGTTTCTCAAATTCGTCCTTTAGTGGAAGTCTGTAGGAAATTAGTTGAGATGATGACTGATGGGTTTTACTTTTCATAATTATATTTTGTTGAAGGAAACAAAAGTTATTACAAAATGAACATGAGAAATTCTGACGTGTTGGACCTTTTCTCCACTGTCTTTTGTGACTTAATGGTTGTTTCAAACCATGACTCCTATATGCAAAATCAAAATGAAATGAAAACCTCCTAGGCCTGTACGTGTACAAGAGACAGTGTAAGGCCGTGTACTGACAATTCCGCTCTCATATTCATAGTAGAAAATTATTGTTATTCAAATTTCAGAATGTGACTATTTCTTTAAAATGGAGTTATTCTATGTATTGAGAAATATGTAAACATTGCGGAATTATGCGTAGGTATTGGGTATTGTGCTTCTAATGATTATTTTAGATTGTATAAACCTAGGGTTTAAATTATGTATAATTCCTTGTGAAATCACTTGTATTGTTAGCCCAAATTCCGTTGCCGGCATCATTTATGTGAGTGTTATGACCCTGTATTGTTGATGAAAATGTTGGGTATACGTTTGTTGGTCGGGCGTGTTATGGGAACTGAGCGGTGACTCGACAGACATGCGCTGGAACTGAGCAGTGACTCGACAGGCATGTGCTGGATCAGAGCAGTTTACTCAGACAGACACGACCCAGTTGTTGGTGCTTACATAAAAACGCTATGACCAGGGAGCTGTGTTTAGTATACAGACTGGCATAGTTGATATGGTGTGATAGTTTATTTTTAAGTGGAAAATTGTGTTGTGGTCTTGTTATCACTAAGAGTTATTTTCTTAATATCTTGATGTTTGTTTTTTTCTTATCTTGTAAGTGGTTAAATTGATTGACATGTTTTTATGACTACAAATATTATTCTTGTAATGGTGTCTTGCTAGTTTCTACTAAGCCTGTATATGACGTAACTAATGACTTGATTTTTGAAGCATGTAATTCATGTAGGGAATAATAGCCCTACTTACTGAGTCGTGAAGCTCACTCCTTACTTATTTTTCAGGTAACCGCAAGACTGTGCAAATGAAGTAAAGGGAATAACTCGGATAGGAGTGATTGATTTGGACATTGAATATCTTAGTATTCTAATTCAGTGTTGAACTTGTAATGGATGTTTCATGTTACTTCGACGAATTTGTTAGACTCACAAATTTATCCTTAGCTTTGTTAATGAGACATCTCTTTATTTTCCAATGTAACCCTAAACACTAGTACAAGGAAATATTTTGTTGGGTAGTTAACGTCATTGAATGAATTTTAGGAATCGCTTACGAGCAGGGTTACGTTCCAGTCCTCTACCTTGTAACATTATACAAGTGATGGATTTGGGGCGTGACACTGATCGACCCAAAAACCACATTTGGATTGGTTTGAATTGGGTTTCAAAGCTTATGGTTCGATTTTGGTTTTAGAATCTGTAAACCGAATTAATGGTTTGGATATGTTTCTATTAAACCAAACATAACCGAACCGAACAAAAACCCAATTTAAACTATACTCTTTTACGTTGGACCAAAATTAATATGTATACACATATTTTTTATTCGGTTTCGGTTGGAGTAATCAACTTTCCAATAAGTTCCAGTTCAATTTTAGACAAACATTCACAAACCACAATTTGGTCTTAGATTGAGGTCGGCTTTAACCAAACCGAATTGAATTGTATTTGTAGTATCAAACATATCGCATGACGGACAAAAATGTGCAAGACATGGACAAAATACTAATCAACCAAAACTGGCTACTTCCATTAATTTATCATAACTATAGATTATAGTATTATATGATTGGTGTCGCAAGAGACATCACACGTCGTAGAAGATTTTACTCCGTGATTGTCAACCATATATTGTTTTGTAAATGACTAAACTACTTTTCCATTATGTTAATAATTTTTTTTTTTTGGAAATAACAAAATGATTAGAAAAAATTGATGGTTATACTTTTTATATAACATAAGTAATACATTATGTTTATATTTCAAAACATTGCTAGCGTAAGCAAAGGCGTAATATGTTGTTATTATCATATGTTTGAATAATAATTTGTGTGAGCGTCAAAAGCCCTTAAAAGGAAGTTGGCTTTCGTTATGGTTTATGTCAGTCTTTTATGTGAGACAGTGAGAGGAGAAAGTGACGCTAGTAGGACATGTATCTTGCTTCTTGACCACATATAATATTAATCTCAGACGCGGCAGAGAAGGTGGAAGCGTATTTCCAGGGATCTGTGGGGATTTCCGATTTCGTACACATGGTGCATCTGGTCATGGATGGATCGGAAATTCAGAATAAGAAGAAATTTATGGAGGTGTTAAGACTTTAGAGAATGCGTCATGCCGGTCGGAGAAATTTAATTAAAAAAAATTATTACAAACAGTTGGTGGGTTTACGTTTTAAATGTACGTGGGATGCAAGAAAATTTATTTTTTAATTTCTACCTTGAAATTACAAACATTTAAGAAAAAAAATTTTCCTACACATTTTTTCAAATTTTACTTTCTTCATTTTTCATATAAGCAAATGCAGAATGAAATCTTCTGTTATGTTTTAGTGAATTTCTCCCAACTTTGATTGCGAGATGCTACTATGTGGAGCATCTTAGGGTCAGGGTTAGTGTTTTCTCATGTAGCTTCGCTTGAAACATTTACAATCATAAAAAAAAAATGCTGATCGTGAGATGCTCTATACGGCAACATCTCATGGTCAAAGCAGGGAGTAATTCACTAAAACAAAACAGAATATTTCATCCCACCAAAGAGCTCTCCCTAGTCAAGGATGGATTTGGCGACATAGATGAATTAAAATCCTTCTTGACCATATAGGATTTGAATCCAATCTTCATTTCCACACATTCAAAATCCCATACTGTTATTTATGAATTACGACAAGACTAATTCCACCTTGGATTGATTTTTATGAATTACGACAAGACTAATTCCACCTTGGATTGATTTTGTGGCTGAATCATTTAGACTAGGTGTACCTACATGCGCACATATACACACATACTTGCATACATAGACACACACACACATATGTATACTATTTTTAATGTGAGAAGGCCCCTTGGGAAGCGTGCCTAGAATAATTCACTTCTTCCCCAAAATGCCCATCCCTTGCGTAGTTTGGGGTCTCAATAATACAGGATTATACCCGTCTAAACTCAGTATTTTCATTTAAAACCCAGCGAGTTTGTAACTGTTCCCCCAGTTCTCTTTCCATTTGTAATTGTTCCCCCACTTCTTCTTTTCCCATTTCCTCTCTCCACGTGCAGTATTGCATGTACACCCCCTACTAGTATATATATATTCACTTTGTTCCTTCGAAATTGAGCCGGTGTGGACACGTGGTGATGTTGATGATGTGTCTCTGTGCGGGTGTGCCAATATCGTTTGATACAATGATTTCAAGTCGGGTTCTGACCTCGAGCACCTGTTCCGAATCTAAACCGAGAGTCGGTTCAGTCGTACTGCAAGTCACCTATAATAAAACCGGTCAAGCGATAATATGAAGACTAGGGGTTCAGTCTTCGTTTGGGTTCTTGTAAGTGTTTGAAAGCAAAAGCAACTAATGGCACAAAACTCTTTTATTATAAAATCGGCCGATGACCGTAAGCTACAATAAATAATCCCCAAAAGGAAACAAAAAGCAAGAAAAAAACTGACAAAGCTTACAGGACCGTCCTGTCCTGGTCTTATAACCGTAATCAGAGTATAAGAGCAGGAGGAAGGGGGCGGCCGCTAACAAAGCCAATTCGGGGGTTCACCTAGGATTGCTATTTAACCGAAAATACGCAGGTCACCTGGCTTGATCAAAGTAAGTCTCAGGACCGGCTGCTCGGGATTTTGTAGCCGTGATAGGGGTACAGAACTACAAGTCAGGGACGGCCTCAACTTACTCTCCGATGGCAGGGTTCTGGCGTTGATCGGAGTAAACAAGGGTCTAAGGTGTCACTGCAACTGGAAGCAATGAAAGAAGTCATAGTTTATCCTTCTGGCTACAGTGTAGGAGACGGGATAAAGATCACGGATGATCAAAATAATATTATAACCGGTTGCGGTTGGATCGATTGTGTCCTCGAGCTCTTCGAGTTTGTGCCTTTTATAGCCAACCTTTGACGGTTGCTCAACGTCTCACTTTTGCACAATCTTCATGGAGACTGGTTATCCTCAGTCTTTTGTTCATGAAAGATAACAGTTCCGGTCATGATCTTAAAGTAGTTATTCTCAAACGATCGGTAATACGATCTTTTGAACAACATAAATATGGTTTGTTGTATAGGCTTACGTGGCTTTAACTGAAATCTCGGCATACATATATGCTGACGTGGCCTATCTGATTGAACAAGGCCTACGTGCACTTGTGACATGGCCTTTTTATTTGCAATAGGCCATGTCGATATCACGTGGCCTTCTCTTATTTGTCGGTCTATACAGGGTGTAAATACACTTACATTCACATTCATATATATATACATACATACACACATGTGTCCGCATAAACACAAGCACATATTCATGTATATGCGTACATAATGGTGCTAAGGTTCGCACACATGCGCGTACACCCACACACGCTTGCGCACAGACACATGGGTCATCTAAATTCTAAATTTCAAAAGCCACCAATTAATTATTCATTTGGCATCACGATGACCGAAAGGTTATACGCTCGCCCGTTTAACATCGTAGGGGTTGAAAGGACGGCTAAGACATTGTGTTGAGAAAAGCGTTGAATGTTGACACTGACATTTTCAAGTTCGAACCACCAACGTTGGCTCAGGTGGGTGTACTGTCTGCCGCACAGACAATAATTGATTCTGAAGACGATTACGTCTATGTAAATATTTCGAAGGTTCTTTTCCACGTGTCACACGAGTTGCCACATGAAAATGCGGTAGACGATTCCCACCCGATCGCTGGTGCGTCCATTCAGTTTACTTCTTCTTTTCTTCGTATCTGGTAAGAAAAAATGGGGGAATGGGACTATAGGCGTGGTCAATCCCCGAGCGTGACCATAGGGCTTCCTCTCTATTACGGAGATTGTTCAGATTGAGTCATAGCTACCAAATTAACCTTGCATTAATCGCGAGAATTGGATGGTCACCACACCACAACGAGAATGCACCCGCAGTCGAAGGTAATTGACTCAATCCTTGGACTACCCTATAAGCAAAGGACTTGATCCTTAAATTTTTTTTTTCAAAACTTTTTTTATTGTGATTTTTTAATTAGTACTTAAGATTCCCATAAAATTAAAGGAATTCCCACACACAAAAAAAAAAAAAAAGAAAATGTCACTTTTTGGCCTATCTTTTTTAAGAATTGCATATAAAAAATCTCATTTATAGAAAAAGATCACTTTTCAAAAAAAAATTTACTTACAAGGTCACTTTTGAAAAATAAAAATAAAAATTGTCATTTTATTGTAGTTACATGCGGTATGAGCATTGCTTATTTGGAGCACGAGCACATTGTACGTGGGATACAAGTTTCCTTGTGTATAATGGTTTGGATTGATGTTTCAATTAAACTGAACATAACCGAACCAAGCCGAAACTTGGTTTAAACTATAATCTTTTACGTTGAACCAAAATGAATATGTATACACACATACTTTTGATTCGGTTTCGGTTGGAGTAATCGGTTTTCCAATAAGTTCTAGTTCAATTTTAAACCAACAGTCACAAACCTCAATTTGGTCTTGGATTGAGGTTGACTCGGACCATACTAAACCGAGCTGCATTTGCAGTATCAATCATATCGCGTGACGACAAAAATGTGCAAGACATAGGGAACCATATCTTTTGGTTAGGACAAAATAATTATCAACCAAAACTGATTACTTCTGTTAATTTATCGTAACTATAGATTATAGTATTATATGATTGGTGTCGCAAAAGACATCACACATCGTAGAAGATTTTACTCCCCGATTGTCAACCATATATTGTTTTGAAAATGACTAAACTACTTTTCCATTATGTTAATAATTTTTTTTTTTGGAAATAACAAAATGATTAGAAAAAATTGATGGTTATACTTTTTATATAACATAAGTAATACATTATGTTTATATTTCAAAACATTGCTAGCGTAAGCAAAGGCGTAATATGTTGTTATTATCATATATTTGAATAATAATTTGTGTGAAACTATAAGAGGAAGTTGGCTTAAAAGCCCTTAAAAGGAAGTTGGCTTTCGTCATGGTTTATGTCAGTATTTTATGTGAGACAGTGAGAGGAGAAAGTGACGGCAGTCGTACATGTATCTTGCTTCTTGACCACATATAATATTAATCTCAGACGCGGTAGAGAAGGTGGAAGCGTATTTCCATGGATTTGTGGGGATTTCCGATTTCGTACACATGGTGCATCTGGTCATGGATGGATCGGAAATTCAGAATAAGAAGAAATTTATGGAGGTGTTAAGACTTTAGAGAATGCGTCTTGCCGGTCGGAGAAATTTAATTAAAAAATTATTACAAACAGTTGATGGGTTTACGTTTTAAATGTACGTGGGATGCTAGAAAATTTATTTTTTAATTTCTACCTTGAAATTCAAAACAGCTACAGACATTAAAGAAAAAAAATTTTCTTACAAATTTTACTTTCTTCATTTTATCATATAAGCAAATACAGAATGAAATCTTCTGCTATGTTTTAGTGAATTTCTCCCAACTTTGATTGTGAGAAGCTGCTATGTGGAGCATCTCAAGGTCAGGATCAGTGTTTTCTCATGTAACCTCGCTTGAAACATTTACAATCATAAAATAAATGCTGATCGTGAGATGCTATATATGGCAACATCTCATGGTCAAAACAGGGAGTAATTCACTAAAACAAAGCAGAATATTTCATCCCACCAAAGAGCTCTCCCTAGTCAAGGATGGATTTGGTGACATAAACGAATCAAAATCCTTCTTGACCATATAGGATTTGAATCCAATCTTCATTTCCACACATTCAAAATCCCATATTGTTATTTATGAATTATGACAAAACTAATTCCACCTTGGACTGATTTTGTGGCTGAATCATTTAGACTAGGTGTACCTACATGCGCGCATATACACACATACTTGCATACATAGACACACACATATCTATACTATTTTTAATGTGAGAAGGCCCCTTGGGAAGCGTGCCTAGAATAATTCACTTCTTCCCCAAAATGCCCATCTTGCATAGTTTGGGGTCTCAATAATACAGGATTATACCTGTCTAAACTCAGTGTTTTGCACGTGCACCCCTGCTAGTATATATATATTCACGTTCATATATATATATATATATATACATACATGTACACACACATACACATGTATGCGCATAAACACAAGCACATATTCATGTACATGCATACATACTCGTGCTAAGATTCGCACACATGCGTGCACATCCACACACACGCGCGCACAGACACATGGGTCATCCAAATTCTAAATTTCAAAATCCACCAACCCATGGTATAATTATTCATTTGCATCACCTTGACCGAAAGGTTATACGCTTGCCTGTTTAACATCGTAGGGGTTGAAAGGTCGGCTTAGACATCATTGTGTGTTGAGCAAAGCGTTGACAGTTGACACTGACATTTTCAGGTTCGAACCAGCAACCTTGGCTCCTCGTTTGAGCTGCGAGGAGACTAGGTGGAAACTTTGGTGCAATATAATCTTTTGAATTTGCTTCGTACTTCTTCAAAGCTCCAATTCGCATTAAACAATTGGTTAACAAGTGTTTTTTCTTTGGAAAAGGTAAAACCAGCAACGTCTGCTCTTACTTCAGCATCCCACCCTCTTCTCTCTTCTTCCCTTCTTGTGCTTTCCTTTTCCCATTCTTCTTTTCTTGTCCAAGAAAGGTGTAACAAAGTCCAAATTGATACGAGGATAAGAGTCCCACCACAAATTTTTTTTGGTCATGAGAGTCCCACGATAAAAGGCGGCTGGAATTTCACATCCATTTCCATGTGACTGTTAACTTTTAACCATTTCATTTATTTCCACGTTAGGATGGAGCAACAGAAGCAACAGAAGTTACAGAACAGATTTGTAAATGCTTGCCGACCAAACAAAGAGCATAAGAAGTTGAAAATATTATTAATTCAAAGGCACGAATCCTTGAGAGTTTTAACATTATAAATATGGGTACTCGAACTCCTAAAATCCTCATAAACTCCTGTTGACAGGAGTGAAGAAGATAGCTCTGGATCCAGCAAGGCAAAGAAGACGGGAAGCATAAGATACCCATTTCCGAATTTGAGGTGTTTCAGCACCAACTGTTGTGAAATCTGGTTTCTTGGGCTGTATCTTTAAAGAAGGTTGTGGTGTGGGTTTGTGGGGTTGTAGTGGGATTTGCAGTTTTGGTGTGGGGTTCTAATGGAGACCAGTGATGTTCTTAGAGTTGGTAGTTTACGTATAAACAGTTCGTCAGTATGGAGGGATACTACAGTTGACGTGTTTTCTAAATCTTCTAGAGGAGAAGATGATGAAGAGGCTCTCAAATGGGCTGCTCTTGAAAAGCTGCCTACGTATTTACGTATCAGGAGAGGTTTGTTCACTGGAGAAGGAGGTGGGGCAAGAGAAATCGACATTGAAAGTCTTGGATTCCAAGACAGGAAGCAAATTTTAGAAAGGCTGGTGAATGTTGCAGAGGAGGATAATGAGAATTTCTTGTTGAAGCTCAAGAACAGGATTGACCGGTAATATCTTTGTTTCTGATCTGCTAATCCATGAATTCATTAGAAAAACAGAATGATAGAAAAGAGTCAATATCACTTGCTTCAAATGTTTTCTGTGATTTTTGGTATACCCAGTTATGTTTTTTGTGTTTAATTTCTTTGTATTTCTTAGAGTTGGACTGGATATTCCGACGATTGAAGTCCGGTTTGAGCATCTTAATGTTGAAGCAATAGCTCATGTGGGAAGCAGAGCTTCACCAACCATCCCCAACTTCTCTATCAATTTGATAGAGGTATTTCATCTACAGAAAATTTTTGTTTTCTGCTATTATTCTTACATTTTGTTTGTTCATAATACTGATAGTATGATTCTTTCTGTTCTGGTTGAAAAGGGATTCCTGAATTTTATCCATGTTCTTCCAAATAGAAAGAAACCGTTTCCAATCCTTAATGATGTCAGTGGAATCATCAAGCCTTGCAGGTGAGAAGATGGGATCATTTTAAATCAAGACTTGGATTAAATTGATTTTCCCTTTTACATGTAAACATGAAGTCTCAGACAAGCTGTTTCTAATGTTTTTTTCTTCTTGTTTTTGTAGAATGACCCTTCTTCTGGGCCCTCCAAGCTCTGGAAAGACCACATTGCTATTGGCATTGGCCGGAAAGCTCGATTCCGAACTAAAAGTAAGGAAATCTGAGTTCCCTTTGTGAATCTTTAGAGGGGTTCTCTATTTACTACTTTCGTGAGCTATATTATCTTCGAATTGGATAGTGATATGAATTCTTCTGAGACCGTAGTTTTCTGGGAGAGTAACTTACAATGGCCATGGAATGGATGAGTTCGTCCCTCAGAGGACAGCAGCTTATATCAGTCAGAATGATCTCCATATAGGAGAAATGACGGTCAGAGAAACATTGGCATTCTCTGCAAGATGTCAGGGAGTTGGAACCCGCTATGGTAAGTTAAAAAACCTAAATGAAAACCATCGCTTTGTCAATTGGCTTTCAGGATATAGTGTGATGAGTCCCTTGAGATCGAATCAAATGGTTTTGATTTTGGAAATTTGCAGAGATGTTGAAAGAGTTGGCAAGACGAGAGAAGGAGGCAAACATTAAACCTGATCCTGATGTTGACATCTTTATGAAGGTAGTGCCACATTCTGTTTTGGACATATTTAATAAGGATTAGCCAAGCTTTTTTGCCAGAATGGTGTTTTTGATAAGTTTCCATTCAAAATAAGCTTTTGAATCTGAGTAATTCTACTTAATCCTGCATTTCATTAGCTCGAATACACACTGTGTGAGAATTTTATGCTTTTGATTCATCACCATCACCAAGACAAATGATGGCTTTTCCTGAACTAGTTGGGGTTTCCATTCTTGAATGTTAGGAGCTATGAAATAGGATTGGAAGCTATGAAACAGGATTTGGGAAAGAGTCAAACTAGTTGATATCATTGGATCACGTTTGCATTGAAAACTTGTTCTTGAGGTTGAGATATTTTATTATCAACTTGTACAGGCTTCATCACTGGAAGGACAGGAGACCAATGTAGTCACAGATTATATTTTGAAGGTATTGTTGTTGCAAAATTCATAAAAGAATAAGGAAGAAAATTTGGGAGGCATCAATGCTAGATTCTAAGTAATGGATACCTTGTGTATTGTTCTGAAAAAATTGCAGATTTTAGGACTTGAAATCTGTGCTGATACCATGGTGGGGGATGAAATGCGAAGGGGTATTTCTGGAGGACAAAGAAAGCGTGTTACGACTGGTAGAACAACTCATTGTGATTCTTCTAAATGATCTTTGTTATTATTCTTCTAGCTTGTACTTAAATTAATTCCTTCTATATTCTGATAATATGAACAGGTGAGATGTTGGTTGGACCAGCAAAGGCACTGTTCATGGATGAGATATCGACCGGTTTGGACAGTTCAACTACCTTTCAGATTGTAAATTCGATCAGACAATCTGTTCACATCCTCAATGGGACTGCCATCATCTCTCTCCTCCAGCCAGCACCGGAGACATATGATCTCTTTGATGATATAATTCTTCTATCAGATGGGCAGATTGTATACCAGGGTCCCCGTGAAAATGTGCTTGAATTTTTTGAATCCATGGGCTTCAAATGTCCAGAAAGAAAAGGAGTTGCTGACTTCTTGCAGGAAGTATGTCTAGCTTTAAATCCCATTTACTTTCTCATATTTTGTTTCTTCTTCCCATTTATTCTTTAGAACAGCTAAAAATTAGTATGTGTGACTTTGATAGGTGACATCAAGGAAAGATCAGAAGCAATATTGGGCGCGTAAAGATGAGCCTTACAGTTACATTCCTGTCAAAGAATTGGCTGAGGCTTTTCAGTCATTTCATGTTGGCCGGAGACTGGGAGATGAACTTGGTCTCCCATTTGATAAGTCTAAGAGCCACCCTGCTGCTTTAACAACTAAGAAGTACGGTGTTAGCAAGAGGGAACTTTTGAAAGCTTCCATCTCCAGAGAACTCTTGCTGATGAAGAGGAATGCCTTTGTCTACATTTTCAAGATGACACAAGTAGGTCACAGGGTTTAGCTTGTTGCTTTTAATTTGAAATTTGTAGTCGTAATTTCATTTTGTATTTCTGATTTCAGCTTACAGTTATGGCCTTAATTGCAATGACATTATTCTTTCGAACTGAGATGCACCATGATTCGACAACAGACGGTGTGATTTTAATGGGTTCTCTGTTCTTCACTGTTGTTGCGATCATGTTTAATGGATTCTCAGAACTTGCCATGACCATCATGAAGCTTCCCATCTTTTACAAGCAACGAGATCTCCTCTTCTATCCTTCATGGGCATATTCAATGCCATCATGGATCCTCAAGATCCCAATTACATTGGTAGAAGTTGCCATATGGGTGTTTCTTACTTACTATGTCATTGGCTATGATCCAAATGTTGGAAGGTAAAGACATTAAACACAGATTGTAATGCTTTCCTTTCAGAACTTATCCATGTTATCATTTCTTTTTTTCTTCTTTTTAATAATTCAGTGAATGTTCTTGTCACAGGTTTTTAAAGCAGTATTTTGTCCTTGTATGTCTTAACCAGATGGCTTCTGGACTGTTCCGGTTCATAGGAGCCCTGGGAAGGAACATGATTGTTGCAAATACATTTGGGTCCTTCGCATTACTTGCAATTATGGCATTGGGTGGATTTGTCCTGTCACGAGGTATGGCATGAACTTCAATTGAATAAAATATTTTTCAGTTGTCTTCCTGGCCTTGCCACCTGGGTAGGTGTAACTTTGGATTCTACTCTTTTTTGCCTCAGATCATATAAAGAAATGGTGGATATGGGGTTACTGGATCTCTCCTATGATGTATGGGCAGAATGCCATTGCTGTGAATGAGTTCCTTGGGAAGAGTTGGAGATATGTAAGGATCTTTTCCTTAAAATTGAATAAAGAAGAGGTAATGAAAATGAGGTCCCAGGGAATCTCACCTAATATTTGGTTTATCTCTTTGTCATAGGTTCCTCCTAATTCCAAAGAACCATTAGGAGTGACAGTTCTGAAGTCTCGTGGCGTCTTCCCTGAAGCACGGTGGTATTGGATTGGAGTTGGTGCATTGATTGGATATATTTTTCTGTTCAATTTCCTCTTCACCGTGGCTCTGTCTTACCTTAAACGTAAGTTCCATTAGTAATTCTTCTTTAAATAAGAGGATGGTACCTCTTTTTTCTAATATAGGATAAAATGCAGCATTTGGAAAACCTCAAGCAATTCTATCTGAAGAGACCTTGAACGAGAAACATGCTAATAGAACTGGGGAAGTTCTTGAGCTGTCGTCCAGGGGAAATGGCTCTGCCCGTCAAGCGTCATTCGGGGGTAATTAAGTTCAACCAATTAATGATTAGTTTCATTTGCCAAAAGAAAAAAAAAAGTAATGATTGGTTTCTACATGATGGTGTCAAGTTAATTTTTTGATAACAATGCAGAGAGAACAGATGAAATTAGGAGGAGGAGTACGTCATCTATCTCTTCATCATCTGCAAGGATGGATGCCTCTGATGAAATGAATGGGAACAGGAAAAGGGGAATGGTTCTTCCGTTTGAGCCGTTGTCTATTACCTTTGAAGAAATCAGATACTCAGTAGATATGCCACAGGTAGATTAAAGTTCGAATAAGAGGCAATGTGTTTTGGAGCCAAATACATTCTTTTCCTGTCTGAAAAGTTAAATAATGTTGTGTTTTAAACTTTCAGGAAATGAAAGATCAAGGTGTTAAAGAACATCGGTTGATGCTTCTGAAGGGTGTGAGTGGAGCTTTTAGGCCAGGAGTCCTCACAGCTTTAATGGGTGTTAGTGGAGCTGGTAAAACCACTCTGATGGATGTGTTGGCTGGAAGGAAAACTGGTGGATATATTGAAGGAAACATAACAATATCTGGTTATCCAAAGAAGCAAGAAACATTTGCTCGTATATCAGGATACTGTGAACAATCTGACATCCATTCACCACATGTTTCCATTTACGAGTCCCTGGTATATTCTGCATGGCTTCGGTTATCTCCTGAAGTCAATTCTACAAGCAGAAAGGTTGGTCATTTTGAGTTCTTGATCTATTTTTTGTTCTTATTTTATGCACCTTTTTTTTCCCACTTAGTTGTGCAATAAATTCTTGTGTTGCAGATGTTCATTGAGGAGGTCATGGAACTTGTGGAGCTGACCTCATTGAGGGAAGCACTTGTTGGATTGCCTGGTGTAAATGGTCTTTCGACTGAGCAGCGCAAGAGGCTGACAATCGCAGTTGAGCTAATTGCTAACCCCTCTATAATATTCATGGATGAACCAACCTCTGGACTTGATGCCAGGGCTGCAGCAATAGTGATGAGAACAGTGAGGAACACTGTGGACACAGGTCGAACTGTGGTGTGCACCATTCACCAGCCAAGCATTGACATATTCGATGCTTTTGACGAGGTATGATATTCTCAATGATAATCTTTTTTATCTTTTGTCTTCCTGCAAGGTACTCAACATTTTGATGTTGAAACACAGTTATTTCTGTTGAAGCGTGGTGGAGAAGAAATATATGTTGGTCCATTAGGACGGCATTCATCCCATCTTATCAAGTACTTCGAGGTGAGATATGAATACATAGCACTTTTAAGAGGAAAGAATAAATATAAATGAACACATAATTTCTTCTAAGTGACTGTACCTATGTCATTTTTCCTACGAAGTTACTAATCCATACGAGTCACGTTTCTTAAAGGATATCAATGGGGTCAGTAAAATAAATGATGGTTACAATCCAGCAACATGGATGTTAGAGGTCACTTCAGCAGCAAAAGAATCAACTCTGGGTGTCAACTTCACGGAAATATACAGGAATTCAGAACTATACGGGTCGGTTTACATTCAGCTATCCATTGTCATGCCTGAGATAACACTCAATTTGTAATACTGGCTCTTGAGACTTCTGTGATGAATGTTTCAGGAGGAACAAATCTTTGATCAAGGAACTGAGTACACCTCCTCCTGGATCGAAAGACCTTTACTTCGCTACTCAATATTCACAGTCTTTCTTCATACAATGCATGGCTTGCTTATGGAAACAGAATTTGTCATATTGGCGGAATCCACCTTATACTGCAGTGAGACTCTTCTTTACAACATTCATAGCTCTGATGTTTGGGACAATATTCTGGGATCTTGGTTCCAAAAGGTAATTTATTTCAAAAACAAAAAAAGAACGGTTTGGGATATAAAGTTTACTTCTCTATGTGTGGTGTCTAATTTGATTTAAGTGTTCGATATTTCAGGACCACGCAACAAGATATCTTTAATGCCATGGGTTCTATGTATGCTGCTGTTCTTTTCCTTGGAATACAAAATGCCTCCTCTGTGCAGCCGGTGGTGGCCATTGAACGAACAGTCTTCTACAGAGAGAGAGCAGCTGGGATGTATTCAGCTTTGCCATATGCCTTTGGACAAGTAAGTTCTTTATGTTTCTATCTATGAAGCATATTACAAGGCAGATTCTTCAAGAAGATGCTTATTTATCATCCACTTTGTTCCTTCTCTAAATTTACTTGTTATTGGTGCAGGTTATGATTGAGCTCCCATACATCTTTGTTCAATCAGTAATCTATGGAGTCATAGTGTATTCAATGATTGGATTTGATTGGAATGCCAAGAAGTTCTTGTGGTATATCTTCTTCATGTACTTCACGCTTTTGTACTTCACATTCTACGGGATGATGGCAGTGGCTGTTACTCCCAACCACAACATTGCTGCCATAATTTCCTCTGCATTCTATGCTATATGGAACCTCTTCTCAGGATTTATAATCCCACAAACGGTATGTTTCATTATCCTTATACATTGTTTATTTTCGATCTCAAAGAAAGTAGAAAAGATAGTAAAGACAGTTTTTTCTTCTTCTGATAACAGAGGATTCCTGTATGGTGGAGATGGTATTATTGGATTTGCCCCATCGCGTGGACAATATATGGACTATTTGCCTCACAGTTTGGAGACATACAGGACAAACTTGATACAGGAGACACAGTGGAACAATTTCTGAGAAGTTATTTTGGATTCAAGCATGACTTTCTTGGAGTGGTTGCTGTTGTCATTGTTGGATTCACCGTGCTTTTTGCGTTCATCTTTGCATTTTCAATTCGGCAATTTAACTTCCAAAAAAGATGAGAAGATACTTCATATCATAACAGAAGATCAGCCCTGTCAATAGCCCATATTTCCAAGTCTCTGGAGTTGCCCAACAAAGTAATACAGTCATCTCATTAATTCGACATTTTGATCATTAACATATATATTGTATCAGGTAAAATAGAAAGCATTGTAATTTTTAGTTTTTTTGCAATCAAATTGTAAAAGAGACGGGTTCTTTTTCCTTTTCCTGTTTAGCTTTAATTAGATAATCAGTTGGGGTACGGTCAAAAACTCATAGATCTTCAACTTCATGTGATTTTTCACATTTGTACTCATTGGATAATTTTGATACAGTTGACAATGAAAATGAAAAAGTTTGAATTAAATTATTATGGTAGGCTTTTCCACTGTGACATGAAAAGGAGAGTACTTTGGCTCCTCGTTTGAGCTTCGAGGAGACTCGAAAGGTGGAAACTTTGGTGCAATCTTTTGAAATTGCTTCGTACTTCTTCAAAGCTCCAATTGACATTAAACAATTGGTTAACAATTGTTTTTTGTTTGAAAAAGGTAAAACCAACAACGTTTGCTCTTACTTCGGCATCCCGCCCTCTTCTCTTCTTCCCTTGTGCTTTCTTTTTTCCCATTCTTCTTTTCTTGTCAAAGAAGGATGTAACAAAGTCCAAATTGATACGAGGATCAGAGTTTCACCACAAGTGGCGACTGGAATTCTTCACATCCACTTCCATGTGACTGTTTGATCCCTTTGAATTCCATATTCAAAGTTGTAATCAGAACTATTCATTAAAAAAAAATCGATTCGTACCCATAAGTGCTATATTGGATTTGGATCAGATTTCGAATCAATCTATTGCGGCGATAAACTCCTACATCTATATGTTCGGATTTTTCGAGACTCCGTGGACATGCACAAGACAAAATGCTACCCCACTCGAACCATGACAAACTTTTAACCAATTCATTAATTTCCAACGGACAAAGCGAAGAGCATAAAAAGTTAAATAATATAAGATACAAATTTCCGAATTTGAGGTGTTTCAGCACCAGCTGTTGTGAAATCTCTTTTCTTGGGCTGTATATTTAAAGAAGGTTTTGGTGTAGTTTTGTGGGGGTTGTAGTGGGACTTGCAGTTTAATTTAGTGTGTTGGTCTAATGGAGACCGGTGATGCTCTTAGAGTTGGTAGTTTACGTATAAACAGTTCGTCAGTATGGAGGGATACTACGGTTGACTTTTTTCTAAATCTTCTAGTGGAAGAGATGACGAAGAGGCTCTCAAATGGGCTGCTCTTGAAAAGCTGCCTACCCATTTACGTATCAGGAGAGGTTTTTTCACCGGAGGTGGGGCAAGAGAAATCAACATTAAAAGTCTTGGATTCCAAGACAGGAAGCAAATTTTAGAAAGGCTGGTGAATGTTGCAGGAGAGGATAATGAGAATTTCTTGTTGAAGCTCAAGAACAGGATCGACCGGTAATATCCTTTTCTCTCATCTGCTGATTTATCCATCTATTCATTGGAAAAACAAAATAATAGAAAATAGTCAACATCAAGGTTTACTGTTTCAGTACCGATGGATGGCACAAAACGAAATTTCGGCGGCATGCCACGAAACGCCCGAAAATTTAAAATGTGCAAAAAATGGGGTTTTTTGGATTGTGGGGAAATTTCGCCAGGATGCAGCTTTGTTTCACTAATAAAAATTATATAAATTTCGCCACCACGCCGCTCCGTTTCACTAATAAATTTGCATTTTTTGTTACCAAACAACCTCGTAAACATGGATTCTCAACACGATGTGTTTCTAATGTTTTTTGTTTGGTTTTTGTAGAATGACCCTTCTTCTGGGCCCTCCAAGCTTTGGAAAGACCACATTGCTATTGGCATATTGACCGGAAAGCTCGATTCCGAACTAAATGTAAGGAAATTTGAGTTCCTTTTGTGAATCTTTAGTGGGGTTTAATTGTTATTTACTATTTACTACTTTGGTGAGCTATATTATCTTCGAATTGGGAAGTGAAACGGATGCTTTCTCTACTGCAGTTTTCTGGGAGAGTAACTTACAATGGCCATGGAATGGATGAGTTTGTCCCTCAGAGAACAGCAGCTTATATCAGTCAGAATGATCTCCACCTAGGAGAAATGACAGTGAGAGAAACATTGGCATTCTCTGCAAGATGGCTGGGAGTTGGAACCCACTTTGGTAAGTTAAAAACCTAAATGAAAACCATCGCTGTTTCAATTGGCTTTCAGGATATGGTGTGATGAGTCTCTTGTGATCGGATCAAATGTTTTTGATTTTGGAAATTTGCAGAGGTGTTGAAAGAGTTGGTAAGAAGAGAGGAGGCAAACATTAAACCTAATGCTGATATTGACATCTTTATGAAGGTAACTACCACATGCTGTTTTGGACATATTTAGTAAGGATTTGCCAAGCTTTTTTGCCAAAATGGTATTTTTGATAAGTTTGCATTCAAAATAAGCTTTTGAAGGGAAAGATGATAAGGTAAAGATAAATTAAATACACAAGATAAAGATAATATGCCAACATCTTTTGAAACACTAATCGTGAAATATATATATGAAGATACTAATCAAGAGATAAACGACTTTGAAAACAACCGGTGGTTCTTCACTTTCTCTATAGAGATTTACGACACAGGACAAATTCTCACGGAGAGTTGAGACACAAAGAAGATGAATTGCAATATTTTATTTATTATAAGTTTGAAAGGAGATAACGCTTGGAGATAATGTCTGGAACATGACGTTTAGCAGTAGGGATGCTTTTGATATAAGAATTATGTTGAGGGTATTTTTGAAACCTCAAAAATGGACAAACACTAAGGGGATTCGTGCTTTTTATAGTAGTAAAGATAAAGATTAGATAATCTTGATACAGTTGACAATGAAAATGAGAAATTCTGAATTAAATTATTATGATAGGCTTTTCCACTGTGACATGAAAAGGAGAGCACTTTGGCTCCTCGTTTGAGCATTGAGAAGTGTAGTGAAAACGAACAGTAATAAAACAAGAAACATAAACTTAAGTAAACAAGATACGTGATTTACGTGGTTCAACAAAGATGCCTACATCTACACATGATGGAGTTCCTTCACTATAATCTATAAAAAATAGGGTTACAAACACACACCCTCTCTTGACCGAAAGCAATACAGTATCTCAACATTATGATCAGAAACCTTAACTTTTGGGTTTTATACAAAAGACACCCATGTTACAAAAATACTCTAAGAAAACTTGGGCTGAGTGTACAATAAGGCCCATATCAAACACTTACTGAATTCAAATCATGTACACGACAAAAAGACTGAAAGGTGGAAACTTTGGTGCAATCTTTTGAATTTGCTTCCTACTTCAAAGCTCCAACTGATATTAAACAACTAGTTATAATTAACACCCTCTTCTCTTTTTCCCTTCTTGGGCTTTCCCTTTTTCCGTTATTTTTCTTGTAAAAGAAGAAGTTAACAAAGCCCAAATTGATACGAGGATCAAAGTCCCACCACGAAAGGCGACTGGAATTTCACATCCACTTCCATTTGACTGTTTGATCCCTTTGATTTTCATATTCGAAATTGCAATCGGAACTATTCATCAAAAAGAATCGATTCGGTACATTTCTTACATACCCATAAGTGTTGTATTGGATTTGGATAAGATTTCGAATCAATCTATTGCGGCGATGACTTCCTAGTTCCTACCTCTCTATGTTCGGATTTTTCGAGACTCCATGGACATGCACAAGACAAAATGCTACCCCACTCGAACCATGACACTTTTAACCAATTCATTAGTTTCCATGTAATTAGGATGGAGCAACAGAATATATCTGAAAATGCTTCCCGACGGACCAAACAAAGAGCATAAAAAGTTAAAATCTATTAAATCAAAGGTACGAATCCCTTGAAAGTTTTAACATTATATATAAATACGGACGACTCATAAGCTCCTCTTGGCAGGAGTGAACAAGACAGCTCTGATTCTTGCAGTTTGAGGTATTTCAGCACCAGCTGTAACATAGAAATCTCCGAATTTGAGGTGTTTCAGCACCAGCTGAAAGATATAAATCTCCCAATTTTAGGGTGTTTCAGCACCGGCTGTTGTGAAATCTTGTTTCTTGGGCTGTATCTTTAAAAAAGGTTTTGGTGTAGTTTTGTGGGGGGGTTGTAGTGGGACTTGCAGTTTAATTTAGTGTGTTGGTCTAATGGAGACCGGTGATGCTCTTAGAGTTGATAGTTTACGTATAAACAGTTCGTCAGTATGGAGGGATACTACGGTTGACGTTTTTGCTAAATCTTCTAGTGGAGAAGATGACGAAGAGGCTCTCAAATGGGCTGCTCTTGAAAAGCTGCCTACGTATTTACGTGTCAGGAGAGGTTTGTTCACTGGAGAAGGAGGTGGGGCAAGAGAAATCGACATTAAAAGTCTTGGATTCCAAGAGAGGAAGCAAATTTTAGAAAGGCTGGTGAATGTTGCAGGGGAGGATAATGAGAATTTCTTGTTGAAGCTCAAGAACAGGATCGACCGGTAATATCTTTTTCTCTCATCTGCTAATTAATCCATCTATTCATTGAAAAAACAAAATAATATAAAAGAGTCAATACCACTTGCTTTGAATGTTTTCTGTGATTTTTGGTATACCCACTTATGTTTTTGTGTTTAATTTCTTAGAGTTGGACTCGATATTCCGACGATTGAAGTCCGGTTTGAGAATCTAAATGTTGAAGCAAAAGCTCATGTGGGAAGCAGAGCTTTACCAACCATCCCCAACTTCTCTATCAATTTGATAGAGGTATTTCATTTACAGAAATTTTTTGTTTTCTGATATTATATTTATATTTTGTTTGTTCATCATATTGATAGTATGATTCTTTTTGTTTTGATTGGAAAGGGATTCCTGAATTTTATCCATGTTCTTCCAAGTAGAAAGAAATCGTTTCCGATCCTTAATGATGTCAGTGGAATCATCAAGCCTTGCAGGTGAGAAGATGGTTTTCTCTTTTACATACAAGGCACATTTTTTTTAAACAATTTGAAAATTAAAAACTATTCAAATTGTTTTTGTGTTTTTGAAAACAATTGAAAATAAAAAGGGAAAATTACTAAAACGACCATTATTTACAAAGTTATTACATAAAAAGTCGTTGAAAAGTCCTTCCTCCAAAAACTACCAACTTTTTGAAACTATTTACAAAGTGGTTCACGGATATAATTATAGTAATCGTAGGATACAATCTCATTATTCAAGTTGGTCACACGAACATCTATAAGTATCCATCGATTGTCTAAAGAATATCCTATAAAGCAATATTTGTATCCTCCATGCTAATAAAATATCCTCATTAACTTCACGGATATAATTGTAGTAATCGTAGGATACCATCTTATGCTTCGTGATTGTTCAACGACAAACTATTAGTATCCCTCGATTAATAGAATTATATTCTACAAATATAAATTATATCCACTGATTCATAGGATTATATCCCATGACCTAAATTAATCGAAATTTAAAGTCTCGATGAACATTTCGATTTCAATAACATTTATCAATTAATCAGAAATATTAACGATATATACACGTGGTAGCGGTATACAGGTGATACCGGTATCACCTGTATACTGGTATCAACAACTTTCGATTAATCGCATACATCCCCATTAATTACAAGTAATTTGATTAATCGCACTTTCATCCTTTGACTCACCTAGTGGCACAATTTTCGATGAAGCATGGACCGTTGATTGTTAATATTTCCGATTAATCGATGAACTTTATTGAAATCGAAATGTTCATCGAGGTTTTAAATTTCGATTAATCTATGTCATGGGATACAATCCTATGAATCAGTGGATACAATTTATATTCGTGGAATACAATTTTATTAATCGAGGGATACTAATAATTTGTCGTTGAACAATCACGAAGCATAAGATGGTATCCTACGATTACTACAATTGTATCCGTGAGCCACTTTGTAAATAGTTTCAAAAAATTGGTGGTTTTTGGAGGAAAGACTTTTCAACAACTTTTTATGTAATAACTTTGTAAATGACGGTCGTTTTAGTAATTTTCCCAAATAAAAACCCATTTGGTAACAATTAAGTCAAAATCAATTACAATTTTAAAAATCAATAAAAATGCATTTGGCAATTAATTAAGAATGTATCTTGCTTATATTACCTTACATGTATAATATGATGCATAAAGCCTATGGATGGCAACGGTTTGAAACCAAAACCAAACATGCTAATGCAAACTCAAAACCGAATCTAATAGGTTTCTTATATTCGGTTTATTGGCTCAAGAGTTTGTTCATCTTCCACTAGGGCTCATGAAGAAGAAGAATGAATCCTAGAACTTCACCCCCTCACTCTCGTCCCATGAAACATGTCTTGCCTTAATATATAAAATAATAAAATTATTTAAATATATTAAGAAATTTCTATTAATTTTATTTCTTTTTCTTTACTTGTTTTCTTTAGAATAATCTTGAATTTTCAAAGGTTAAAAGAAAAGGTCTGAATTTTTATTGTATTTTGTAAAGTTTAATTAAGTAAAACTAATATTTTAAAAATAAATAAAAGAAAAAAATATTTTCTTAAGATTTTTATATCTCTATTTTTTTATATTTTGAATATACAAAAATAAAAATAAAAATTAAATAATTTGAGATGTTTAAAAACAAAGATTCAAATGAATTTTTTTAAAATATAACTTTAAAAAAATACAATAAAAATTTATACTTTAAAAAAAAAATACGCTATTAAAATTTAGAACCCACCACCTTCCCCGACTTCTTCGGTATTAGAAAAACAGAGGGGAGACGGAATAGGAACGCACCCTCTCCTCTCTCTCTCTCTCTCTCTCGCTTTCTCTCCTCTTCTCGTCTTATGTTTTTTGTTTTTGGAATCCCCAAAACAAGGTGAATTCGACCTGCACGTCGCAGTATGCTGCCGATGCCGGTCGAAATCAAGAGGGAATCCGTTCTGGTTTCTGTCGGAACCCGTGGGCACGGCATTCACTGCTTGAAAGCTGTCTACATGTCGGTGACCGCGAGCCGTCGGTCGGAAAGGTGTCAAACGCTTCATCAATGTCCTCCATCTCTCTGAGAACAAATGGGCTTCAAGTCATGGAGCGACGTGAACCACCTCAACGAATTCGGATTCCTTCAGAGAGGCTGTAATGGCGTCCATGTTTTGATGCTTATATACTGGAGGACCGGAAGGAGAGAATTAGGAAGGCTGTGAAGAACAGAAGCTATGCTCTGTGTTTCGAAATCACGTCAACAAAATCGGATTCCTTAAGAGAGGCTTTAATGGCGTCCATGCTTTTTCGTTGGGAGCTTGTGGGTGAAAGGGACGAGAAATTAGGATCGAGCAAATTAAATTAAAAGAAATTACAAAAATGTAATTGAAATCAGGTAAATCACGATATGTTGTTTTTAAAAAACTGAAAGCTTCCTTTTCTGAAAAAGAAACCCCGTTTTTTCACTTGGTTTCTTTTTTCTTTAAACAATTTGAAAATGATGCTTGTCAAACGCGAATTTTTTTTTTTTTTTCTATTTTCAAAAACGGTAAAACTCTATTTGAAAACGTTAACAAACAGCCTCGTAAACATGGATTCTCAGCACGATCTGATTCTAATGGTTTTTTGGTTGGTTTTTGTAGAATGACCCTTCTTCTAGGCCCTCCAAGCTCTGGAAAGACCACATTGCTATTGGCATTGGCCGGAAAGCTCGATTCCGAACTAAAAGTAAGGAAATCTGAGTTCCTTTTGTGAGTCTCTAGTGGGGTTCAATTGTTATTCACTATTTACTACTTTGGTGAGCTGTATTATCTTCGAATTGGGAAGTGAAACAGATGCTTCTGTGCTGCAGTTTTCTGGGAGAGTAACTTACAATGGCCATGGAATGGATGAGTTTGTCCCTCAGAGAACAGCAGCTTATATCAGTCAGAATGATCTCCACATAGGAGAAATGACAGTCAGAGAAACATTGGTATTCTCTGCAAGATGTCAGGGAGTCGGACCCCGCTACGGTAAGTTAAAAACCTAAATGAAAACCATCGCTTTGTTAATTGGCTTTCAGGATATAGTGTGATGAATCCCTTGTGATCGAATCAAATGGTTTTGATTTTGGAAATTTGCAGAGGTGTTGAAAGAGTTGGCAATAAGAGAGAAGGAGGCAAACATTAAACCTGATCCTGATATTGACATCTTTATGAAGGTATTGCCACATGCTGTTTTGGACATATTTAATAAGGATTAGCCAAGCTTTTTTGCCAGAATGGTAGTTTTGATAAGTTTCCATTCAAAATAAGCTTTTGAATCAGAGTAATTCTACATAATGCCGCATTTCTTTAACTTGATAACTATCTGTGTGAGAATTTTATGCTTTTGATTCATCACCATCGCCAAGACCAATGATGGCTTTTCCTGAACTAGTTGTGGTTTCCATTCTTGAATGTTAGGAGCTATGAAATAGGATTGGAAGCTATGAAACAAGATTTGGGAAAGAGTCAAATTAGTTGATATCAATGGGTCACGTTAGCACTGAAAACTTGTTCTTGAGGTTGAGATATTTTATTATCAACTTGCACAGGTCTGCGCACCCCATTCTTTGCGGACCAGCCTGCAAGGTTTCAATTTAAGCGCATTTGATGGCCCATTTTTATTTTCTTTTAACCGGTTTATCACAAGTCACCACTACCTATTGGGTTTTAAAGGTGTAGGTTGTCACCCATTTAAATTTGGTTTGCACCAGTGATTCTAGTTAATTGACCAAGTTGTAACCCAAAAAAGTCCTTGAACACCCTAGGTTGCCCCACCTTAGGTGGGTTTCCTTAAATTAATTGGACCTGTTAATTGGGCATGCATGGTGGGCTCCAAGGCTTGGCCCACGATTTGTTAGTCAACGGGTCAAAACCCGGGTTTGTAGTGAAATCTGACCCGAGCTGGGACTGGGCTTGGTCACTTCACACATCCAATACATTGTTCTTTTTTTTTTTTTTAAATTTCATATATACAAAAGTTAAAAGGGGGTGGGGGAATACCATGCTATCTCCTCATGCAAGAAAACAAGATGATTAAATAAGCTGCCCATGTAACAAAGAACACACACACACAAATCCCAAAATTTAATTGTAAGTGACAAAAACGAAACATGCGTAGCCCAATGAAAGAATTACCATTTTTGCCTTATTCTCTTTTTTCTTCCTTCAAAAAATTTTTTTTTTGTTTTTGTTTTTTTGCCTCTTGCGTTTATCATTTTTTTTAAATCATACATGCAACCCTACTTAGGTGATACATGTGCTAAAAAAAACAAAACTTCTGTACTTCAAAATGAGACGAACAAGACAAAAGAAACACATTGAACCATTGTGTTCAGCAATGGCCGAATCACAGTGATGTTCAACCATTCCGAACACGTCTCATCTTTTGCAGTTTTCTTTATTGTTTATTGCATTGCATGCTCATCACCTTATTACAAGCAATAGAAAAAGGAATTTGAGTTAACCATTTTCAGCAATGGCTGAACACGCAGTCATGTTCGGCCATTGCCGAACAAAGATCTTTCTGCACTCTTTTTTTTTTTGGTTTTTGTTTTGGTCCTTTTTAAAATTCTCCCTCCATCATGTCTAAGAACCCAGCCTTTAATAATTGTCTTTCACTCATCTGATTGGTAATCACAAAACATTCAAAGAGAGGTAATCGTCTGTAGAGTTTGACTGTGCATGGTTCAGCTGTGCATAGTCAAACTCTCTGATCTGTATTTTATTCATTCGTTATTTCAGCCCCTTGACAAAATTCCTGGCCTTCAGCCTCACCATTTCCTGTTTGCAGGTATAAGGATAAAACAAGCTGAGGAAACGACTGCTCTATTGCCGCTTGTCGGAGAGCTTTAAAAAAAACAGGGCAACCGTTTGCTCTATTGTTTTCATTAATGTCTAGTGTTCTCACTCATTCTTCATTTGGAATGATTTCCTCTTTTAATCAACAAAATTTGATTCTAAATGCAACAATATTCAGAAACTAATGATGAGTGGGAGAATCATATGACCTGTATCATTTCATGTGGTCATTCAAAGTAAAACAGCATATGCCAACCATGATTTACACAGATTATTCCTGAAACTCACCTTAAAGCTAACCCAATATTTCCAAGCAACTAGGTAAAGAATATTTCAGGAGTTTAAATGAAGAGGAGATGACTTCTTATGATGCTGTAAACAAAGGAAATACCTATTATTATTTTTTGCCTTTGATGAGTTGAACTTTATCATACCACGTGGCAAACTCTCTGAACGTGCATGTTTGCCATGTGACAAGCTGAATTGCATGAAATTACGAAAATGCCCTTGGGATTGTTTTGGCCATATGTTTCTATTCGGACTCCGATTCTTGCACAATCAGTGACGTTGGAATTGTGTCGATTTCCTTTTTTCAATGGTGTCAAAATTCATGGCCCATTCAACTTATTTTAAAATATCATTTTTACCTCTTATTTCTGTTAAATTATGACCCTTAGCTCAATGAGCTTTGATGTGCAAAATTTGGGTGCTTACAACAGGCTTCCTCACTGGAAGGACAGGAGACCAATATTGTCACAGATTATATTTTGAAGGTATTGTTTTTGCAAAATTCATAAAAGAATAAGGAAGAAAATTTGGGAGGCATCAATGCTAGATTCTAAGTAATGGATAACTTGTGTATTGTTCTGAAAAAAATTGCAGGTTTTAGGGCTTGAAATCTGTGCTGATACCATGGTGGGCGATGAAATGCAGAGGGGTATCTCTGGAGGAGAAAGAAAGCGTCTTACAACTGGTAGAACAACTTATTGCGATTCTACTAAATGATCTTTGTTTTTATTCTTGTAACTTAAATTAATTCCATCTATATTATGATAATATGAACAGGCGAGATGTTGGTTGGACCAGCAAAGGCACTGTTCATGGATGAGATATCAACCGGTTTGGACAGTTCAACTACCTTCCAGATTGTAAATTCGATCAGACAATCTGTTCACATCCTCAATGGGACTGCCGTCATCTCTCTCCTTCAGCCTGCACCAGAGACATATGATCTATTTGATGATTTGATTCTTCTATCAGATGGGCAGATTGTATACCAGGGTCCCCGTGAAAATGTGCTTGAATTCTTTGAATCCATGGGCTTCAAATGTCCAGAAAGAAAAGGAGTTGCTGACTTCTTGCAGGAAGTATGTCTAGCTTAAAATCCCATTTACTTTCTCAATATTGTTTCTTCTCCCCATTTATTCTTTAGAACGGCTAGGAATTTGTATGTGTGACTTTGATAGGTGACATCAAGGAAAGATCAGAAGCAATATTGGGCACGTGAAGATGAGCCTTACAGTTACATTCCTGTCAAAGAATTCGCTGAGGCTTTTCAGTCATTTCATGTTGGCCGGAGACTGGGAGATGAACTTGGTCTCCCATTTGATAAGTCTAAGAGCCACCCTGCTGCTTTAACAACTAAGTACGGTGTTAGCAAGAGGGAACTTTTGAAAGCTTCCATCTCCAGAGAACTCTTGCTGATGAAGAGAAACGCCTTTGTCTACATTATCAAGATGACAAAAGTAGGTCACAGGGTTTAGCTTGTTGCTTTTAATTTCAAATTTGTAGTTGTAATTTCATTTTTGTATTTCTGATTTCAGCTTACAATTATGGCCTTAATTACGATGACATTATTCGTTCGAACTGAGATGCACCGAGATTCAGGAACAGACGGTGTAATTTTCATGGGTGCTCTGTTCTTCACTCTTGTTATGATCTTGTTTAATGGATTCTCAGAACTTTCCATGACCATCACGAAGCTTCCTGTCTTTTACAAGCAACGAGACCTCCTCTTCTATCCTTCATGGGCATATTCAATGCCATCATGGATCCTCAAAATCCCACTCACAGTGGTAGAAGTTGGCATATGGGTGTTTATGACTTACTATGTCATTGGCTATGATCCAAATGTTGGAAGGTAAAGACACAGATTGTAATGCTGTCCTTTCAGATCTTATCTATGTTTTCATTTCTTTTTTTTTGTTCTTTTTAATAATTCAGTGAATGTTCTTGTCACAGGTTCTTAAAGCAGTACCTTGTCCTTTTATGTCTTAATCAGATGGCTTCTGGACTGTTCCGGTTCATAGGAGCACTGGGAAGGAACATGATTGTTGCAAACACATTTGGGTCCTTTGCATTACTTGCAGTTATTGCATTGGGTGGATTTATCCAGTCACGAGGTATAGCATGAACTTCAATTGAATAAGATATTCAGTCATCTTCCTGGCCTTGCCACCTGGGTTAGGTGTAACTTTGGATTCTACTCTTTTTGCCTCAGATGATATAAAGAAATGGTGGATATGGGGTTACTGGATCTCTCCTATGACGTATGGGCAGAATGCCATTGCTGTGAATGAGTTCCTTGGGAAGAGTTGGAGACATGCAAGGATCTTTTACTTAAAATTGGATAAAGAAGAGGTAATGAAAAGGAGGTCCCAGGCAATCTCACCTAACATTCGGTTTATCTCTTTGTCATAGGTTCCTCCTAATTCCACAGAACCACTAGGAGTGACAGTTCTGAAGTCTTGCGGCATCTTCCCTGAAGCACGCTGGTATTGGATTGGAGTTGGTGCATTGATTGGATATATTTTTCTGTTCAATTTCCTCTTCACCGTGGCTCTGTCTTACCTTAAACGTAAGTTCAATTAGTAAATTCTTCTTAAAATATGAGGATGGTACTTCCTTTTTCTAATATCGGATCACATGCAGCATTTGGAAAACCCCAAGCAATTCTATCTGAAGAGACCTTGAACAAGAAACATGCTAATAGAACTGGGGAAGTTCTTGACCTATCGTCCAGGGGAAATGGATCTGCCCGTCAAGCGTCATTCAGAGGTAATTAAGTTCAACCAAGTAATGATTAGTTTCTACATGAGGGTGTCAAGTTAATTTTTTGATAAAAATGCAGAGAGAACAGATGAAATTAGGAGTATGTCATCTATCTCTTCATCTGCAAGGATGGATGCCCCGGAGGAAACAAATTGGAACAGGAAAAGGGGAATGGTTCTTCCGTTTGAGCCTTTGTCTATTACCTTTGATGAAATCAGATACTCAGTAGATATGCCACAGGTAGATTAAAGTTCGAATAAGAGGCAATGTGTTTGGGAGCCAAATACACTCTTTTCCTGTCTGAAAAGTTAAATAATTTTGTGTTTTAAACTTGCAGGAAATGAAAGATCAAGGTGTTACAAAAGATCGGTTGATGCTTCTGAAGGGTTTGAGTGGAGCTTTAAGGCCAGGAGTCCTCACAGCCTTAATGGGTGTTAGTGGAGCTGGTAAAACCACTCTGATGGATGTGTTGGCTGGAAGGAAAACTGGTGGATATATTGAAGGAAACATAAAAATATCTGGTTATCCAAAGAAGCAAGAAACATTTGCTCGTATATCAGGGTACTGTGAACAGACTGACATCCATTCACCACATGTTACCATTTACGAGTCCCTGCTATATTCTGCATGGCTTCGGTTATCTCCTGAAGTCAATTCTACAACCAAAAAGGTTAAACATTTTGAGTTCTTGATCTATTTCTTATTCTTATTTTATGCCTGTTTTTTTCCCCACTGAGTTGTGCTATTAATTCATGTGTTGCAGATGTTCATTGAGGAGGTCATGGAACTTGTGGAGCTGACCTCATTGAGGGAAGCACTTGTTGGATTGCCTGGTATAAATGGTCTTTCGATTGAGCAGCGCAAGAGGCTGACAATTGCAGTTGAGCTAGTTTCTAACCCCTCTATAATATTCATGGATGAGCCAACCTCTGGACTTGATGCCAGGGCTGCAGCAATAGTGATGAGAACAGTACGGAACACTGTGGATACAGAACGAACTGTGGTGTGCACCATTCACCAGCCAAGCATTGACATATTCGACGCTTTTGATGAGGTATGATATTCTCAATGGTAAAGCTTTTATAATCTTTTGTATTCCTGCAAGGTACTCAGCAATTTGATGTTGGAACACAGTTATTTCTGTTGAAGCATGGTGGAGAAGAAATATATGTTGGTCCATTAGGACGGCATTCATCCAATCTTATCAAGTACTTTGAGGTGAGATCTGAATACATGGAATCTTTTAAGAGAAAAGAATAAATATAAATGAACACATAATTTCTTCAAACTGTTCCTATGTCATTCTTCCTACGAAGTTACTGATCCATACGAGTCACATTTCTTAAAGGGGATAAACGGGGTCAGTAAAATAAATGATGGTTACAATCCAGCAACATGGATGCTGGAGGTCACTTCAGCAGCACAAGAATCAACTCTGGGTGTCAACTTCACGGAAATATACAGGAATTCAGAACTATACGGGTGGGTTTACACTCAGCTATCCATTGACATGCCTGAGATAACACTCAATTTTTAGTCCTAGCTCTTGAGACTTTTGTGATGAATGTTTCAGGAGGAATAAATCTTTGATCAAGGAACTGAGTACACCTCTGCCTGGATCCAAAGACCTTTACTTCCCTACTCAATATTCACAGTCTTTCTTCATGCAATGCATGGCTTGCTTATGGAAACAGGATTTGTCATATTGGCGGAATCCACCTTATACTGCAGTGAGACTCTTCTTTACAACATTCATAGCTCTGATGTTTGGGACAATATTCTGGGATATTGGTTCCAAAAGGTAATTTATTTCAAAAACAAAAAACAGAACGGTTTGGGGTATAAAGTTTACTTCTCTATGTGTGGTGTCTAATTTGATTTAAGTGCTTGATTTTTCAGGACCAGGCAACAAGATCTCTTTAATGCCATGGGTTCTATGTATGCTGCTGTTCTTTTCATTGGAATACATAATTCTACCTCTGTGCAGCCGGTGGTGGCCATTGAACGAACAGTCTTCTATAGAGAGAGAGCAGCTGGGATGTATTCTGCTTTGCCATACGCCTTTGGACAAGTAAGTTTCTTTATGTTTCTATCTATGAAGTATATAACAAGGCAGATTCTTCAAGAAGAAGCTTATTTATCATCCATTTTGTTCCTTCTCTAAATTTACTTGTTATTGGTGCAGGTTATGATTGAGCTCCCATACATCTTTGTTCAATCAGTAATCTATGGAGTCATAGTGTATTCAATGATTGGATTTGAGTGGAATGCCAAGAAGTTCTTGTGGTATATCTTCTTCATGTACTTCACGTTTTTATACTTCACATTCTATGGGATGATGGCAGTGGCTGTTACTCCCAACCACCACATTGCTGCCATAGTTTCCTCTTTTTTCTATGCTATATGGAACCTCTTCTCAGGATTTATAGTCCCACGGACAGTAAGTTTCATGATCCTTATATATTCTTTGTTTTCAATCTTAAAGAAAGTAGAGAGATATTAAAGACTAAAGTTTTGTTATTCTTCTGATAACAGAGGATTCCTGTATGGTGGAGATGGTGTTATTGGATTTGCCCCATCTCTTCGACAATATATGGACTATTTGCCTCACAGTTTTGGGACATACAGGACAAACTCGATACAGGAGATACAGTTGAACAATTTCTAAGAAGTTATTTTGGATTCAAGCATGAATTTCTTGGAGTGGTTGCTGTTGTCGTTGTTGGATTCGCCGTGCTTTTTGCATTCATCTTTGCATTTTCAATTAGGCAATTTAACTTCCAAAAAAGATGAGAAGATTCTTCATATCATAACAGAAGATAAGCCCTGTCAATAGTCCATATTTCCAAGTCTCTGGAGTTGTACGAGAGAGTAAATCCAGACATCTCATTAATTCAACATTTGATCATTAACATATATATTGTATCAGATATCAGGTAAAATAGAAAGCATTCCTTCATTGTATTTTTTACATTTTTTGCAATCAAACTGAAAAAGAGTTGGTTTCTTTTTCCTTTTCCTTTTTAGCTTTAATTAGATAATCAGTTGGGGTACTGTCAAAAAATCATAGACCTTCAACTTCATGTGATTTTCACATTTGTATTCATCAATGAAAATGAGAAAGTTTGATTGGGTACTCCCTTATACCGTACGTGAGATTAGGGAGATTTTTGGGCTTCAGTAGATTAGGGAGAAAGCTTTACAGGGGATGTTTTTTTGCTATGGACACCATGGAGGGTGCGAAATAGGTGCATTTTTTAAGATGAGAAGGTGAGAAGGTGAGAAGGTCTTGTGTGGTTGACCAGGTGATATTGTTATCAGCTTTTTGGGCTTCAGGGCAAAAGGATTTTGACTCATATTCATCTGTGGATATCATCAGGAATTTGACGACATTCATCTATATGTAGTTTGGGGTGGTTTAGTAGTGTCTATTTTTGGTGATGTCTCCTTTTTGATGTAGCTTATTATATGTTGATGACCCATAGTGTATTTTTTGGTTGTTTTGTGGTTTCATCATGTATTTTGGGGTGATCCCACTCCTTATGGGGTGCCCCTCCCTCTCCTTTTGATCTAATGAAATTTTCATTATTCATCAAAAAAAAATGTTTGAATTAAATTATTATGGTAGGCTTTTCCACTGTGACATGAAAAGCAGAGTATTTTTAATAATGCAGGCATCAAATTGTATATGGTATGATTGGTATCCTCCCCTAGAAAAAATAAAATAAAACAGGATACTTGATGATCTCATGTAACATATGAGTCCATGCCAGATCTTACTGTTTCATGCAAATCTAAGATGGTAAAATCCAAAATCAAGAGATCAAAGCATGAGTTGTAAATCGCATAAAAAAAAATAAAGGCAGCTTCAATAGAACTCTTTGAGATTCCCCTGATAATTTATACCCACAGATTGAACAACCACATGACTACTGAACTGCAGAAGGTCAACATAGAAGATGACTATGAAAGGCAAAATGAGGAACTCAAGTGTTTGGGAAAATTTCTATATTTAGTGATAAAGATAAACATGATTCCCAGTAAAGCAAAAAACTTCTCTTTAAAAATGCAGGAAAAAAATATATAATTAAGAATTATTTCATTGAAAAAAAAAAAGAGAGCCAGGAGATGGTTTGCTGAGATGCTGAGCGAAAAATAACTTGAAACAGAACGTAGTTTCATTCTAATGTGGAGCCTATGTATCCTCAACCTATTAACTCATTGATTTGAGACTACCAAAGTGTCTGATATTTGAGTTATTTCTTGCTTATAAATCAAGAACATTTTGGCTGGTGAATAGTGATATATCTTGGATTTTGTGTTAAAGACAAAGCATCCCCTTAAGAACCCAAAAATCTCCAATATTCATGAAAGAACAGTACAAATTTCTGCTTTTAGTTCTAACATTCATCATGATGGATGTTAACTTCACAAGGTCAGAGAATCGGAGGTTGCGGCGAACCGACCCAAACGAAGGCAAAGTCATTTGACATTTGCTTATTTAAAATCAGAAGTTGATGATTCAAGTTATGATTCATGATTCATGATTCATATTAAAACAAATTGAACAAATGAACTTGTCCTTTGTTGAGAAGCGTAGGTGGCGGGGACGGTGGTGGTGGTGGTGGTGGTTGAAGACATGGACCCAAATCATTAATATCTTAGCTTTCACCACCACCACCACTTGACAGTTGCAACTACCACCGCCGCTTAGATGGGTGGAGTTGGTAGATAACTAGTTGGAAAGTTGAATGATAATTAAATTATATGCTTAAATTGTGATTTAAGTTACGCAAGTCTAACATCCCTCTTCCCTTTTTGGTTAAGTGAAAAAGCTAATATTAAATTCTAGATGGGAAGTTCTGTTGAGCCGTTTATTGATAATCTTATTAGCTTGGTGATAAGTAATGAATGCATAATAATAGCCACTTTCTATTCCCTTTTCAGTAGCTAAAGTCTTCCCCTATTCCCACCCTCTTGGATTAGTGCCCAAAGTTCTTCCATAATTCTAGTTTACATTTATGGTTTTCTTTCATGCCGTAGAGAGAGTCATAATTTGGCCATCTTGCTTGTGCTTTTGTGCAAGTACCTTTAGATGCTAAGGCAATGAGGGAACTTTTCATGATTTACAATTGTTGGTACATGAGTTGTACTACCTGATTATAAGTAACTTATATGTTTGATAACAAACTAATTGGAAGATAGAAGTTAATATAAACAAAAGGATAATTGAGAGATAGAAGTCAATATGAACGAAAAAGAGGAGCTTCTTGGGCAACAAGAATCTATGGGGTTCCCTCCATAGAAAATTAAGTATAGATGAGTTCTTTTTTTTTTTTTTCTAAAAATACTATTAGACTTCAATAATGATCTTGTGTTCTCTCTAACGACATGCACAAAAAACAAAGTATCTCTATTGACCCCACATACAAAAATACTCATCTAATGCAAAGCTTGCTAAACTTACCAACCACTCTATTAGCTTCTTTATAAAAGTACCTAAAAGAAATATAATCAAAAGCCTTACATGCTCACAATGAGTTGCTTATTATTAAAAAAAATTATGTTTGAAAATTATGCGCATTTAAGTGCTCCCTTTAGATAAAATAATGAAGCTCAGGGATATCCACTCATTTGGGGGTAATGAAATCTTCTGCTATGTTTAACTGAATTGGTCCCGGCCTTAGACCGTAAGATGTTGCCCTGTGGAGCATCTCATGATCATTATCTTTTCAATGTTGTAAATGTTTAAGTGGGCCCTCATGAAAAAAAAACACTAATCGTAAAATGCTCCACATTGGTATCTCACAATCAAAGCAAGGACCAATTTAGCCTAACATAGCAAAAGATTTCATCCCTCATTTGGGGGTTAAACATGCCTTTTTCGAAGTTTTATTAATTGTTCAAAAACAAATCCTTATGGACAATGTTCTTCTTTCTCTCTCTTCGCTTTATGAATATGCTAGGCATATTATGTAGTATGTCTGTGGCCCAAGGGACAACATGCCATTAGGGAGGACAAAGCATGCAGGGGACACCATATCTTGGGACATCTCACAAGGGGTGAAAGAGTTTCCAAGTAGGTATCTTCAAAGCCTTATGTTATAGGATAGCGGCACTAGGGTTGCTTATCGAGCCAGTTCTGCACGGGCACTGCACGACCCAGCACGCTAGTGGGCCGCCACGGTAGGGCCCGTGGCGCATGGCAGGCCATGCCTAGGTGCCTAGGCCCATGGCCCGTCAAGGCACGCCGGCCCAACGGGCACAGCTCGCGTCAAGTGGGCCAATTCGGTCGTGCCGCGTGTTGGTGCTTGCCATTGGGCTTAACTGGGCCGGTCCCCCTGGCATGAAAAAACGACTAGCTATTTCCCCTTACCCAAAAACGTGCTAAAAGTTTTTTTTTTTTTACAATTTTACCCCCCAACAGTCATATTAGGGGGTATACTTGTAATTAACTGTAAATAACCATTTCTACCCTTCCAACAGCAGCCAAATAACAGTCATATTTGAGGGTAGAGGTGGTAAAAAGTCACTTTAATTTTCTATAAATAGGCCTAACCCTTCCCACTCCAAACCACACATCTTCTCATCTCTTCTTACTTTCTTAGGGTCTTGTTTAAAGATTTGGCCAATGGCCAGCAGAGTGCTCACATGGGGGGTCCCTAAGTCAACCATTGGCGAATCTTTTAATAAGACTCTAAGAAAGTTATGAAATTTTTTTTTTTTGTTTCCTTCATTTTCTTCTTAAAGTCATGTTCAATGATTTTGCTAATGGCCGGCAAAGTCACAGTACTCCTTGAGCCCAACCATTAGCAAATCACTGAACAAAGTGCTTACAAAGTTATCAATTTTTTTTTCTTTATTTCTGCCTTTTCACGTCTACATAGGAGTTGCAAAAGTGTTACTTGCGTGGATTATTGCTTGGACAGTTAAGCGGTAATAAACACAAGTAACATTTTCGCAATTCCTCATCTCGGCACGATTCAAGAGGTAAGTAACTTTTTTTTACTATTATTATTTTATTTTTTATTTTTTTGCAGAAAACTACGCCGAGCCTGGCAAGGTACTAGCTGGGCAATGCTTGGGTTTTTCCTTGACAAACCAGGCACGGCACAGCCCATCAATGAAGCGGGCCAACCTGCTAGGCACGGGCTAATTGTGCCCATGCCGGACCGGCCCGTTAAGCATCCTTAAGCGATACTTGCTTAGTTTTTTAAACGTTGGACTATGACGAATTTCTCAATTTTGGAGATGACGAGGGTAACACCGTACCGTACCATTTGTAACTATAAATGGCAAATTTTTTGAAAATCCGACCGTTGTTGAAAGAGCAACTCAGTCAAAACTTTTAAATTTCGGACAATGCATCGAACCGGTAAAAAGACCGGTCCTGTCCAATTTGGCCTGATCAGTGGTCCAAACTAAGGCAATTGACAGATAATTAAAGAGAACATAGTTAATATAAAAGCTTCAAACTTCGTTTTGATCCAATTTTTTTACGTACCAACCGACATTTAAATACCAACAAATATCTGTATTTAACCAACAAATATCTGTATTTAACCGATACCCGTACTAATTTGGTGATTTAAAATGTCAGTTTGTACCGGTTGGATCCGGTTCACAGTTTAATAGCTAAAATGAACCGAGGTTGGTTGCCTCTGTTTGAGAGAAAGGGTTCGGTTTTTAAAACACTAGCCTGTTGCATGTGCAATACTACACGTAAAAAAAAAGAGGTAGACGAAGAGAGAATAATTTTGCAACTTATTATCAAGTTTTAAAAAATTGAGACGATTTTGACTATTATATCTTTTTATTAATGAATCTTCAAGGATGAATTATAAGGGTTTCTATCTATTAAAAAAAAAAGATTTATATGGGTTGTTTTGGAAATTCATGCATTTGGGTTGACACTGTTCCCCAAGGCCTATTCTCATTTAATATGGTATATTGTTTATGCTTCTAAAGTTGTACTTTTTTTTGGGTGAAATTGTAAAGTTGTACTTCCGTTATCCATTTATCATTAACTATCCGTTATTATCTTTTACCGACAAAATAATTTTTTGTCAGAGGTGCAGGGATGCATGTTAACAGAGCTAACACACCAAATCATAAGGACTGGGTCACTGGGTTATGTCTGAAAACAAGCTGGAGTTTGAGATCTCAGAAGACACTGTTGATGCTTTAATGGCCATGGGTACAACTGAACTGTCCCAAGGAATCAATCCTTCAGTTTTGTCAAAAAAAAAAGGAACCCATCCTTCAACTGTGCTTAATTATGGGCCAGACGTCCTCACCTCTTTGGGCAATGGGCATAGCCTTATTGCTCCAATTCTTTTACCGGCGGTTTAAAAACAACACAACAGCCGCTAAAAGAAATAGACTTAATTACATTTTTTCTTTTCATCTTAAAAAAATCTTCAGTTAAATCACGACAGACCCTGTAACATATGTGGGATGCTGCCATGTGTAGCATCCCACGGATGCTGTTCATTTTACATTTCCTCATGTGAAATGTCACCTAAAACGATATTTCATATGGGAAATTGTGATTTAAACAACATCCATGGGTTGCTACACGTGACAGATGACCAGCAGGTGTGTGTTTCTGGTAGATAAAGTGCTTTTCAGCAATTGTCTTTTTGAAGAGGTTTCTAGGTTGTTTATGTAACCTCTATGCCCTCCAAGTCCACTCTATTTCAAGTCAAACATGGTTGCAGGTAAATTAATGTCTTTCATTCTTGTTTACTCAATAGTGACAAGAAATTTCTCTTTTAGTCTCTATATCTTTAACATTTAAGAGTAAATGGATGGATCTTTATCTGGGTTTATCTTATTCTTGAGGTTTTCCCATATAAGTACTTGGTACCTAGCTAGTAAAGTCAAAGATACATTAATTGCAGCATATGTCTCAACTAACCTAACCAACCAATCCCCAAGAAATTATTCAAACATTATTTCTATGCTAAAGCTGATTAGGATGTGAAACATGCATTATTGAAGTAGCTAGCTCTACAAGTTCCATATAAAGAATCTAGTCTTCTTCTCAAAGTAGAAGCTTGTAAGCATTGTCTTGTCTAAGAAAAAAAAATCCTAGCTTCCAATGAAAGGGAACACCTATCATATGCTTTACTCTAAAGCAATTCTTCATTGTGAGCCCATCACAGTCCTTTCTTCTGCCTCTTGTTTCACATTTTTTTTCTCTGTGATAGATGGAGATTAAGAGAGAAGCTTGGCTCATTGAGAACTCACTTGAGGGACACTCTTCTTGCATCAATGGGGGCCATATATTCTCTACAATTATTTAGTGGGTATCTCTCCAAACTCCCACCATATTCTCCCCCATAACACAAAGCATGGGAAACCATTATTGAATGCAAGAACCATCAAATGAGAAAAAGTCATACAAAAGGGCAGATCATAAGGGAATAATTTTCCCTGGTCCTGGTCCACATAGAATATGAATATGTAATCTCAGTCACTTTTGAAATTTGTAAAGGTTCTCTGCAAACTAATCAATATATATTAATTAAAGAACAATGCAACCTCTTTATATTCTCCCACCACATTATACAACATTAGAAGAGCATATCCTATATGTTTAAAAGGCATGCATGTGTGCTGCTTGAAAGCAACTCAAAAAGAGAGTTCAATTTTTTTTGCCACTTGGCAAAAAAGCTCTTCCTAGTTCTACTGTTAAAAAAAAGTTCAACCGCATACGACATTTGCCACAGAGATTTCGTGATCCTTGAGCCATTAGAGGAAAAGGTCAAAGGCTGCCCTGCATGAACAGCCTGTCGTCCACCTCTTGTCCCCTATTTTGTATGTTCCTTTCCTCATCCTTTTTTGCCACGTGTACTAATTTCTTGCCGCCGGAAGCTACGTAGCGTAGAAATTTGACTTTGTAAGACTACGAAAGTCGAGATTAAGATAAAATATAAAACGATAAAATCGAACAGATTAAATTTAACTTTTTATAGAAAAAAACAAAAAGGAAAAAGGGCTCCATAACCAACTCATGGCGAGAGACTTGGGATAAAAAAAAAAATAAAAGAACCCATATGAGTATGTCCCAATCAGAACATTTCGAAGGCCCACAGTCCAAACAATTCAAATCATATATAAAAATCACCGAGGAGGGGATAAAAGTTAAAAAATAAATTAAAAAAAAAAAGAAAAAGAAAAAGAAAAAAAACTTTCGTCTTCGGTCGAGAATAATGTACGCAGTGGGCGTAGGTTATACGACCCACATTCTTGTTTCAATAATTCAAGAGAAACGCTAGGGTACGGGACGAGGAGGAGGAGTCCTTGGCTCTGCGGGAGGCGTGTGACCCTCTGATCCTCTCGACGGGTCATCAGACGACTGACGTATACCGTCATCCGTCTCACCACCACGACTCACATCCTCTATCATCCGTACAACCTCCTGTATATCTGGCCTTTGATCCGGTACGACGGAGACGCAGGCCATCGCTATCTGCAGCACCTGCACCATCTCCTCCTCGATGTTGTGGTACCGCATCAACTCCACATCGAACACCTCAGCCGTCCATTCCTCTCTGACCACCGACTGGACCCACCTCGGCAGATCGATCCCTTCTTCTCCCAACGACGCTTGATTTGGTGCCTTACCAGTCAACAGCTCCAGCAGCAACACACCGTAGCTGTACACGTCGGACTTGAAGTGTACCCTGCGGATTTCCACCACCTCCGGCGCACGATAGCCTGCGAGCCGGTTCGGTGACGTGGACGCTCCGAGGAGCGGGTGAAGCCCGAAGTCCGAGACGCATGCTTCGAGGTCCGACCGGAGAAGGATGTTGGAGGACTTCACATTTCCGTGGACGATTTTTCCCGCCACGTGTAGGTGGGCCAGGCCTCTCCCGGCACACAGAGCGATCTTCAACCGGTTGTCCCAGTCCAGAGGTGTACGGCCCGATCCTCTGCTACCTGCAATTATCACCGACTCTCCCGGTTTAGCCTCCGGAATAAAATAAAACTAGTAAAATAAAATTAGATTAACAGGCGAGGTAATATTACCACGTGGCAAATTTTAATAATTCTGCCACGTGGCTACTTAGACCGCACCTATCATCAGCCAGTGACAGGGTTGTCTTTGATGCTCAATGATGAGGAGACGAATATACAGTTTTACCGCATTAATTTCATTAAAAAAAATATAAAAGAAAAAAAGAGAACTTCCATGACTGCAACAGCTCGAGCTTCAAAACTGCTAAAATGGCAAGAGATCGAAGAAGAGAGAACGGGGGTGAAATAATACCATGCAGAAGAGCAGATAAGCTCCCGGCGGGCATGTAATCGTAGACAAGCAGTTTCTCGTCCTTGGAGTAGTAAAAAGCTCTCAATGGAAGCACATTTTCATGCTTAATCTTCCCCAAAACCTCCATCTGCATTTCGAATTCTCTCTTCGTAACAGTGACGTCCTTTAATCTCTTCACCACTACTGTGGTTCCCTCTTCCAGAACTGCCTTATATGAAGTCCCGACGCTGCCTTTCCCTAATACCTCTGCAGAGGCTCTTAATAGATCCTCCAAATCGAAACTGTAACCCCCAGCATCGAAAAATACCAACTTGTTTCTCTCCGATTCCGCAGTCCCACTTGGGATTTCGTCTTTTGATGATGATGTGCCTGCCTCTGCACCCACGGATCGAATCGGAGGCTTTGGAGTTTGCGATGGCCGTCGCCGTTGCCTCTTCCTTAAGCAAAGAATGAAGAACAATAGCAGTAGAAGTAGAACAAGAGCTCCCCCGACTGAAATCGCGATAATTGCAGCTTTTGGGAACTTTTTAGATCTCTTTCGGTGGTTGTTTGGCAAGTTCGGAGACGGCGCTGGAGCTGGAGCAGGGAAGAAGGGGTTGCAAGGTTTCAAAGGCTTGCCGCATAGATTGATATTGCCTGAGAACGAAGAAGCCGGAAACTTTGCTAGGGTTGCAGGGATGGAACCGTTAAGATTGTTGTTAGAGACATTGAAACTCACCAAACCGGGCGGGTTAATGCTGGGAAGATTCCCAGAAAAACCATTGTTCTCCAAGAAGAGACGAGTCAAATGGGTCAGATTGTTTATGGAGAACGGGATTTTTCCGGTGAAGTTATTGAACGAAATGTCCAACCGTGTCAATCGAGTCAGCCGAGTCAGAGTTTCCGGGAACTCGCCAGAGAAGAGATTCTTCTGGATATAAATACTGCGCAGGGACTTTAACTGGGAGAAGTCGGAGGGGATCTGACCTGAGAGCCGATTTGAACGGAGACTAAGAACGCGAAGCTGGGACAAACGGCCGATAGTGTTGGCCGGAATCTGACCCACAAGTCCCACACCCGGAAGACGGAGATAGTAGACAAAAGACCGGTTAGCATCGCATACGACTCCGACCCAGTTGCAGGCGGACGCAGACGAGTTCCATTGCAGGCGATTCGCGTGTGGGACTTGGGAGATGAAAGCAAGAAGCGCTTGCTTGTCTTGCGTTGGTTCCGAGTTGACTCGCTGACCCAAGAGCAGAAAGGAGACGAACAATGCAACAAATCGGGAAATGGACAACAATGCCATTGCTGGCTTTCGAAATAAACAGAGCTGCTCCTACTGTGGTCTCCGAAAAGGTGGTTTAACCCGGAGATTTTGTGAGAAAATAAGAGCAGCTCGCCGGCGAGAAGCCATGACAGAAAGGAGCAACTGTGCTCGGAATAAGAGAGAGGGCAAAAGGGTTTGTGTTGAGAGAGAAAAAAAAGAGGGAGAGTAGGTATCCCTCCCGAGGCCAAAAGGCGAAAAAGCTGAGGACGGAACCGGTCGTGTTGACAAAAGAAACGTTTCTTTAAACTTTAGCTGAAAAAACGGGAACCATTGAAAAAAAGAACAAAAGATTTTTAGGAAGGTAATAAAGGGTGTTACAGAAAAGAAAAAAATGGCACTTTTGCTTGAAAATACCGAAAGGCCTCGAAGGATGATCAGACGGCCGGTGATGTTTTCAAAGTGGCGAGCGGGGTCCTCCGCCGTCGATTTATACGAGAAGATCAGGGATTGAAGAAGTTAAGCGACAGTTAGTTTGACAGTTGGAATGGTTTAGAAGAAAAAGCTTGAGTGGTAACCGTCTGATCATCCTTTTGGGCTGTAAAATTGTTTGGGATCGTCCCCAGTGACTTTTGGTGCCTGGACACACCCGGTCGGATTATCTTTTGGTACATGTTTGTCGTTGAGTAAAGAAAGGAGAGGTGCTGCCGGCGTATACGTAACGAGTCGGGGGAGAGAGGGGGCCGAGTCCATGTAAAGATTAATCAACACGGTTATGCGTCATGATGTCACGCCATGTGGCGGCAATGATGTTCATATTCCACTACACCGCTGTCACACATTTTATTCTATTCCCTACACTTGGCTTGTTCTTGCAAGCTTATCAAGTGCACCTAGAACCCACCTGATCATATGTTTTTTCTAGGTATATGGAACTGACTACAGGTGGCAAAAAAGCAATAGGTCTATTACATCCTACCTAAGAGAGCCTTAAAATTTGTTCTCTTGAGTTCTGATAAGTTAGGGAGCTTTACATGAATGGGTTTCTTTCTGAGATCCTGAAATCCCATATTTCTTGCGAGGAAAAAGTGAACGAGGAAAAAGTGAAAGCTCATATATATACTAGCTACCCAGCACATAACCGGTAACGACGCACGCACCCATCCGCTCCTCTCCATCGGGAAGCGCATCATCAACGGGACCGCAAGCTGCAAATGGCAACAACGACCCATGTCTTCAACTAAAAGTAAGACTATCGCGTGTTATTTCCTTCAATGAGGGCGGGAGTAGAACCCAAGTCTTGACTATAGGACAAGCACAAGACTATATCACCGACGTATGTGGCGTTCCCAAATAAAGGTCTATATATATAGGCTTTTGATCCCCTCAAACAACGAGACCTTTTGAGATAAAACTCAAGAACAAAACTGTAAAGTCTAATGGGCTAAAGAGGACAATATCATTACAGTTATTACGAGTGATTACCAGTAGATCCAGGACAATATCATTACAGTTATTTCGAGTGATTACTAGTGAATGTGTATCTACATGGACTGACATGGCTTTCAATATAAAGTGATAAGCATATATGGACATTAAAGATACTGTGGAAGAGTATCTCCTGTCGGCATCCATCACAAGCTAAACAAGATTTGTCTGCTTTAAAGAAAAGAGTAAGAAGTAAAAGACAGGGGAAGAGAGGAGGAACGGGGGAAATCGCTCCACATCCACATTGCATGCATGCAAGCATAACGCCCATGTCGAATGAATGGCCGGCCATGTTATATTCTTTTTATGAAAAACAGCTTCATTACAACCATAAAATCTAAACAAGAAAGACATTATGGTTGCCTACATGCTCTGCAGTCACTTCTGACCCATTCTGCTTAAAACCATAAAATCCAAAACCAAAAGACTGGAAACCTGACAAAATGGAATTCATAACTCCACATCAAAGACTCAAGTCTTTGAAATCCAGAAAAATGTTAAACCACGGTGGAGGACCAAATTCCATGAACAATGTGGGGGCTAAAATTGTGTTGCAGCCGCATATTTTACAGTTAAACCATGATCTCAAAATTCTAAACAGCTAAGAACCTAAAAATAAAGGTGGATAAATGTGAAAGAGAGGGAGAGAGGAACATAACCACTTTATCAGTTTCCCAAGCTATCCAAGAAGCCCTGCAATTCCTTCAGATCCTCAGCAGAAAAGCTCCGATGCATCCTCAGGCGTGGAGTGACCAAATTAGGCGGTGGTTTGGAGTTGAAGCATACTACCACGACAGCCAGGTTGTCCGCACTCCTCCTCTTTAAGGCTTCATCAACCAGCTCCTTGCTACACAGGGCAGGATCATTGTGCTCTTGGAGCTTCTTCCGAGCAAAATCAACAGCATTCTGGCTCAAAAACACATCCCATATTCCATCACACCCCAATATGAGGAATTCGTCATCCTCTGTCAGAACCGTACTCATCAGTTCAGGTTCTGCACTAAGGGGTCCACCATCCCGATGCTTCATTCCCTCCATATGCCAGTCCCCAAGAGCACGAGCAACATTCAGCTGTTCATTGAGGTAGCCATCATAGACATATCCTCCTGATGCTTCAATGCGTTCCATTTCCTTAGTGCAGTCTGGTTTGTGATCCCTTGACATTACAAACGCTTTTCCCCGACGACATAATACCGCACGGCAATCTCCAGCATTAGCTACCACCAATGACCTGCCAATGAATGCCAAAATCAATCAGAAACATATAAAAACCCATTTACTATTAAGTAAAAATGACAGACTAGTGCAACCATCAAATGTCAGACAACATACAAATGGTTCAAAAAGGTAGGAAACACAAATATATTAGCGCTCTTACAAAAAAAAAAGAATAGAAAAAGGAAACACAGTCAAAAAAATAACTCTATACCAAAAAATATGCCCTACTGGTGTAAACATCCTGATAGTTTGGAGGACCATTCTGCATATACCAATTAAGAGTTCTAGTTTAAAAACCCAACCTCATGTTTCCAGCTTTGCAGACTTCTTACCCTGGATCATCAACTACTTGTTATCATCCATGAGAAATATTGGAAGGACAAAGTACCATCCAATCATGTTTAAGTGTAAATGTCAAATGAAATTCATTACCATTCCCAACTCCATCATTGTGAGACACAGTTCCAATGTTCTATGATTATGGTAATTCATTTATTGTTATAATACAAGGCAACAATTTCATAAGGAAACTTCAGATCATAGGTAGTAACCCAATGCAATATCCAAACGGCTGAATTTATACAAGCAGTTCCAATGCACTTCCCCTAAAGCTTTTAAACAATTCAAAGCAGGCATCAAAACACTCCTACTTAACCATCTGGTTCATCAGGATAATGTCTTGGATGAAAATGGCAATGACCTTGATGATAAAGTGAGCAATATATTTATTATAAAAAAAAACACTTGTGGGGAAAAGCAGGCCTTTTTTACCTTTTTCTTTCTTTCTTTCAAAAGCTCAAGAGGTATGAATTATCAAACATCATGATCCCTTCAACAGAACACAAAATAACTTGCTACAATCATGATTTCTGAATATATCAAGCAAACCAAAGGCCTGATGTAATCAGAGAACAAGGACCATAATCATCAGCTTGAATATTTGAAAGTTTTCTTTCATGATGACAAGGTATGTTGCACCTAAGTATAAACGCTATAAATTTTGAACAGATGTACAACATGTACTTATCTATTTAAAAAGTACAAAAACCCCAACCTCCCAACAACAAGAGCTGCCAGTGCAGTTGTACCAGAAGCAAGAGTATTGTCCATGGCACAAGCTTCAGCAAAAGCAGTGTCTGTTTGCAGAAACGCAGATGTAATAGCCCTCTCGAACTCCATTGGAAAATCATCATCCTCCAAAATGAACCTTGGCAAATGATTAGAAGCAAAGTCAGCAGCATGCTTTCCTCCATGTCCATCAAAGACCTGACCAAGCAAGAAACTTTAGTCAGAAAAACAAGAATAGAAAACTGGGTAACAAAGTAAAAAAGAAAAACCAGAACAACAAGTCCTAGAATGCGCGGACCATCAAGCAAACATTCATGTGATTATATTGGAAAAAAAAAGGTAGGGAAAGCAGAGAGGAGGAAAGGGTAGAAGGAAAGATCTCCAGGTTGTGAAATATCTGTTGTACATACTTGCACAGGTAACAAGTTTACTTTTGCCTACAGCCAAATTTGCAAGGGTACCTGATTGAACATATCATAGAGTTACAAGTTAAAAGAAGGTAGGGGGTACCCCATAGAAGGCATTAGGCCCTCCAGTGAGATTTTTGAGCCCATAATCATCCATGAAATTGTCAAAACAAACATATACATCTTCCATGCTTTGACGAAACCCAATGTCAGCCCAAGCTCCGGACCGAACAATTGGATTAAACTCTCCTTCACAATCATCGATGCCCACTTCTGACTGAACACACATTCCTGGTGTCTTCATCCTCACCTGTTAAAGGTCAGGCCAGTGAAATAATCCACAGAAAACTCCAAAAATCAAATTAGAAGAAGCAAAAAGAGAAATTATTGTTAATTGCTAATACACATACAAGACCCTGGCAACCTGATAACAACACAAAAGTCAAATTTAAAAATTACCAACTAATAAGGAAATCTGAGATCCAACTTTTATCAACATTCAACAATTTTCTTGTTTATGAACAAGACTTTAAATTTCCATATAATTTCTAGGGAAGCTTCCTTTTTTAAAAAAGGCACAAAAAGTTTCTAGTAAGCATAGACGTGCAGAAAGCCAATTCAACCATAAAAGGAGATAATCAAGCTTAATAAAAAAAAATACAAAAACAGAAAAAAAAGACAGAGAAACAAAGTCATTTAGTCCTCAAAAGCATTGTCACATTCCCAAGAAGATGCATGAACCAATGAGGCCTAAACACTGCCAAGTAAAATGTATTACTCTCTCCCCTAATTCATCATCAAATTCACCCAGCCCTTATATTAATCCAAGACTGTCTACCATTCTCCATTATTTTTCTACAAGCCCATAGCTCCACGTTCATTTTACTCTCTATTGTTCTCTTTTACAATAAATAAAAGTCTATATACAACTGTCAAAAAGGGAAAAGAGGACTAAAGATGCACCACAAGGCAACCTCACAGCTAAATGATGTCCACTTTTGACTCCCCAACTCCTTAAACTCCTCTTTGCTTTCATTTCCCCTTCCCTGCACTACACGATAAAATTCCTTTCTCACCATATTTTTCCATTTTAGCACTTCCGAAAACATCTCAATTTACAGATTGTTTTACGTCTTAATTTTGAGGGAACTTTTGTAACTATGCAACAATGAAAATTTGGCAAAAACTGTTGACTAATTCATTATATTCATAAAAAAAAAATTTTTTGAACAAATAGGACTACTTTATAAAAGAGAAACAAAAGTGTGGCCATCTCAAAAGGGGGGAAAAAGTTATTTGTACTAAACTGAAGGCTACCTAAAGCGAGAACTGCTGAGGACATTCACTGTAGAAGTGTACTGGTCTGTTACAAACCCAAAGAGCTGAAGTGTGCTTCATTTGAACATGTTCTATTACAAACCTAACCAATATGCAAAAAGCTCCAAAATTGATGGAACACATCAAACTAAACCCTACATATTCTTAGGAACATAACAGACTACCCTGATTTTAGAGCCAATATCCTCAAAGACTCACACTCAAGGTAGCTTTCACACTGGAGACTGGTAGCATTTTTCTCCTCTAGGGATATCCCACTCTTCTCTACGTAGCCTTCTTCTACGTAGCCATTTTAAGAATCATCACCCCCCATTTTTCCTCTAAGAACAACTCATATTTTGCCCCAGGTGGCTCCTCCTTAATGACTGGAAACAAAGAGGTGAAGTTTTGCTTTGATACCAAATTTTATGGGCCTAACTAATAGCGCAAAAGCCCCAGGACTAGAACATGCAAAATCAAGCCTAACTCTTTAAGATCATGACAAATTGTGTTAGTCCTGGGGCTTTTGACATATTGATTCATAATACATTTTAAGAACTTTGTAAGTTAGTATCACTAGGACAAGTCCATAACACTTTACCAAAGTGAAATTTTTTTTCACAAAAAGGAGCAGAGAAACCCCGTTTATCATACAGAAAAATCATTATCAAGTACAACTGCTAACTAGAATCCAACAGTTTAACAAAAAAAAATTATGCCCTTTTTGATGCAGATTCAGAACTAAACTGTAGCAATCCTAATTTTGAAAATAAAAAAATAGAGAAGGTTAGTACGAGACTTAGAAGAGATGGGTGACGAACACTTACAAGAGATTGGTGACGAACAAGTGATTTCTTACAAGTCGGCGCAGAATGAGCATTGCTGAAACACTGTCGATAAGCTCCAGCAAGAGGATTCGGGGGCCGACCCTCACTCGACCTGCCATTTTCTTCACTTCCATTATTTCCCTCCATATTTCTCGACTATTACACCTTCTTTTGAAACCCTAGCCCTAAAACGTCTCACAACAATACTACAATAACCCACAATCTACTAGTTCAAAAAATTCCAGTGGACTAACTAGGATTTTACAATAAAAGAGCACAATAGATCATAGACAATCAAACAAACGACATTGAAAGCAAAACTTCTACGCTTATTGGGGTTTTTAAGAACGGAGTCTTAGGGTTTTCGAATTGGGATTTTGCTTTCCCATTGCTTCAAAATCACGCCCTCGGCTGCGTGGACGCACTTGTTTGCAGCGACACGTAATAGGATTCTTTTTGGGGTGGTATTAGTCCAAACGAGTCCTTCCCCGTTCCCATGTCCTTCGATTTCAGGTGGCGAGAAAGAGAGAGACAATATAACTATTTCCCACGTGTTCGGAGCTTAGCAAGCAAATGCGCATGAATCCTCGGAATGCCGGTCCGGGTTGCTATGAACACGATCCGGTGGTTGAACCGGGAGAGCAAGTCACCTGTTTCTAATAAGGACAAGTAGATTATAAAGTAGCTTGGTTTTGGTAGTCAGGACTCAGGAGTCAGGAGACTCAGGACTCAGTCCAGTCGAAAAAGGATTTAAGCCTCAAAATTGTACGCTGCCCACGTGAGTAAAGCTAAAGCAACAGCCGCATTTATATCATTTGGTGGGTGGGGTGACGCAATGCATTACACAAGTATCAAGCAGAAACGTGGAAGTATGATAGCTGGCAAGAAGGGAGTGCCACGGTGGCAATTCTAAACAGTGGGCCACAACCCCTGTTCTCCACATCAAGATCAACATTTGTTGGGTTCCTTTCGCTAGCTATTTGTTATTTAGTTCCTTTCTTTTATCTGTTTGTTATTTAGTTTCTTTAAATAAGTTCAGTTGTAAGTAGAGAGTGATGGTCGATTATTTAATTTGCTTGATTTGGAGTGATTCCAACATTGAAAGTGATTTCCAATTATCTTTCAGTCTCGGTATGAGATTGGTTTATGAAAGTTTATAATCTTTACTAGTTTTCTACACCATATTTGGTATCAAAGCGCCAGAATCGGTTGATCATTTCCAACCATGCCTGAAACCAGAAGTGGTCGTTCTTACAATCTTATGGAGCATAGTTTGAGTAATCCTGGCCCTTCCAACCCACCCAACAATCCAAGCATCAACCCAAACACAAATTCTACTCAAACCCCACCAGTTGTCCAACAACAGTTGGATCAAATTTCACAGACTCTAGCTACAGTGATGCAACGATTGAATATTATTGATGAACAAATGACTCAGGAAGAAATGGGAGGATTTTGTACAGAACCGAGGGGATTCAGGAGACGAGAAGAAGACAAAGATGGCGATGACGAAGTGCAACTGGACGAAGCACGACGAAGGGAACAACATTTTGACAGGAGAGCACCACAACATGGTCCTTTGGACCGTCAAATCCGGAGAGAACCTCTGGATGAAGCCACCAAACGAATGAAAGTTAAGGTTCCAGATTTCCTCGGCAAACTTGATCCTGATGCTTTGCACAACTGGCTCACTGCACTCGAAGATTACTTCGATTGGTTCTCTATTTCTGAGAATCGCAAAGTACGATTTGCCAAGATGAAACTTAAAGGTCCTGCTCATGCTTGGTGGAGCAACGTTGAAGCATAGTTAATACGCACTCACCAACCCCCAATTTCTGACTGGGAAGAAATGAGAGAGAAGTTGGAGAGGAAATACTTGCTAGCCAATTACGATCAACTTGTGTATGAAGATATGCTGCAATGGAAACAGGGATCAAAGACCACAATTGATCAGTATACCGAAAGATTCCATGAGCTAACTGTTCGAACGTAGTAAGGTAAATGAGAACGAGATTCAAACTCCAGCTCGTTACCTTAATGGATTGAAATCAGAGCTATAGAAAGATATGTTGACGGCACGAGTTTACAGCGTGAAGGAAGCCTATCAGCTAGCTCTCCAACTTGAAAAAAAGCCACTTTGGGCAACAATCGGCGTTATCAATTTGTTGAGACAGGGACTTCACGTTTCAATTCAACTTCAAATCAAAAACACTTACCCGATACTACAAAAAAAGGAGCAATGAGTGACAACAAAGGTAAGACCAAGATTGCCAGAGAGGGACCCCAATGCTATAAGTGTCGAGGTTATGGTCACTACGCCGCAGTTTGCCCCTATCGAGACCAACAGGTAGCTTATGCTAATGAGCAAAATATATCAAACATCCTTAGAGATGAGGTCACAGAAGATGTGGATGATACACCCACTCCCGAAGAAGAAGAACCAGATGAAGAACGATTATTGGCTACGGAACTACGCAGCAATGTAACACAGAGAGTGTTAGCTGGGCAAAAAGTGGAGATTGACAAGAGTGATCACAAGTGGAAAAGGACTAATATTTTCCACACGAGAGTAGAGTATGGTGGTAAAGCATTGAATGTCATCATAGATAATGGAAGTGGGATGAATGTGATAGCTAAAGATGTGGTTGAACGGCTGGGTTTGAAAACAGAGGTACACCCCACCCCTTATAGAATTAGCTGGATAAATGATAGCAATTATGTTCCTGTTCAACATTGCTACCTCGTCAAGGTTTGGTGCGATGTGATCCCGATGACGGTGTGCCATTTGCTCTTGGGACGTCCATGGATGTATGATTGACGTGTGCAGTATGATGGGTTCAACAATACATATTCATTCAAGTTTATGAAAAAAAAAATTAGTGTTGGAACCACTTCCAATCACTGAATTTGAACCAAGCAAAAAGTCCAACTCAGTTTTAACTCTTCGGGCTTTTACCAAGGAGATACGAGTAGCACCAATACTATATCTGTTGGTTGATTGGGTGTCCAAAGAAGCAAACATATGGTAAGATACCCGCCCCATTAAATCAGCTACTACAAGAATTTAAAGATCTCATGCCTGATGTGTTGCCTCAATAACTACCTCCAATGCGAGATATTCAGCATGCGATTGACTTGATACCCAGATCCACTCTTCCAAACCTGCCTCATTATCGCATGAGCCCAACAGAACATGCAAAGTTGCAACAGCAAGTCCAGGAGTTACTAGACTGGGATTCATCAGGGAAAGCTTCAGTCCCTGTGCGATACCAGCAATACTTACACCCAAGAAAGATCGAAGCTGGAGAATGTGTATTGATAGTAGGGCAATCAATAAAACTACTATCAAGTACCAATTCCCCATACCTCGGCTTGATGATATGTTGGACCAACTAAGCGGAGCCTCCGTTTTCACCAAGATCGACTTAAGGAGCGGGTACCACCAGATCCGAGTACGCGTTGGAGACGAGTGGAAGACAGCCTTCAAGACGAAGGAGGGCCTTTACAAGTGGCTTGTGATGCCATTCAGCTTAACCAACACTCCCAACATGTTCATGAGAGTAATGACACATGCTCTCAAGCCTTACTTAGGTAAGTTTGTGGTGGTTTATTTCGATGACATTCTCATCTTCAATCTTTCAGTAGCAGATCACCTGAAGCATTTGAGGCATGTATTGGAAACATTACAAAAAGAACAACTCTACATCAATCGCAGCAAATGTGCTTTTCTTCAAAGCAAGGTCAATTTTTTGGGATTTATAATCTCTCAAAATGGTGTGGAAGCAGATCCTGCAAAGGTCAAGTCCATGGTGGATTGGCCAACACCTCCCTCCTTCTTCGATGTACGAAGTTTCCATGGGTTGGCTACATTCTACAGGAGCTTCATATATGGTTTCAGCTCTATCATGGCTCCAATTACAGAATACCTCAAAGCTAAAACTTTTGTGTGGACTCCCGAAGCCTCCAAGGCTTTCGACACCATTAAACAAAAGATGGCCTCTACACCAATCCTTCATCTCCCTAATTTCTCTAAAATTTTCGAACTAACCTGTGATGCCTCTCACATCAGCATTGGTGGTGTCCTAAGTCAGGAGGGGCACCCAGTCGCTTTCTTCAGCGAGAAGCTCAATGAAACCCGTCGGAAATATTCAGCCTATAATATGGAGCTCTATGCTCTTGTGTAGACACTAAAACATTGGAGGCCTTATCTCATTCGCAATGAATTTGTTCTTTTTACAGATCACGATTCATTGAGGCATCTCCATTCACAGACGCAATTGGATGCACAACATGCTTAGCGGTTTGATTTTCTTCAACAATTCAATTTTACAATTAAACATAAAGCAGGAAAGGAGAATATAGTCGCCGACACACTCAACCGAAAGCCCCATCTGTTATCTATTTTCTCAGTCAAAGTCATAGAGTTTGAAGCGATGAAGGCCCTCTATTCTACAAATCCAGATTTTCAGGACATTTGGGAGAAATTACAACAAGACCAGCTGCTGGTGCCTCCAAATTTGCAATTCATGATGGTTTCCATACCAAAGACTCTCGTATTTGCATCCCAAGCAATTCCATGCGTGAGTTTCTAATCCAACAATTACATGGCGGTGGCTTGGCTGGCCATTTTGGTCAAGACAAAACCTTTGCTTTGGTAGCCGATCGATTTTTTTGGCCTCGAATGCGGCGCGATGTACATACTGTTATCGAACGATGTCGCGTGTGCCAAGTGAATAAAGGCGTCAAGCAACATGCGGGACTGTACAGCCCTTTACCGATCCCACATCGCCCTTGGCAGGATTTGAGCATGGATTTTGTCTTGGGTCTCCCTAGAACACTTCGAAAAAATGATTCAATCATGGTGGTGGTAGGTCGTTTCTCCAAAATGGCCCACTTTGTGCCTTGCAAGAAAACCTATGATGCCTCTCACATTGCTACCTTACTCCTTCATGAGATTATCCGTATGCACAGTTTGCCTGTCTCTATAGTATCTAATCGTGATGTCAAATTTGTCAGCTACTTTTGGAAAACTCTGTGGGCGAAGTTAGGTACGAAGCTTTCCTTTTCAAGTGCTTTCGACCCGCAGACTAATGGCCAAACGAAGTTCACTAATCACAGTTTGGGAAATCTCCTCCGCTGCCTTATTCATGACAACACCTCCAGCTGGGATTTGGTGTTGCCACAAGCTGAATTCGCGTTTAACAATTCTGTTAACCGCACCACAGGAAGCACACCATTCTATGCTGTCTATGGAGTTCACCCTTGCACACCTCTAGACGTTAGTCCTTTGTATCAGCCCCAGTGAATCAATGAAGCAGGGCTTGAATTTTCTGAATTTATGTCCACTATGCATAGTGATATTCGACAGAAGATCGCATTACAAACAGAGAATTATGCAACCCAGGCCAATGCCAAGAAAAGAGATGTTCAGTTTGAAATTGGAGATTATGTCATGATCCGCCTCCGGCCTGAACGTTTTGCACCAGGAAGTTTCAGTAAGTTACATGATAGGCAAGCGGGTCCCTTCCGAATCAAAAAGAAAATTGGTCCTAACGCATATTTGGTGAATCTTCCTGTTGAATACCAATTCAGCCCAATATTTAACTTCGAAGATTTGACAGCATACAAAGGAGACGACCCCACAACTCGTCCAACTGCTGATGCACCTCAAGTTCCTCCTACCACTACTGCACCAGACAACATTGCAGCCAGCACAGACCATCAATTTGTTTCCACTCGCCGTGGTGGTTATCATAAATTCTTAGTACGTTGGGCATCCAAACCACCTTTAGAGTCCATTTGGCTCTTGGTTGATGAGATCCTGCGTCTCAATCCGACGCTTTTTCATGACTACCTTCAAAAGAACTTGCCGGAGTCAAATTCTTCAAGGAGGGATGAAAATTGATGCAATGCCCATAACACAAGTATCAAGCAGAAGCATGGAAGTATGATAGCTGGCAAGAAGAGAGTGCCACATAATCATAAGCATGGAAGTATGATAGCTCGCAAGAAGGGAGTGCCACAGTGACAATTCTAAACAGTGGGCTCCAAATCAAAGATCAACGTTCGTTGGGTTCCTTTCTGTTAACTATTTGTTATTTAGTCTTAGCTATTTGTTATTTAGTTTCTTTAAATAAGTTCAATTGTAAGTAGAGAGTCATGGTCGATTATTTAATTTGCCTTGATTTGGAGTGATTCCAACATTGGAAGCGATTTCCAATTATCTTTCAATCCCTCTTTACTAGTTTTCTGCACCATGGGGTAACTCCCCATGAGGTAACCGTATGATTTTCTAAAGATAAAAGAGCCCCTGGCCAAAAAGAGGGATTTTGGCACTTGGGGTTATATTATGGTTTATCCTAACAAGGCTCCTTTTATAATAGCCTTGCATATACCCGTTCAAGCTCATATGAATGTTAGAGCTCTTACTTAAAATTCTCCACGTACTTAGAGGTAAATCCAAAAAACCAAGGGTATAGATTAAATCACCTTATCTCTTATTCAACTTCAACTACCACTAGTATATTTTGGGAACTTGGTTAAACGAGTGTTTGGTTTCATTTGGAGAATGAGTTTTCCCCAAATGAGTTTTAAAAATACACTATAATACAAAACCACCCCAAGACCTGTTTCTGGATTTTTAGAATGAGTTTTACAAGAGTGTCATGGCATACTTATAATATCTGTAATTCTAAAGGATATACTTAAGAATTGTTTTAAAGATTCTTTTATATGACAGTAACAGACTTGTCATTCATAAAAAATTCTTCTAAGTTTAACAATGACAAACTTGTAATCTTTGACTCCACATCGTTGCAACATTGTTGCATGTGCATCAACACACAAACATGTGGGGCCCATCAATCGTCTTTAACACAAATATCAACACATGAACTTTCTTCAACTTCTGCAAACTCATTTGGAAATAAGTTCTTAATCAAAAATGAATTTCAAACTAAACCTTAACTCTTGCATAGAAATGTAAGTTTTGCCCAACCCATCCCGAATAATAGTCCAAACTAAGACTTTTGTTTGGGTTTGGGTTTGGTCCGGGCTTAATTTTAAGCCCGAATTTGAATTTGGCTTTGGCTTGGGTTCATGCTTTGTAGCCCAAAAAGCCTAAAAAACCCGAACTAAAAAACAAACCTGAATCACATCCAAACATAACAACTTTCCAAAGAAGAAATCTATGTCTTATATCCAAGTATAGCTCTTTTATAAGATCTTTCTCTCTTTTCATTTTTCCCAACATACTATTAAAAAAACTTAGAACACTAATGGTTTGTCTATAATAGTTTTATTGGACCTTGAAGAAATAGAACCAAACATGTTGAAGGGGAATCTATGGGGATGGTTTAATACGTCTCTAGGAATGGTATAGTTAATTAATTAAATAGAAAATAACCTTACTTTTACATAGAAAAAACAAATATTTTATATGGATCAGATGACTTTAGGGAAAATGTCTCATATATTGTGATCTTTGTTTTCTTTTTAACTTTTTAAGGTACTCAAAATAACATGTGACTTTTACCTTATTTCTTTATATTTGTGTGTATTGAATAATTTTCTATCATATTACATCTTAATTAATGTTTTTGTTCATAAATTCTAATGATTTAAAATGCAATTCTCTTAAAGTGTAAATTTAAATTGGGTTGGCCTGAACCCAACCTGAACTCAACAAATAATTTTAGGGTTAGGTTTGGGCTTAAGGAGTTTGGGCCAGATAATTTTACATTGGGTTGAGCTTAGACTTGGTGAAACCCAGACCAACCCACCCTACTTACAACTCTACCATGCACCATTTCCCCTACTAGGTATATAGTTATTACGAGGGTATTGAGCTCTTGGGATTAACTGAAACAAAGCGGAAGAAAGGGGAATCATGGCTCTTTTAGCCACCGCCACCAGTTGCCACCCCAATCGCTCCTCCAGTACTTAGGGTTCAATCCTCTCGGACGCCACCCCACGAAGACCACTCCCAAAATTTCATGGTGAGAAGCTAATCGTCCTCTGAAAGTGCACGTTACCATATCATGGACTTCTCTTCTAATGCATACCACAGGGTTATCAACACAGCTTCTTCGAAGAATCATCCCTTTTTACTATTCGTCTTGAGCAACTGTATTTGAACTGTTTTACAAGCAGAGGGACATGGGAGATCATCGTCCCAGAAAACCATCCAAGACCCTCCGTTGAAGAAGCCACCACAAAGCTAATACCAATTGCTTTTCCATGAAATTGACTTCAGAGATTGCATATTACTTGCGGTTGTTCGACTTTGAATTGGAAAACATAAGAACATTTGCAGTACAGAGTATAGATCTATGGTGAAAATTTTTCCAAGACGAATAGACGATGAAAATTAATCGTTGTAGAGCTAATATCAATTGCCTTTCCATGTAATTGAATTCGCAGATTGCATATTACTATAATTCATAAACTAGAAACACAAAAACAAAATTTACAGTAGAGATTGTGCATTGTGCATTATTATGTAAAGTAGCACGGCACACTAGATCAAATCTTTGGGGGCAAAATAGAAATTTCAATGAGTTAGGAGGGGCAAACTAAAAATTTTAGAGGGAGCAAAATATAAATTTCAATTAAAACATATAGAAAAAAAAACTTTTTTTAATTAAAAAATAAAAATTCAGGAGGGTCAATGCACTTGATAGTAGGTGGCTCCCCCAGTGAATATAAGGTGGTTCCGCCACTGTACTTGATAGTAGTTTCACGGGTCGTCGCGAGCCCAGGACGAGTTTGCTAGAGGGTGGACTTCGGGAATATTTATGTAGCCTTTAGTATTTGTCACAAAACCCTCATGAAATTATGTTTTATGGACAGCTTCGTAGGGTATTTTGTACAGTTTTCCTTTCTCAGAAAGAGAGCAACAGAATCATTGCAATCTTTTTCCTTTTTTTTTTCTTCATTTTTAATTTCATTTTCATATATAAAAACTGTATTACACTAGTTGTAGTTTAAATATATTACGACAGCATTTTCAAAAAATATCATCGATAAAGTATTTTAACATTATCATTACATGCCAGTTTTCAGTTTAAAAACCTAATACCAAACCGTACCTCGCTCTTATCAAGTTGGTGATCAAGCGAAATAGGAGCGAGTCAACTTAATGTTGTTGTATTTAAAAAAATATTTGAAAAAACATATTTTTAATATGTAGAATATCACGCACTTTTTTATGTTGAATCTAGATATTTCGTGATTATATGGAGAATCCTAATCCAATATAATCTACTGGCCTACATACGATTTATATCACATATCAAATATATAAAATAAGGTTCACCAAACTCAATTAATTTGATTACTCATAATATTTGGTTACTGGTAATATCATCATAGATCATATATTCAATCTGTTTTTATAAAACCAAAAATACAATTAATTTGAGCCCACATAAAAGGAAAAAATTTCTAACACTTAAATCATTGAATATATATTTTTATATGTGATAGATATGTATAATAAAATACCACTTTAAACTTATAAAATAAAATTTATAAGAATAAGGTTGGGCTTGGGGTGGCATCAGTTGAACCCAAACACGCCCCTACCCAGTTTTAGCAATAGCAAACCCTAGCCATGAAGGGTGAGGCAGATTACCCATTTAAACCCGCCCCATTACCATCCCTACGCATACACCATCACCAAGTTTCTATAAACAATTGGAAACAACACATTCTTTAGATATAAGAACTTACGAAAACATTGGATAGCCATGAATTCCAACTACCTCAATATCTATCCAAAAACACCTAACAAATCTGCAACCTAAATCTTTCTAAACTTTTTTTAAAACCTCTAGTCACTAAAGCTTATTACAATCATTACGTTTCACTACTCAAGCTTATTTCTTCTTAGACTTTATTGGGCTTTCACCAGAACAGCCATTACTTTTAAAACTAAAAAGGTAATTCACACGGTAAAGTGACTTTCGTTAGTCATTTATAAAGTGATTATTTTCCAATCCTTCATATGAGCAAAATATAAATTTTTACTTTCGAGAACAAGCTTAATCAAAAAGTTGCTTTTTGACAATATTTTATAAAGCTAAATTTCGATGGGTTGTCCAAGACGTCAATCACGTTTCCTTATCCAGCTTTCCAAACATTTATACCTTTTCTAATTTCTATATTCAAATTTTCTATCATCTTGGTTGCTATGGCTCGATCCGAACATCCCGCAACAGAGAGGAAGCCACTATAGTAACCCCTAGGGGTTGGCCACGCAGGTACCCCCTTCCTCCCATTTTAGCTATAAAAAAAAAACCCCATATTCTCTCCCCATGTCTGCATTCTCTTTTTTATCCAATAGCCTTTTGGTAGCCACGTCTTCTCGCTCCTCCACAATATCTTTTTTATCTTATTACTATCATATTTATTATATATAATATAATGTTTTATCTTATCAATATGATTTTGTTTTGCCTTACATTCTTATATGCCTTTAATTAGAAATATATCTATAATTAATCATATTAATCAATATCAATTCTTAATCATTGGAAATACATCTTTAATTAGATTCTAAAATCGTTCTAATTAATCATATTATGATTCTTTTTAAGTAGAAATATATCTAGGTGCTCTTAGTAATTACATATTTCTTAATAATTAGGTTTCTTAGAAATATATCTAAACAAAATATATGTTATTTAAAAATATGCTTTAAAAAAATAAAAAGGATAAAGATATACCAACAACATGGGTAATACATACAGTGATAACAAACTAGAGGAAAGAAAGTTTTGCTACTTTCCTACTTAAAACCCAAAATCTATGTTTTTTGGTTTTGGCTTTTTTAATTTTTTACTATCCGACTCAACCTAAACTCTACTTTTTTTGGTCTGAGTACATTTTAACTGTTTTTTAAACCCGAACCCTACTTTTTGTTAGATATGGTAAATAATGATAGTCTTCATGCACATGTACACTTTCCCTTTTCTCCAATAATCCTTTTGGGTCATACATACAGTTCCTCTTTTCTCTACTCTTATCTTTTCTCTAATTTTCCTCATATCCATGCAAACAAGATAAATTTTATTTAAAAAAATTATTAAACAAATATAAGAACAGTCTCCAGCATATAGGAAATAAGAAAAAAAACAATATAAACTTAAATATATAGGAAGATTTCTTTAATAGGAAAACTAAACATATTATGAAATTTAAGAAACAATTCTATACCTATGGACAAACTAATTAGTAAAAGTAAAAACCATCTCTTATATAAGATTATAACATTTCCCGTTTTATTTCATTAGCAAATAATATCACAAAATACAAATTTAATAATCAAATTAAAATTAGCTAATAAAATCAAATAAAGATTATCATAACCAAACCAATATCAAAGTAAAGTTGAAATTATTCAGATTATTAATCAATAACGTATGATGATTTCTTTATTGTCTTTATCATATTTCTTTTCCTAATCTATACAATATATAACAAGAGACCACTTGGGAATCATGCCAACAAAATACACAGCTTTCCAAAACAGTCCTTGCACATTATTAAGAATATTTATTAATAATAAAGGGCAGAATGGTCAAAACTGCCTTAATTTTTCCAAAAACTAACAATCAATTTTGAAACCATTCCCTCCAACATTGTTTCTCTTCATCCCTTCCTACACACATACAATACTACACGTGCACCCCTTCTAGTATTAATAATAATTCGTTACATCCAATCCAAATCATTAACAAAATTTAAATAAATATACATGTTAAATACATTGCTATTTAATTTAAAAGGATCCTAATATAATTTGTTAATTGAAACATGGGCAAAATATGTTATTTAAAAAAAATGTGATTAGAAAAATGAAGATAAAGGTATATATGAAAACATGTATGATATTTTTAAAAATAAAGATTAGAAAACATGTTATTAAAAAATATAAGATACAAACGTCCCATAAAACAAAATATATTTAATAAGGAAAAAATATAGAAAGCTTAGGAGAACAAATATAGTAAACATAGGGCAAAAAAATGTTTCTATGCTTATCATAAACATATTACAACATACAAAACAGGTAAATATAAACAAAATATATCTAATAAAAAACAAGATACTTGCAAGATGCATGAGAACGGGAAAGAAGGAGAACGTGAGAGGGAACAGTTACAAAATTGATTGCAAGTTTTGTAAAAATCTAAAACAGTTTGACCATTTTACCCTTTTATTAAAATATCTTCTCGATAGTGTGTAGAGGCTGATTTGGAAAACTGCATATAGTGTTCGGCACGCTTCCCAAGTGCCCTATTCCCATTAAATATAGTATACATGTTCACATGCTTAGGTACAGGGCAAAATAACTAGTTACTATTTTGGTTCTTGGTTAAAATAAATCTCATATTGAACTCAGATCCCCAAACGAGATCAACAAACAGCCATTTTATACGATGAGGTAGTTGACTGACAACGGATGAGCAAATTTTTGTGGTTGCCGTTCATTCCTTTCCATGACATCCCCACTCCCCATTTACTCTCCGTATTTGCAGTTTCCTGCTCTCTTTTTTCACCTCCCACCTCACGAGTAGAGAATAGGGATGGAATAGGGTTTAGCTAATCCCTTAAATGAGACTTAAAAAGTAAACCCAAAGGTGTACTCACAAACTAAAAGAAAATAGAAGTGATTGATTTACCAATACTCATGAAGGCAAATCATAGAGATGTGGACCGAATTGTCATTGCACGAGCAAAGCCAAACTGGTTTGGCTTCTCCATCCTGTATTCCAAAGACGGTAATCACACCCTTTATCAAATCAACCATATACGATGAAATAGGATAGGATACGAAATTCACTTAATCCTTAAAAATAATACTAGTACAAAAAAAAAATAGGAAAAAACAAGAAACATGATATGGAAGAATTTCTAGCAGATAGAAAGACTAATGCAGTGAGTACAGTATATAAGAAACACCACCACCTCGCCAAAAACCCCACAATCACCATCATACACAATATCAAATACAGACATTTATGCATCATGAACAATGTGTCAGGAGTCAACAAGAAGAACAAGAAAAGGCACGAAATTTTGAAGCAAGCAAGTTTACCTAAAGAAGATAGTCTTATAAGTATAATAAAAGGACAAATCCACCAAAATCTATGTTAAGGCATAAGATGTATTCCCAGTGATAGAAAGGACAAAACCTTTTTTTTGCAAAAATGCCAGACCAGGTCACAGCGCCCACTTGGCTGTTGGCATATGATGAATTCCCAGTGATAGAAAAGGATTGTACACTAGCATTAAAAAATAAACTAAATTAAATTTTTAGTACGGAAAATACAAAATTGTAAAAGAGAAAAATATTAGCCCTAGGTATTAAAAGATCTCATAAAGCACCCAAAATGTAAATAAAATTTGAAATATAGAAAATTCATTTCAATATAAAGTACTGCAAAGATAGTCAAACTAATAAATAAAAAATAAGCATATCAACCTTTCTAAGTAAAAACATAAAAATAATAAATTACAGGAGATGGCATGGCTCGTTTAAGAATTTCCACAGGTTCAGGCTCACTCATCTAACTGAAATTTGATGGTGGGCTTTCCTAGCTCATAGAACCCTATGTCAATTCAATCCAAACAGTAAAAAAAAAAGTGTGCAGCTATAATAACCCATAAAATTTAAATCCAAGCCTTTGCATGAAAAAGAAACAAATCTGAGTAAATAAGGATATGTTTTAGGAGAATTCCAATAACCAATTGGCTTTGTGGAAACTACAAGTCTAGGTCCCGTTTGAAATATCTTGTCCAAGCATTCATAAAATTATATCCACCATACATAACCACAACTGACTTGAGCTTAAATAAGTTGAACCCGTCCAAGCCCAGGTCATGCATGTTAGGTTAAAAAGACTACATTGGGTCTCATGTTTGACTTAAAATAATAAAAAAAAATAAGATCACTATAAAATTAAATGAGAAAGATGATCAACTCAGTGCGACTTGAAGTATGCATAAAAATAATAACACTGTAAAATACAAATAAATATCAAGAAATATATTTAACTAGATCAAAATAAAATCCAATAAAAATGTGAAAACATAAAATAATATATCACCAAAATAAAAAAGATATCAATTTTCTATCATTCAACACAAACCCTACATCGTGGGAGAAAATGCTAAAAAGAAAGCATTACAAGAACAGATAAAGAGCAGGCTGTATGTCTTCCAAAGACGTATCACACGGTTCACACCTCTTTGGTGTTTCATACCTTTTCATTGAGTGGTACCTCCTTAAAGAGGCACACAAAAACCAAAACAGACTGTCTAAATAAAATACAAATAAACACCAGGATATGAATTCAACTAAAACAAAGAAAAGTCAAATACAAAAAAAAGTGACTATATACAAATATTGAATCATAGAAAAGTTCTTTATGTTTTTATGATCAAAGGGAAAAAAAATAGAAGGAAAAATACATTAACTGGAAAGAAAATGGTATAAAAAACATAAAGAGAGAAAAAAATAATTTTCAAAACCTTCAGTTATACACCAAACATAAAATATCTCGAAAAAAAAAATTGAAACATAAAGGCAATTAAGAATAAAAGACAATAAAGAAAAAAACGTGAATAAGAAATTCCTCAAAAACCCTTAATCATAATACAAATAAATACCCACAAATTTAGATAATGAAATCAATTACAAAATCAAAAAGAGGAAATGAAAATATGAACAGAATAAATTACCAAAGACAATAAAATCAAAAATCCAATAATAAAAAGGAGAGAGTAAAAAAAGAAAAAATACTAATTAACAAAAGAGAACAATATTAGCTCAAGAGAGTAATAAAAAATCATAAAACATCTTTAAAATGTGAGAAAATTAAGTGTAGAAAGCTCATTACAACATAAATTACTAACAAAACAATGAAACTATAAAATTGAAAAAAAAACATATTAAATCGTAAAAAAATTTAAATTACAGAAAAGAATACAGACTTCATAATTCAAGAAAAGACAGAAACCATTGAAGAAATGGTTCAAAAGAACTCACGAAATTGATTGATAAGAGATATTAACAATAAAAATAAAAATAAAAAAGAGCATGGCAAAAACACAATAAAGCTTTAACAAAAAATAGAAAACCAAGGGAATAACAATAGTTCTAAAGTTCTTCAATCCATTCAAAATAACTTAAAGAGAAAAAAAATTCCTATGAAAAGCATAAACAAGAATGAAAAAACTCATACAAGTATGGATGAAATAGTACAACTACAAAAAAATAAATACAAGTAATAAATTCCATAAGATATATAAATGTGAAAATATAGAAATATTAAATTAAGAAAATACAACACTAGTTTTCTATGATTCAATAAATAACCCCGGCCAAGGAAGAAAAAGCAAAGGGGAAAACCATAAAATATTTTGAAGAAATACCAATAAACACAAGAGAATATGGAAATGACAAATTAAAATAGATTACGAAAGACATAGAAGAAAATAAAAGAATAAATATAATTGTTGAGAACAGCATCAGATTAAAATAGCCTATTGAACTCAGATTTGAGTAAGAAGACAAAGAAAATCAATAAAATTAAAACAAAAATAAGTCAATATAAAGCTAATGCCAAATAAGAATACTGGAACAAACTAAAATGAATTAAAAAAGTGAAACTAAGTTAAAATATTCCAAAATAAAAAAAAATTATAGTAAATGAGGAATGAGAGTAAAAACTATTCTAAAACATTTAAAAAATTTTTTAAAAAAAAGTACAAAGTATAAATAAATATCAAGAAATTCAACAAATGAAATCCATTAAAACACAAACGTAGAATGTGAAAATATGAAAACGATATAGTATATATATAAATTATATTTTCAATCATACTTAATAAAGTAAATTGAGAATAATTGATGATTTCTCAAATGACTAAAATATTAAGCATACTTTTAAAAGAGAGTTTTTCCCCATTTTACAGGTTTTTTATGCCACGTCAACATAAATAACCGATGGAGTGGCATGCAATTTATTTGAACATTGTGTGTTTTCTAAGTAGGCCCCACATAAATATTTACAAATTAGGAGTTTCGTAATTTGCTACGCATGTAGCGCGTTCAGTACCCTAGAAAAACAACCCATGTTAAAACAAATCGAATGCCTTTCCATTTAGTGAGTTATGCTGACGTGAGAGATCAAACCTGTAAAAAGGGAGAAAGCTGAGGGATGATTTGGGCATGGACTGTCAGGCCCGAATCTCCCCTATTCCCTTTATATATTAGTATAGCTAAACATACTTTTAAAAAATATTTAAATATAAGAAGTGGTTTATTGTTACAGTTTTTATTTGGACTGAATAACCTCTATAACTCTATTTCCTAAATAGGTGCTTGCCATATGATAACATGGTGTGTGCTCTATGGAAATGTAGTGTGTGCCCTATAATAGTGTGGCGTGTGGCCTATGATAATGAAGTGCTTGCCCTATGATGCTTTCGTGCATGACCTATGACAATTCCATGTGTCCTGTGATGAATGTACATCTCGGTCAACATAAAAAACTATAACAGTAAACAACAACTTGTTATGTATTCCTAAATTTTAATTATTTCAAAAACCGCCAACCTTTATTTGTTTAATAAAGTGTGACGAAACTGTAGTTTTGCCTTTAGATAATCGCACAAACAGTTTCCAAATGTCTTAAATCAAATTAAAGAATAGGAAGATTAAAATGATATTAACATTTAAAAATAATGCAAAAAACGGAAAAATTAAAAAACAGAAATAAATATCTAGAAATTGATATAAAAAATAATAAAACTAAAGAAACTTAAAGATAAAACAATTTGGGAAAAAGACAAGAATATATATAAAGATTAAGTCGCGAAAAGGCACCAAATAAATTAAAAAAACATCAAAAAACAAAAACGAAATACAGAAGGCACAATAGAATTCAACATGATACTATGTTTGACAATAAAGTTATTCTATGAATTTTCCTTGCTTATTACGTTACAAAAAAAGCACATATGCTGAAATAAGTTATCTTTAACGTAATTGGTGCATTTCAAAATCCTATTATGAGTACTAAACACATTCTATATAGGACGCCATATAATAAGCATACTCATACTCCAAGAGGAAACAAAGGAGTGTGATTAGTGAGTTTTGAACATCATTGTATCATATAGAAAATCAATTAAAAAAATTAGCAACACTAAAAAAGCATGAATCTTAATAAAAAGGAAATATAGACATTTACAAAAATGATTATAAAAAAATAAGCCCAATGGAGTAATCCAAAAAAATGCCCTTGAAGAAAAACAAAAGTGATAATAAACATATGTAAAAACTAATCAAAATATAATATATATATATATATATATATATATATATATATATACATATATAAATAAAATCAACAAATAAGATTAGCGAGAATGACAAAGGAGACGTAGAAAGTTGCTAAATTACAAAAGTGAAAAGTAAATAAATCATCAAGGAAGGATTAAAAAGTCAAAATAAGAACATGTTAAAACTGAACGGTAAAAGATGTCAAAGATCTTAAAACAATAAAGATTAAGCTCTTGTACCACTACTTAAACCCAAAAAAACGAAAGGAAAATAATAAATATTTACCAAAATCAAATTAAAAATAAAACCTCATAAAAAATCCAAAATAAAACATTAATATATAACAAAAAAGGAAAATTAGTTCAATTTTCATGAAAACATGAAAAAATAAATCAAAGTATAAAAATATAAATAAATCTCAAGAAATTCACTAAATAAAATCAACGAAAAAAGACAAAGGGCATCCACGAACTTTATAAAACATAAAAGCAACCAATGAATATATCATTGAACAAACAGAATTCGGAAGGGAAAGATATGATTGAAACAAGAATATAAATATTTATTTAAAATCTTATCAAATTGTAAATAAAGAAAAATAAAAAAAGAACATTATATAAAAGTTAAATCAGACTAAGCCACGTAAATTAAACTAAAACATATAAAAAAATGTAAAGCTTAGTAAAAAAGAAATAAAAGCACCAACCTAGATAAATGTGAATTAAGAAACCTAAAGCAAAAAAAAAGAGCAAAAAACTAGCTGAAAGACATTAACATGTAACAACAAATCAAAATATAAAAATACCAATTATCAAGAAATCAACAAACGAAATAAGTAAAAAACAAAATTAATATAGAAGGTTAATAAATAAAACTGTAAAAATTAAAAAAATAATAATTTACAACAGAAACGTATGGGAATAACCAGTAACATTAAATTTAAAGAAAACGGTAAATTTTAGAGAAAAAAATTTATTAATCATCTTGAAATGCGTTAGAGAAATTAAATTTAAAAGGAAACGGCAAATTTTAAGCAAAAAAACTTAAAAATGAAACACATATATAAAGACCCAAATTAAGAAAATAGGAATAAATAAAGGAAAAGAGTTAAATTAAAACATGTAAAAATAAAAATACAAAAAATTATCAATAAATAAAGAAAATCAAATTAGTGAGAAAAACCATAAATGATGCAGAAATAAGAAATTACTAAATCATAAAGGTTAACAATGAAAAAATCATTGAAGAAAACAAGTTAAAAAGCAAAAGGACTGGCAAAAGCAAGTTAAAATCGAATTGTAAAGGTATCAAAAAACATAAAATAATTAAAATATTTTTTCAGCTCCCCGTCATACTTCAACAAAGAAAATGGTATATAGACATATTTGTATTTTATTATTTTAATTTGTATTCATATCCTATTATAGTAATTTAACCTTTTCTCCTATTTTGTACAATTTAACATTTTCGCGTTCAAGTTTCAATTCAGGTTTTTATTTAATTAATTTTAGGGATTATTTATATTTCTTTCTTATTAAGCTTTATACTCATTTATCCTTAAAATTTTAGTGAAGAAGATTTTCTATTTAGATTTATTATGAGTTTGTTTTACTCTACTTTCATTTACCATTGTTCTTTGGTTTTCTTTATTTAAGATATGACAGGCAGCTTAATAATTTTTTTTACTTTAACTAATAATCCTTTGAAACTCAAATTTAATGAAATCAGTTAAAAAAGACAATCACAATGAATATGTAAATATCATAAATCACAAAGTTAAAAAAGAATAAATAATTAAAAAGCATCAAAAAGGGAAATACATGGGAAGAACAAAGGCATAAAATAATAAACATACTTATCAAGCTTATCTTCATATATACTAAAATAATAATTAAAGGAAAGAGGTAACGAAGAATCAAATCAAATTAAGTATAAATCAACATAATTAAAAACAATATATGGCTACAAGGATCAATAAAAGGAAATATAAACATTTACTAAACACGCTAAAAAACCATAAAATGAAAATCGAAAATAAAAATACCTTAAATTAAAATAAAATGATAAAATTAGTTAAATCACAACAAAAGCTTGTAAAACCAAATCAAAATATAAATACAAAATAGTATTTAGAAATTCAGCAAATGAAATCAGTGAAAAGGACAAAAAAGTGAATGCAAAAAAATACTAAATCATAAAAACAAAATATTCAATAAATAATTAAAGAAAAAAAATTAAAAAATGGATTGATATGGAAATGAGATGTTAAAGTTGAACTGTAAAAGATATCAAATAACAAAATAGAATAAAATATTTATTAAACTTCTCATCAAACGTTAAAGAAAGAAAAACAAAGGAGCATGGAAAATAAAGTTCAAATTAAATTAAGACTAAATTGATGAAATTAAAAAGGACAAACAAAGTGAATTTTCATTAAAAAAACGTAATATAAACATATTGAAAAACAAAACAGAAAGAGGAAGACAAAATAAAAAATTGGAATCAATTAACTTAAAAAAGGATAAATGTGTAAAGCATAATAAAAAATATAGAATTTGTTTAAAATAAGTTAGAAAGGAAACCTAAATAAAAAATTTAAGCATAACAAAAGAGGAAAAATGGTTAGGTCACAATAATAGTAGGTAAAAACAATTCAGTAAAATGAAGCAGTCAAAATGACAAATAAAATGTACACAAAAAAATACTAAATCTGAAAACTGAAAAATGAATAAATCTTTTAACCAAAATAGAGAAAGGAAAGTTATAGGGAGAACACATTAAAACTGAATGATAAATGATATCAATGAACATAGAAGAATAAAAATATGTATTAAGCTTCTCGTCATACTTTAGAAATTAAAAAAACAGTTGTAGAAAAGGATGAGTCAAATCAAATTAAAATAAGTCAAAAAATTAAGAACAAACAAGTGTAAATAATCACAAGAAAAGAAATATAGACATAATAAAAGAAACTTAAGAAAAGAAAAATAAATACTAACAAACGTAAAATGGATAAAAAGAAAAAGAAATCAAACATTTATTAAAATGAACGGTAACCAACATACATATAAGATATTAATCATATCAATAACTTCATCAACCAACATACAATTAGAGCAGACGTAGGAACGGTATAAACAAAAAAAATTAATATGTAAATTAAAAGCAATTTTTCTAATTTACGGGTAATTGACATTAAAATTTTAATTTCAAAAACCTTAAATAAAAGAATAACATAATGCACAACTTTTCATTTTGAAAAAAGAAAATAATATCGAAATTGAAAAAAAAAACCTAATATAAGAACCAAGGGAAGAAAAGAAGAATAAAGAGTTCCACCATCTCCAATGCTAAAATCGGATATCAAGTAAGTAACCTAATTAAGAAGGTTTTAGAGCTAAACTATCATAGAAATCATCAGATCAGATCATCAACCGTCGATCCATCGACATTCGTATTATACTCACTTTCTTTCCAGAAGGTGAAATTGTTGGGTCTCCAGGAGGTGCCTTGAAGTATGTTATTAGTACATAATGCGATTTTAGCAGAAAAACTAAATTTGGAGTAAATACAAAACTAAATCTACAGAGGTTACAATGAAATGTACCAGATTCAAAATAAGTGCAGACCAATAATATTGAATTCAACTTTAGTACCAAAGCATTGGGGGAGGAATGATAAGAATTTGTAATCAGGGATCAGTAACCTATTCGGACTGCATGTTTACAAGATATAACAAGATAGGCTTATATCATAGCCACCTAAAATATGACAACAGAAAAATCCAAACACCTCTGGTCCTTAACAATGGATAAAAATATGCAAGGAACATCCCATTTATTTCTTTCCTTTATACTGTATATTTTTCTGTCTTCTTCAGTCAACTGATACCCTAAAACAGAGTACATAGGCTCTGGTTTTTTACCTGAAACCTTACTTTTTGTTTCTTTTCTCTTTTCATGCAACCAAAATCGTCTAAAACTCATCAGAAATCTAGATAAACAAGAATACAGACACATTAAACAACAAACAAATCAATGGACCAAAAAATAAAATCTAAAAACTCAACTAGAAACTTAAGGCATCACTTAAGTTCTGAAAACTCTGTCTTCATTGACTAAAAAATAAAACCTAAAAACTGAATTAGAAACTTAAAGCATCACTGAAGGTCTGAAAACTCTGTTTTCATTGATTAAAAAATTACCTAACTTAATAAGCTGTAGCTCGAGTAGAAGAAATGACACCAAAAGTTCAACAACAAATTGACAACGTGATTCTTGGACAATCATCAACATCACAACCACCATGGAATATTATTAATTACATACATAGCAAAAAGGCAGATACCTAAGACCATTAATACCTACAAGCGACCATAAAAAAAGCTAATAACAGAATCCAAAAAACTAGAGACACACAAATTCTACACTTGCTAACCCTGAATACCATGTCCATTTGCCACCCCTTGAGCATCATTATCCATCTTGTAAAGCAACTATAAAATCTTAAACTACTTATAGTTATAATTACAAACTCTTAAGAGTATCAGTATTTCAAATGACTCAGCACTGTGCCATTACGTAATATCAAAGCATTTTAATCTAAATTACATACTGCCAATCTGTTACTTATGTAATATCCTATATCACAGTTAAATTGACAAAATTAACCTCCAAGGTTTGGCAGATAAATACATAACAAAATAAAAGCAAAAGGTAAAGTTAACATTACAGAGCTTGTAAGACATTAGCATGTTACTGGATTTCTTTAGTAAGCTCTCATGATTGGGCTTTTGTTCAGCAGCAGATTCCTGCTTCAAAAGGTACACATCATCTATTCCACTTCAACTACGATAATGTTATTACAAACAAACAAAATTTTATCCAAAGGGAATCATTTATTTGAAAACATACTGACAAAAATGTAAACAGTACAGGAACATGATGTGGACAACCAATAAGCCCCCTTTACATAACCATATTTTGTAAGCAAGCCCAAAACCACCCTCTGCAGGCTTATTTGTGGCAGATAAGTTATCAGTAACTGTGAAGACGGTTCCAAATAAAAAGTGATGAAGCTTCTACCATGATCCACAAGGGAGAGAAGCAAGCTAAATACAACTATGTGAGATCCATACCATTTCAACACTTGAAGTCTACCTTTAAATAATTGTATTACATAAGCATACTTTCTGTGGTAATTTCATTATCTCCGCATAAAACATTATATCCAATCTCCCCAAGCTGACCTCCTGAAATCCTTAGTTACAAGTCCTTATGTGGCACTTGACTTTTAATCTATAGACACAAGATCATCTAAGTAAAACACCCAAAGCTTAGGGTAGAACCGAAACAAAAAAAGCATGAACGTAAACACTAATGCAAATCATATAAACTTTTCAGCTGTTCTAAAGACAATAAAAAATACAATCCAATAATAACACATCATATAAACTTGAATAATCTAAAAACTAATGCAAATCTCTGGCAATTATTACATTCCCTATCATACTCTACCAAAGACAATAAAAACTACAATCTGATAATAATAAGTTGAAAGTGAAAAAAGGAAAAATTCTAATTAACAAAAGAGAACAATGTTAGCTCAAGAGAGTAATAAAAAATCAAAAAAAAATTTTAAAATGTGAGAAAATTAACTGTAGAAAGCTCATTACCACATAAATTACTAACCAAACAATGAAACTATAAATTAAAAAAACAGTTCAAACAAACATATTAAAGCATAAAAAAAATTAAGGCTCTGTTTGTTTTGGTGTAAAACGTCTTCTTTTGGAAAACATTTACGTCGGAAAATATTTTCAGGAAAATCAAAGTTTTTCAACTGTTTGGACAAACATTGGAAAATAGAGTTGAAAATGAGAATTTTTCATTTTCTTATGTTTGGAATAAATGAAAATAATAAAGGAAAACTTAATAAAAAATATATACATTTAAATAGGGGTGCAACTTTGTCCAGTTCAAACCGAACCCAAAAACTGACCCAAATCGACTTTGGTTCAGCGTCGATAGTTGTTCGGTTCAATTTCGGTCCAAAAATTCTAAACCAAACCAAGTCGGTTCGGTTTTTGGTTGGATGCTCGATTAAACAGAACCAAACTGAATTCATATATTTGCCTAAACCGAACTGAACCAACCTAATATATATATAATACCTAATATTATATATATAATAGAATATATATTAAATTTGCAAGTTTACCTTAAAACTTTGAGGATATTACAAAAAATACCCTTGTTTGGGCACAAGCATGTGTTGGTTTAACCTGAACCAAACCAAATAGAATTGATTTCGTGGAATTCGGTTCGGTTTAGTTTGGGTTTTGGTTTTCTTATTTATTTTTGGTTAGGTTTCAATACGGTTCCATTCGGGCACAAGCATGTGTTGGACTAACCTGAACCAAACCGAACAAAATTGATTTCATGGAATTCGGTTCGGTTTTGGTTTTGGTTTTCTTATTTATTTTCGGTTCGGTTTTCAATTTTGTTCAGTTCGGTTCAACTATAAATATTTTTGGTTTGGTATTGGGTTGGCATCAACCCGAGCTAAATAGAACTGACCCGAGTTGCACCCCTCCATTTAAATGGTATGTCATTTTCCGGAAAATGACATACGGGATTTTCAATGGTAAGTCATTTTCCGGAAAATAGTTATCTTTTAGGAAAATCATTTTACACTGTATTATATTTTACATTGAAACAAACATGTGGAAAACCCCATTTTCCGCCGAATGCATTTTCTACATTAGATTTTACATCAAAACAAACAGAGCCTAAATTACAGAAAAGAATACAGACTTTCATAATTCAAGAAAAGACAAACCATTGAAGAAATGGTTCAAAAGAAAACATGAAATTGATTGATAAGAGATATTAAAAATAAAAATAAAAGTTATAGCACAGAAGAAAAAATGGCCATGAAAAAAACACAATAATGTTTAACAAAAAATAAAAAACCAAGCAAGTAAATAACAATATTTCTCAAGATCTTCAATGCATGCAAAATAACTTAAAGAAAGAAAAATCCAAAGAAAAGGATAAATAAGAATGAAAAAACTCATACAAGTATGGATGAAATAGTACAACTACAAAAAAATAAATATAAGTTATCAATTCCATAAGATATATAAATGTGAAAATATAGAAATATTAAAATTAAGAAAACAACACTAGTTTTCTATGATTAAATAAATAAATCCAGCCAGGGAAGAAAAAGTCAAGAGGAAAACCTTAAAATATTTTGAAGAAATATCAACAAACACAAGAGAGTATGGAAATGACAAATTAAAATAGAATTACAAAAGATATAGAAGAAAATAAAAGAATAAATATATTTGTTCAAAATAGCATCAAATGTAAAATAGCCAATTGAAAGAACATTTGAGTAAAAAGACAAAGAAAATCAATGAAATTAAAAAAAAAATACGTAAATATAAAGCTAATGCCAAATAAGAATAATGGAACAAACTAAAATGAATTTAAAAAGAGAAATTAAGTTAAAATATTCGAAAAGAAAACCAAATTATAGTAAATGAGGAATGAGAGTAAAAACTATTCTAAAACATTTAAAAATTTTTAAAATAGTACAAATTAGAAATAAATATCAAGGAATTCAACAAATGAGATCCATTAAAACACAAACTTAGAATGTCAAAATATGAAAATGATATTTAAAAAAAAAGCGCTTTAAGTAAGGCAAAATTATGTTTCAAACATACTTGATGAAGTAAATTAAGAATATTCACAATTTCTCAAATAATTAAAATATTAAACATACTTTTTAAAGGGAGTTTTCCCATTTTACAAGTTTGTTATGCCACGTCAGCATAAATAACCGATAGAGTGACATGCAATCTATTTTAACATGGTATATTTTTCTAATTGGGACCCACAAAAAGCATTTACAAATTAGGAGTTTCATAATTTGCTACGCGCATAGCACGTGCAATCCCCTAGAAAAACACCACACGTTAAAATAAATCGAATGCATTTTCATTTAGTGAGTTATGCTGACGTGGCATACATAACAAACCCGTAAAAAGGAAGAAAGCTAAGAGACGATTTGGGCATGGACTGCTAGGCCCAAATCTCAACCATTCCCTTTATAAATTAATATAGATTAAACAAAATTTTAAAAAAAAATTTAAATATAAGTGGTTTATTGTTACAATTTTTATTTGGACTGAATTACCCCTATAAGTTTATTTCTTAAATAGGTGCTTGCCCTATGATAATGTGGTGTGTGCCCTATAGAAATGTAGTGTGTGCCCTATATTAGTGTGGTGTGTGGCCTACTATAACGTAGTGCTTAGCCTATATGCTTTGGTGCATGACCTATGATGATTCCATGTATGTCCTATGATGAATGTGCAATTCAGTCAACATAAAAAATTATAACAATAAACCACAACTTATAACATATTGCTAGATTTTAATTATTTCAAAAACCGTCAACCTTTATTTATTTAATAAAGTGTGACTAAACTTTAGTTTTGCCTTTAGATAATCACACCAACAGTTTCCAATGTCTTAAGTCAAATTAAAGTATTGGAAGATTAAAAACATAGTAACATTTAAAAATAATGCAAAAAATAGTAAAATTAAAAAATACAAATAAATATCTAGAAATTGATATAAAGAATATTAAAGGTCAAACAGTTTGGGAAAAAGATAAAAATATATACATAAAGATTAAGTCGCAAAAAGGCTCCAAATAAATGAAAAAAAAAATCCAAAAAACGAAATACAAAAGGCACAATAAAATTCCACATGATACTAGGTTTGACAATAAAGTTATTCGGTGAATTTCTTTGCTTATTAGTCTACACAAAAAGGATATATGTTAAAATAAGTTATCTTTAAGGTCATTGGTGCATTTCAAGACACTATTATGAGTACTAACAGATTCTATATAGGTCCCCATATGATAAGCATACACATACTCCAAGAGGAAACAAAGGAGTGTGATTAATGAGTTTTGAAGATCATTATATCATATAGAAAACTAAATAAAAAAATCAACAAGGATAAATAAGCATGAAGCTTAATAAAAAGGAAATATAGACATTTACAAAAATGATTATGAAAAAAAGCATAATTGAATAATCCAAATTAAATGATAATAAACACATGTAAAAATAAATTAAAGAAATGAATAAATAAAAACACAAATTAGAAAGTGGAAATAGTTAAGTGATAATAGCTCCAAATTAAAGAAAAAGAAAAGTGGAAATAGTTAAATGATAATAAACACTTGTAAAAAGAAAATCAACAAATTACATCAGCGAGAATGACAAAGGACATGTAGAAAGTTACTAAATTACAAAAGTGAAAAATGAATAAATCACTAAAGAAGGAATTAAAAAGTCAAAATAAGAACATGTTAAAATTGAATGGTAAAAGATGTCAAAGATCCTAAAACAATAAAGATAAAGCTTTTTATCATGACATAAACCCAAAAAAAAACGAAAGGAAAATATTAAATGTTTACCAAAAAAAAATTAAAAATAAAACCTAAATAAACAAACAAAAGGTACACATCATCCATTCCACTTGAACTAAGATACTATTATTACAAACAAACAAAAGTTAATCCAAAGGTAATCATATATTGTACTAACAAAAATGTAAACAGTACAGGAACATGATGCGAACAACCAATAAGCCCTCTTTACATAACCATATTTTGTAAGCAAGCCCAAAACCACCCTCTGTAGGCTTATTTATAGCAGATAAGTTATCAGTAACTATGAAGACAGTTCAAAATAAATAGTAAGCTTCTACCATGGTTCTCAAGGGAGAGAAGCAAGCTAAATACAACTATGTGAGATCCATACCATTTCAACACTTGAAGTCTACCTTTAAATAATTGTATTACATAAGCATACTTTCTGTGGTAATTTTATTTTCTGGTCCTAAATCATTATAGCCAATCTCCCCAAGCGGACCTCCTAAAATCCTTAGATACAAGTCCTTATGTGGTACTTGCCTTTCAATTGATAGACACAAGATCATCTAAGTAAAACACCCAAAGGGTTGAGCCAAAACTAAGTGTGCATATGGCCACACGCGAGGCGCAAGGGTATTTTCGGGTGCGTACCTCCTAAAAATTGAATACCGGAGTCGCCACCGCCTGATGGGGTGCAAGCGGAAACCTGGGTGCCTACGTTTATCTATCTTGGTCTGCGGCTTGAGATTCTGGTTAAGTGATCGGTTACAGTTCGGGGAAGTCCGAAGACACCCCGGTCCGCCCGGCTGGCTTAGCGGATCCCTTGGGTCACCCTAGTTTGAGTCAACTATACTCACTCCGTCCTAATCCAACATGTATCAGATTAAGTCTGATAGGGACTTTTGTAGGTGTAAGTCCCTTTTATTCATTTTTATCTTTTTAGTCATTTAAGTGAAGTGGGTCAGATATGGGCTCTGTTGGAAGGCCCATTGGTCACCAAGTTGGGCTTAAAATCAAGCTCATGGCCCATTATGGTTATTGGGTAACCCTTATTGGATTTGATCATTTAATTTTGAAGTTAATTAAACATGCAATTTAATTGAGTGGTTTAAGTTTTAAGGCCCATTGGGCTTGGACTTGGCCCATGGATTTTTAATCAAGTGACCCGAGACCCATTTATGAAACGGATCCTGATGTGGGTCAGTCTGGATGGGACCCCATTGGATGGCCCACAATGCCTTGTTGGGTCTAAGTGGACCCAGGTAACTAAAAGTGGGCTTAGGTTTGACCCAAAAAGCTCATGTTATTCATCTTATATGGATTTGGGTCGGGTCAGGTGGACCCGGGTCTGAAATTCGGGTTTTTGGGTTTGACCGCACTTTCCTTGCGGTTTGGGTCTAACTGCAAACCCAGTGCGGTTCGACCCAGAATTCGAGAATGACCTAGGCGTAGCTCCGATCGCCGGCTTCCCTAGGACATCCGCCGACTTCTGCGATCTCCAGAACACCTTCACAGTAGCTTATGGATTCATTTTAACTTAAAATTCCTACTTCCATTAACATGCTCTTTCAAACTATCCTTAAGTAAACACAAGCATCAAATCAATATATGAAATCATGCATGCTGACATTTACAATCATTAAAAATGACAGAAAACATCTAAAGAATCGAAGGTGTTTTGAGAAGTTGATTTAAAAATACTAAGAATGATCTAGAGCATATATAATATTTAATCAAAATCATAATATAGATTAACTAACACAAACCTGAAATATTGTAAATGAGCGTATAGGTGTGTGCAATGCTTTCTTCTTCTTCTTTTCTTTCGTTCCATTTTTTAGAGAAAACACTTAAAATATCAAAATCATTGATGAAAGCACACTAAATGAAAGTGAAACTTAAAAACACACACTAAAGCAAAGATAACAATGTTTAAAAGAAAAAGTAATATGTTCAAAAGATGCACTTAAAAACAAAGATAACAATGTTTAAGAAAAAGTAGCATGATAAGTTATATGTGTGTATATATATATATATATACATAATTTCATAGCTATGAGCATACTATGAGAAAGACACCGATTAGTAAACAAATAATGACAAATCACTTACTTTAGTTGAAAGGAGAGAGGGAAAGAAATTTAGGGGTACAAATGATCAAACAAAGAGGACAATCCCCTCTTTTAAATAAGATAAATGAAAACAAAACAAGAGTGACTTAGGGAATGAATGGCCAAGGCTTTCATTTTACGTCAAGCTAAACTCTTCCATTTTTCGTATGAGAGATCCCTCTCCTCATGGAGACTCTCATGGCATGAGAAAGAAGTAAAAGGAGTTAGCAAATATAACAATAAATAAAATTCAAAATAAACAAAAAGATATATATATTTAAGAGACTTTGCTTTGATGTATATGGAACAAAATATGACAAATAAAATTACCCTTATGTTACCTCCTTCTTTGGAACGTATTGTGATCCCCTATTTGATTAGGACAGCAGGTTATGGAACTTCTTTTGACCTTTAAGATCAACCACTTCTTGTCTTCTAAAAGTTAGAAATATGAGGAATAGAAGAAATCATAGTTGTGAAAACGCCTAGGCGATGCCAGGCGATAGACCTACCTGTAGCCTAGGCGACCGCCTAGGCGATTAGGCGGTCGCCTAGGTGACAATTTTTTCATTTTAAAATAATCAAAATATGTTCATCATCCATTGTTGATGGAAGTATCAAAAAGACCTAAATATTGTGCATTTTAAAAAAGAACAATAACAACTAATAAAAATACAGGCCCTGTTTCCTTGTTCTCACATAACCACTCAAATTTGCTAGGATAGAGAAAAAGCGAGAGAGAAAGAGAGAGCGAGAGAGGAGAGTCAGTCCAGTCGCTCAGTTTGTTGGAGAAGAATTAAGCGACTGGACCGAAGCTCGACGATGAAGAGAAAAAAAGAAAGAAGAGAAAGAAAAAGAGTGAGCGACTGGAGAAGAAGAGAAAGAGAGAGAGAGAGACAGAGGAGAGGAGAGGAGAGGAGAAGATAGAAAGAGAGACAGAGAAGAAAGAGAGAGAGCGAGAGCGAGAAACAGAGACAGAGGAGAAAGAGAGAGCGAGAAAGAGAGAGCGACAGAGGAGAGAGCGAGAGCGAGAAAGTTTCGTTGGAGAAGAAGAGAAAAAAAAAGACACTGACGAAGCTCGACAAAGAAGAAGAGGAGAAGTTTTCGGAAGACATATCTTGCTTGCGGCTTCCATTGATGAAGCTTGACGAAGACGATGGAGGAGAAGCTTGACGAAGCCTGTCTCTTATGTGTTGATGAAGCTCAACGAAGACATGCGTTGAGGGAAACACTTTTTTTTTTTATCTTCATGTTTGCTCGCCCAGGCGAACAGGCGGTCGCCTTCTTGCCCAGGCTATTGCCTAGGTAGCCTAGGCACAGGTCGCCTAGGCGACACCACGCCTGGACCTTGTTGGAACGCCTGGTCGCCTAGGCGGCTGCCTAAGCGCCTAGGCGACCGCCTTTAATAACTATGGAAGAAATGAATAGTTTGAAGGGTAAAGTGGGGATTGAATGGGGTATTAGGATGAAAGTGAAAGCTTAGAGAGCTGTTGATTTCGGACAAACAGGATAGGGATGAAGAAAGCCAAAAAGTTTGGAGAAGTTCCTCTTGGCCGAATGGGGTTAATGCATTTTTATATTGAATGACTAAAAACCAAATACTTTTGGTAACATGCTTTTTTTTTAAGAAACATGATAAATGCCCTTTGCATTATCCGCCAGCACATGGGGACAACGCATCCCCATGTGCTAAATTAATTTTTTATTTTTTATTTTTATTTATTTAATACATTAGATTTTTTTAGTTTTATTAATATTTTATTAAGATTTTTTGAGTTTTTGACACAAATGCGTCTTAAATAAAAATCAAAAATCAAAAATCAATTCAGCACATGGAGGATGTACTGTTCCCATGTGCTGGCGGATAAGGCAAAAGGCATTTATTATCTTTCTTAAAAAAAAGGCATGTTATCAAAAGTATTTGGTTTTTAGTCATTCAATATAAAAATACATTAACCCCATTCGGCCAAGAGGAACTTCTCCAAACTTTTTTCCAAACTTTTTAACTTCATCCCCACCCTGTTTGTCCAAAATCAGCAGCTCTCTAAGCTTTCACTATCACCCTAATACCCCATTCAATCCCCACTTTACCCTTCAAACTATTCATTTCTTCCATTCCTTATCTTTCTAACTTTTAGAAGGCAAGAAATGGTTGATCTTGAAAGTCAAAAGAAGTTCTTAACCTGCTATCCTAATTTATTTAATACATTAGATTTTTTAGTTTTATTAATATTTTATTATAATTTTTTTGAGTTTTTGACACACATGCATCCTTTTGTTTTTTTAATTTCTTTTTCTTTTATTTCAAACATCTTAATTAGATATTTTGTGCAAATATTATTATTTTAATTCAAGATCCTTTTCTTTTATTGCTTTTGCCACATGTGCAGATTTTCCGAAACTTTGACTGCTCATATCTTTTTCATCTGATATCCGATTTCAACAAACTTAGTGGAGTTGGAATCAGGTTAAGATCATCTATCCACTGAGCCAGAATTTTGTAGCAAATTAGGACTTTTAGCAGAAGCACAAAACTGCTACCCTGAAGCTAGTTTTGCTCATATCTCTCTATCTGGGACTCCGATTCCAGCAAACTTGGTTGCGTTGGAATTGTGTCAAGATGCTCTTTTTGCTTGTATAGAATTGAGCAGCTGACCCGGAATTTGGCAGAAAGCCAATTTCTACTCTTCTCAAGTTTGACCAGCCCATAACTTCTTCATTCGGACTCTGATTCCAACAAACTCAGTTGCGTTGGAATCGTATCGGAATCTTCTTTTCAATGGTATGAAGTTTGGTGGTCAATTTGCACCCGATCAAAAAATCAACTTTTTGACCCCTCCGGGTTTGATTTTTCAATTAGGGTTTTCATTTTTGGCACTTTTGATGCGCAAAAATGAGGTGCTGACACTAAGAAAGCATAAAAGTAGACCTATTGCCTAAATTTCACTTATTTATTTCCGTTTGTTTTGAAGTTTTAAATTATGACAAATCAACTTGAAAACCTTAAATTTTTTTTTTTGATTGGTAAATAAGACATTTTATATATGTAGATAGATAGGAGCATGATTCATAAGTACACACATCGTGTACCTATGATACATTTTTAGGTTCACAAACCAACAAAAGATTACATATCAGTTGCACCCTCTCCCATCTGAGATTCCCCAAATTTGATGACCCGAAATGCTACTCATATCTACTGCTGGGCAACATTCCTTACTCTGGAAACAGTTGACATTGAGTCAGGTCCTGAATTTGCACCTTCTCCAACATGCCATGAGCTGCCAGCCAATTATGCATGAGTGAGATAATTTTCCTTTCTAGACTTGGTAGGCCCCTCTCTACATTTTTAAATATTCTATTGTTCCTTTCCCCCCAAATTACCCAGGATATAGAAGCAGGGGCAACATTCCATAGCAGACTTCTTAGAGAAGACCCTTAAATTTTTAATGCAAGTTTAAGTTGATTGCTCCATTAGAAAATCCTCCTTTAGTCAGTTTGACTAACAATTCACAAAGGAAAATATATTCAAAACAACATTTCAAAAGTTGTAAGCCATAACATAAGGAAAAGAATATAATTGTCTTACCTGTTGTTGCTCACTAGAGACACCATTTCTTTTTTTGTGAAATTTTAACTATCCACATCAAGCCACTCCTCTGCCCTGTAAAATTTAACAATAAATTCGTTTGTGCCAAAGGAGATGCTCGATTTCAATGATAACTTTTACCGAATGGAGATGCATGGTTTAAGCATGCACCTCACTCAAATGGGTATTTGCACCCAAAAATACAGAAAACTGAAGAAAAGTGTAAAAACGAGAATTTCAAAGCTGGCAACTGCAAAATGGAAAAGAGAGAGAGCACGGTACATGTTTAAGATTGTGCCTTTTCAGCTGTTATAAAAGGAGAACTTCAAAGCGGGTAACACATCAGATAAACTTAAATAATGTAAAAACTAATGCAAATTTCTGGCAATTATTACAGGCCCTATCATAATCTACAAACGAAGCAGCAAATTAGTACGTATTTCCCTAATTCATCAAAGATAAATAAAGGGAGCTCATCATAAACAAACGCATCACATAAATGCTTTGTTTATGCTAAAGAGTAATAACTAAATTTAAAAACAAATTTATCTGAAACAAACATGAAGACTTGGAAAATGTTTTGAAATAGAAAGAACAAGATAATGGATGTATAAAGAAGAAAAAATTTTGAAAGAGCAGTGATCCAAAAGTTAGAACAGGAATCAAGAATAAACATAACAAAATTCGAAAAATCAAAAGATTAGTGAATGAATAGAAACCGGTGAGAATTTACCTGGAGATATTGAATCAAGACTTTTCCGATGATCGCCGGACTGGTAGGCTGCTCAAGTGGCTCGACAATGGGACCTGATCAATGAAAAGAAGATCAAAAATAATAAATCAAAAATGAACAAGGACCTCTCAGATCCCTAAACAAATTTGGCATGATAAAACGAAAGCCCTAATTTCTAAGACACCAAACCTTGCTTTCCAGGCTTTCCACCTAATGTGTAAATTTTTCATAGATCGGTGAATCTTCATTTCTTTCGTGCATTTGCAGTGAATGACTTGACTGAAAGCTACTTTCTCAAATCCGTATCTTAACGCTTATAATGTGTGGATTTGAGATTGAGCTAAAGGATTAAATCAGAGATCTGCCTTCCTTTCTTCAGGTCTGCTTTCAAGGAATGGTAGATCTGAAGAAAGCATGGCAGATCTGAACAAAGGAAGACAAAAACCTCGGGTTGCATACCTTTTCGGGAGAAAAGTTCAAGTACTTTTGTAGATCGACTTATTATGACAACAATTCCATCTCCGAGTAAACAACGATTTCCAATCAGACCGAAAGAGAGAGAAAGAGAGTGATAGATACCCTTAGTTTGGGGAGAGAATTCCATCTCCGATCGATTTGCAGAAACCATAGTGGAGAAGACGAACATCCATTCCCCTATCCGATAAAAAGAAACAGAGACAGAAACTAACCGCCATCGTTCGGAGAGAGAATTTAATCTCCTATCGACTTGCAGAAACTCGATCTGAGAAGATGAACACCGATTTCTTTGTTCGATTCTCTGCTCAACGCATACTACTAACCTCGGTTTAAACAAGGGAAAATTATTGACAGTCGTTTGCAAAGTTGTTGCATAAAAAGTCGTTGAAAAGTCTTTCCTCTAAAACCACTTATTTTTTTAAACTATTTGCAAAGTGGTTCACGGATATAATTGTAGTAATTGTAGGATACCATCTCATTATTCAAGTTCGTCACACAAACATCTATAAGTATCGATCGATTGTCTAAAGAATGTCCTATAAAGCAAGATTTATATCCTCGATGCTAATAAGATATCCTCATTAAATTCACAGATATAATTGTAGTAATTGTAGGATACCATCTTATGCTTCGTGATTGTTCAACAACAAACTATTAGTATCCCTCCATTAATAGAATTGTATTTCACGAATATAAATTGTATCCACTGATTCATAGGATTGTATCCCATAACATAGATTAATCGAAATTTAAAGCCTCGATGAACATTTCGATTTCAATAAAATTCATCGATTAATTGGAAATATTAACAATCTATACATGTGATAGCGGTATACAGATGATACCGGTATCACTTATATACTAGTATCAACAACTTTCGATTAATCGCATACATCTCCATTAATCACAAGTAATTTGATTAATTGCACTTTCATCCTTTGACTCACCTAGTAGCACAAATTTCAATGAAACATGGACCGTTGATTGTTAATATTTCCGATTAATCGATAAACTTTATTGAAATCGAAATGTTTATCGAGATTTTAAATTTCGATTAATCTATGTTATGGGATACAATCCTATGAATCAGTGGATACAATTTATATTCATGGAATACAATTCTATTAATCGAGGGATACTAATAGCTTGTCATTGAACAATCACGAAATATAATATGGTATATCCTACGATTATTACAATTATATCCGTGAACCACTTTGCAAATAATTTCAAAAACTTGGTGGTTTTTGGAAGAAAAACTTTTCAACGACTTTTTATGCAATAACTTTGTAAATGACAGTCGTCTTAATAATTTTCCCTTAAACAAAACTACTCTAGCGGTTGAGTTCGAAATTCGAAATTCAAAAGGTTAAATTAATTTTCAATGATACCTTTCTAAAATAATAAAATACTTACAAGTTACAACTTATGTGCATATAAACTTTAAGTGTTAGTTTTTCAAATCAATTAAAATTTAGTGACTTTGTTAGACTACAACACCTTATTGTCAGTCTTTTATCTATACTATTAATAAAGGGAAGAAGGGAGAATAATCCTCCAGATTCTGGCCTCCTTGTTTTTTTTCTTCCAAATATTACCCTCCTTAACTAAAACAATCCCAACATATAACCACCACAACCACTTTCCACTTTTAAATTGAAATGTTGCAACTATTCCCTCCCCTACGTGCAGTTATGCACATGCACCCTACTAGTCCTTCTAATTTTGATTGAAAAACAGCAATAACGGCATTGCAGTCCACCTATATAAATGTACACGTAGATAATATTAAATTTCATTAATTTTGCAAAATTATCACTAAGAGTTAAAATAGAAAAATAATTAGGGATGGCAATGGCTCAATTTTGCAAGAAACCATAAACCAAATCGATAAGTTTACAATGAAAACCATAACCGAACCGTAACCGTTACGATTTACTAATTTTAACACCAAAACCGTTTTAACTTTCATATTCTTGAAACCGTAACCGAACTGAACCATTTCACATTTTTTGGAAGTTTAGATAGATTAAATTTTTATTATTTTACCGTATCTATACAAGGATGTGCTAATTAATGAAAAATTGTATCAAAGCTGATCAACCTCCTCTTCTCTAATATGTCGTTCTATTTCATCTCTAAAATCTTTAATAAATCCCTAATGGGCTAACCGTCGAGGGGTTGTGCAACTCAAAACTTATGCATATTATATATAGTAAGTTCGGTTTCACCTTAAAACTGTAACCGAACCACAACCGCATCGGTTTTTCCAATTAAAAACCAAAACCAATTATTGAAGACACAAAACCAATCCCAATAGATTTGGTTCGGTTTGGTTTGTCGGTTTTAATTGAACCGTTGCCATCCCTACAAATAATATTGAAATATTAATAATGTATTAAAAGCATCACTAAAAGATAATTTTCCAAACTTTAAGACCCTCCGAGGATAGAGTTCACTAATACTTTACGCCAAGATTTGACGTACCTTATGCGCTATTCCCGTGCTATAAATTAGGGGTGCAACTCGATCCAGTTAAAACTGAACCCGAACCAACTTCGGTTTGGTTTGGTTTGGTTTTATAGTGGTTCAGTTCGGTTTCGGTCCAAAAATCCTTAAACCAAACTAGGTCGGTTCGATTTTGGGTTGCATGTTCAGTTAAACCGAACTGAACTGAAACCGAACCGAATTCATGTATTTCCCTAAACCGAATCAAACTGAATCGAATACATATATATATATTATAATATATAATCTATGTTTTATATATATAAAATATAATATATGTTAAACTGTCAAAGTTTAGCTTTAAACTTTAAGGATATTACAAAAAAAAAACCCCTTGTTTGAGACAAGAATATAGTGGTCTAACCCAAACCAAACCGAACCGAATAATTTTCATGTAGTTCGGTTTGGTTCGATTCCAGTTTTGGTTTTTCTATATATTTTGGTTCGGTTTTCGGTTTAGTACTTTCGGTTTTCAATTGGTTCGGTTCGGTTTAACTATATATATTTTCGGTTTGGTCTTGGGTTGACATCGACCCGGACCGAACCGAACCGAGTTGCACCCCTACTATAAACAACGCACAGCATATATAAGGCCAAGCGCCTCCTTTGGAATCGCATTAGCACAATGTAAGACTTCCTAAAATAGCCTTACACATTATTGTAAAGATTTATTAATAAAATGGTACAATAGTCAAAATTATCTTAATTTATTAAAAACTTAATAATTAATTGTAAAACCATTTCTTCTCTCGTTTACCTCTTTCTTTACACGTGCAGTACTGTACTTCTACTCAACTAGTTTTATGTACTACTCTTGGGATTAACGGAAGCAAAGCAGAAGAAAGGGACATTATGGCTCTATCACCCTCATTCACCCACCACCATCTAGTTGCTGCCTCAAGCCCTCCTCTTCAATTCAGTGCTTATACCCATGTTTTTGGGAAGGTCAAGGCAGCGAATGTGTTGGCAAACTATGTTGGATCAATTTCCTGTTTGGCTTTCCAAACCTCTACCTTTTCCATGTTTAATTTTTATGAGTCTTGTGATACCTTCCTCAAATAAATTAAATTTTGTTTCTGGGATTTGAATATTAAAAAGAAAAGGCTTATATTGGAGAGATGATATGGTTGTGTCATTTATAGCAAAGATCCCACATACTTCCCAATACCAAAGCACATTAGTGTGGGGCACACAAAATATTCATTGGTGGGCCCACCCCTATGTGTCTTGGTGTATGAATGTATCGGATTCGTACTGATTGCACATTACTGATTGCACATCGTTTATAGCGCAAGGGCTTTAGCACAATATGCACCAAGACACAAGGTTATTGGGGCCCACCAAAGTGAACATGTGGTAGGGCTGTTAATGGGTCGGATAAAGATCCGAATCCGATTCGAATTCGACCCGATTATCCGAATATGGATCTTAGCTTTAAATCCGATTATCCGAATCCGATTATATTCGAGTTTGATTATGGTATTGCACATATTCGACCCGATAAAGATCCGACCGTTTATTTTGTATATCTGTTATGTTTTTTTAGGCTTTTTTAAGTCTTTTTATATATTAGTATAGAAGGAATGAAAGTTTCATATAATATTTATTGATTTAAGGTCATAATATAAGACAAATTTGAATTAATACATCCTTATTTGATCCACTAACTTAAGGTTTATAATATCTTAATTTTTTTTTCATATATAATGTAATTGGATCCGGATGTCGGATAATCGGTTGGATTCGAATTCGGTATTAATTAGATGTAAAAGATCCGTCGGATAATCGATTCGGATTCGGATATCAGATTTTCTTATTGGATCGAATTCGGATCTTAGCAGATCTATACCGTATTCGACCCGCTTACAGCCCTAACATGTGGTGGGCTCCATGTTATGTGTTTGGATGCCCATCATGTGTGGTGGGCTCCATGTTACGTGTCTCCATGCACATCGTGTTGGCGCTGTAGATGATGTGAACACGTGATATAACCTCACCCGCCCAATGATTCAACCAATGACATCAACGAAAGGTCTTTTCGAACATTAAGGTAGTTGACAGTGACATTGACATGGCACTAAATGAGCATAATTGTATGGTCGAGGTTCATCCGGTTTGTGCATTACCAAAAAAAAAATAAAAAGAGGTTCATCCGGTTTGTGACATGAGAAAATATCCGAAGATACAAATTGCATAGTCAAAATCTCTCTCTCTCTCGTGTGTGTGTATATATCATTATGATGCTATTTTTTATTTTATAATATTTTTACAAAATGTTTGGATTTTTTAATTTATGCAACTTTTTAAAAACATAAATGGCAGGATAGATCTTGACTCTTGAGTGATTATTTCCAAATAATTATAATTTAGCAAATATTTCCAAATAATTATAATTTAGCAAATATTCTCTATTCATTTTATATGTTGGACCACAATAAGCTACATTCAATCTTTTATCCAAAATTGGCCTTCCCGTAATTTTGGCAAAAAGACAAAAAATAAGGGTACAGTCATCCACTCTCCCTTACAAAAAAAAAAAAAAAAATCCAAACTTCTGAATGAACAGTAAAATAATATTAAATTTCAATAATTATTTTAAAAGGGAATCTCTAAAAGTTAAACAACAAAAGTAACATCCCATATTAATTATCAAGAAGCATCACAAAAAATTAATCTCCAAACTTTAATGAGTTCGGTGATTAAGGTTTCCGATCCACGTTTTTCTTCACAAACATCTCCGTCAAAAGTAGACTACACGCCAAACTTTATCATTACGGCACTACGTTAACCTCCTTTTTTTTTTTTTGGAAATAAACTATTACTTTATATTAGTTCAATTAAATCTACGCACAAAAATTGCCCTCCAAAAATGGAAGAATTAGAAAAGGTGGAGGACTATTTAACAGATAAGCACATCGGCTACCTTCTCGAAAGATGCGGGAGAAAATTACCTTAACCTACGCACCATCTCCCCTGCAGGGGCTATATTTAATGGGGTACAGAGCTATTGGAAGCAAAGAAAGGGGAATCATGGCTCTCTCAACCATCGCCACCAGTTGCTGCTTCAATCCCTCCTCTCCAACTCTGGGATCGGGACCTCTGGCCCCTGCTCCGCGCCACCCCACGAAGACCACTCAGAAACTTTCATGGCGAGAAGCTAATCCTCCACTCAATGTGCACGTTACCATATTACGGGCTTTTCTGCTAACGTAATACTATAATCACAGCTTTCCTCAAGGTATCCCTTTTTGCTATTCATCTTGTCATCAAACTGACTTAATTTAAACTGTTTTACAGGCCAAGAAACGAAAGACCATGGAGAAGTGGATTTGTTTTGAGCACGGAATGCTTAATAATTGGTTCGCAAATGGGTCCTTTTAGTGAGGGACGCTATGTCTTTGCAGAGGATTTGCAGTCAATTACAGTAGCAGAAAAGAAGGCCATGAAGTGGAGTGAGCGAAGACTGTGCCCACCATGGCGGGTGAAGTCATGGGAGATCATCGTCCCGGAAAACCTTCCGAGGCCCTCCGTTGATGTCGAATCGGATGATGTAGCTCGAAACGCATCGGTGATGAAAATCATCCCCCGTACAGCTGGTAACAATTGCTTTTCCATGTGATTGAATTCACGGATTGCAAGTTAATACTTAAAAATGTTTGATTTAGGGTGAGCATTTCTTCTAGAGCCAAAATCCGGTGCGGCCGAGATGCATTTTGGGGTGTGGGCCCCATTATTGAAAAGTGCCATCCATCCGCAAGTTTCATGCTGGAACCATTGAGTGGCTCCAAATGAAACGGTCTCCTGGTTAGGAAAACACAAGCAATATTTTGCAGTAGGATTGCGGTTTGTACTTCTATGGTTAAATAGCTGGGCTAGTACATGTACTACAGTTTGGTTGTCCTATGTGATATTCTTATTTTTATGGTTGAGAATGAGAATCACATGGGCTTGAGGGGATTGTAGAGAATTAAACCGATAAAGAGAATATATGCAGTTATCCAGCTTCAAAATCCATACTGTTATTTAAGCGAACTCTTAAGAATATTCTAAAATTTTGGCTAGCCTTTTTTCGTTAATCACAACAAATCCTTTGAAAATCGTTAAAAGACTTGTATATCCAATAAGAAACAACCCACCCAAACACTCTAATGTTGTCAAGTAAGAATCGATGTTCCTGCAAGACTACTATCCAAAAAGCATACATGCAGTAATGCACGTGCCTCTACTAGTATCGATAAATCATAAGCAAGTAAAAGGAATTGATTTGATTGTAAATTGCTTCTAATTCTGGTTTTTGAAACTATTGTTTCGGATTTATAAAATGAAACCATTGTTGTTAGTGTATTTTAATAAAATCCCAGGGATTTAAATCTACAGTAAGGGTGTTTGAACTAGGGCTGCAACTCGGTCCGGTTAAAACCGAACCCGAACCGATCCAAACCGATTTCGGTTCGGTTTCATATATGTTTGGTTCGGTTTTGGGTTTAAAATCACTAAACCGAATTAAATCGGTTCGGTTTTGGGTTGTATGATCGGTTAAACCGAACCGAATCAAACCGAAAATACATATTTTAATATATATATATATATTTATAACTTTACCTTTAAATATTAAATATATTACAATTTAACCCCTCTCTTATATCGATTAAATCCCCAATCTCTCGAACCCTAAACCCCCCAATCTCTCAAACCCTAAACCTAGCAGTAGCAGTACGTTTGCCTTCTCTCCGCTGCCGATTGCCATGGAAGAGTGTCGAGCATTTGATTTCAATCTCAGCACCTTCGGCACCTCGTCAAAAGGATAAGAGAGAGAAATGGCATGGAGTAAAGCTCTAGCTTCATCCGTTGCTTCTATTCCTGTTGATCAGTATCCACTTTCCTTGTCTCCCTTCATCAGTCTCGTTTCCGTTTCGTTACCTAGAGTCCAATTTTGACTGACATTGTCAGTCGCTTAATCCACTTTCCTTGTCTCCTTTTTCTCCACATTACCTCCTGCTTGTAGATTAGGCTTTTTGACCCTTCTAATATTTCTCCAATCTCTTTCCATCTCCCTCTCTCTCGTCGAGTAGCTCGAACGATGATTTTAATGGTGTTTCTCAAACCCTAAGAGGGAACTATTCCTCATCTTGATTTTGGCACAATCCGAAGCAAATCGAACTTTAATGGTGTTTCTCTTTTCATCTCTCTCTCTCTCGTCGAGTATTTGATTTAAATCTCAGCACCTTCATGCTTGATTTTGCTGTTTTCTTTCGGAAATCCTAGATTTTATTTCTATTTTCCATCGACTGTGTAGGAATCGCTCGTCTGAGAGGATTTTTTTGGTTTCTTTGCTGAAAGAGGTTGATTGGAGCCTTAGAGTGGGAAGAAATGTTGTTTTGATTTGAGGTTTGGTTTGAGTTTGAATGGCTTATGGAGTCTAAAGAAATCAGATCGAGGGTCGGGCAAGAAAGTGGAGGAAGAAGGGTTTTATTTCCGATGGATTCCTATTCGATTTCAGTCAAACCGGCAAAGTGCAGCAGAAGTTTTTGTGAAAATTGGCACAATCCGAAGCAAACCGAACCGAATCCTGAATTAGGTTCAGTCGAGTTGCCCAGAGAAGCAAAGAAGCAAGAAGAGCTCTAAAGCGCCGTATTGGCCACCGGATTTCTGAAATCCTAGAAAATGGATTCACAAGTGAAGCTTGCTGTTGTGGTCAAGGTGATGGGAAGAACCGGATCTCGTGGGCAAGTGACCCAAGTAAGGGTTAAGTTTTTGGATGACCAGAATCGACTTATCATGAGGAATGTGAAAGGACCAGTGCGTGAAGGTGACATTAACTCTGCTTGAATCTAAAAGAGAAGCCAGGAGGCTTCAGTGAAGTTACTACCATTTTTCTTCTTTCTTTGCCTCTGTTTTACCAGATTTAGTTACTGTTTTATTTTCCTTAAGCAATTTCGAAGTCGGTAGTTTTTTGCTTCAACATGAAGCTAGTTTTGTTTATCTATGTAACTGCTCCATTGGAGTGAATGCAAAAGAGGACAGTGGTGTGATTTTTATTCATGAACGTACGGTTTTTTTTTATGTCAAAAAATAATAATAATAATTAGGTTCGGTTCGGTTTGGGTTGCGGTTTTTCATTTTAATCTTGGTTCGGTCTTCGGGTTAAGTAAATTGGCTCGATTCGGTTTCGGGTTGCCATTCAACAACTTCGGTTCGGTTTTGGGTTTAAGCCAACCCGGACCAAACCGAACCGAGTTGCACCCCTAGTTTGAACATTATCCTTTTGTTCTTAAAAGAATTCTGTATTGATGTGAAATTCCCCTTGCTTATTCCAGCGAGAGGATCTTGATTTATAGTTGATGAGGATACAAAATCATGTCCTAGAATTATGGCACATGTCGCCAACAGAATAGCTAATTTACAGGGATTCTATGACAAGTAAAGAATGGCTACAATGAAGGAAAGATTTGATTTACAGAATATGTTAAACTCCTAAAATCATGGTGCCCCAAGGATATCCTGCTATTAATCTTTGCTGTCAATATTTCCAAATGTGATTTCCTTAATACGCCCCTGCAAGCTCATCGGGGAAGGTTGCACGTTGAGCTTGGTCCGTAGAAGAGCAAATCTTGCTGATACTAATGGCTTGGTGAGACCATCGGCTAATTGGTCTTTGCTGGAAATAAAACGAACCTCAAGAGATTTTTGCTGGACTTTTTCACGAACAAAGTGGTAATCGATTTCCACGTGTTTTGTACGTGCATGGAACACCGGATTAGCGGTTAAATATGTTGCCCCTATGTTGTCACACCAGAGGACAGGACGCTGCGAAATAAATATGCCAAGCTCACGTAACAAGGACTGGAGCCAAAGAGAATCAGCGGTGGCGTGTGCAACCGCTCGATATTCGGCTTCGGTGCTTGAGCGGGCTACTGTCGGCTGCTTCTTTGAACTCCAAGAGACTAAGTTATCACCGAAATATATGCAGAAGCCAGAGGTGGATTTCCGGTCATCAGGGCAGCCGGCCCAGTCAGCATCCGAGTAGATATTGAGCTGTGTAGACAAGCTGGGCCGAATGAGTAAACCAAAAGAAATAGAAAATTTGAGATACCGCAGGATGCGTTTCACGGCTGTCCAATGCTCCTCAGTGGGCTTGTGCATGAATTGGCAGACCTTATTGACCGCAAATGAGATATCAGGGCGGGTCAAGGATAGATACTGCAAGGCTCCTACGATACTCCGGTATGTTGACGGATCAGAGTGGGGAGCACCTGAAAAGAGAGAAAGCTTCTGTGAAGAGGACATTGGCGAAGACACTGGTTTGGCATTGATCATGTTGCTGCGCCGAAGAATATTGTAGATGTATTGACTCTGTGATAATAGAAGGCCATCTTGAACACGGTGAACTGCAATTCCCAGAAAATAGCTTAGACCACCCAAGTCTTTGACAGCAAACTCACTGCTAAGGGCTGTAATGAGCTGAGATATGGCTGCGGAGCTGGATCCAGTTATTAGTATATCGTCTACATATACCAAAACAAAGAGAGTAACCGGTCCATGTCTGAAAATGAAGAGGGAAGCGTCAGAGCTTGAGTTGACAAAACCAAGGGAGATGAGGTGCTCACTTAGGCGATGATACCAGGCCCTGGGGGCTTGTTTTAGTCCGTAAAGAGCTTTGTGCAACCGACAGACATGAGTAGGAAAATTTGGGTGTACATAACCAACGGGTTGGTGCATGTATACTTCTTCAGACAGGGTCCCATGGAGAAAAGCATTCTGGATGTCGATTTGGTGGATGGGCCAATGGCTGGAGACAGCGATGCTCAGTACAAGGCGGATGGTCGTAGCCTTCACTACCGGACTGAAGGTGTCGTCAAAGTCGATCCCTGGTTGCTGGTGGTAGCCTTTGGCAACTAACCGCGCCTTTCGCCGATCAATAGAACCGTCTGACTTGAGTTTGGACTTGAATATCCACATGGAGCCGACTATGTTAATTCCTGGTTTGACTGGCGCAAGAGACCATGTACCATTCTTCATAAGGGCCGAGAACTCATCATCCATGGCTGAGCGCCACTCAGCATGCTTGCTTGCTTCAGAGTAACTGGTGGGTGAGTCGGGGACAGAACCTTCAGCAAGAAAAGTCTGGGAAAGTGGATAGCGCACCGTCCCATCAGTGTATGTCTTTGGTTTCACAATATGGTTCTTGGACCGGGTGATCATCTGGTGAGAACGATGCTCTGGAGATTCTGTAGCAGCAGCAAGCATAGGTGACGAGGACTGGGTAGACGTGTTTGACAGAGGAATAGGGGAGTTGAGAGGAGCACCTGTAGGTGATGATGTCATGGGAGAAAGGTGAGTGGAAGACATTGCTTGTGGGGAAGGAGGAGATGATGTCGTGTTAGGTGGGGATGAAGTCATCTCACTTAATGGGGGTTGAGATTGTGGGTTTGCAAGCACGTTTGAGCAAGTGTGTGGGCCAAGGTTGACTTGAGGACTATCTATGGTTATGGGAAATGGGAGAGGGACAGTTGGGCTCCAAGTGGTTGTAGATGGTTTGGGTGTGGGGTTTTGGTCAGCAAAAGGGAATGAGGCTTCATCAAAAATGACATGGCGTGATACAAAAATCTTGCCAGTGGAGAGATCAAGACACTTGTACCCACGGTGCATGTTGCTAAAGCCAATAAAGATGCAACGCTTTGAGCGGAAATCAAGTTTATGATGATTAAATGGACGGAGGTAAGGAAAGCATGCACAACCAAATATTCTTAGAAGAGAAAAATTGGGGGCATGCTTGAAGAGTTTTTCAAAAGGGGAAATTCCAAGGGGAGTAGTCGGTAGCCGATTGATAAGGTATGTAGCCATAAGGAAGGCATCATCCCAATAGGCATGAGGAACACGACCATGGGATAAAAGGGAAAGGCCCATTTCAACTATGTGGCGGTGCTTCCGTTCTACGGACCCGTTTTGTTGGGAGGTGTGAGGGCACGTGACTCGATGGTGAATGCCAATTGTGGCAAAATATGAGTGAAGGGAACGGTACTCTCCACCCCAATCGGTTTGAACAGATTTGATTTTGCAATTAAACTGGCGTTCAACCAATTTTTGGAAAGAGCAAAAAACTTTCATGACATCAGATTTATTAGGAATGGGATAGAGCCATGTGAATTTGCTAAAATGATCCACAAATGAAACATAGTATTTATTTCCATTGGTTGACATAATAGGCGATGGACCCCACACATCGGAGAAAACTAATTCAAGAGGAGAATTTGAAATAGACTGGGAATCTGAAAAAGGCAGGCGGTGGCTCTTTCCTTGTTGACAGGCAGAGCAAACTCCCGAGATTTTATTGGATGAAGTAGGTAGTGAAAACTTGGAGATGAGGTGACGAACTGTCTGATATGACGGGTGCCCCATTCGATAATGCCACACATCAAGCGGAGCACGTTGACAAAGATAAGACTGACGAGATGTTGTGGGAGAGATGGATGTGGGGAAGGTGTAGAGACCGTCTTTAGGCTTGCCGCGCAGTAGAACTTTCCCCGTGGCCTCGTCCTTCACCAAAAAAGAGGAGGCATGAAACTCAATATAGACATTATTTTCACTGGTAAATTGACTCACTGAAATCAAATTTTTCTTAATCTGAGGTACATGTAATAAGTGAGATAAAGAAAAAGAATGGGTTGGTGTTGAGAGATTGGCAGAGCCAATATGTTTGATAGCCAAACCTGTCCCGTCCCCGACATGGATCTGATCGCCTCCAGTGTATGGTTCGGAATGAACTGTTAGATTCTGAAAATCATTTGTTATGTGATTAGTAGCACCAGTATCGGGGTACCAGTTCACATCTGGGGTTGAAGTTGGCAAGGTCAAGTAGGCAGCCATGTTGGGAGAAACACCTTGATAGGCTTGATCGAATCGGTGATAACATTGTATGGCAGTGTGGCCTGTTTTGCCGCACACTTGACACACAGGCCTGGAGTTGGATTGGGAGGCTAGATGTTGTCCTCCTCGCCCACGATTACCACGACCTCGGCCTCTGGAGTTGGAGTTCTGATTGTAGAATTGCTGATGCTGCTGTGAGGAGCGTTGGTGATATTGTGGTTTTCCACCACGAGAACGGTTGTCATGTCGAGTAGCCACATTAATAGATCCAACCGTACTTTCAAGAGTAACTTGTTGTTGCTCAATACGTAACTCAAAGCTGAGAAGATGGTTGAATATTTCTTCAGAGGTCATTTTGTCAATTTGTGTAGAAATTGACGTCACAATCGCATCATAGGAGGTATCAAGGCCCCCAAGAAGATAAGCAGTGAATTCACGAATCTGCAGAGGCTGTCCAATTGCAGCCAAAGTGTCCGAGTAGGACTTCATTTTCTGATAATACTCGGAAATAGACATGTTTCCCTTCTTAGTGAATGCTAGAAATTGCCGAGTTTGGATAGCTCGAATAGATGAGTGAGAAGAAAACATTCTTTCAAGGGCAACCCAGACTTCTCTGGAAGTGGAGAGCCCCACCATCTGAGCCAAGATGCCTTCAGACAAAGATGACACCAAGGTACTGAGGACGATCTGGTCTTGGTTATACCAAGAGAAATATTCAGGATTTGGAATTTCTGCAGGAGCCGTGGCTGATGGTCCTGCTTCAAGGTTGGCAATAGTAGGTTGAGGACTGGACAAGGTACCATCAACAAAGCCAAACAAGCGTTGGCCACGCAAGTAAGGAACAATCTGAGTTTTCCATAGTAAGTAGTTGTCTTTTGTGAGCTTGACTGTGACAACGCTGTGGATGTTAACTGGGCTGACAGAGGTGGGGTAGACTGATGACACAGTGAAGGTGGAAGGGGTAGAAGAGGAGTCAGAGGCCATAGGATCTAAAGGACAAAGGTCACTGTGTAGCTCTGATACCATAAAAGAATTCTGTATTGATGTGAAATTCCCCTTGCTTATTCCAGCGAGAGGATCTTGATTTATAGTTGATGAGGATACAAAATCATGTCCTAGAATTATGGCACATGTCGCCAACAGAATAGCTAATTTACAGGGATTCTATGACAAGTAAAGAATGGCTACAATGAAGGAAAGATTTGATTTACAGAATATGTTAAACTCCTAAAATCATGGTGCCCCAAGGATATCCTGCTGTTAATCTTTGCTGTCAATATTTCCAAATGTGATTTCCTTAATAGTTCTGACTTTTTTTGTGCGTATTTTGATGTATTTTGTCTTGTTTTTTCAATAAAAATTAAGTTTTGCTAGATCAGAGTTTAAGTTGCGGCAAAAATGCTCTCATATTTGATCAGCTCGCAAGTGGCGCTTGAGCGGAACCTTGTTAGCTCTTGAGAGTTACTCGAGCGGCAGGTTTGTATTTTACCAATTTGCAACTCGAGAAAAGACACTTGATTTGTGTTCATCGAGCACTTGAGCATCAAAAGTTAAATTGTTAAATCGGTCTTTGTGATTGCTCGTGCTGACTTGAGCAGTGGTGGCAGTCTTTTAACGTTATGAACTTTTTTTTGAACAAGTTTATGAATGGGCCGGTTGTTTCATGAACCTATGCAATGGTTCATCCTCCATTTATTGGGGCTTTTTTGGTCGAAAATAATCATTATTGATTTGGGAAAATGATAGGCCACGAAGGACAAGCAGAATAAACAAGAAGAATCCCAAGTGTTATGGGTGAAGATTGAGAAACACATGGGCTTCAGTATTTCTGTTTTAAAGTTGTTATTGAGAGGATTTAGTATTTCTGTTTTGTTATGTTTATCCCTAATGGGATTTATTATTTTTCTTTTGTTACGTTTATCCCTTGTGGCAATCTGTTGAACTGTGGCTATTTAAAGGTTTCCAACGTGAATAGCAATATGAATAAAATTATTTTCCTGTGTTATTGTGGTTTAACTCTTACCCTAGACAGAGTTCTTGTGTGAGAAGTGTGAGGCTTTGACTGGGACCATACTAGAAAATGAGTCGAGCGGATCCAAATCGTCCTCTCTGTTTCACTGTTTTTTTCGTAACTGCTTTTCCTATGCTCTTTGCTGCACTGGAAATCTATTACAAAGGTGCAAAACATCTTCTAAAGAGCAACATTGTTCGTGCCTCATCCTTGATTTGCTGTTATGGAATTTTGGTCAATTAATTTACATCTTTTTTGAGCGAATCAATTATTTACTGCAAGTTTATTTGTTGTTATTTCAACAATTTTATATCTAAAACCATTGATTACAAACGGTTTCACAATTTTTCTTTTCTTTTCAAAACCCTATTCTAGTTTTAGTTAGCAATTTCCAACTGTTTTGGTACATCTCAGTATCGACCATCCTTTGGTGGGACACACGACACAATACTGAGTCATATCGGTTGGTACAACTCAGTATCTGCTGAGTTCTAAAATGGTGTATTCTAATTAAGCAATTATTCATATTTAGTGTACGTTAAAGCGGCACTTTACCTTCGACAATGGTTTCACGAGTTGAGCTTGACGATGACCATGCGGGATGGTGGACATAAAAATAGGGAAATTGGTTTTTAGTACAACTTTTTCAAAATAATTCATATTCATTCGGCCAATTCTTGAAAATTGGGAATTAGTAATATTTTTTAAAATAATTGGGAATCAACGTTATTTTACTATTAATAAAGACTTTTTTTCCGATAATGCCCTCAAAAGACTTTGAAAGCCTTTTCACTCATTTAGGTACAAGTGAGGTTTGCAAGTCTTTTGAGGGTATTTTTGGAAGAAATTTTCACTACTGATTCTCAATTATTTTAAAAAAGTATCACTAATTCTCAATTTTCAAGAATTGGCCATCTATTTATTTTGGAAAAGTATCACTAAAAACCAAATTTTGGGAGCATTTATATGACTTGTAGTAATCGTTATAAAATCTATTGAAATTAGATTTATATCGGTTTGGATTTGGTCTCAGTTTATGCTATTTAAAACTAATTTGGTTTCGATTTTAAGGTCAAATCGAACAGAACCGAACCGATTACATTTATACATATGTTTAGGTTAGACCACCACTAGGGATTGCTTCGAACCAAACTTATTGAATTGGTTTTGGGGTTTGTATTAAGTGGTTTTGGTTTTATATTAAATAAAATCAAACCAGTTTTGGTTTGAAGTTTATTTAATCTGTTTTTATACTGAAACAGATTAAACAATCAAGCTGGTTTTGGTTCGGTTTTGATGCTTTTTTTTTTAAAATCAAATCAAAACCAGACAGATTACCAAAAAAAAAAAAAAAAAAAAATCAAAACCAGCCCGTTGCTGTCAATAGAAAAGAGAGTGATAGATCATAGAATAGTTGTAACCATTTTTCTTTCTTTGTTTGTTTTCTTTATTTTCATTGGACAATAATAAGATTACTGTGGTCCAACTCCCTCAAAGGACAGTAAGATAATATCGATTATTTTAGAAGACTATTATTAAAAAAAATAAAAAGGTCTCTGAATGTTAATTATTTTCAAAAATACATCACTAAAACTTAATTTTCCCAATCTAACTGCTGTCAGCCAATAAATTGAGGTGATTGAGGTTTCCACATCCACATCCACCCCCGGTATAATCCCCACCACAGCCGAACTCTCATCCTCTATAGCACACGCCGCATACACCCCCTCGTATTTAGTGGGGGGCCCACCATACATATGAGGGCCCCACCATTTATTTAAAGGGTCCCACACCATTCATGTGAGGGGCTGTCTTCAGCGTGCGCGGTAGACGATGCCCATTGCCTACAGCCACAAATAGCTCTGTCAAGTGTCAACTACTTGCCAAACTGTACTGACAAGTGACCATGCGTTAACCAACCCTTTTTCTCTTTTTCGGCTAATATAAGAACGAATACCTTAACCTCCTCATGTACCCTGGTAGGGTTATATTTATTTTTATTAACCAATTTTCTCTTTTTCGGCTAATATAAGAACGAATACCTTAACCTCCTCATGTACCCTGGTAGGGTTATATTTATTTTTATTAACCAAGGCATAGAAAGCTTAGGCATTCACTGAAACCAAGCACAAGAAAGGGGCCATGATAGCCCTCTCACCCGCCGGCACCAGTTGCCGCCTCAATCCCTCCTCTCCAACTGGTGGTTCTGGTCCTTCGGCTCCTGTTCCACGCCACCACTCCACGGAGCCCAGTCAGAAAATTTCATGGTGAGAAGCTAATTCTCCACTCCCAAGTGCGCGTTACCAACTTCATCTCCTACGTAAATCTGTCTTCTCATCTTGTTAATTATACTGCTCTGTTTTGTTATTGTTTTATTCTGGGTCTTATTGGTGATCAAGTATCATCCCTTTTAACTGTTGGCATTGTGCAATTGTGCTTGAACTGTTTTATAGGCAAAGGAAAGAAGGGTCTTGGAGAAGAGAATTTGTTTTAAGCATGGCCTGCGTTATAATTGGTTTGCAAATGGGTCCTTTGGGTGGGGAATGCTGTACCCTTGCAAAGGCAAAGGATTTGAAGTTAATTACAGTAGCAGAAAAGAAGGCCATGAACATGAAGTGGAGTGAACAAAGAATGTGCCCGCCATGGCGAGTGAAGTCACGGGAGATAATTGTCCCTGAAAACCTTCCGAGACCCTCCGTTGACGTGAAATCCGATGATGTAATTAAGAATGCATCCGCCATGAAAATTAACCACCGTAGAGCTAGTAGCAAGTGCTTTTCCATGTAATCGAAGTCAGAGATTGCATATTGATATATAGTTGTTGGAATTTGTCCAATATTGGGAATTTATCATTGTTTCACCCACCATATAGGAGATGAATTTCCCGCACCTTAATGTCAAATTTTTAAGGTTGAGGCCCCTCCTTTTATGTGTTGTTGGGCTTTCAACAACACTTATAATTGTTTGAATTAATATGAGAAAAACATAAGCAATTTGCATCAGGGACTGTGGTATATATGTCTTTGGTTAAACAGTTGAGAGTACACATGGTTAAGCTATTGGTATAATACCTGTAATACACAGTTCGGAAGTTTATGTAATATTCTGATTTTTATGGTTGAGAATGAAAACCACATGTGTTTTACAGTTTATGGTTGGTTTTCTTTGAACTACTGATTTTTTATTTCCTTGAAAAGCCTTATAACCCTAGTTTTCATTGATTTAATGGAAGGAACTTCTATGATCCGTGGACGTAAATGTCCTCTTGATTTTTGACTAGAAATGAAGCCCAAATCCAAATTCAATGTTCAGTTCGAACTCTTATTCAAGTTGGGTTGGGCGTGCTTTGGGTGATCCAGGCTAGATTGACAACTTTACTGCTTGGCATGTCGACCCATAATGGGGGCTGTCCTGGCACATTAGGCCCAACATGTTGTGGTGTGTTGCTGCTGTAGTACTGTTATGTCGCGTGCAGCATCCCACAATTAGTATTTTTTTCAAGTTTGTAATTGTTTTATGTAGGGCTACTTGAAAAACACTAACAAGGACAGCATCTCACTCCTGTAGCAGTGATCAATGCATAACACTAAAGCAGATATTTCATTCCGTTGTGTTGGTACGCGGGTGGCCCAAGTTGTGCCTAAAGCCCTGGGGATGTCGCCTAGTAATGTCCCGCTAAATGTCGCCGATCCCACCAAAATCGCAACCCGGCCTGTTTGACATAGGGGTTTATTTTTGAATTTGAGGAGCTTATATTGGACTCAAAGATGAGATCCCTCTCACAAACGACGTCAATAACAGCCGATTTCCTCTACGAGGATTTCCTCCTTCGTTTCCTCTTGGGAGTGTTTGGGGACGACACGCGTCCCAGGGGGCCCACTCCTCAGCATCTCTCTTTAATCGCAAATTGGCTGGCTCCGGTTTTTGAGCCAGCCAATTTCAATCGGAGCCGTTTTCAAAACGTAACAACGTTTTGCTTTTAAAGCTATCGTTGTTACGTTTTCAAATAAATAAAAAAATCCCCAACTCATCGTCTTCAAACAAAAGGAAAATATTCCTTTAAGATTCTTACCTCTCCTCTGTTTGTTTGTTGTTTCTTTGTTTGTTTTTTTTGTTTTTTCCAATTACTGTCCTCTCCAATTAAAACAATCGTGAATTATAACTACCCACTACTTTTTTTTCTTTCATGCTACATTAAAGGTAAGGATGTTTAGTATGCATATACCTCCCTTAGTGTTGATTAATAGGATCCCATTAAGCAAAATGTCAAATTAATCATTTGTTCTTGGAAGGATCCATATGTAGGTGTGTGTCTGTGTGAACAAATGGGAGAGTAGCCACTGGAAATCTGTTTTTGACTAGCCGCTTCCATGCCCAAGCTTTCAGTCAAAGTTTCTTTTGAAATGTCGTGGAAGCAGCTAAAACAGCTTTTTGCAAAATCAGATTTCCTGTGAAAAAACGGCTGATGATATTTTTGCAGTTGTTTTTTTTGATGAAAATATTTTTGCAGTTCTTGCAAATACCAGAATCGGATATTTACAATTAATGTAGGTTGAATTACTTTGATTTCGCAATGGAATTGATTTCTTCGGTTTCGTGCATAAGCAACAACAAGAGCGAAGAGTTAGCAAAAATCAAATCGAATCAGCAAAACTACAATTGCTATATCAAAGCAGCTAGGGTGAATTAGCATAGATGATTGTATCCACAAAATGACGGCCTCTTGTCCAACAGCAGAAATTAAATAAAATTAAATCCATACTTGAATAATTATTCTCTATTAAGGAATATAATTAAATATATAAAACTAACCCCTACTATTAGCTTAAGCTTTTAGTAAGAATAGTGTGCTCTATATGGTATCAGAGCCTTAAGCTAACGCGATTACAAGTCCTCTCAAGCCTAGTTACAAGTCCTCACAACCCCAGTTACAAGTCCTGTTAAGCCCAGTTACAAGTCCTCTCAACCCCAGTTACAAGTCCTCACAAACCCTGTTACAAGTCCTCACAACCTAGTTACAAGTCCTGTCAAGCCTAGTTACAAGTCCTCACAACCCCAGTTACAAGTCCTCACAAGCCCTGGGGTTGTGAGGACTTGTAACTGGGGTTGAGAGGACTTGTAACTGGGCTTCACAGGACTTGTAACAGGGCTTGTGAGGACTTGTAACTGGGGTTGAGAGGACTTGTAACAGGGCTTGACAGGACTTGTAACTGGGGTTGTGAGGACTTGTAACAGGGCTTGTGAGGACTTGTAACTGGGGTTGAGAGGACTTGTAACTGGGCTTAACAGGACTTGTAACTGGGGTTGTGAGGACTTGTAATAGGGTTTGTGAGGACTTGTAACTGGGGTTGAGAGGACTTGTAACTGGGCTTAACAGGACTTGTAATAGGGCTTGAGAGGACTTTTAACTGGGGTTGAGAGGACTTGTAATAGGGCTTGACAGGACTTGTAACTGGGGTTGTGAGGACTTGTAACAGGGCTTGTGAGGACTTGTAACTGGGGTTGAGAGGACTTGTAACTGGGCTTAACAGGACTTGTAACAGGGCTTGAGAGGACTTGTAACTGGGGTTGAGAGGACTTGTAACAGGGCTTGAGAGGACTTGTAACTGGGGTTTTGAGGACTTGTAACTGGGCTTAACAGGACTTGTAATAGGGCTTGAGAGGACTTGTAACTGGGGTTGAGAGGACTTGTAACAGAGCTTGACAGGACTTGTAACTGGGGTTGTGAGGACTTGTAACAGGGCTTGTGAGGACTTGTAACTGGGGTTGAGAGGACTTGTAACTGGGCTTAACAGGACTTGTAACAGGGCTTGAGAGGGCTTGTAACTGGGGTTGAGAGGACTTGTAACAGGGCTTGAGAGGACTTGTAACTGGGGTTGTGAGGACTTGTAACTGGGCTTAACAGGACTTGTAATAGGGCTTGAGAGGACTTGTAACTGGGGTTGAGAGGACTTGTAACAGGGCTTGACAGGACTTGTAACTGGGGTTGTGAGGACTTGTAACTGGGGTTGAGAGGACTTGTAACTGGGCTTAACAGGACTTGTAACAGGGCTTGAGAGGACTTGTAACTGGGGTTGAGAGGACTTGTAACTGGGCTTGAGAGGACTTGTAATCGCGTTAGCTTAAGACTCTGATACCATATAGAGCACACTATTCTTACTAAAAGCTTAAGCTAATAGTAGGGGTTAGTTTTATATATTTAATTATATTCCTTAATAGAGAATAATTATTCAAGTATGGATTTAATTTTATTTAATTCCTGCTGTTGGACAAGAGGCCGTCATTTTGTGGATACAATCATCTATGCTAATTCACCCTAGCTGCTTTGATATAGCAATTGTAGTTTTGCTGATTCGATTTGATTTTTGCTAACTCTTCGCTCTTGTTGTTGCTTATGCACGAAACCGAAGAAATCAATTCCATTGCGAAATCAAAGTAATTCAACCTACATTAATTGTAAATATCCGATTCTGGTATTTGCAAGAACTGCAAAAATATTTTCATCAAAAAAAACAACTGCAAAAATATCATCAGCCGTTTTTTCACAGGAAATCTGATTTTGCAAAAAGCTGTTTTAGCTGCTTCCACGACATTTCAAAAGAAACTTTGACTGAAAGCTTGGGCATGGAAGCGGCTAGTCAAAAACAGATTTCCAGTGGCTGCTCTCCCATTTGTTCACACAGACACACACCTACATATGGATCCTTCCAAGAACAAATGATTAATTTGACATTTTGCTTAATGGGATCCTATTAATCAACACTAAGGGAGGCACATGCATACTAAACATCCTTACCTTTAATGTAGCATGAAAGAAAAAAAAGTAGTGGGTAGTTATAATTCACGATTGTTTTAATTGGAGAGGACAGTAATTGGAAAAAACAAACAAAGAAACAACAAACAAACAGAGGAGAGGTAAGAATCTTAAAGGAATATTTTCCTTTTGTTTGAAGACGATGAGTTGGGGATTTTTTTATTTATTTGAAAACGTAACAACGATAGCTTTAAAAGCAAAACGTTGTTACGTTTTGAAAATGGCTCCGATTGAAATTTGCCAATTTGCGATTAAAGAGAGATGCTGAGGAGTGGGCCCCCTGGGACGCGTGTCGTCCCCAAACACTCCCAAGAGGAAACGAAGGAGGAAATCCTCGTAGAGGAAATCGGCTGCGTCAATAAACAGGCCTCTTATGCTTTGAGGCAGTTGACAGTGACACTGGATGAGCGTTTTTGTGCGGTTGCCGTTCATCAGTTCCCATGACACTTGGAAATATCCGCACGCCAACTTTGGAGTTCTCATTCTCGGTCTCTTTCTTTTCTCCCTTGCAAACGAAAACCTTGATCTGTTCGATTTTTTTAAAACCCCATCAGTCATTTGATCTTCTTTATCATTCTTTCGGCTTCTCATGGCTTCTTCAATGGCTTCTATGTCTAGATTTCTCCAGAAAGACTGTAAATCGCAGGCATGTGATGGTCTTTACAGAAGGAGCTACTGCTTTTCCGCCTATAGGCTTCAAATTCATCTGGGTATGTGGGTTTTTACCCTAGTTGTTGCTTCTGCCATAAGGGTTCCGTCTGCTGTTTTGATGCATGGGTTCGTTTAATTGTCTGCTTTCTTGTAATTCTTGGTCTTTTGAGATTTGCAACTTCGTTCTCATCGTTTTCTGATTTGAACTTGTGGTTAAAAAGATTTGAGAAGTGGGTTACATGAATCCAATGCTGGAAGGAGTTGGGCGATACAACAGAGAAGCGTTAGGAGTAATGTTCTCGCCTTGTCCATTCCTTCATCGATTGTTCAACGTTCACCGTATGTTTAGAGATAGAATTTTACCAATTTTTTTCATATCAGGAATGTGGCTGGAACTGCGAGGTTTATCTTAAAGCACAACTTGTACTGTTTCATTGACACCATAAAAAATGTTTATGTTGTTCCATTCCCATATTAGTTTGCTTAATTTAACTCTTGGACAATCACTTGGCACAAGAACATAATATTTTAAACTATTCAAGGGAGATTGAGCATATCTGACTGAATTTGAATTTTTAATTATGTAATCAATGAAGTCATGACAAAGAAGCATTTTAAGATTTCCTTTTGGCAAGTAAAATATGTCTACTGCCGTGCAGCATGACAAAGCTTTCGGAAGAAGAAGGAATTCCAGAACAACAAGAAACTGTAATGCTACATGCCATATGAACAGGGAAATGCCTTATCTCAAGTGAGAAAAGGGAGAGAGAGTGTATCGTTTCCTTCATGGCTTCCCAAAAGAGAGATAAGAGAGATTAGGAAAAGTAATGCTTATACATTGAAATATTTCCATCTCATGTGTATTTTTTTTTTTGATCTCATGTGTATTTTTGAGAGATGGAGTGAGAGAGAGATGCATTTATATCTAATGCATACAGGATAAGGTAAATAGTGTGCATATTTTGCAATATGTGTACAATCTTATATAAAATATACTGTATGAACAGTATTATGATATTTGAGATTAAGTTTTAAGTTAATTTATATTAATCATTAGATATTTAGCTTAATTTATGAATAATAACTTATTATTGGGCACTCTTGATCTTTTGATATTTTAGATTTGGCACTTTTGTCTTCGCTCCACATTCACTCTACACTCTTCCCTTATGCTTTCATGAGTTAGATTCCCTTCGTGATGGAAGAATATTGCATGTTTCCGCCCTATGTTTAGGTGACATCAGCTGGTCACTTGGGTTAGTGTAAAATACTTGATTTGTTCTTCTTGTCCATGTACGTCACCCATTTTTGGTGCTTTGATGGTTTTAAAGCAGTTCATATTTTTTCATTCTGTACTTTACTGTGTTAACAAATATAAACTTTTGTGCATGACTGCTTATACTGGACCTTTTCACCACAAATACTGGAATTGAACGTATCTTCTGACATTCAGTCTCATTGACCATCTATTCGATATTCTACATGTATTTGTTGTTTATTATCCTCAGGGCCTGTCCAGTTTTGTGCAAAGCAGCAACAAATGTACCTGGTGATATTCCTGATAGCACTCCTGGTGAAATGAACCAGTATGAGAGTATAATTGAGACGTTGACTACTCTTTTTCCTGTTTGGGTATGATTTTGCAGAATATCTCTTTGAAATTCTGGAAGACACTCCCTGTTTTTTTTTTTTCTAATTGCGTATTTCGGTTTGTCTTTTGGGAAATACAAAAAGTTTTTTTGTAGCTTAAACTTTATATTTTTGCAGGTCATACTGGGAACAATTATTGGTATATACAAGCCTTCAGCAGTACGTATTTTCCGACTCTGCTAATGTCATGGTGAATCTTTCCTTTGATCTGCTTGACAATATTGAAAAATTCTGAATACTCAATAAATCCAATCCAGTCACTTAACCATTGAACCCCTTTTGCTGTCCTGCAGGTAACTTGGTTAGAGACAAACCTTTTTACTGCTGGCTTGGGTTTTCTCATGCTCTCAATGGGATTGACCTTAACATTTGAGGATTTCAGACGATGCATGCAAAACCCATGGACTGTAAGAATCATGTCCTTTTTTGAATCCATGGAGTTACATTTTTTTGTATTTTAATTAGTTGGTCTCTTGAATGTAGCAATTTCAACCTTTTCTTTTCTTGGGGTTTTTGTATCTAGTTAAAAAAAATATGATTCTTTGTTTTTGCAGGTCGGAGTGGGATTTCTTGCTCAGTATTTAATCAAACCCATGTTAGGCTTCTCTATTGCAATGGTATGTCTTTCTGTATTCCTTTTCTTTATATTTATCTGCTTAATTACATTCTGCAATTTACTTATGTTTGTGCAATTCTTCATATTCATATTTTATAAAATCATTTTTGAAATCACTCAATTAGGGGGGAGCCATCAGTTTGGCCAGGAGTCATTTAAAATTTTACTATGCAGTAACAGAACTCCAGGGCGGTTGGAGTCTCAAATCAGATCTTTCATACTTTTGGCTTTCTACCAACATCTGCATTTCTGCATTCTTTTAAAATTTTATCATGCAGTAATAGAACAATGTTTAGCTGTTTCTTTTTTTTATTAATGCAATATTCCTATGTAAACTCCAAACCAACTGAAATCATTTTTTATGACATGGTGACGTACTTTCTCATCTTGAAACTAATTACCTGAATTTCAATCTGTTATAGTTATCCATTTCATAAAACAAGATATCTGTTTTCAGCATTTGGTAACTCCCTTTGTTAGGAATTCAATTATGTGCACCTTATATCATTCTGTACCCTTGATGTCTATAATAATTTTCTTTCTTTATTAATTTTTTTTTTCATTTTCTTGGGGGGGGGGTGGGGTGGGTGTTCCATGCCTCTCTGAGTCAAAACTTGTCTAAACTGAATCATAAAAGCCTAATTCAGAATTTGTGTAAAATTTTGTTGCTAAATCTAATTCTTTTGACCTTCAGGCTCTGAAATTATCTGCTCCTCTTGCAACTGGCCTTATTTTGGTTTCATGCTGCCCTGGAGGACAGGCATCAAATGTTGCAACCTACATATCAAAGGGAAATGTGGCTCTTTCAGTTCTTATGACCACGTAAGTCTGACATGTGCACTCAGGCACTTTTGTTTTGTAAAAGTAGAAGCTGCTAATACTGTGTCGTATTTTTGAATGGTTATTCAATAAAAAAGGAAAAGTTGTCTAGACTCTGTGAACACTATTTTGGATGTACCAACTCCAGCAGATGTGTCATGGTCTTGATCCATTTATTGTAAACGGTTTAAATTTACCCATGAAAGTTCTACAGCTATTAATCTAGGCAGTGTTGCTCCAGCACATGTGTCATGGTATTGATCCATTTATTATAAATGGTTTCTCTTTACCCACGAAAGTTATACACCTGTTAATCTAGGCAGTGTTCAGCATATTTTTATTAGTTTGCATTCCCTAAAACTTTCATATTAGACTCAAGTAACTTTGTTTCAGATAGTAACTTGGAAATCCTGATTTCCGAAATGCAAAATCTCGACGAATTAGTGTTAAGAGACATTAATAAGTTAGCTGATAAAATTATTTGATGCAGCAAAATAAATATAGCTTTGAAAAGAAAATGAAAGGTTCCGAAAATAATTATTGGAACTTGACAACTAAAACTTGCAAGCATTTTCTTTCACATTGTTTGATTTAAAAAATCAAAGTTCACTAAAACTGATATCAACAAGCCCAGAAATGTCCAGATGTGGCATCTCAGAGTTCTTCACTGTGTAGCATAATGTGGGATTTTGTGTTACTGAATTGAATGCATTCATGTTATATTGTACTAAAGCATAATGTTTTGGGGGCTGCAGTCATAATATGCTTCTTGTCTGCCAAATTTTCTTTGTTACTGATGGAAAAAGAAATATTATTTCTGGGATTCAAGTTTTAATTAAGATCTTAACCTTTTGAGTTGCTTTTGGGGGTTCTGTAGGTGTTCTACAATTGGCGCCATAATTATGACACCACTCCTCACTAAGCTTCTTGCTGGTCAGCTTGTTCCAGTCGATGCAGCAGTAAGCATATATTTGTTGTTTTGTAAAAGTAATTGACAACATTGTTGTATGTATTGCATGAAGCTAATAAATTTGTGAAGCCTAGGAAATGTGCTTAATGGTTCAAAATTTTAGTCTTCAATATGGCCTATTGATAGAAATGGTGCAGAGGCAGCGGAATGAAACCCATCCACAAGATCCATTACCCAAAATCATTATTGTTCACAACAAAAATTAAATGCTTATCCTAACTAGTTTGAGTCATCAGCACTCCTTCCACCATTACAGCATGTCAAAGCTTTATCTTTGGTTAGATTATGTGCAATTTAATTATTTCTTACATTCCACAAGAATTTTTGGTCTTCCTATGGCCTCTTTTGATCCTTCATTGTACACACTTCCGCATCTTTTAACTGACATATTTGCAGATCTTTGCGCAATATGGATGAGAAATCTTAAATTCATTTTTTCATGGTTGGGTTACTTCTAAATAGTTTTGTGTATATTTGTTCCTTAACATACCTTTCCTAGCCTTTCCATATGTTCATATTTGGCATCTCTTCTTTTCAACACTCAGCCTAAGAATATGCTATCCTCATCAATATCCTCATGGCACTCGGGTGCGCTCTGGTCACGAGTTTAATAGGCGCCCAAACTGGCCCTCTTCTTCTAAAGGGAGCAGTTAAGTTAGAAGGGGTTCCTTACACGGGCATCTCAACCTTCTGGTCTGGTCGAAGAGGATGAGTACATTTCGTTCTTATTCTACTGGGTCAATCCTTTTTTCCCCCCCGAAACCGGGGAAAGGCCTCTATCTCGATTTACCCCTCATGCTTGCAACTGGGGAAAAACAAGTCTTTGGTCAAGGCCTCCCTCCTTTCTCACTTGTATTGTGGCCTGTTTCACTTTGTGGAGTCTCATTTTCCCTCTTTCGGGGGGTCCCTTTTGGTTTCTTCAGTTGTAGATCCTTGCATATTTTCCATATATCCTCCCTCATCTTCTTTGCCCGACGACCCTCTTGATTGATAGTTTTGCCCTTGCCCTTTTTCACTTCTGCCGATTACCTTTTGTAGAATCACATAGTTCTCAATTATTCCCATTGCTACCTTTGTTACTGTTGTGATAAAGCCAAATTTTATATTCTTAGTCTTAGCTCAAATTTTTTTGAAACCCCTGATTCTAAGGCGTCTGTGTGTAATTCTAGGTCTGGATTTTCTCCTTAACTAGTTTGGTCTACTAAAACCATATCATCTGCAAATAATATGCATCAAGTTATCGCATATTGAATATAAGTTATTGGCTCATCTGTAACCAAATTGAAAAGATAAGGATTTATTTACCATAATTATCCATCTTCCCCTCTTCTCTTCCCCCAATCATATGCTTAATGTGTATATATATATATATCCTTAATTGGCACTCCATTGCTACTCAAAACCTACCAGATCAAATCAGTAGGTTCTCCATCATGTACTTTATTTCTACCGATAAAAACCAAGTGAAATTCTTTCTTTTTCTCATTAAAGTTCCCCATTAATTGCCTATGTACAAAGATAATATCATTGGTAGATCTCCCTAGCATAAAACTAAACTGATTTTATTGCACCCGGGTGTTATTCCTTAATCTGTGCTCCATCAATCTTCCCTATAATTTCATAATGAGGCTCATAAGCTTATTATGCAATAATTCGTATAATTTGTACACAATTGTGTTTTTATGTATTGAAAATACAAAGCTTATTTTCCAAGCATTTCTTGTTTTTTGAGGTCCTCAAAATTTCATCAAATTATTTGGTGAACCAAATGCACTAATATTGTCTTTACATTTTCATACTTCCAACTGAATACCATCAGGTTCTAGAGCTTTCCCTCGTGTTTTCCTTTTTTAGCTAAAGCTCTCTTCAAGGTATCAGACCAAAAGCTATGTGTTAATCTTTGCAGGGTCTTGCTATCAGCACCTTTCAGGTTGTCTTGGTGCCAACTGTGGTTGGAGGTAACTAAAAGGTGTTATAGCCATAGTCCACTGGAATTGCTTCTGCAGTGAATGGCATTGATTTAGTATAATTCATGGCATATCTTGGAGTGCACTACATCTGATAAATGTGTTAAATCATATCATGTTTTATTTGCCAGTGTTGTCGAACGAGTTCTTCCCCAAGTTTACCGCACGGATAGTTACAGTCACACCTTTAATTGGAGTTATCCTTACCACCTTACTTTGTGCCAGCCCTGTAAGTTTGCTGAACTCCTAATGAAATAAATTTTAGGTTTGATTTTTGAAGCTGTTCTGCTTTTTCTTCCTCCTTTTTTTTAAAAAAAAAATCCTGTTAAGTAGCCTTAAAAGAACTAAGTTTGGCTGTCATGTCTGCAAGATTGGGCAAATTTCGGAGGTCTTAAAAACTCAAGGTGCACAACTCATAGTTCCTGTGGCTATGCTACATGCTGCTGCTTTTGCTCTTGGTTATTGGATTTCAAAATTATCATTTGGTGAATCCACTTCTCGTACTATTTCCATAGAATGTGGGATGCAGGTACTTATCTTCTCTATCAACTAAACAAATTATATATATATCTCCGAGTTTTGTTTATTATAAATCACCATCACTTTTTGTCAATCATAGGGAGTAACATTTTTTACTTCTCAATTCCATTTTTATTAGCTTGTTGAAATTTAGGGTGCTTTTACTTCATTTTTTATTAGCTGGGGAGAAAGTTAGCCTTCCCTAGTAGCAGGAAATTAATTCCTGATCCTGCAATGAAAGATAGCATATCAGTTTCTGATTCAAACTATGTCTGTTCAAGGTATTTGTTGATTGTTTCTATTTATTTATTAATTTATTTTGCCAGAGCTCGGCACTTGGATTTTTACTTGCCCAGAAGCACTTCACAAATCCCCTTGTTGCTGTTCCTTCAGCTGTCAGCGTTGTTTGCATGGCGGTAGGGCTGCTTATCATCATCCAACGCAATGTGTCATTTTTCATTTTCCCCTCATTTTGGAAGTTCTCCTTACCCACTTCTGAATAGTATCCCTTCCTCATTATACTTTCTACTGTATTTTGCACAGCTTGGCGGAAGTGCTTTAGCTGTTTACTGGAGGAACCAGCCAATCCCAGAGGATGATAAGGATGATTTCAAGGATTGAAAGTGTGTGTATCCTTTTATATTGGTGATTTATTTCAGACTGATAATAAATATTATCTCCTCCTCTGCTTTTGTAGAAGAATCTTTTGTACGACTCATACCCTAAACTCAGTTTTAAGGAAGAAATTTTGGTTTTTACAGTAGCTTTGTGGGTTGTAATCATTTAAACTGGGAAAATGGAAGTGTGAAGATCAATAGAACTAATAAATTTATTAAATTAAAATGGGTGCTTCATCTGTTACTGTATCCTCTGATTTTATCCACTATTATCTTCCTTTCTGCATATAGTGGTCAAGCATGGAAAGAAATAGTAAAAGTCATCTGGAGTTTGGGAAGTGGGTGAAAAAAAATGCTAATGCAGAGCAATATAACTGAATCACTCCACTCAGGACAAAGATTAGTGTCCACATATCAGGTGAGAGATGAGAATGAAAGTCTGACTGGATAATACTGCAATGTTAATCATTGTTAACAATATCCTGTAGTTGTGAGTTCTTTTGAAGTCCACAGCAGTTGTTTTCATGGCTGCATGATTTGTGGCCAACATGAGGAAACCATCTCATTAGGCATGTAGTGGGATTCACAGCTGAAGTAGGAATGTCGTGTATAATAAGGTCCTTAGACGGGCCTGGTGCAAAAGTATGGTCTCTTACTCACCTTTGAGTTTTAAAAATTGTTAAAAGGGTATTTTTTGGAAAATAAAAATAAAGAAGACCCTGTTAGGACATTATAAGCTTGTTTTGGGAAAAAAAAATTTTATCTCTGGGGCAGGAAAATATATATATATATATATATATTTGGCACATTCTCCAAGGAGCCCTCTCACTTTACATAATACAGATCATATTGGAAATTTTATGAGATCATATCACCTGAACCCTCTCGCTGGAAGATCTGCTGATCCATTGGCAATGCATATGTACACGTTAACTTCACACATTTATGTGGACACATGCATTGCCGTTGGACCAGCAGATATTCTAGCCTAAGGCTCCAACAGATTTCAAGTCAAATTGCCGTTGGACCAGTAGATATTCTAGTCTAGGGCTCCAACAGATTTCAAGTCAAATTTTACCACTTGGGATGACTAAGGTGGGTTGAAGGTTCCTTTAAGGCGCATTTGTTTAGTTTTGCATGCGTATATGTGCGTGTGTGCATAAGCGCATATTTAATGGCTGTCCGATAAGAGAGATTGGAAGTTTGGTTGAATGAGGGATAATGTAAATTAAAGGAGATGTTTATGCTTCCATGATAATGTTTCAGGAATTAGTCTCTAGTGGGAAAAAAGAGAATTTTAGTACTGCATTATAAGGCAAAGGAGAAATAGGGTGGGTCCCCCCAAAGTGCATTTGTAATTTTTGTATCATGTTAGCTGATTGGAACGTCAAAAAGAAAATCGGAGCCCCAACGTGTGAGTGTGTGTCGAGCCAAAGACAGTTGGTCTTTGTGACATCCATTCTCATCAAACAATCATTGGCTCCACAAACTTAGCAACTTTTTATTACGATGTTGTCATGACATGTTGACTTTGGCTATAATCTAACATTCTTTAATCTCACGCTTTGAATTGAAATGATTAGGTAACTAAACTATCTTTAACCCCACCATATTAATCAAAATCAAAATTGTTGTACTAATATCTATTTTGCACTTAATCATTCTTAATAAGATTGTGATCTATCCTTCAAATCCTTAATCATTTCTTATCTCCTACAACCCAAAACTTCATGGAATCCATGTAAAAAGGGAGTTTTAAACGGACCGAAATCATCTATGCCTTTCGGTGGGGCATTTCCTTTTTCTTTGTAATCAAACAGGAAGGTTCTACGTCGCCCAGAAGAGTTGCGCAATATGTTGTCGGTGAATCCTTTTTATCTCTTGTATTGGCAAGTGCACGTTCTTAACGCATTTAAATCCATGAAAAGCGATTCGTTCTCCATTGTCGAATGATGTGACATTGATATTTGGAATTAGTCTAAGATTAGGATTTGCTTACCAAGAAATTAGCGGCTGTTCTGTTGTGAGTCTTGTGACAACATGATCCACCACTTTACATTGTCAATAGAATCATGATTCACATGTACCTTAACAGTCAAGGGATTTGAACTGGGGTTGCATATTATTTGGCGAAATCATCGCCAAATTAAGCAAGGAGGAGAACTTCAACACGTACATTTATTTACTATCTGGTAACTAGTATTCCAGGCAAGCTGTCTGCAAACTTTTCTTTAGAGTCCTACCCATATGCATGTGAAAGTAAAAGGGGAGATCAGAAAGAGATAATGAAGAAGGTTGACTTGGTGAGGGAAAGAGATGGGAAAAAAATGTAAGCTTGGTAAAGAAAGAAACACAAAAATGAGGGAATAAAATGCAGTAAAAATAAAAAAGTAAAAGGAGTACGGTAGGGAGTAAGGAAAGAAAAAGATAATGAAAAAGGGTAAGAATAGAGATATAAAATAAAAAAAGAGAATGAGAAAAGGGTAGACATATTGAGAGAAATAAAGAAAGAAGTAAAATCTATAGAAAAGGATTAAAAATACGAAAGAAACTAGGATAGAAATTGGATTTTCCACAACAATTTTTAGGTATTGAGATAAAAGGTGACCTTATACATCGACCTTATACATCGATCAAGTGCAAAGTTTGTTAATTTGTCTATAATATCCTAGAATTTTTCTAATTTGTTTTGCATTATTTGTTTGGATTTTGTGTTCAATCATTTGTTTAAAATCATATTAGAAATATTTATAAGTTTTTGAAGCACTAAGATTGATTTCAATAAAGCCAGATTTATTTATTTTATTTTTAATCATCTTAATTATGTACGTTTCCTATATTTGAAAGTGTTTTATTTATTATTATCTGCTTCAAGCTATATATGTGAATTTTTTTATTATTTTCTAAATTTTTTTTTTATAATTTTCTAAAAGATTTTTTCATTTAAATTTGGAAAGATTTATTGGTTTTTATTCAATTTGTTTTGATAGAAAATTGTGAATGGAGTGGTCAGGAGGGCTTGCCCTATCCCGCCCCTTATGGTTAGGGTTTAGTATTGTCAAAATTAGGCTAAGGGCAAGTTCAAGTTTTGCCCAACCCGCCTTGACCCCAATCTTAGCCTATTAAGATATAATTTTATATGTTTTAAATATTATTTTAATATATATCATATATAAAAGATATATTTAATGTATTATTAATTGATATATTTTATTTAAAAATACATGTTTTCATATTTTAATAAAATCGGGTCAACTCCCACCTGCTTGCTAACCAATCTGATAGGGGCGGGTTCAGTGGCGTAGCCAGGATTTTAAGTTAGGGTGGGCAGAGTATCTCTTTAAACATTAAAGAACTTTTTCCAATGAAGACAACATATCCGACGACTATTGTACCTAATTTTTTTTTTGGTTTTTAGGGCTTATGATCTTTGAAGTAAAGAAGCCATCGAAGGCCAGTTTCAAACGAGAGCTAAGGCTCTGTTTGCTTCCAGTGGAAAATATTTTTTAAAAGAAAATTTTCCTAGAAAAAGTTTTCCTTCTTTATTTTTTCCAAGTGTTTGGATGTAACATGGAAAATGTTTTAGAATTTTACTTTTTTTTCTTTTCTCATACAAATGCAACTAACCTAGGTGTTGTGTGAGAGAGTATCACGAGCAAAACAAATAAACAATATGACGAGATGTTGATAACTTGATAACCCATGAAAGAAAGAGTGTTGTGTTAATAACACACGAAGGAAAACATGAATCACAAAACTATTGAATCACAAATGAGAAAACTTGGGGTGAAGTTTAATTTTAATCGTGACTTTCTTTCTCCTTACTTTGATTTAAAAACAAAATCTCAGAGTTCGAATTTAATTTCGATCGTGACTCTTTCTCTCCCATAATTTTATTTATAAATATTATAATCTCTTATTTACGTCAATTTCCACTCTCTCTTCCCCTTTGATTTGGAAATATTTTTTTTGTTTAAGCACTTTCCATGGGATGTTACCATTTGGAATTGATAGAAAATCAAAACCATTCGATCAGTTGCTTGAATGGCTCATGCTACCGGACAAGACGGCGGACCATGATTTATGGGCAAACAAGAACTTTAGAAATGAGCATAAGTGCTATTTCCATATGAGGCATTAAGGGATATTACGCGGCTAACGTGGGCGGTTGCCCACCCTAACCTCTATGTAGCTCCGCCCTGGGCGGGTTAGGATTTAGTATGACAAAACTCTTATAGGTTGGGGTTCGGGTTTATCAAAACCTACCCCAAAACATGCCCTGTCTTTGGACTAACCCTGCTGGCAGGGACTTTGATCCTAGACTTTGGCATACAAACCACGTGGAGTAATCTACAAGACCGTTGAACCGTAGTTGCTTTTTACTGATTTCTAACCTTTAAGGCAAAATCTAATCTATGCCATGCATGACATATATATTTTTTTTTTTGTAAACTTCATGCATGACATCATCTTAGTCATTTCTACTTATTGTCATTATTATATAATTATTATAAGCAGTAAGCTACTCGCTAGGTTTCGGACTTGCAGGCCACATCCCAGGTCTCCTGCAGAATCCTGACGCCATTCAAAGAATTCTTCGAAAGATAAGTCAAAGCGTTGATTTATTTAGCAACCGCGGTCCTTTCTATAATTGGCCATCCCTATGTAGCTCATCTCGGCCGGTATGATACGACACGTGGTAGGTTAAAAAACCTGAATGCCTAAAATACCCTTCCCATCCAATCACAAATAGTGTCACTGTGAAAGTTTCAGATTTGATTTTGATTTTGTTACCTTTGCAATCGATGCGAAGTCAGTGGCACGTGATTGGCAGGCGTGAGGCCCTGGATGAGGTCACGTGACCTCAGCCTCCGTCCGGCCCGAAGGACCTGACGCGAACCTGAGGGAAGAGGGCCCCCATCCCTACTGCCAATCTTAGACTCCTATTTTTAGCCACGTCGGTAAATTTCTAATTTCGATGAAGGCTATTATAGTTACGTATCGGACGGCTCGATGACCGAAATAAAAGATCTTTTACTTTGGGGCTCTAAAGATCTCACGGCAAATCGGCATTTATTCTGCCAACCCAACAGTCAAGGAAAATCTCTACACAGAACTGACTATATTTTGTTTCTTACTTTGCAAGTGGGCTGCGCAGTGCACGCTTAACTGTCGTTACCATGGTGATCGACTGTTAAATTAGATTCGATGGTGAAGATGATGTGAGGTTGAGATATCAGAGATTATGATTTCGTGTGCCTTATAGAAATTTTTTATTAAGTTGACTGAGTTTTGTTTTAAACTTGTATCCAAGCAAGACAATGCTTAGATGGTGAGGGGTTCATGCAAGTGAATGTCATGGGATAACCTAATACACGTACGTTTGAAATATCTGATTCCAAATAAACAAGATTTACACAAAGATTATATGGAGCAAAGTTATTTTCAAATAGATACAAAACATCATTTACAGTTCCATTTAGATACCACGAATGGAATGTAATGTCATTTGATCTAAAAAATGCATCATTTGAATTTCAACAAATATATATACATTAACCTGCACATATATATATATATATATTTGAAGAATGATTTCTTAAAATTTTGAAGCTACCTTGACATACTGTGTACTTTTCTCCAGCATTATTTCCAGCTCTTGTATATAAAATACTGCCATGTGGAGCATTGATATTTAGTGGTTTTTCAAGTTGGTCCACATGAAACATTTACAACCCAAAAAAAAAAATTACCAATCGCCAAATGCTCCACGTGATAGCACCTTACTCAAAGTGCACATGTTCAAATGTTTTTACTTTCATTAAAATGTTTTGGTAGGAATACATTTTTTTCTTTTCATTTCTCACAAGAATTCCATGTGCACTAACATTTCTAATGCTGGAGTGAAATGCTCTTATATAGAACATTTGATGGTTGATGTTTTTGTCCTTATTCTAAATGTTTTAAGTATGGCTCACTTGAGAAAAGTATTAACTATCAAAATTTCATATGGCAGCATCTTATTAAGGAATATATTAAATATATAAAGATCACCCTTTACTATCAACTTAAGCTTTTAGTAGGAACGGTGTTCTACATAGTATCAAAGCCTTAGGCTAATGCCGAGGTCTTGGGTTCAAACCTCTACTCCACCCGTTGAAAAATATATCACGTGTAGGGCCTCCCTAAAATGGGTTTAAATACAGCCCACACATGAGGGGGAGTGTTAAGAAATTGTTCCCATCATTTTTGGCTCGACTTGGGGACGTGTGAGTGTGTAGGTGTGCCAGCATCTGTGCTGATGCAAGGAGTCGGAAACTTTTGACTCCGGCGCCGATCGCACGCAGAATCGGACAGGTTGCAGTTCAGATACGACTTAGTCGCCTGCAGATTTGGAGACTTCTGATCTGGCGATTGCTGAGAGGATTGGGGGTTTGTCCTCCCAGGTTCTTCCCCCAATTTTATGGCAACATAGACGACGGCCACATTGGTGGTGGCCGTTTGATGGAGAATCTGCAGGAACTGAGTGTTGTGTGGGGTGACAGCTACTTTAAGGATAGATAGTAATGAGAATGAATAAAAGGTAAAAAGAATACCAACAATATCTCGGTACCTGCCGTTTGTTTCCCTATAACCTTGATCGGAGTATAGAGAGAAGAGATCGGGGGCCGCCTTGACAATTACTGGTTCTAGGGTGCACATAATGACTGCCTTTAGCTTTGGTTGAAGGAGTAAGCGAGATTGTACTAGTCGTGATCGGAGTAAGGCGTATCTTCTTAGCCTTGTCCAGGATGAGTAAGGGGGATATCCATATGTTGTTGCGACAGAAAGCAATAGGAGGATAGACTATTTCATGTTATGAGGATAGTATGAGAGTAGGGTGGTCTGAGGAGACCAGATAGGGGTCTGAGGAGACCGAGATAACTAAATGTAATTATGTTGTGTGTTGATCGAGGGATCCCTTCTTCTTTACCGGCAGGTCCTTATTTATAAGTTGCTTTGCTTGATCAACAAGTTTCCCAACGACCCACTTTTAGGAAGTTAAACCTTACATTGCACAAACATTCCACGTTTTTAGGAAGTGAGGGATCCTATTTTCCATGTTTTTAGAGTTCTTATCCTGTGAAATTTTTCTCAACAAATCCTATGTTATGCGGTTTCTTAATGGACCCCACTTCCCTATTTTAGGGAGACTTGTAGTCATGTAGGACTCAATTCTACCGCCGGACTACTGCGGGTGTAAACAGAAATATATTAAATATATAAAGTTCGCCCCCAACTATCAGTTTGAGCTTCATCATTTTAAGCTTTTAGTAGGAACGGTGTTCTACACATCTCAGTCCGGTGGCAGAATCCAATGCAATAGATGTCGTCCGGTTTCTTAATTTCTTTTATCTCGAACATGGTAATTGGGGTGTTGGAGATGAATTTTGATGGGGCTTGGAGACAGTTGCAACAGAAAGCTGCGGTTGGAGGTGTCTGTAGAGACCATAATGGCAAGTTCTTAGGAAGTTTCGCTTCCATTGCAAGTGCTGATTCGACGTTACTTGCGGAGGCATTGGGTGCATTGGAAGGGATACAGTTAGCTCTTGCTCTGAATGTAGATCATCTTATTTTGGAAGGTGATTCTCTCACTGTTATTAAATTCTTAGCCAGAAGGAATGCAACCTATCCATGGAGGATTCAGGGTGTTTTATCACAAGCTCGCCAGTTATGTGCAAGATTCAGAATGGTCATCTTTTCACATCGTTGTAGAGAAGGGAATCAAGTTGCAAACCTTCTAGCAAACTTTGTGATTGAAGAATTTTCATATAATTGGCTCAAATTCCCCCCTTCATGTATTCTGTTTCAGCTTCGAGCTTATGCCCAGAATGTACCTTTTTTGAGATTCTAATGAAGGTAACCACCGAAAAAAAAGGGGGGTGTTGGAGATATTGGTTGTAATTAAGACTATCATTTTGTTTATTTAGCCGAGATCTTTCTCCCTTGTTTCCTTTCAGAAAAAAAAAACAGAGATCTTTTCTCCCGACATAGCTAGAATGTCAAAAAAGGTAAAATCTATATGCAAAGTTCTCTGACTTTTCTCATACTTTTTCCATTACCATTGCATTGCTGATACAAGTGCTCCTTGTCATTTTATAAATTATCAAAATTAAAATAATTACTTGCCAGATATCAATTGATACGCGTTCTGGCATTAGAATGTCGTTAACGTGACATGAAGTACGATACTAAAAGCAGTAATGGCGTCACCTGGAGCTTGTCTGTAGTCCAAAACATGCTAAATGTTTGCAGAGGAGAAGGACGATCGAAGGTGTGGGTTTTGTTTTTAGGTTAGATCTTTCTCTCCTAATGGTGGCGAGGTGGTTCAGGCTGGACCACAAAACTAGCAACAATGGAATTGAACCCGTGACCATATCTCTCTGAAGGTGACGCCACTGATTTACAGAGGCGACCTGCCATCTATGAAGTGTCCATCTCCGACAGTTTATCTGCACTGCAAGGTTTTGGTGGATGCAACGTCATGGCCTTTCCTTTCGGCGATTCAACCAAAACGTATCAATATATATGTTGACTGATTTTTTTTTTTGTAAGGTATATGTGTATCAATATATATGTTGACTGATTGAGTATATAACATAAACCCATAGGCCATAATATGAGATGACATATGCTGCACTTTTTTTTTTTGGTTGTATTTATTTTTGTCAATTGCAGTGATATACTGACACATGAAGTGTTTGACAGTTAATATTAACATATACTATTATATAAAGCCAAGATCATCTTTTCTCACTACCCAAAATGCCTTATTATTATTATTATTATTATTTTCTAATTAACTCCTATACCTGTCTATTAATACTACATGTATGACTTACTAACTGTCTTCGTGCGGGCGTGCCAGTATCTTTCGATACGATGATTCAGGTCGGATCCTGACCCCGGATACTTGTTCCGGATCTAAAGATTCTGCATTTGAAGGCATTAAACAATATTTAACCAAACCACCAGTTTTGGTGCCACTATCTAAGGAACGGCCACTGAAGTTAGTGACATCATCCCTTAGACATAAGAGCACGGTTGTTGTATGTGCTTACGTGGCTTCGGCTAAGTGTCTGGCCCATGTGGATGCTAACGTATCCTATCTGGTTGAATTAGGCCATGTAGATACCATGTGGCATTTCCTCATTTGCCGGTCTATGGAGGGTGTAAACACTAACGGATTAACATTGTAGATTCGAAGCGGCTCTTTTTCTTTTTTCTTTTTTAATTTACTACAGGTTGCATGCACACCCCTAGTAAAGATAAATGTTTCATGTGGATGTGGGACTACTTAAAAAACCACTAGCATCTAGTGCATTTCATGATACCATCCATGAAATGCATACCCATGACAATATAGGGACCTACACCCCAAAACACATTCCTAACCACTGATATCACGGTATCACTAGCTTCTAGTACTAAAGGAAATGTATTGTCCAAGTGGCAATATCTCACTCCAACAACAGAAAACAATTTAGTAGAAAAAATGAAATAGATTTATCATTAATAATTAGATTTAGAGGGTTTTTTTTGTCTTTTTTGGCAAGAAATCTTCGAATTATTAATTACTAGGGGACTGCACGCGTAGCCAATTACAAAACACATAATTTGTAAATATTATCATGAGGCTCACTTAGAAAAACAATTTGCTGAAGATAAAGAAATCCCACGCTTTGATTCAATTTCTAGTGTTTGAATTTGTTTGTTACAAATTGACGCATGTTGCTGGTGGTTACCTATTTTCACTCGTAACTTCTTATTAACTGCAAAATTAAGGTAAACACATATGTATGTTTAGTTAGGGCATTTTGGGTATAAATTATCAAGCAAGAATCTTGACAATTACTTTAATATATTAGTATATATTAAAAATCTAAATCAAACACTCATTTGTCTTTGTTTATGCTTTGGAAGGAGCTCGTAGTGCAATGGAATTTTGTAGTGTTGGGTTAGGGTTTGGAAAAACCATATAAAATGATGGGGTCCACTGGCATCCATGAAAATCAAAGTTGGCTCATCCTCTTTGTTTTATTGAAATCATTCCAAGTTATCTAGATGACCTATCCAAATAAGGTTGTTGGGTTCTTACTTCTTAGATCACCATCAACTAGGGTTGCTTATCAGGTTGGGTCGGCATGGTCTAACACGCTTTAAGCGTGCTCATGCTTGGCCCAGCTTGTTAGTGGGTTGGCACGACACAGCCCGTGGCGCTTGGCGGGCTGTGTCGTGCCTAGGTGCTTGGGCCCATGGCCCGTTAAGGCACGACCCGCTAGGCACGTTGGCCCGATGGGCTATGGCCAAGCTGGCACTAGGGCAACACAGCCTGCGTCAAGCGGGCCAGTTGGGCTGTGTCGCGTGCTAGTGCAACGTATAGGCCTAACGGCAGGTACGCAGCCAGCCCATCATGCTGGCCCGCTTGGCACGCAAAAACAGCTAGCCAAACCCATTCCCCCCCCCCCAAAGTGCTAAAAGTAATTTATTTTACAATTTTACCCCCTTCCCACAATCACGCGACATATTAGGGGGGTATACTTATAATTGGCTGTAAATGACCATTTATACCCTTCCCACAATCAAATAACAGTCATATTTGAGGGTAGAGGTGGTAAAAACCACTTTTGGTTTTCTATAAATAGTTTTAGCCCTTTTCACTCCAAACCCAGATCGGTTCTTGTAGAGGCTCTATCTGCAGTTTGGAATAGAGCCTCTACAGGATGGTGACATCTGTCCCACTTAAACCACTTTAAGTGGTTTAACAAAACGGAAGTCTAAGTGGTTTAAGTGGGACAGATGTCACCATCCTGTAGAGGCTCTATTTCAGAATGTAGATAGAGCCTCTACAGGATCTCAATTGCTCCAAACCACACTCTTCTCATCTCTTCTTACTTTCTTAGGGTCTTATTTAAAGATTTGGCCAATGGTCGGCAGATTCGACAAAGTACTAACATGGGGGGTCCCTAGGCCGACCATTGGCAAATCTTTTAATAGGACTCTAAGAAAGTTATGAATTTTTTTTTTTTGTTGCTTTCTTCATTTTCTTCTTAGCGTCATGATCCTTGACCCTGACCGTTAGCAAATTATTGAACAAATCTCTTATTAAGTTATCAATTTTTTTTTCTTCATTTTTGCCTTTTCACGTTTACATAGGAGTTGCAAAAGTATTACTTGCATCGATTATTGCTTCGACAATTAAGCGATAATAGACGCAAATAACACCTTTGCAACTCCTTGTCTCGGCACGGTTCAAAAGGTAAGTAATTTTTGTACTATTTTTTTTTTCCTTTTTTTTTTTTTTGCAGAAAACTATCCCTGGCCCGCTAGGCATAACATGACTCAGCCCTAGTTGTGCCACGGACTAGGCCGTGTTGGTTTTCCTGGACGGATTGGCACGACACGGCGTGTTAAGGAAGCGTGTCGTGCCCGCAGCCCGCTGGGTACGGGTTAATCATGCTCGCGTCCTTACCATCAACCCAATCTTTCTTCTTCTCTCTCTTAAATATTCAAAGAGAGAAATAAAGAATGACATGCAATTGTCCTATAATATCCGTGAGCATTTCTTCTAAAACCGAAATCTTATGGTTCGGTGAAATGATCGGATGGATGCATTTTGGGGTGTGGCCCCTATTGAAAAGAGTCGTCCATCCGCACGTTTCACACTGGAACCACTGAATGGATCCAGGTGAAACGGTCTCATAATATCCCATAAACGTTAGTTGGCCACGATGCCTCTCCTTTCTAATTTCACTCATATATGTTAATTTTATTTGGAGTAAACAAAAGGAAAGAGCAATGAATAAATCCTCGGATTTTGGTTCGTAGTGGAGAACATCTAGTGCTTTTAAGATACGGGACCATGAGAATGTATGTGCTGTTTCCTACTATGTAACAGAAACCCTTTATGCCACGTGGAACCTTATTTTTGGTGCAACCCAGTGGGCCAGATTTTGGTGGGTCGCACTTGCACCAAAACTGTTGCTCCTTAGTCCTTGGTGATGCATTTATAAAGAAAGCTATATATATATATATATATATATGCATTTATAAAGAAAGCTACATATATATATATATATATTATCTCAGAAATGTCCATGTCTACAATCTACATCCCTCACTCTGCTGCAGAAGCTGAGAGAAGAGCATTGAGGAGAAGAACCAAATCCTTTCCTTAACCTTCACGCCTTACCAACTCTTCTCTGTTTCTTTCTCTCTCTTTCTCTCACACTTTAACTTCTCTCTGTTTTGCTCTGCATTCTATTATACTGTAGTAAGAGCACAGAATGCAACAAGTTTCATTAACCCATTGACCATTCATTGATCCTTCTCTCCACGTCTTCTGACAAGCTTTCCAATCTTCATTACAAACGCTTCTTTATATCCCCACTTCCCTCTGTGACCCCATATACAGAGTTTTGCAAGAAATATCAAGAGGAAAACCGGGGAAAACAGAGTGGGAAAAACAGGGGAAGTGAACAGATAAGATTGTGATTTTCCTTTCATGGGGTCTCGCAGAGAAGAGCAGACGGAGCTGAAGTGCGTTTGGGTTCATGGCCCCATCGTTGTTGGTGCAGGTCCGTCGGGTCTTGCAGTCGCCGCTTGCCTTGTTGAGAATGGCGTCCCTGTTGTGGTTCTTGAGAAAAGCAACTGTATAGCTTCGCTCTGGCAGTGCAGAACCTACGACCGATTAAAACTCCATCTTCCTAAACACTTCTGTGAGCTTCCTCTAATGGGGTTCCCTGAGAACTTCCCGGAGTACCCATCCAAGCAGCAGTTCATCTCTTACATGGAATCCTACGCGGAGAAATTCTCGATCAAACCCAGGTTTCAACAGTCGGTTAACTCCGCCGAGTTCGATTCGAGTTGCGGGTTTTGGAGAGTTCGAACACAAAACATGGAGTACATCTCCAAGTGGCTCATCGTCGCCACCGGAGAGAATGCCGAGCCAGTAATTCCTGAAATCACCGGACTAGGGTCATTTCATGGCCCTGTTATTCATACCAGTGCTTACAAATCCGGGGCAGATTACAAGAACCAAAAGGTTCTGATCGTGGGGTGTGGTAATTCCGGCATGGAAGTAAGCTTAGATCTCTGTAGACACAATGCAAGCCCACACATGGTGGTTAGAAACACTGTAAGTCCACCTTTGAAGCTTGTTTTTCTTTCTTTCTGGTTTTTTTTAATCAAACTCAAAGCTTTTTAGTTAAAAATCATAGATTTTGGACGTTTTCTTAACTTTCTCCATCTGTGTATTTCCTATTTTTTGTTTAGTATCATACTATCATCTGACTTTATCCATTTCAGGTACACGTTCTACCAAGAGAAATGTTTGGGGTCTCAACGTTTGGGATAGCTATGGCTCTTCTCAAATGGCTTCCTTTAAGACTTGTAGACAGGCTTCTCCTTCTGGTGACAAGTTTCATCTTAGGCAACACGGATCGATTAGGTCTCCGACGACCCAAAACCGGTCCAATCGAGCTCAAAAACGCTACCGGAAAAACTCCTGTACTCGACGTCGGAGCTCTCTCTCTAATAAAATCCGGCAAAATCAAGGTAACCCATCAAACCCTTTTGATTATCATGTTATAAAGACTTGGATTTTTTTAGGAGCTCTAACTGATTGTGAGAGGTTTCAGGTGATGGAGGGTGTGAGAAAGATAACCAGGAGGGGAGCTAAATTCATGGATGGACAAGAAAAGGAGTTCGATTCGATAATATTAGCAACTGGGTATAAGAGCAACGTCCCTTCATGGCTCAAGGTACACACAATAAAATGTTTTTTCTCTTGTTCTGATTCTAGATCTTTTTGTTGAAAACCCGACCTTTTTGAGGGTTTACGACCAGTTGCTTTCATGGAGATGATGTTGGGTTTTGTGAGGGTTTTTCAGTGAATCAGATCAGACGAATACAAACCCTACAAATTGTTTCTTTTTCTCTTACAAAAGAGAAAAGAAAACGGGTTTTGGAGGGTTCGATTCCTGATACGTTAACATCATGGAATTATTGGGTTCTGTGAGGATTCTTTTGGAGGATTTGGAATTTTTGATTAATTTTACTACTTGCAGAGTTGCGACTTCTTCACGGAGAACGGGATGCCTAGAACGCCGTTTCCTAACGGTTGGAAAGGAGGGGACGGGTTGTACAGTGTGGGGTTCACAGGGAGAGGTCTCCTGGGGACGGCATCAGACGCCGTTAAGATTGCTTCAGACGTTGCTGATCAATGGAGGGCAATGAAGAACACCAACAATGTCTGTAATGCTCATAATATCATTCTACGCCTGAAATAATCAAAACCTTGAACCCCACCTCACACCCCACTGAAAAGAAAAGAAAAGAAAGAAAGAAAGAGAAAAAAATCTCTGTAGATAAGAAAGTTTGAACAGAAATTTTCTTTGTAAGCGGACGTGGAGATCTTGCGCAGTAGCGCTCCATTTTTGTAAATCTCCCAATTTTGCCTGGGTCTTCTTCAACTGCATTTCTAATCTTTTTTCTTTTTGTTTCTTTGTTTTTTCCTCCATCACCTCGAGCTTTGTATGATACTAATGGTGACACGTATGTCCTCAACCCAATACTTGTGGCATAGATATAGGTGGAGACCGTGGAGTTTAAATTTAAAAATGAAAAGAGCGGTAGATACATGTAGTGGTTGTAGGGGTAGATACATATGGTGGTTATGGGGCGGCATTGTCGGGATTCTAGTATCTGGCACACGCCGAGGCCGGTGCTGGTGGGGGCCCTTCCCTTCTCTGGCACCGGTACCTGGTATTGGTACCAGGTTTGAGTAGTCCTACTCGTTAACATCTAATCTTAACCCAAACAAAGTCAAAGAGAACCACAAGATAAACAATAGTCATGCATGAATGTTGTCTTGTTTCTTACACGGCTTGAGAACACGAGGAGTCCAAAACCATCCATAATTCATAAGAGTAACATGAGATACCAACCCACTAGTGGCGATCACATCTTTTCAATTTCTTTGTCGTCGTATATGAAATTATTAATGTGCAAGAACTCAAAAAAGGACTCAAAAAGTAGCCCCAAAAAATTGGTCTATAAAAGTTCAAAAACCGGCGTCCCACTTGGTGTCTCTTTTTGGGACACCAACCACCCTGGTGCTAATGCCAGTGGGGGCTTTCCTGGCACCAGAATCAGGTTGAGCAGCCCCAGATGGTTATAGTTAGGAGTTCTTTTGGTTGTGGAGTATAATTTTGAAAAAAACAAGGGCAAGAATCTGAAGAATATTCCTTTAAAAAATAAAAGTTAAATATGGATATTTATAGTTTATACCTGGGTTTTTTATTATCCCACTTTTTTTCTGGGTTCTAAAATATTATTTTACCACAGGTTTTATGTGTAACAATTTCTACCTTTAAAGGTAACCATAACGGAGAAAATATGAATTGACAAATTTGCCCTCCTATTTTATTCAAAAGTAAAAAAGTTTATTTATGCCTTGGAACACAAAATTGTCCTTAGGGTAGATTTTTTAATACATATTTTTTCTCTTGCCACCTCATCAACAGCCTTAAATTAAGGGTTTAAATTTCTAGAAGGAGTGTATATATATATATAATATAGAGTAAATTACATTTACCTCCCTTATGGTTTCTGAAAACTACAGATATCTCCCCTGAGGTCTCCTAAATGACACTTACCTCCCTTATAAGATATATAAAATATAATTTTACTATTTTACCCTTTATCAGTTTTTTATTTAAAAATTAAAATAAGAAAAATTCAAAATTTTAAATAATAAAATCACTCATAATTTTTAAATTGATTATTAAGAAGTCTTAACTTTTAAAAATTATTTATCATTATAAAAAAAACCCTCAAAATCTTACACTTTTTTATACCTAAAGAAGGGTAAATTCATCAAAACATATTCATATTTTAATAAAATTTGTGCATAAGGGAGGGATATGAAGTAGACAACAAAAATATAAGGGAGGTAAGTATCATTTTAGAAACTTCAAGGGAGATATTTGCAGTTATCAAAAACCATAAGGGAGGTAAGTGTAATTTACTCTATAATTAATGTATTTATACGTACATATAAACATCAATTAAACTAATGCATTCTCTACCAAAAAAAAAAATTAAACTAATGCATTACAATACAGGAGAATGGTTGTAAAAACAAGGCGGAATTTACGTGCAGAGATTTTCTTGTTGGACGCTGGTTGCAGCTTTTCTAGTAATATATTATATAGGGAAAATTACACTTACCTCCCTTGAGGTATGCTATAATTAAACTTACCTCCCTTGAGGTTCTGAAATAACACTTTCCCCCCTTGAGATTTGTGTATGGGTCAAAATAACACTCTTTCATTGAAGTTTTCATCAAAACAGTAGTGATAGTTAGTAAAATAATTTGAACTGGACAAGATTATCCCCATTTAAGTTAAATGATAGTTATGCCTTAGGCCATTAAAATTTTTGTTCCCATCTTTATGAAAGGGTAATCTTGTCCAGTTCAAATTGTTTTACTAATTATCACTACTGTTTTGACGGAAACTTCAATGAAAGAGTGTTATTTTGACCCATACACAAATCTCAAGGGGGGGAAGTGTTATTTTAAAAATCTCAAGGGAGATAAGTGTAATTATAGCATACCTCAGAGGAGGTAAGTGTAATTTACCCTATTATATATTATCAGATGAGGCTCCAGGAATAAGATAAAAAATAAATAATAAATAAATAAAGGAATCCCCCATTAAGGGTGTTTGGTAGAATTTAATATTTAATATAATTTAATAGAATTTTAGGTGGATAAGTTAATATGTGATGTGATAATACCTGACACACCAGTCTTTAATCTTTATGATCTTTATAGCTGCCTGTAAGGAGGCCATGCTTCCACCCAAAAAAAAAAAAAAAGGCCATGCGTCCACTTAAGGTTTCCATAACTATACTATCTGCCCCATTAATTACATATTTGCACTTTTTTTTTTTTTTGGAAAATTATGCAAAAAGGTAACTTTTTGGCTTATATTTATAAATGTCACTTTTCAAACAAAATTTACATGTAGGTCACTTTTCAAAAAAAATTAAAAAATAATATCACTTTATTATAAATAATAAACGCTTACATCCGCATATAATATATAGGATGCACTCGTATCTCACGTAAGACGCGCTTGTATCTAATGTAGGGAAAAGTTTATATCCCATATACGATGCGCTCTTATCTCAAGTAGGCTATACTCGCATCTCAAATTGCTACACTAAAGTGATCTTATAACTTAATTATTTATTAAAAATTTATATTCTTTTAATTATAAGTTTTTTGATGGACCGTTTTTATAAATATATGTAAAAGTGATCCTTCTTCATAATTTTTCCTTTCTCTATTTTTAGTAAAAGTCAATAAGGTCAATGGTAAACAGTGTTGTCGTGTAGACGGCTTACTGCACTCGGTTTTGGTCAAGTAGGAAAGCAAGAGAAGTTTAAAGGCAAGGCTCCCCCATTCACTTAAAATTGCCAATGTTGACTATAGCCCCAAAAGTCAAGCCCCATAAATAACATTTCCAAAGTATGATAAAATTTATCTAACACACAGACCTGTCTATGTAAATAGACGCATGTGCACCTTAACTCTATACAAGTTATTTTCTATAAGTCTCTTATACTCTAGGAGGGACATCCCCTCACACCTTATAATCATAATCATAGGTTTTTGATTAACAAGTGTAGACCATTTTAACACATTTTATTCATTTTATCTTGTGTTTGAATAATTCTTGAGCATTCTCACATTTGTGCAGCCTCGGTTCACGAAGCAGGGAAAATTGGTTTTTAGTGATATTTTTTAAAAATAATTTAGATTCAATGAGTCAGATTTGGTAAAGGGTTTTAATGATATTTTTTTACGATTAATGATACCGATTCTCAATTATTTAAAAAAAGTATCCCTAAAAACTAATTATCAAGATTCTACCGACTGAATCTGAATTATTAAAAAAAATCACTAAAAACCGATTTTCCGGATGAAACAGAGGATGCAGACCGTATGAGCTCGGAAAGAAACGATACGAGCGCAAGTTGGTCGTGGTTAATGTCAGTACTCAGAAGATCAACGCAAGGCGACGGACTGACAGACCTTCACATTTATAGTTGGCGGTTTAGTTGCGCAATTGGGAGAGTAGGCTGCAGAGACTAGAAAGGAAGAGCCATGGAAAGAGAGAGAGGTTAAAGTGTACGAGGGGTTTAGGTAAGAAGATGCCAGTAGTCTTTTTTTTTTTTTTTTTTTTGGTAATGTAGATGCCAGTAGTCTTGACGTTTCTCTCGGGATGATATCGTCTACCGCATATGCATGCGGCGGACGATACCGCCCCCTCACAAAAAAAAAAAAGCATTCGTTTTTTTTTTTTTCACAAAAATTTTTTGAAAAATGTGAACCGTGAGATGCTCCCATCTCACGGTTCACACGGGGGCGGTACCGTCTGCCGCATTTTCATGCGGTAGACGATTCCGTCCCGTTTCTCTCTGTCTCTCTCTCTGATTATTGAGACAATGATGGGGTCTGAGGAATTGTACGAGACTCGATTGACAGCTGCTTCCATTTCCCCAAATCTGATGCGCTGATGATGCAAGCGCTGATGGGGCTCTCTTCTTATTCTCTCTCTGCCGCCAAACGCCGACACGACGACGCCTCTGAGAGGGGAATCTGAGAACGGAATCGGTGACGATGGAAGACAAGGAAAAGTCGAAGACGTGAGTTAAAGGAACTCTGCGTATTGTCCCAATTCGAAATCCCCCTCACACTTTTTTTTGGGTAGAATCCCCCTCACGCACGCTTCCAGTAGGCGTTACGCTTGGCAGTTGGCATGATGTCACCCGCCTGCCACCTCCTCTGATTCCCCTCCGTGCTTTGTAACGCAGACGGCAGGTCTCTCTCTCTCGCTCTCTCCCTATCCGAGTCGGTGTATGTCACGGTTCATGGAAAATCGAGAATCGAAATTCTTCTGATATAGCGCAGGAGCGTAGAGCCTGGTATTTCTGAACCAAATCGTTAAAGCCCACTCCGCCTCGCATTCTCTGCAGTCATGGAACCCACTCGGATTCCTAACACTTACGACTTGGGTTGGGGCTTTAAGGCCCTTCATGTAGTCATGTTCTTTATAAATAGTTCGGCAAAGAGGATAATTCGGTGTCACTCCCCCAAGAGGGGATATATTATCCCTTTTACAAGGAATGTCTTATGAACTTCCTGAGCTTACAATGTTGGGTTAGGAGTTTTGGTACATTAGAAAGCTTGAGGGTGCGAATTGGGGTAGTAGTAAAATCTTGTGTTGTTCATATCCAAGGCTTAGGTTTGAAACCTATCATCTCCAAATCAAAACTAGTATATGCTTGATAGCATACCTTGAGTTCATGCATTTTGAGTCGTTCGAGTTGTCACTACATACACTATTGTAAAGGAAACCAAGCACATTCTCAATTGAGATTTGTTGCCTAAAGAGCCTCTTTCTCTCTCTTTTTTTTTTTCTTATTGATTTCTATATCCCAATTTATTACTAATCATGGTAGATATTATTGGTTGAGATTTCCTACCCAAAAGGCCCCTCTCCTTTTTCCCTATTGACTTATATATCTCAATTTTCAACTAACTAGGGCAAAGATTCTCGATTAAAATTTGCTACCCAAAGAGCCCTCTAATCATTTTCTATATTAACTTCTATATCTTAATTAGTAACTTGCACTCACGTGCCACCTACTAGTATATGAAATTGATTGAATCTCGATTTGTTTTTAGTTTTGAGGTTAACCGAAACTAAACAAACCAATTACATATGTGCACGTGTTTAAGTTAGATTACTTACTAGCATGGTTCATTTTGTCAGTGAAAATAGATGAACCGAACTGAAACTATTAGGTTTGGTTTGGATTTGTATTAATTGGATTTAGTTTGGTTTCAGTTTTATATTAAAACCAATTAGCAAGTGTGTACATGCAATATTGCACATGGAGAGAGGGAACAATTTTGTAGCTGCCTCAGTTTTGAACGAAGAGGCAGAGTTATGGCTGTTGAAACCATATTTTAATGGAACCTTAACAACATACAATAGGGGCTTTTTGGGAAACTCATACATAAAGTTTGGCAAGCATATGAAAGGGCCTTATCATGTTAAATTTCGTATAGACTGTGGTGGCACATGCATACTGTACGACCTGAGCCCAATAATTATAGCGTAGAAGTATGGGTGGGGTCTGAATTTGAAAGTGGCGGTGGATATGGTGGTTATAGTTTATGATTCGTTTGGTTGTGGAGGGCAATATGTATCTACACTACATATAACGTGAAGTGCCCCTTGGAAATTGCGCTATCCAAAATGTGCAAGTTTCCAAAACAAACCTTACACATCATTGTGAGGATTCATTAATAAAGAAGTAAAATAGTCAAAACTGTCTCAATTTTTTAGAAAAACTTAATAATCAATTACAAAACTATTCCTCATCCTCTTCTTCTTTCTTCACGTGAAGTATTGCACATGCATCCTGCTGGTTTAGAAGAAAAAGGAAGGAACAGAATCTGGAGATATATTCCCCTAATTGACTTTACTAATAGTATAGTTTCAGTTTCGGTTTGTATTGTATCCAAGTCGGTTCAGTTTTGGTTTTTCTCAAACCCGAACCGCTGCCATCGCCGGTCAGATGTGAGGATCCTGTGCTTTTAGCAAGCAAAAGGTTCCCATGGAAGTGCTATCTGAGGGAATGTTGAAAAGTCCTTTTTCTCGAAGTATCACGAAGAGCCAGCACGGAATTTAACGGAAAATCGAATTGAACAGCGAAATGTCGAAGTCCGAGCATGATCTCGAAAGGGAGATCCTTCTCGGTTCGATTCTCGATCTGCTGGAATCGGCTGGCTACGCCCGTTCTCAAGACGCCAATACGTCTGTTTCTGATATGCTCGTCGGGGGCCTAGCCTGGTGTATCTCGGTCACCGGAGCCCTAAGTCCTGAATTCCAAGTACTTTCCGACCATGACCAAATTCTCCAGGACAAAATGCAAGTAACGATTATCCTCTCTTCTTTCTAGTATGATTTCTGATGAATTTTATTTAATTTTCTGTTTAATTTCTTTGTAATCGCTAATGATGTAATTTGGTATTAGAATTTAGAAGAATAATCTAACGGTTGGAAACTGAACTTATTTGGTGTTAAGATTGATATTGGTGCTTTAATTTTCTATTATTTTGTTCGGGTTGCTTATAATATGTTTGAGAATGAATTTTATATTTCAGAAAAAATCGCATTTCTTTTTATTGTAATCACTGAGATAAACCTTAGAAAAATTTATTGAAAGTGGGTTATGCTAATGCAGCACATGCTTCTGTGGTAATTTAATTTTGTTGTGCTATTGTTGCAAGATTGTGCTTGGAATTCCTTATATTTGCTAATGATATCTGTTGTCCCAGTTTCTTGCTGGTTTTATGGAACTTTTCTTATTGTATTGTGGTTTGTGAAATTGAGTTGCAGAAAGTCCGGGGGAGTAATTGAAGCAGCTCTAAAATCGATAGGATGCCCATACCCGCTTCAAGCTCACAAAATTCAGGACCTTGACTGTGAAAAGGTTTATCCTGTTGTACAGTGGGTTGTAAATTGGGTTCAAACGGAGACTAACGGTGAGGTAATGTGCTTCCACTACTGATTTGATTTGCTATAATGTTATGGTTTGAGATAGAGGTAGCATGTAACTTTTAGCAAAGAATACTCTGGTTGTTGATGAGACAACAGTATAAATGGAAACTTGTTTGTATTCACTGGATATGAAAGCTAATAATGTAAACTCCAATTTGAAGTTATTATCCTAATACTGTAGAAGCATTGTAAGACCAGCCTTGACAGAATGTTAATGTTTTTCTCTCAGCCAACCTATCTTGTTAATGGGTGCAAGGTCAAGAAACTTGTTGACAGATTCCATGTGCTTGTAAAATTAGCCGAAGTTTATGATATCCTAGTAAGTTCGTAGATATTTGATTTCTGATTAGAGTATTTCCAACATAATTATTAAGATTGAATAAAAATACCAATAAGATACATTGAGGTAATAGAGACATGTATCTAGGAGTGCTTATTGAGGTGAGAGCTGTGGGAAGTGACACAAATGAGTTCCTAGTAACTATGAGTTATTATATTCTTGCTTTTATTGTGGATGAATTAACTATTTATGTTGAAGAGGACGTAGCTTGGTAGCAAAAAAGAAACATATGCATATGATGAGCATTGCTGTAATGTGGATGTTGAGATGGATGTGTGCTAATATTCAAAAAGATAAGGAATGAGTACATTCAACAGTTATTAGGTGTTGTCCAAGTAGATGATGAGACGGAGAAAAAAAACAGTTCAAAAAATTTTAACATATAAAAAACAGACCTTGGGAGGTGGCTATGAGAAGGTATGAGGGGATACTCATTGAAAAACCTAAGAGGGCAAAGGATTCTTGTCAATTGAATGGAACTCCTAAATCTCCTTTATTGATTTTTGATTTTGCTGTCTGTATTCAGTAGTTCTTTATTAGGGCTTAGGAAACTTTCTTATTTACAAAAGGGTGATGTTAGGTTCACATGATGTTATAATGTACTCTGATGAAAAAAAAGCTCAAAACTTAAAATTTTTTTGTTATAAATCCACTTTTATATGTTTTTATGTTATGAACTGCTAATGACTTGGGCATATGTTTTTACTTTTTCATTTATTATTTTACAGTTTTTTTCTTAATTTAAAAGGGTAATCTAATTAAACTTTAAGATGTTATGCGTCATATCTTGAATTTCAAATCTGACACTTACAATGCTATGATCTGATTTTTTTTCTTATTTAAAAACACCAGTTTCATTATTTCTTTCTATCAATGAAGATAGTAATTCTTGAAATTTTGGGTGTCTGAATGGTTGGAAGAAAATATTTACCTGATAATGTTACAACATCTTTATACTAGGACATTGATTGTTGTCATTCTTATCTCCTATCATTAGCTAGCTGGTATCATTCTGGTCTTTTGTCTTCTTATGTTGAATATTTGCTGTTTTCTGTTATTCATAGAGAGCTTCATTAACTATCTTCAATGTCAGCGAAATGCGTTATCCCAATGTATCCTCATTATTATTGTTTACAATGATGTCTGTTAAATAATGTGGTACTTTGGATGTGATTTGTAGGTGCTACATATTATGCTAAAAGGATGCTTTTTTTGGTTGACAAACTTTCTTGAGCATAAGTGATATAGAAGAAATATTCTTGCTCTTGTTGATAACTTCCTTGTCAAAGAGGAGAAGAGATAAAAGTATAAGAGTAAAGATGACGTAAAATTGTGCATTGGACAAAGACACCGGCCTATTTTATAATTTCCTAGCATTTTTGTGTATCAGCACCTATCTTTATTGCCATATAGTTATTTTGATATTTGCATATGATGATTTTATTCCAATGAGCACCTTTAGGAATATGTTCATCTGCATAAATGACATTTATGGCACTCCAAGAACTTATTGTGTCATTTCTTTCCCTTTCCTTTCTATCAAAATCATTCAGCTCCAAATTGGATGTATAGGTTAGTCATTCTGTACACACCATTAAAGAGGAGGAGCTTACCCTTCAGCAGCTTGAGGAGGAGCTTACATTTGTAAAAACATCTATAAATATCCTGCATACTAATCTGAATGAACAGGTAAATCTGTAGATTCCATATGCTTTTATGCTTTTTCAGAAGTATATATATTGCTACTGGTTTTGGCTCTCTGTGTTTTCAAAATGTTTTCTTGGCTTCTATTTGAAGGCTAGTATTGCTCGGGAATTGGACTTTCTGTTCCCCTTGGATATCATTTTTTTCTTGTCGGTTGGTTTTATTCAAGTGCCCTTTAGTTCCTAACAACCTTCATAACTTCTTTGCATTGTTTTACCAGAGTCAAAAGAGTTCTCACTTTCTGAATGAGGTACAATGTTTGCATGAACGAATTGATAAAGAGGGTGCTATAGATAACCTGAGAAAATTAATGCCTCTATTGGAGTCATTGAAGGTGAGTTGTTTTCTAGTATTCTTATCTAATGACCTGTATGGAGCTTCTCATCTTATTGAGCATTTTGTTATTATCTTACCAAAAAATGAATTTTTAATAATAATTATTTTGCAAATAAAAATAACATAATATGTTTATGGAGCACCTAGCCTAGGTGGCAAATCTTAAACCTAATTTCATTAACCAGGCAGATACCTAGGAGTGCATATTTGACAACTGTATATTGTTATTCAACATTCTCAAGCTACAAAGATTGATGCTACCATGTGCAAACACTCAAATAACTTTAGAAGCACAACATGCCACCTATTTGTAAAGTGTATAGGTGTTTGGGATTAGGCTTTTATATATATATATAGATATGGATATTAGGTTGGTGCATTTTTGGAATGCCTAAGATTACACATTAATATCTCAAAAATAGTACTAAATAATTTAATACTCGAAACAAGATTAAGTGTAATGTTATGCATTACTAAGTCTGAATTATATATTGGTATTGGAAGCAAATCTGTACATTGTTTTTAACTCAAGAAGTCCCTAAAATACAAGCAAAGGTAGTGACCAAAAACTAAGAAAAAAGGAAAAGTATGAAGAAAACAGAAGTAACAATCAGATAATGCTACAAGTTATTGTAAAAGAAATTATCAAATTGATTGACATTGAATGAAGTCGATGCTAATAAATGAATTTCATGTAGTTTTATGGTCCTTCATTGAGAAGATTCTTTTTGAACATGGAAAGTTAGACATTTCTTCAGTAATCTTGCAATAACGATTATTTGCACTACATTTGTCATTTTGGTAATCATTGGAATGAATTTCTAGTGAAACTTCCATGAAGCGGTTACAAAACGAGAGAAATTTTTTTGCCAAACAGGTTTTTAGGTGTACATTTAGTAGTGACTATTATTTTTTTGATAGGTTTAGTCATGTAAAGCAAAGATATAATGAGGCAGCCATGAGAAGGCGTGAATGGATACTTGTTGAAAAATATGAGTAAGTGAGACTTGAGAGGAAAACCAAAAAAGAACATGTACGGAGATGTTGTGAGTTAGAAAGGATATGGATATTCATAATCTGAATGAAAATATGGTTTTGATAAATTAAGATGGTGGACCAGAATCTATGTTGTGGAGCCCAACTAGTTGAAGCAAGGATTTGGGTATTGGTACCCTACTATTATTATCTGACAAGCAATATACTATTCCACGTGAACCTTTGCATTTGGTTCATCGTGTTTCCTTTAGTTTAACTTATAAATCTGTTAGGATTCTTTACTAATAGACTAATTTCAGTATTGGTTGATTGTATGAATCTTGATTGTAATGGAAATCAGAGATAGAAATTGAATTTGTATTGAAGTAATTGGAAGGTTTTACAAGTATTCGAAAAAAAGAAATTGTCTCCAATAGACCTTGAAGAGAAAGAACAACAAATACAGACTGTTGGTGATTTTCGAGAGATCACCCCTCTCCAGTTGGTTCTACTTCTAACTGCCTTCCATATTCTTCCCTCCCTCCCTTATTTAAATGGTCAGCTCCACATACAGCTAAGACCACAATTGAAAAATTACATTGTTTCCCCCCTGGTTAAACTAATTAACATCAGGGTCCCCCAATGTCCTACTGTCCATGTCAGCATCCTTGTCCTGTCCAGCTCCACCTAAGTCTCCAATGGCTCCTCTGTCCACTTCAGCAACAGCATCCTTGTCCTGTCCACAATCACCTAAATCTTCAATTGCTCCTTTGTCCACTTCCACAATCCTGTTTCTCTTCCTCCTGAAATATGTGAGTTTCACCGGAGGTTTATCAAAATCATACTGTTTTCATGTCAAAATACACATTTTTGGAGTTTCTAAGTGGCTATTTGTTAGAAGATCATCTTTCTGATTGATTTTGTAAATATGGCAAATGTGGAACAGGATACAACTATTGATGGGCTATAATGATAAATAAGGAATTTTATTCTAGATACTTTAACATATTAAAGAACAAGGCGAATGATGATGAGGATACAAGTATTTCTAATTGATCTTGTCAACAAGATACTTTTATTATGTGGAGAAACTCTATTCTTACTCTTTGCTGTGCCTAATCATTTTTTGCAATACTTTTGGTTTTTTTCATAAATGGTGCATAAAATTCATTAGTTGGCACTCACCACTTGAAGGTTTTTTATCCATTACAGGCTTTGGAAAGACAAGAATCTACGTTACAGTCCAGATTAAAGGAAAAATGTCCTGATTTGCAAGTAGAGGTCATTCAGTTGGAGGAAAGAACATTCAGTAGCAACAAGTGCGGGAACCTATCCAAAGACTTAAATCATTCTTCCTGTGACTCGGTGGAAAAATTGAATGCCGCAAAGAATGTAACATTTTGTTTTTTCGTTTTTGTTTTCATTTGAATACACTGATATGTAATCACAACTTGGTCCTGTGAATGAACTGACTTGGAAGCACAAGTAGGTTTCAAGATTTTTAGTGTTCTACATTAAGGCTCCGTTTGTTTTGGTATAAAACGTTTTCTTTTGGAAAACATTTACGTCGGAAAATATTTTCAGGAAAATCAAAGTTTTTCGACTGTTTGGACGGACATTGGAAAATAGAGTTGAAAATGAGAATTTTTCATTTTCTTATGTTTGGAATAAATGAAAATAATAAAGGAAAACTTAACAAAAAATATATACATTTAAATAGGGGTGCAACTCTGTCCAGTTCAAACCGAACCCAAAAACTGACCCAAATCGACTTTGATTCGGTGTGGATAGTTGTTCGGTTCAGTTTCGGTCCAAAAATTCTAAACCAAACCAAGTCGGTTCGGTTTTGGATTAGATGCTTGATTAAACAAAACAAAACTGAAACCGAACTGAATTCATATATTTGCCTAAACTGAACCGAACCAACCTAATATATTATATATATATATATATAATGCCTAATATTATATATATAATAGAATATATATTAAATTTGAAAGTTTACCTTTAAACCTTGAGGATATTACAAACAATACCCTTATTTGAGCACAAGCATGTGTTGGTTTAACCTGAACGAAACCAAATAGAATTGATTTCGTGGAATTCAGTTCGGTTCAGTTTGGGTTTTGGTTTTCTTATTTATTTTTGGTTCGGTTTTCAATCCGGTTCCATTCGGGCACAAGCATCTGTTGGACTAACTACCAAACCGAACAGAATTGATTTCATGGAATTCGGTTCGGTTCAGTTTTGGTTTTGGTTTTCTTATTTATTTTCGGTTTGGTTTTCAATTTGGTTCGGTTCGGTTCAACTATAAATATTTTTGGTTTGGTATTGGGTTGGCCTCAACCCAAGCTAAACCGAATTGACCCAAGTTGCACCCCTCCATTTAAATGGTATGTCATTTTCCGGAAAATGACATGGGATTTTCAATGGTAAGTCATATTCCGGAAAATAGCTATCTTTTAGGAAATCATTTTATACTGTATTATATTTTACATTGAAACAAACATGTGGAAAACCCCATTTTCTATCGAAAACATTTTCTGCATTAGATTTTACATCAAAACAAACTGAGCCTAATTTCTTATATCAGTGAAAATTAAGGAGTGAACATAATGTTGAGTGAAGACCTAGGGAGGTAGCTGGGAGAAGGTGCAAGGGGGTATACTTTGAAGGATCTAGAAGAGAGAGGAAAACCGAAAAAGACCTACATGAAGTTGGTCCAAAAGGATGAAGATAAGTGTAATATAACTGAAGATATGATTTTCAACAGATTCGGATGGTGGAACAGGATTTATCTTGCCTGCTGCAACTAGTTGTGATAGAGGGTTTTGTTGTTGCTGTCATGTTAATTTCTTATATTATGACCTCTTGAGTAGTTCACTTCAGTACTGCATTTCAGTATCTTTCAGAATGTTTTTGTCATCAATACTTACGAAGCTATCGAAGCAATTTTCTATTCATGCTATTATATTATATTTGCAGGAGTGATTTTGTGCGGTTTTTGAGTTTGCATCTTAACTAACCATTTGGAGTTCAGCATAAGCTTCCACAAAAATTTGATGATCCAGCCATAAACATTCTTGGTTAAGTAGGACCTGCTAGTATCAAATTTGGCTGATGAGCTATAGATTCTAACATGAGAACTACACTTTGACATGTATACTAGGTAAATTACACAAACACATGCCCAAAGATATGTGACGTCTACACATACATTTACCCAAACACATAAATTAGAATCCTAAGAGCTTTCTTCATAAACGAAGCAAATCACAAAATATCTAGTATATTATGATAAATAAAACAATAATAATCTCACTGTTATACTTACGAAGGCCTCATGTTCAATCTTATCTGACATGTATCTAAATGCATGTTGTGTCAGCTCGAAATAATACATAAGAACACATATTATGAGAAGTGTCCTAAATACCATTGGTTTTGGTTTTCAAGATGGGCTGATTAACTTCACTAATAAAGGAACACAAAAGTGCTTGTGGTGCGCTGCCTAAGTGCGAAGCTGAATTTTCTATGTTAGGTTGATATGCAACATCCAACAGATATATACTGAATTTACTCACATATATTGTCATACAAAAGGCATCAAAGCTCTTTCCTATATTAGGTTGATATGCAACATCCAACAGATATATACGGGTGCCTCTTGGTTACACAAAAATCATTAACATTTAGATGTTCTGAATTATTCTAATGATCTTCTATGGTCAAGAATTAACATCTATGTGATTGTTCAGGGAGGAGCACCAAGTGGGCATCATTTCTCAAGCTACATCACATCAAATAATTTGGCAGATAAATATAGTCCTTATCAGTTGACTTATACGCTACATTTGGCCAGGAATAGGACCATTTTCAATCATAGAAAGAAAATGGCCATGTAGCAATACTTAGTACTCTCAAGCTTGTGCTCATCTTACATTTCCCCAAAAAAAAAAAAATTTTTTTTTACGATCTAATTGATCAAGTTTCCTTGATGCATTACACATGCCTTCTCATTTACAGTGCAGAACGTGGAATACATGTAAATATTTAGCATGATAACATTCTATATGACTTCTCAAATATGCAGTATGTAGAAATTTGTTACAAAATCATTGTTATTGAGCACTGCCTGATAAATTTCAATAGTAACTCTATGCCATGTCGGCCAAATGGGATTTCTAAGCTTTCCATCAGATGTTTTTAACTTTTTATTTATTTATTTAATGGAGTCTAGAAATTTATCTTTCAAAGACAATTTGATATGCTTTTTTTCTTTTCTTTTCTATATATGGTTACAGGAACTTGCAGCTAAATTAAGGGCAGTTCTATTGCTGAAGCGGCAACTTGATGATCTTCCATCACAAGCAGAACTAATCCAGTATGTCATTAATTTTGCTGTAATATATACATTATTCTTGTAATTCTTCTTTTATTTTTTGGTTCCTTTTATTAACTGTAATTGTTACCTAGAACCTTATTTTACTTTCTGTTTGTTTATTCACCTCTGGTTCATAATGACAGAGGTCAACATTGAACAGTTTGATAGGCAAGAAGTATTCATTGTCCAAGCTTGCTAGACTACGTTGAAGCTTCCACACTTCTGATTATGGAGCTTTCCATAGCGTTTAAATGTACTGATCATGAAAGTGACATAGAAGAGTGACTGATCACTATTAGATGTCTACTGCTTCTTACAACCCCAGAAGATTGTCTATGGTGCCTAGGCCTGTGATTAAATAACTTTACACCTTAAACAAATTTTAAAGTGAAGTTCCTGAGTAGTTGTTTTCATGCATCATGCATCTGTAGAAAAATAAAACAAGGAAGTTTGGATACAATTATACAAACATTTATAAGTGGGAAAATTTGGATATTGGGTCACTCCTATGGAGTTCCTAGATTATCTCAGGCTTCTGATCCAATTTTATTTGCCTTTGGGGGGTAAAATTCATTGTTGATTGACTTCCTTTACAACTTTAAGGAGTAAATAAAAGAAATGAGAAACTGAAATTTTAAAGCTTGATATTTCAGTCCTTAATCCTCAAGGGATATGAAGAAATCAATTATCCTGTCTGGTGACTAATTGGAAACTTATTAAGATGGATACAGATGGTTTAGGCATGCTTCTATGCACAAGGGTGTAAGTTAAGGATGCGGGGGAAGACCAAAAAGGAGTGACAAAACATGGTACCATGTTTCTTATCCAAACTATTTTAGATAGGCTATTGATTTTGTTGTTGCTGTTATTGAAGATCTGTACTATAAAATTTCCTGGTGGCCTTTGTAAATTTTTCTTGGAGAGGCCACATTATTGTAACCTAGCAAGCATAGTTCATAAGAGAGTACACAAAAAAAGACCCAATGCTTGTAAAGGTGATATGTTAATGTTTATGAAGAATCATTTTAATTCATGCCTAAATTTAGGAACTATTATTGCAAGAAATGCATTATAACAAGATAGATAAACCAGTAATTGGGGAGTCATAATCAATGTACAATTATTACGATCAAAAAGCATGTACTTAGAGCTTGCCTAGTTGATGAAGTTTGATTGTGTAGAACCAACAGATAATAAAAATTCTTATACAAGAATACATAGATAGACTGAATGCCTTAGAAAAAAGAATCATGCATAGCGACATTGATTTACATATTGGGGACAACACAACATACAAATGTGACAAGTGATCATGTTATAACAAATATTGATTAAACTAGAACCTGAAGATAAATAAATTATTATATATTATAGGTGCTGTAGCAAATAGGTATAATAACTAATAAATTAAGCTAATAGGTCAGAATTGTCAAATCTCCTCTCTTTTACATTTTCTCTTTTTCAATTTCTTAAAAATTGGATGGAATTTTGTAAGGCTTTCTATTAAAAACCGAAGTCCCTTGTCTTTTCTTATTTAGCATTACTCTTTATGTTTGTTGCTGTTTTGAAAACTATATCACTCAAAATGATGCCTAAGAACCCTTTACTCCATAATCATAGACTTTCCTTGATGTGCATAAAGTACAAAGGCATTTTTTTTAATAGATAATGAATGTATTATATAGAAGGATAAAAAATAAATCTACATTGGGCCATGAGCATAGCATCTCTAGCTCACACCTCTTGGCATACATAACTGTACAAGCCCCCGACAGGCCCATCCCTCCCTATCCAGACTCAAAGGAGACCTCCTGTACCATCTCCTCTTTACCAGCGCCTGCTTTTGCAAGAGAATCAGCCACCTCATTATCAGATCTAGAGACTAGGTTGAATGAAGTGTTCAACTCTAGCACCAAATTGAGCACTTTCTTGATAAGATGCCAAGAGTACCTCACATCTGAAGACAACCATGCCATGCTAGAAACACAATCCCCTTCCAACACCAAATCATGAAACCCTTGTTCAGCAAATTCAAGGAATGTAAGGCAAGCCAGCTCCTCTGCATGAACCAAGTTCCAAACCTCAAGGGCCCTGAGAAGGTGAAAAGGTACAAGAGCATTTTTCACTCACTGCAAGTGTTGAATAAACAAATTGATTCTGTTAAACCCTGAAAACAGAAGGATTTCAATGTTAGATTCTTGTCAAAAAGAGATTTAGGGTTGGAAATGACTGTAAGGTTTTAAACATTGGGCCCATCTTTAACAGCATGTACAAATTGGATTAAGATAGAGTAATTTCTAGATGAAACCAGGAAAAAGGGGAAATTTTACTTAATAAATAAAATTTTGAGTATATTTTGGGTTGCATGCTTGAGTTTGGAAGTTTTTGGATTTCATTTGAGAAAAACAAAAGATTATTGTGAAGTGATGGAATGCAAGTGTACCATAAGAGTTAAGATGCCTGATTAGAAGAATAATATGGTATTTGAATAAATGGGGCAATTCAGCTACAGAGGTGGTGCTGATTGTGGATAGTGTTTTAAATGTCCTTTTTGCTAGAAATTTTACCTTTTGAAAACCTTTTTGTGAAATTTGGAGAGATTTTTGTTTGGTAGAATGTTTCCTAAGATGGAGAGAAATGGGGAAAAATTAGGAAATATATTCGTGATTGCAAAAACATACATCAATTTACACAAGTAACTTGAACTATGATAATAAACAGCTATAGGAAAACTATTCTTGAGTGAAAAAACATATATCAGTTTACACAAGTAACTTAAACTATGATAATAAACAGCTATGTAAATTATGAACAAAAAATTAGGGATCTAATATACATGCCGATAATATGAACTGATATACAAAATATTTACTACCATCCTTACAAACACACTCTTGCGCTCTGTCATGGTCTAAACTACATTTCATATGCCATGTCTTCAATGCCTGTCTTTAACAGCCTAAGAGTAAAATTGGCATCCATAATTTTATTGGGCCCATCCGTACCTCAAGGACACAATTCTTTTCCTTCAATAAATCATGAAGTCGATGAAGAGTTTAGTAAGTCCTATCCACTCTCGCATGTAGTAGTAGCACCATATTGTTCCCAGGAAGGTTTCAAATTTTGCATATCACTTCGCTCCTCTCTAGTCTTGGTGTTTTTTTGGTTGTGACTGTTGCTAGTAGATTGGTTTCACTGTTTTTTCGTGGTCCACGTTGTCCTTTTTATTGTTGTTTTTGTTTTTGTTTTTGCTGTATTTCCTGGGTCATCCCACGGCTTGTGGGGTCCCCTTTCCTTTGATCTTAATGAAACTATCATTATTTATCAAAAAAAAAAAAGAGCTGCATTAGCTGATATGTGGCTAAAAATGAACAACGTGGAGATAAAATTTCTCATCTTTTCCTTCACATTGCCCTCACTTCAAGCACCTTTGAGCCATTTCTGCTTTCTATTGGATGATTTATTCAGTGATGGATCCAGGGTTGGATCCAACATTCTTGTACTTCAGGAGCATATAAAAGGTGTACCTGAAGTCCCATGTCATGAAACCTAGGCATGTGAAGAAGGTCCCGTGCCAAAGGAATTATCTAAATGCTTCTTTTTCTCCTATTTTTTCTGCATGGATGCATGCCAAACAGCATGATAGGCTATATTCTCCTCTTTGTCTAACAGCAAGGAGGATGCGCAACATCATCCTCTTCCTTTGGATCTGGTCATGGATTTATAAGTCAAGCCAAAGACTGGCAGATCTCGTGTTCTGGTTTTCTTCTCTTTGATACTTGTAATAGCACCTCTCATAGTCTTTTGTTTATACGTGGGTGGGGATGGATGGGTCTGGTGGTCTATCTTTTTGGTGGTGGTTTTTGATGTAGCTCGCTATATGTTGATAACCCATAGTGTATCTTTTTATGTTTTTATGTTTTTTTGGTTCATCTTGTACTTTGGGGTGATCCCACTTCTTGTGGGGTTCTCTACCTTCTTCTATTGATCTAATGAAAGCTTCATTACTCATCAAAAACAAAATTATGTGGTTGAGAAGTCCTTATTCAATAAATTAGCTCTAGCATGTGGGCCTTCACCATGATTATATTAGCCGTTCTTAAATATGGATGAGTAAAATTTGGTCTATTAATAGCGAGAGTTTGATACTTCCTATGCAAGATCTCTCTCTAATCTTGACTAGATGGAAAGATCATCGCAGATAACAGTTTATTCAAATTTCTGAATGTTACCCTTGGGTCATTTTTGATTATTTTGATACCGGATGTCTGTAGGGTGATTTATTGTGTTTGAAAATGAATGTGTCTACAAGGTGAAACTTTTAGGGTTGAGTAAGGTAGTGGTGTGGTTATTTCTGTTATTCTGAAAATAAAGTATCATCGTTTATAAGAAGCCAAGGAGAAGTAAAGAAGTGGAATAGGGTTGTTTTAGAAGGGTAAGATTAAAGTTGAATGAGTCTATGAGGGTGTTAAAAATTGACAGTTACAGAGGAAACCAGTCCTTTTCACCAACTAACATTTCTCTTAACGCTCACTTAAGAGAGAAAAAATTTTGGAAAGCATGGTGGACATTGTTGAAGTTGAAAACAAGTTTCATGGCTAGCATTAAAAATATGATGTTCTTTGTCAAAATGATGAATGCTCATTGAATGAATGATTCTATTGTTAAGAACAAGTTGGTGAGGTTTAATTGGAGGGAATGGACTGGATTAGGAAAGCTGTGAAGAATTAGAACCATTTTGTACATAACAAATCGGCAAGTTCCAACAGATGCCTCTTTTTATGGTATTTAGTGAAGATGATATGAGGAGTTTTATTTCTGGGAGGAAAGTCTTCAAAGCTCTTATGGATTGGAAGAGAAGAATTAATGCTGGACAGATTACCAGACCTCAGAAAACTTGTGGTTTTTGGGAGTAAGTTATGGTTTCTGGGGAATCAGAGATTTTGGCATGATAATAGGTCGGCTAAACAGATTTTCGGTGTGTGTGTGTGTATGTGTTTGTTTTGCTTTTTACATGTTTAGTTGCTTTCTTTATTGTGAAGTATGCTAGGAAAATTTTGAATAGACGATTTTCCTCTGTTGTTGCATAATGCATGTAGTACTAATTCAACTGTCTTCAGATATGAACGCAGATTTTCAGAATTGTATGTTCAAATCCAGGTAAAAGAATAATTTTTATGGTTATTCTTCCATTCTTATAATTCTTCCATTCTTGTATAGAAGGATTAAAATTTTTGAAGCTCCATACTTTAATTGGTTTCCTGAAAATCACTAATTGAGTACTTGTTCCCATCCCATCTGCAGGAGAAACTTAGACAAACACGCAAATTCTATGCTACTTATAATGCTCTTTTGGAAATAAAAGAATTAATGCTAAAGGAAACATCCCTATTGAACTCAATATTATCACAGGTTTGTGTGGATGAAGAATTACCTTGTGCTTTAACATAGCTTTGCATCAGTCTTCCTCTCTTTATTTTTATTTATCACTTTTCCTTTTCTATTTTTGTGAACTCCAGATCTATGGATCTGGTGTATTGTGAGTTGGTTGCTTCGTATTCATGGTTTCTACTTTTCTAGGACTTATATGCATTTATATTGGATTTCTGTCAAATATTTCCTCTAGTATTTATTTATTTCTTGTTAAAGAAAAATCTCCTTCGCTGGTTCATATTTTCGGATTTAATCCTCTTGTGGAACAATGTTTCAGTGACAAGATTATATATTTGTTAAATATTTGTTGCAACTAGAGCGACATCTTTGGAGTTTAGATTAGTTCTGCTGAATTTATTGAGCTTTAATTATGCATTATTATTTTTGATAAATCCATATTTCTTCCATATTAAATGAAAATATCTGAGTGCTGCTACTGTGTCATATTTGATGGTTGGTAGTCTTGATTGCTTTTACGTGCAGAGAAGGATCACTTTTCATTTACCAAATATGTAACTGAAGGACTTGAAAAATGCTATTCTCTTTGTCTTTTAACAGAACATATAAAGTAAGAAGAAAATTTGAGGAAATGTTTATTATATAGTGTGAGGATCTTGAATCGGAAATTTAGAGGTGTCCTTGCGGAGAACAAGAAATATTTAAGTGCCATGAGTGTCTGAATGTTTGAAGAATGAAGAGGGCACCCAAGCTAGGATAAGAGGTTACAAAGATTCTTATTTCATCCATGTTAATTTATATCACCTCCTTTGGGGAAAACAGACAATGTGAAAGAAGTTCAGTCAGATAGCACTAGATGATCACTGGGATATGTGAATCGATGCTACTAGTTGCTGAACTAATTACAGATGTGGCAATGTGATCATTAGATTTCCTGGTAGATTAAACTTTTTGTTACCAAGGAGAAACTGCCAGTTCTCTCCATCATGGTCAGATCTTTTGCAATGTCACATTTGAACATGCTTTTGTTTTCCCAATTAAAAACAACAAACTTACTCTATTTGTCTCTCCCTCCTCTTTTCTTTTGCTCATATCAAGAACGACAAACATATTATGAAAGGAAATTTCATTTTGTTCACGTAAACTATATACCATATGATATCTCAGGAAAGCATATAGCATTTGGATGATTCAAGAACAACCTATAATCATTGCAATCAAGCAATGTCCTTCTTTTGTCATAATTTTAAAGAATAACAAAAACCTGATCAACCTTCATATAATGATCTGTCTCTTGATGAGAGATATTAATCAAGTTGTTGAACTCCATTGCTCATTTCCCTTAGTCTTGCTTGCATTTTTATCCTAAAATTCCATGAAGTAAACTGATTTGCAATTTCTTGTCCAGCTTAAATACCACTTCTATACAAATAAGACTTGTTTGGAAATATCTACTTCTTTTGTGAAACTTTGGCATGCAGTAAAGATAAAATATTATACGTATACTACCTTTGATTATATGATACGCATATATTTTCTTTTCTCTGTTTTTATATATGTCGTCATTGAAGTATCTTTTTTCCCCCTCTTCAATCACTGTTTGAGTTGTAAGTTCTTTTTTCTAGTTTGAAAATGCCATCATCACAGCAGCTGGTCGTGTGAAACTTAGTGATTCTATGGAGGGAATTATGAAGGGTATGCAACAGGTAAGCACCACTTTGTCTCATGCATGTTAAGAAAATTAATTATGCCACCATTATTAATGATGCAAAGAGGACAAGTGCCTACAGTTATAAAACTGGAGTTGTTCAAAATTCTTGAAAAATTTACCAAACAAATGGTAGTCTGGTTATCATTTACATCCATAATTTGACATTATGTAGCTCCTAGTCACAATATGACATATTTGATGTGTTCCAATTTCCAATGATGTGAAAGTAGGCGTCAACCAGTTGTTTTGGCAGCTGGTGCTCTCAAACAAAGTGTAGCTAGAAGTGATACACTGACCAAAGTACGAATGTTGGATATTTGTTTTAAATACTGTTTGCAACTTTGGTGGAATGCTAGTGAATTTCAACATTTCCCCCTTGGTGGCATGAAATTCATGGGAATATTACTATTTGTGAAAATTCCTCCATGTTTCTGAATTTGCATGAAATTCTTGCTGGCATACCATGACACATTGCCGAAATTTCAACATGGAACAATTTTGTGACATAACCTCTTGAAATCGCCTTTTTGATTTAGACAATTTCAAGGGAAATTTTGCTGAAATTTCTTCTGTGATTCTTCCTCTTTATTTCTTGAGGTGAAAAAAGCTAGAGGATTATAGTTTTTTGACCCCAACAACATAGAAAACACTCGTTTGTGTTTTTTGTGAATGTAGAAAACTCATATGCAGATTTGTTAATAATTTGAAACATCACATTAGCTCAGTTTGAGGTAAATGTGGATAGCTAGTTTTTTGAGTTATTTAACTTCTATTTTTATTTCATTCTACATCTCATTAGTTTATGTTAATGATTTATTAGCCTATGGGAGCAAGTGTAGTAACTGGAAAAAGTTCTCTATACTAGAGAAACTTATGCATATATAGCTAAATATGAAGTGAGGAAGTATTCTACAATCAAACTGGCATTCGATAGAGTATGTTCATGTCTTCTATTTTAATAATATAAATCCATTAATATTTACTTAAAACCAGGTTTCATGGGAATTCCAAATACATGAATTAGTGGAATTCCGCTAATCAACTCCATATAATAGTGATCATCTTTTTTCTGCTGGGTGGGTTGGGCGTGCATGAACCATAATCTTTTGTTCTGCAAGATATATTATACAGTTATTTCATGTCTTGTATTCACTACTTCCTTTTACAGAAGCTGCAAAAGGTGCAGCTCGGGCTTCAAGCTGAGCATAAAGTTTGTGATGCTCTGAAGGAAAAGTATATTGCAGCAGTAGCAGAGCAAAGACGCTGCTCTTCTCTTTTAAAAGCTTTCCAGGTGAGCAGTTGTAATTAAGTTTTTCTGATTTTTTTTCCACAGCTCCCTCACTCCAGGTAAGAATTTTAATCATATTTATCTGAATTTTTTTTAAATATTTTCTTCCCCCTAAACCAGCGCCAAGAGTGATATACAATAAAACACTTACTTTTATCTTGTCTATTGTTTTTTTGTCCCCTTTCTCTCTCTCTCTATCTTCGGAAATCTGAGATTAAGCTTATTTCAAAGCGGTTAGTGATGGTCATTCCAGATTAAATACTTAGGAATCAGGTCATTTATTGATAGTTTATGCGGAGACATGATTCTTATTCTACTGAATATATATTTTTCTTATTCCCAGTACTAGGGATATTTTGGCTATTGGATATTTCTGGCACTGTTACAGATTTTTTGATTGTTCAATATAATCAGTCTACAGGGAAAGCATGTAGAAAATGATAACTCTGTCAGAATTGCTAAAAGTTGGATCGGTGAGAAAGATTCCCATTTATTAAAATGCTTCTAAATTGAATCTAGGTTTGAAAACCCGATCAAAGGGGAGAAAAATCAAATCATTCAGGCTTACTTAAAAGTTGAACACTTTGGTATCAAGTGGTGTGACAGGATTTCTAGACCATTAATTCTATGCGACTCTTGCTTATTACCATTTAGACTATAGTCAGTTTTTATCATTTTCCAGTGGATGCTTAGGTAATTTCTGATATGGGTAAATGCTCAAATTCTGACCTTCATTGTGATGATTTCCAGGAGGAATGCGCCAAGAATGAGAGACTGCGAAACGACGACAGTTCAAATTAGAATAAGCGTTGGTGGAAACGATGAAAGGAGAATCTCGATCCCAAGACGAATCAAGAACAATTGGCAAGCTCATGATGAAAATCCCTGATTCAGATATCTGTAATTGTACTCACAAGTTGTTAATTTATATTTCTCAATTCCATACCCCAATATGTATTATTACATCTGCAAATGTATGGCCCAGAATGTAAGCACATCAGTGAATACAGTTTGTATATAAATACATGTTTTTTCAATAGCAAATTTCTCGTGACTGTAATGACAACACTGTTGTGAGTTATGAGTAGGCCAGTCTCTTCTTGGAACTCCACTTTTTCAGTCCGGCCAGTGAACTTAAGCTACATACAGAGCTGGTAGGGTTCCTGGCAACAAACAATGTACGAATGGAGAAATAAAATAAAATCAGAAAAAAAAAAAAGGGGAATTACACGTTTGTGCAAGGGTAATAAAAAATTTATCACAAAAAGCCATAGCTGAGCATTGAAAAGATGTGTTCCCATCATTTAGAATACGTCTAAAATGGCAAGATATATATGTAGGGGTGTTGAAACACAGCAGAAACGACAACCGTGTCCTCCTCTTATCATTTAGTGTGGAATTATTGATACCCTTTTTTTATCGTCGTTTCTGTGCTCGACCGAAATCATGATATGCTATTACTATTCTTTTATCTTGATGAGTGTCTTATTCACTGGAAGCAGATCTCCCTTCATATCCGGGGCAAAAAGATGTCGTTTCATGTGTCTTGTACTTGGAAATATTCAAATGTCTCTGCACGCAACGACAAGGTAACAACAAGGGCCGTATGTTGGTGTTGGCATCCAGCAAGATTTCGTATTAATTTAAATCTCTTCTTCATCCTTCCTTATGGGATCTAATTTTATTCTTCTCAATTTTCTTTGTTAACCCGCAACAGTCCAAGTAATGGAATCCCCCCTAACATGGCTAACCAATAGGAAAAGGAAAAGAACAGAAAAGGAGACACAGATAGATCGAGAGAGACGGAGGTTACAGTGTGTTACGCTGCAACTAGCCAACTTTCACACTACTGTAATCATTCATGTCGACGAATCCGTTGTGAGTAGTGCAGAGACGAACAGACGATAAGGCCTTGTTGAAATGCTTGGCCTTGGTGCTAAGGTACTCCGACCATGTCACCGGCCGGTAGAGAGGAGGGTGGTCGGAGTCGACTAGTCTTGAGAGTGGTGATATTTGGGCGTCTGTTGGTGGCCCGTGTAGGTAGGCGACGGAGAGGCGGCGGTGGTTGCGGTTCACCACTGCACGGTGGAGAACACTTGGGTAACGGCCATTAGATAGGATGTGCATGAGGTCTCCTATGTTGACAACAAGTGCACCTGGGATTGGAGGTACTGTGACCCAACCCATCCCTTCTTTAAGGACCTGTAACCCAGTTATGTTGCTTTGGTACAGAATGGTGAGAAGGGTTGAATCCGTGTGTGCTGCTAGTCCCATGGCCCGGTTTGGATCTGGACATGCTGGGTAAGAATTCAATTGCAGAGCGGCACAAACTTCATCTTTCTGTGCTGCCCATTTGATGTCTTCCTCCGTTATGCCCAGTGAACCAAGAATCATCCACTTCAACCTCCCTGCAAGATTCTTCATCTGTTTCTCGTAATCCTCCATGACTTCACTGCATGACAAAGCACCACCGAATTAGATACTAGAGAGAGAGAGAGAGAGAGAGAGAGAGAGAGAGAGAGAGAGAGAGAGAGAGAGAGAGAGAGAGAGAGAACTTTTTTAAGGGCATAATTAATTTCAAGGAGAAGTTAATCAGTGGATGTGAAACTTTTCACTAAGAAGACAGTAAACAGGAAAGGAACCATGAAGCTAATTAATCAACTAAAGAGGTGGTGTTTGCACGTGCATGCACGTCGATCACCATGACCATGAACGTGTGAGCATGTGTAGTTACCAGAATTTACTATGGTCTTGAGGCCAGAGTTGACGAGCATGATCAAGTGGGGAGCCGAGGATGGTGAAGCCTTCAGACCACATGAGCTTGGGGAAGAATGGTGTGATGCGAGCTAGGCCATAACCTGAAATCCCATCTGGAGATCGAGCTACTTCGAGCTTCTGTTGGGCGGGAAGGGCGAAAAGGCGACGGCCTTGGGACTCAACTTCGTCGAGAAGGCTAAGGGGGATGCCATGGTTGATCACTTGGAACACACCCCATCTCTCAGATGCTCCACCAATAAGTTCTACTACGTTTGGTTCTGTGAGATCGATGACCGGTACAAACTCGGCCCCAAATGAATCCCCGCATGGATCATCATGAACTGGTGGCCACGCGTGGGAGTCTGGCACCTCTTGTGCAGATTCCAAGTCCAGGTAATTTTGATGGAGGTGGACAGGGTGGGCCTTGAAGGCATCTGAGAGAGTCATGGCAAAGGAGACAGCCAGAGAAATCAAAGATGCTTGGGAAAAGAGTGATGAGAATATATATATATCTATATATATGTAAGAACAAAACAAAGCACAGTGATAAGAGAGAACTAGAGAAGAAAAGAGGGTGCTGGTGATGAGAATTATTTTTTATAACAAACTGATGTCTAGAGACTTGACTGCAATTCTACAAAGAAAGACTCACAAAGTAATAGTAATGGCAGCAGTAGCAATGTTTTCATACAAAAGATAGAAAGATAAGGTGAGGGGAAGTGAAAGAGCATGTAATGAATATATAGAGGAAGGGAGAGATGATGGTGAAGATGGTGACATGGTAGAATTGGAGGGAGAATTGATGCAAGGGAGACAAGAAATGAAAGGGGTGTTTGTATTGGACAACAGAAGGAACAAAATGAAAAGACCACCTTGTCCTCTAAGAAATGCATCACAAACTCAAAGGCTCAACCCCCTCGAAAACAAAAGGTTCCATGAGAGGATAGGCTCTTCTTTCCATGTGCCCATGTCTTGTCTTCAAGTAGAAAAACATCCACATCATCCCCTTGAATTAATGTAAATATGCTTTGTGATCTTGCCCTCCCAATAACAAGACAAAATCTATCTTCAGTTGGAATATGACTAAACTGCCCATTCCAATATTCCATACCCCATTGGAACTGGTGAAAATTCTCTATAAGCTGTGATGGATAGGGCTGATCAATACAAAACCTCCCTTCCTCTCATTTTTCATACATATAAACTGCAAAATGTACTGTTAATCAACAAAAAAAAAAAAAAATGCCCATTCCTATTCCTTACCCTTTTGAAACTGTTGAAACTTTCCTGAAGCTATGATGCCAAGGATTCAAAACAAAATCTCTCTTACACTTCTTCTCATACAAAAGAAAGTGTCACATTTACTCCTAGAATCCTACCACAGTGCTACAAAACACCTTGTACTGCATGTAAAAAGTTTAGATGCACCAATTATGCATTTATTTGTGTATTGGATGCCCTAACCTGTCTTTAAAAGACTATTAGAGAAGCTTTACAATCTGTCAGTTTAACAAAATCCTTACTGTTGGCTAGCTAAGCCTTTTTGGGTACTTTTAAGAAACAAATGCACATTTCTTACCCTACTGGAACCTAGAAATTTTGCTGGAAGCTGTAATGGCTAGGACTCGAAACAAAACCTCCCTCCCTTCCCTCCCCTTCTTTCATACGTATAAACTGCCACATATACAGTTAATAAAACAAAAATGAAAAAGACTGCCCATTCTTAGCCTATTGGAATTGGTGAAACTTCTCTGGAAGCTGTGATTGCTAGGCTGAAGGCTTTGTTAGGGATCTCTATCACTGGGGAAATTTGGTTACGTGGCCCCAAGGAGAAGACAAAAGATTAATCTGGGACCATACAGAAGGCCGCATTTGTAATGCACCAAAAACCCAACTGGCATGAGATGAGTGCTGCTACGTTTTTATAATTTTTATAATTAATCCTTCTTGTCTCCATGTTTATTTGGTCATTTCTATTGAAGGAAATAAAGCTTCTTTTGGTATTTTATGGTTAGATTCTCGTGCTTTTTGTCTCAACTCGCCCAATTTAATTGGACTATCTATCAATCAGTGCTGCCCTTTACTACCACAACATCGAGGTGTCCTTTGAGGCCCCTTTAAGGGTCTTCTGCCATTTGATTTACAACGACTTTACTGTGGCTTCATCCAATCAAATGCCCTCGTTTCTCTCTCACTTGTAATTTTAAATTCTGTAATAGACAATCCAGTGGAAGTTAGACCATGTTTATAAGATCACCAAGTATATATTTTCTTTATCCTGCTAGATTATCTGATGACCGAACTCTCCCTGTGCATATGGGACACGTACGTACACAAAGACATAACAGATGTTCTCCTGTCACAGGCACTTCACATGCATGGCATACATGTGAAGGTAGAAGATTGGGGCTCCACACAAGTCAATCTATGCTCCTTATGGTACGAAATTATGTCTGAAAGCTTAATTCTAACCATTTGAAACGTCAAATAATTGTATTTTATTTCAGAACTTTGGAAGGACTAACTTCTTGTGATAAAGTGGGTATTTGGTATACTTAATTCTTTCAATGGAACTCATGAAATAATGGATTCCCAATATCTTTTAAAAGTAATTAAGCCAGTGTCAAGATCTGGGGCCAAAGATCTTAATTGTTTATGGCGTACTCATCTCTCAAAATGTAGTGACAAACTTGTAAATAGTCTCTCAAGCGGTAACAAAATGAACAAAGTCAAAGCCAAACCTAATTAAATTATATGTTGTGATCTAGATCTTTAATGATTAACGAACAACAACAGATCATTAAGAATAAAATTTGGGATCCAAATTTGAAGACAATAATGTTGATCAGTACATGAGAATAATTGTCAAGGATGACTTCTATGGTTGTGATCTATATATACATGTCTTTATCTGAATATAAAACTTTCGTCTTCTTGCCTAAATGGTAGGTCTACCTGTGTGATGGCACCACAACTTAGGAACTTGGACAAGCCAGAGGGAGTACTTAAAAACAAATTTCGTGAGGTTTTAGATAAGCTTAATGCTTTTCTCAAAAAATTTTTAACTTCTCCATATGACATATTTCTTCTCTCTACAGTTTCATTGATTTCTTCTAGCGCTCTTGCTATGATTCTTGTATCATTTTAGAGAGCAAAGATCATTTTTTACGACTGCCTGATTATAGTTGGAAGGCATGGTAGTCAGATATTAGCAATGGAAACGATGAGGTAGTGGCCAAGTTGCAAGGCCTTTTGACGATCTTGGCCTTAATAGTGGAGCCCACATTCATAGGATTATGGAAAGACACATTCTACATTACTGGAGTTGAAAAGAGAGGGAAAGAAGAGAGAGAGAGGGGGAAGGAGATAGATACTCGGTAGAGATAGAGCCCACGTAGAGAGGGTAGGAGAGAGAGAGAGGAGAGAGAGAGGGGGAAGGAGAGAGAGATACTCGGTAGAGATAGAGCCCACGTAGAGAGGGTAGGAGAGAGAGAGAGGGGGGGGGGGGGGAAGGAGATAGATATTCGATCGAAAGATAAGACTCCACGTAGGAAAAGAGAGGGAAGGAGAGAGAGATAGAGCCCACGTAGTAAGAGTTGCTCGCGTGCCTCTCACGCGAGGAGAGAGAGAACCGCGGCGGGGTGAGGTGGGATGGGGGTGGTGTTTGGTGGTGCGGCCCGTGCGGGTGTCCCTCCAAAACTAATCAATTCTTCGAGAGATATCGAGAGAGGTAGAGAGAGAGCGGGGGGAGGAATCCCTCCAAATCTAATCAATTCTTAGAGAGAGAGAGAGAGGGGAGTCGTCCCTCCAAAACTAATCAATTCTACAAGAGAGAGAGAGAGGGAACGCTAATCAATTCTTCAAAGCATGACCAAAAAAAAAAAAATTTCTTCGAAGCATTAAGCTTCTCTATAAATTGGCAGTCTATGTACGATTAAGACTAATTTCTAACATCTCCATGCAAAGCTTATTTCTGTCTCTACGTTCTCGTTCCTTCTTGCGTTCTCGCTCTAATTTTTGCATCTTTCTAGGGATAAGAGATTGTTTATTGTCGATGATTACCAAAGTACAGTTAGAGCAATTAATGGTCAGGTATCAATCAATAATCTAATCGATTAGGAAGGGACTAAGATTTGGTGAATATAGGAAGACAACGATAGCGCTATCTGATTACTTGACAGCAAACGCACACGTCCATAACCATCAGGAAGGCGCTTTTCTACCTGATTGGAGAGAGAGAGAGAGAGAGAGAGAGAGAGAGAGAGAGAGAGAGATATCTGATTACTTGACAGCAAAGAGAGAGAGAGAGATATCTGATTACTTGACAGCAAACGCACACGTCCATAACCATCAGGAAGGCGCTTTTCTACCTGATTGGAGAGAGAGAGAGAGAGAGAGAGAGAAATTATCTTTGGTTGCTACCAAAGATAATTTCTAGTCTCTCCATATGGTATGTTTCTCTCTCTACCTACCTACATTATTGTTCTTTATTGTGCTCTCGCTTTATTTCTTGCATCCTTATAGCAAGAAGGGATTTTTCATTGTATAATTTGTATCTATCAAATTATCAATAACAGAATAGCTAAATGGGTGCGTGGCTAATGTATATATAAGGCCTTTCAGGGAGTGAGAAGATAATGATGCATGGTATGGTAATCTAGGCTTGACAGTGAATGCACATGTCTGTAGCTACTTATATTTGCGCCGGCGAGCACCGGAGGTGGTGGTGGTCGTCGACCATGGCACTGATTGGAGAGAGAGAGAGAGAGAGAGAGAGAGAGAGAGATGACATGCTTTTTCGATACTTTTAACTAGTCCTGGCTTAATTTAACTGCATGCAAAATAATAAACTAGTTGGGAACCCATATCTGAGGGAAGGTCTGAGGAAGTGGTCTGAGAGGAAATTGATTGCTACTGTACATGGATGCTTCCCGTAATTAAGCCGGAAGGAACGTAACCTGTGAGTGAGTTTCACGTCGGCACTGTCGCCTGACATGAACATATAAGCAGAGAAGATGGAGAAACGTTCGTGTTCTCATCGAAGGTTACCACAATCATCAACACCGGAAAAGCTCCTCTCTTCCCAAGCGCAGTGGAAGTACACCTCAACTCCGGTCGCCGAATTTCGCTTGAAATACTTCCATTCCCAACGTCGTCTGGTGTTTGCACGTGCATGCACGTCGATCACCATGACCATCCACGTATAAACATGTGTAGTTACCAGAATTTATTATGGTCTTGAGGTCAGAGTTGACTAGTATGATCAAGTGGTGAGCCAACGATGGTGAAGCCTTCAGACCTCATGAGCTTGGGGAAGAATATATAATGATGCGAGCTCGGCCATAACCTGAAATCTCATCTGGAGATCGAGATGCTTTGAGCTTCTTTTGCACGGGAAAGAAGAGCGAAAACGCGACGGCCTTGGGACTCAACTTCCTCGAGAAGGCTAAGGGGGATGCCATGGTTGGTCACTTGGAACACACCCCATTTCTCAGATGCTCCACCAATAAGTTCTACTATGTTTGGTTGATCTGTAAGATCGATGACCGGTACAGACTCGGCCCCAAATGAATCCCCAGATGGATCATCATAAATTGGTGGCCAGGCATGGGAGTCTGGCACCTCTTGTGCAGATTCCAAGTCCAGGTAATTTTGATGGAGGTGGACAGGGTGGACTTTGAAGGCATGCATCTGAGAGCGTTGAAGGCATGGTGTGGATCAAGTGCATGCAGATGGAGATGTGGCAAAGGAGAAAACCAGAGAAAAGAAATGATCTATGCTTGGGAAAGAGTTATGAGAATATATATCATAGCAAAACAAATTAATCACAGTGTTATGAGAGAAATAGAGAAGGAAAGAGGGTGATGATGAGAGTCGTGGGCATCTGCGTATGGAAAAGGTAGGCTTGTTCCATACCAGAATCTTGTAATATGAATCATACCTTTTGTAACTATCAAAATATAGAAATATACAGGTTGGGGTCTTGCCATAACCCCTCTCCGGGAGTGCCAATACCTAATTGGGTGCTGGATTTTACGAAAAAAAAAAATAATAATAATAAATAGATAAATAAATAAATAAAATTGATGAGGACTACTTGTAAACAAATTAAATGATGTCTAGAGACTTGACAGCAATTAAGTCTATAAAGAACACCGTAGTAGCACTAGAAATGTTGTCATACAAAAGATGGAAAGATAAGGCTAGCTAGGGCAAGTGAAAGAGCATGTAATGAGCATATAGGGAAAGAAATATTGAAGCAAGGGGACAAGCAACGAAATTAAAGGGGTGTTTGTATTGGACAACACAAGGAACAAAATGAAAAGACCATCTTGTCCTCTAGAATGACATGACATCTCAAAGGTTCAACCCCCTCAAAAACAATAGGTTTCCATGAGAGGGTCTCTCCCTCTTCTTTCCATGTGTCCATATCTTGTCTCCAAGTAGGAAAACATCCGCATCATCCCCTTGAATGTAAATATGGTCATCCCAATAACAAGACAAAATCAATCTTCAGTTGGTCATATGACTAAACTGCACCTTCCAATATTCCATACCCCATTGGAACTTGTGAAGCTTCTCTGGAAGCTGTGATGGCTCATACGTACGTATAAGCTGCCATATATATGTACTGTTAATCAAACGAAAAAAACAAATTGCCCATTAACTTCTCTGGAAGTTTGTGATTGCTAATAGGACTGGAGGCCTTGTTAGGGATCTCAATCACTGGGAGAATTTTGGTTACGTGACCCCAAAAAGAAGACAAGAGGTAGTTTATCTGGGGCCATTAACACAAGGCTACGTTTTCTTTATATTTATTTGGTCATTTCCATTGAAGGAAGTAAAGCTTCTTTTGGTATTTTGTGGTTAGAATATTCTCATCCTTCTGTCTCATCCCGCCCAATGTAATTGGACTCGATCCCTACACTGCCCTTTACTACCGCAGTATCGAGGTGTCCCTTAAGGCCCCCCTAAGGGGTCTTCTGCCTTGTGATGTGTCTGTCGCTACTGTAAATTTTGTTTTTCTTGGCTGGTTAGTACCCTACTTAATTTATCCTTCACTGGCAAGAAAGTCAAATGCACCACTGTTTCTCCCTCACTTGTAATTCTGATTAAATTCTGTAATGGACAACCGAGTGGAAGTTACGAAGTATTTTATCTGTCCCTGGGCATATGGGACACGTACGCAAAGACAAACAGATGTCCCTGTTATAGGCACCTCACATGGCATACATGTGAGGGGTACAAGGTTTGGGCTCCACAACTATATCTTGGTCTCAATCTATGCTAGCTCTAACCATTTCAAACGTATGTCTAATAATTATATTTTATTTCAGAACTTTTACCAGATTTTTTTCATGAAAAAATAGAAGAACCAAATGACTTAATTCTAGTGATAAACTTGGTATTTGGCATACTAGCTTAATTCTTTCAATGGAATTCATGAAAAAATTGATTCCGAATTTCTTCTAGTAATTGATTCCCAAAAGCATTAAGCTTCACCATAACCGACAATCTTCAATATCCATCACTTGCTAACAAAAACTAATAGATTCTCGTTCCTTCTTGAGCTCTCCTCCTAAGTTTTTATTCTCTCTAGAGAACAGAGATTTTTCAAGTTGAACCAACACAAAACAAATTTGATTTGATCAGTAATGGAAGCGATGGGTGAGTTGTAATGGTATAAGGCCTTGAGCGAGAGAGAGAGAGAGAGAGAGAGGGGACGGGGGGAGGGGAGACTCGGTTCTTATAAGTGTTCTGCGTCCCCATAAATTGACAGTCTTTATTCTTTAATATAAGTTGGTTCCTACTAAAACTAATTTTTAATCCCTCCATATGGCATCTTTATATCTATACGTTATCATTCTTTCTTGCGCTCTCACTCTTCTTTTTGCATCTTCCTTGGGATCAGAGATTGTTTATTGTCGATGATGACCTAATTGGAGTTAAAGGGTGTGGTGGTTGGGTATGGATCAATAATAGAATCGATGAAGGAGGGGCCAAGATGTAAATCCTTTTGGTGAGTTAGAAGACAATGATGGCAATTTTGGCTTGATATCAAATAAACATGTCAATGATCCTCAGGAGAATACATCCTGATTGGAGCTGGAAAGGATGGGAGTGGAAGAGAGAGAGAGAGAGAGAGAGGAACCGTCTAAAACTAAACGATTCTTCAAAATGTTGAGTTTCTCCATAAGATGACGGCCATCAATATCAATCGGTTCCTACCTGAAGATCCTCAATGGATTGGTGCCTTTGGAGGACATAGTGGTCATGGAGGTTCACACGTTTCATAGAGAGAGATAGAGAGATGATGGTACTGCCAGACAGGAAGAAATAATAAGAGTAATGGTGCTGTTGCAGAAATAGTAACGACGGCCTAAAGGAAAAAAAATACGTGGGAAATAAATTTTAAGTTGCGACTTTTATGGTCTTTTTGACCCTCACATCAGCTAGAGTCTCTTGCCTGGAAGATTTGCTCGAGCATCTACTTATCTTCATCGCGTGTCACATTCATTCATCATGCCAATTTATCATGATGAAATGGGTTGTATGTATTCAAGAATAAGTTGGGTGGTATGTAATGATGAGTTGGTTGTACCTTATAATAAATTGTCTATTATACAATGATGAGTTGAATTGTACTTTGATGAATTGGTTTATATCAATGATGAATTGGGTTATGCCCATAATGAGTTGAGTTGTATCCTATAATAAACTAGGTTGTACCAATGATAAATTAGGGATACATGGTGAAGATTTATGGATGATGAATTAGGGATACATGGTGAAGATTTATGGATGCTCTGGCGATCTTCCAGAGTTGGTTGTACCTTATAGTAAAAACACTTTATAAAAATTTTATTTTTGGCACACTAGAAACTGCTAGTAGTGTTGCTAAGTGGGCCCTAATTAGTGTTTATAGTTTTGGGCTAAAATTTCATTTTTTTTTTTCAATTAGTGATGAGTTTCCTAGGTGGAAATTGCTAATTTGTATTCTTAACGATTTTTGACAGTGTGCTAAATTAAACAAGGTGAAATGGGCAAAACGGGATGAAATAGGGAGGGAAATGCAAATTTCTTGAAAACTTCATTGGCGAAACAATGAGGCCTGCTGGTGAAATTTCCCCAAAATGAAAAAAATCTCATTTTTTGTCTACTTTTACTTTTCCAACGTTTCGGCGAAATTTTGTTTTGAGCAATGGACGGCATAGAAACAATAAACCTTAGCCCTAAAGAACCTACAAACCGCATGAAAACCGCCAGTAAATCACCAATTCATTTCGCCAATATTCTGATAGTGTTCCTACTATGTTATGACGGCAAAATCTGAAAGCTCGTTTGGTAATTAAAATCATGTTATTTTGAAAAGTAATCAGAGGTGATTTTAGTTTTCCAATTAAAGTCAATAGCAACTTCATATTATACATTATTCTTAAAGAGTTGGTTTGTTAGTTCAATATACTTGAAAAACAGTTGGACTTACATTGGAATTGAGGCTCTGTTAGGATATGCTTTCAAGAGGTTGTCACTAAACGAAAGGAAATGAAAACTAAAACCTCATTTTTCTTAAGATTTTGATGAAAAGCAAAAATTCAGTTTTTTATATTTATTTACAAGCAATGATTTATTGCTTCTCCTTAAGAATAAAATAATTGCTTATTCGCTTCAACAAAAAAAAAATCCGTGCTATTTCTGCATTTTAAAAGTGCAATTTTGTTTTAAAAAGCATAAACATAAAAGTATTGTTGAAAAGTAATAACACCAAATGGTGTCTAAGTAGACCGTATACTTTTGATTAATTATTTTGATGATCAATTTGAAAGAAATGAAGACCCTATTAGTAACATATATAGACTGAAAATGAAGATCTAAAAATTTCTGTAAAAGAAGATTTGAGTGAAGTTTGATAGATTGTTAAAGAATTTTTACAAAACTACATACACCTTTGAGAAAGTATATGTTAACCATGCATCATTGAATTATTATCGAAAACAACTGGAACCTAGAACAATGAAATAGCACAGAACAATCACAGATTAATCAGTTTGCAAATTTATTTATAAGATAGTATTTTACATAACTGAAAATAAATTTAGACTGATGATATATAGATTGATAGGACAAATCAAAAGTACCTTTGACAATATTGTAGTTGCTCAAGAAATTGCCCACACTGTAGAAAGATATAAAAAGGGCAGGCATGGTCTTTGTGCTTAGAAAGCTTAAGGTGTCATTTGGTAAGGTTTCTAGTTTTTGGATTCTACCAGAATTCAGAAACCAAGGTCCACTAAATTGTTTGGTAGGATTTTTCAAAGTTTGATTTTAAAATTAGATGTTAAATTTGCCCATAAACCACAATCCACTTTTTATAGGTTTTTATAAATTTTGATAGTTAAAAATGGTAGGTCCCACCTAAACACAAGTACTAAGGAACTATTAATGGTAATGGATCCCACTTAAATAGTACTAAAATCCAAAGTATCTAAACAAGATTCTAGATTCTAACAATCAGCATTGACAATATTGATTTTCAACTCTATTACTAATATGCAAGAATTAACTTAGGGCCATACGGATGCGATCAATATGAGCTTAGTCGCCTGAATCATAGTCGCTTTGGCTAGATCATCCAATAATTCGAGGTGGGTACTTCATGGACGCACGCTTTCAAATTTGAGGGCAACACTGGTTGAGGTCAACAGGTTGAGCTTCAAGGAATTAGGGTGAGCTTCAAGGACTTAATATTAGTGAAGGCATCGTTCATGAGCAAACGACTTGATACCAGAACTGAACGTGTTAAAATTTGTCCAAGAAGGGGAGGTGGGTGAGACAACTGTAGTTCCTTTGACACGAAAATAGCCATGCAATAATGAATTGAAGGCCATAAAAGTAATGGGAAACAGGAACTCACATATTGTAGAAACTGGAAACAGAATCTGCATAGGTTAGGAGCAGTCAAAGGCATTCCTCACAGTATGGAGGTTCCAGGTCCACTCCAGCAAAACCTGAGGGCTACCAACCAAAAGATTGTAAAAATTTTTGAAACAAAAATAATATTTATATATGAAGTTCAACTAAGATGGGAATTCTAACTTGTGCTTAAGAAAAGAGTTGAGCCCAATAGATATCAAGCAAGAAAATTTCAAGTCCCAGAAAGGATTAACAATAGAAGTAAATTAAGGCCGGTTCCTTTCAATCATTACACCTCCCTATTGCCTTCACTACCGGTTTCTGCTGCTTGTATTGGGGGTCTGATTTCCCTCACCATCATTGAACTTTGATAGCCCCCTACACGACACATATTGTAATGTGTAATTATGTACACTGAATGCAAAAGAAACCAGGAAAAATAAAACCCACACCATTAACACACCTGAGGATAAGCTTGGAGGTTTCCCAGACATCGTTGGGATTTGACAACCCTGGCTTAACTTGTGATTAGGGTGCCCAGGAACAGAAAGCCTTCCACGTAATTCCCCACTAAGTGCCAATTTGCTGATACTGATTTCCTTCTCTCCCTTGGGAATGTAAGCTTCAACCTGGGTTGCTGGCAAACTTGACTTCGGAGAGTAAGTTGTGGACCATGAACATCCATTTGATCCAGCTAAGGACAATATTACATCTGCCTGTAACATCAAGTTGAGACAATGGGTACTTACATAGGTACATGTCATTACGTATTATAAACTCAAAAAAAATTTTTTTTCACTTTAAAAAACTTTAATTCTTTTGCAACTGAGTTTTTTTCCCCTTCTCATCCATTCATATATACCATATGCTGTAAAAAATAATGAAAGTTAAGATATGTAACCATAAATATATTTATCGGTGGTTCAAGTTTACATGGTATGAAATTAGATAATTAAGACCATAATATTTTGTATACATGCAATGCACTGCACAGGCATTTCAAACTTATTCTAAAAGAAAAGAATAAACATCAAGGATTGCTAAAACTTATCTAACATTTTACTTATCATGTAATTATTATAGGTTTTTCTATTGATGGTCTACATTGAATATAAATGTTGGTTTACCAATCATAGAATGCACACACATAGTGCTTATTTACGTAGAACTACAGAAGTTACGGATAGAATAAAAACGAGGTCTAGACTGATCACACACACATACTTGTAAAGAGAAGGTCAAAAAATGAGTGAAGAGAAAAGGAAAATAAAGAAATAGGCTTACAATAAAGAGTGTTAGCATATCAACTTGAGACCAGTAAGATAGGACTGGGATCTCCTCATCATAAAAATAAAATAACAACATAGAGACATCAAAATAAGCACCATCTTTCTAATACAAGTCTCAGTTTACACAGATGGCATGGTCCATTTCATCATCAGAATTGTTGAATATCATATTTATGAAAATCTTCTATCTGTTAAGGATTTTTTGGCATTGCCCATAGATGGGATATGATTCTCATATATTCATGTCAGGCATAAGAAAGGCAACATAGTATTCAATTTATAACAGAATATCTTCTATCTGTTAAGGATTTTTTGGCATTGGCCATAGATGGGATTTATGATTCTCAGTTATATTCATGTCAGGCATAAGAAAGGCAACATAGTATTCAATTATAACAGAATAGAGATGACACACAGAGTTTTAAACTAGCTAGTTCCATTCACTATTAACATAAATATTCTTGCTCTCGGATAGACATGATACATATTGGGAGTTTCAGATAAATATTTCAAGAAAAACCAACCTGAGTGAAATTCAATGTTTTCCTATTTTCCTAACAAAGAGCAGGATTCTTTCTTTGACAAATTCATGATTCTACACAAGTATTCCTTTCATAAAAATAATGAAGTTTCCGTTCAACAGCAATCATCTCCTGTGATTGCAAAGCCATAAACATATTGAGATGACTCTAATTTTATAGTTTACATATTTTTATTGTAAAGAGGTGATGTTTATGTTCGGAATGGATTGAAATGGTAGTTAGTCTGAAGCTTCCTATACATATCACGTCTATCCCAGAGCAAATTTATTACTGTGTTCCCATGTCTGTATTTTTGTTTTCTGTTTCATCATTTTCTTAGTTATAGCCATACAATAAGTAAATAATTTTAAACCTCAAATTAGTGACTACCAGATGACAGTAAATTCATCATTGGTATCCAAATGACCTCGACTATGTCATCATCCAAGACAATTTCTTCGGTTTTAGAACACCTGATATTATTGTTCGCTGCATGGAAGCTACTTCTCTAGATATTGAGAAAGTTGGCATCATTATTGAAACCACTGGCAACAGTGAGAAGCTACAGGAAGAGAGTTGTCATTGAAGCCACTGGTTCCAACATCATGCATTCAAATATGAAGCATAGAAGAGCTCAAAATTTGGGATTACTATGGAAACAGCAAGGGTAAATGTTGGGGGGTAGCCAATGATGATAACCACTAAAGAACAGAAGGTAAGAAATCCAAAAAGAAAAAAAAATGGAGGAATTCAATCCCAAATGAATAAATGCCCAAAACCTGAACAGATCACTCTCTGCGAAGCAAAGGAAAATTGCTGTACAAGATATGCTGAAGAATCAAAATATATTCCGAAAACTATTTCAAAAACAAAAATATAAAATTTGAAAACATTCACATGCTAAAACTAAAATTATCAATGTACTGATAAGTATCCATCTTCAAAATACAACAAAAGCTTATAATTCAAAATCTTACTAAGAGGGCCACCAGGGATAAAAAAATTTTAACCTTCTTAAATTTTCTAATAAATGGTTAGCTACAAAAGCTTAGAATTCAATTGATATTTTCTTTTCTCTCTGGTGGAAAAATATCAACATTCACAAAAGCTTATAATTCAAAATCCTACTAAGAGATCCCTCCTACGAATCATTTTTTTGTTCTTTCCTTTGTAAATATGAAGCAACACATTCTAGTTTCCTTCCACTTACCGTGGCAACAGAAAACCAAAACATCACTATGTAGCCTCAATATAATTTTTAATTAAACCCCTTTTTTTTATCATTAAGGTGGGAACTGATCAATATTCACTTACTTCATCATCAATCCAATCACTACTCATGATATCAGATTCTAGCTCTCAATAGTTACATACAGGTCAATGTAATATAGACCCCCCATCATGTGCATGTGGGCTGAACCAAGTCCTCTTTAGAAGAACCATAATTACTTCCATGATAGTTCTGGTTCTTTTTTCATTGGCATCAATGTAAACATCTTTAATCCAAAACATTTAGTACAAGCATTCTCAAAACCATCATGCACTACATGTCAATCATGTAACCACGATTGTCTAGGAACACGCCAGTACGCCTGACGTCGCAACATAGTCATTCCTTATAATTTCCACAAGTAAACTTGACAAGAAATTTGATACTAATCATTGTCCAAAGATTTCATGTCTATGCAACAGGAAATGGTTAAGAATATTTCTTCCTTCAACTTAAATTTTATCATGCTTGACTTCTATTTATTTTTTACTCTTTAGAAAAATCATAATAACAAAATGAAATAGGACCAATCTGATGATGATATAGACCAACTTTCAATAGCAAAATAGGCCAAGCTCTCACCACATTTCACTTGTAAAAGAAAATATAGTTCCATTTCTATAGTTTTTAAATGACAGCCCAATTTTGGATGAAATTGAGTCAAAACTAGGCGCTGAACATGATCATTTAAAAGAAAATTTTACAAGTTTACTGGGAGTTTCCTGTAAGGGGTTCAAAAAGGAGACAAAAGAGTAATTTATGAAGATTGCATAGATTCAGAGTGTTGCTCCTAATAGGAAGGTCTGGTAAACCTGAGGGGCTGGGATCCAAAAATGAGAACAGAATGAAGGAAAGGAGAAATTATATGGACATTCAAGAACAAATATCCATTTATTAGGCTGGGTCGAAATGTCAACTATCATTCTAAGGTTATTCTTAAACATATTATAATAAAACATTATTAAAGCCAACTGTCCAAAAAAGAAAAATGTCATATTCAGGCCTCCAAACATTTGCAGATGTTTGTAAATTGTAAGTCAACAGTTATCATTAGAAAAACTTTGTGATATCAGCACATGCAAAAGTGTTTGATACCCCAATATTAAATGAGATGAATTAATGAAACATTGAAATGTAGTATGCTGTATGCATGCTTGATCAACAAATAATTATTTGATTATTAATTCTTAAATATTTATTTACTGTTCCAATTATTATTATAAGAAACTTTTAGGTATTGATCAGATAAGAGATTTCAGTCCCAGGTAAATAACCCACTTAAGGTTGGGTTTGGGTAGCCCTTAAATTTAGTGGCCAAGGACATGGGTATAAGCAGTGACCAAGTAGGACCACACTTTCTAACCCCTAGTCACATGATATCAACCAAATCAACAGATTATAAGTTGATCTTCAAAGAAAAAGATGCCATCTTACTAGTGAGTTGTGTTCATTTTATTTGGGTGAGAGATTCTCCCTTAATGAATTAAAGGGCATATTTGTAGCAGAGATTCTTATATGCCATAAGGAAAGGGAATTTCTATATTGATTAAAAGATAAAATTGAGTTAATGCTTTTCAGGGCATAAAAGAGTAAAGGAGATTATGACATGTGCATCTCCCAACATCAGCATCAGGCCCAGCGCAGCTTACCTTCCATGCATTCTAAACCCACCTCTGCATGTAGTTCAAGTAACATCATGGTAGCGGCCATGTATAGCAGTTTAGAGCTGTATTAGATCTATTTAATTTTACCCAAATCTGTTTCAACACATACATAAGCATCCTTGACACAAGAACCACATTCACCATAAATTCTCCCACGATTACTATTATGAGTGAATCATCATATGCATGATTTAATGATATTGATTGCTTATATGATAATTGAACTACTCTCCAAAATAAGAAAAAAAAAATTTTTTTTCCACATAAAACAAATTCAGTTTCTTCAAAAGCACAATAGCCATATTATTAAACGAGGCATTAGGAATCAATACCATTTGAAACAGATTTAGCCATTCTCATTGACAAACATCCAGAAAGCTGACCTTGTTTGGATGGACATCATCAAAAACATGAGCTTGGCCAGCATAAAATATGGTCATTTGCCTTGTTGCAGATGCTAGTCCATGCCGACTGAACACCATGACAAACAATGGAATATGAAATCAATTAGACACCAAAATCCAAGGTTTGGTGATGAGGAACATAGAGGGCATTACAAGCATTATGAGATTTACCTCGAAGGATTGTTAATGTCTGGTTCAGAATTATGAGCCCCAAACTTTGGTTTGCTGCTACCTGGAAGCACTCCAAATGATGATTTCTCAGGCGCTCCACTAATGGCATTGATGGAACTCAAAATCCCAGACCCTTTAATGCCTGTTCTGGAGCCCTCATCAGCAGCAGGTTGAGAAATAATTGAAGGACCAGCACTGGGGTCCCAGTATTGGTTTGAAGAGATCTTATCTGCAAAAGGAGTAACCTGAGCCAGTTGTGGGGGATATTGCACTAGGGGACCTGCACTAACAGGCACTGAGTGCTGCCATTTTGAAACAGAAGAATCAGGTCTGTTTCTAATAAATGGTTGCAATGTAAGAGCAGAGCCTGAAGGCCTCAGCTGCTGCACACTAAAGAATTGTTCCTTATCCTGGGACCTTCCAGGTCTCTCTTCCCCTGCTCCATTGCGCAGCATCTGATTTTCAAATTAGCAAGTACACGACATTATGAAGGGTCTGCCAGCTACGAACAGCTTTGTCCTACCAGAGTGAGAGAAGATTAATAACGCATAAAAGGAAAAAAATTTCCCCATACCTTCATCCGCTGCGAGCTCTCAATAGAATCAGGTCCTAATTGCAGCATCCTATCTCTTGTAAACTCCATAAAAGCAGAATCTGAATTGCTCCTCTTTCTTCCTGGGAATCTGTTACCTATTTCAATCCCAGAGAAATCGCCCTTGGAGCCATAAAACGGAATCCCTTCAAGATGGTTTCCCACCAGTTTTTCTGCAAGAAGCAAAAACAATGGAACCAAACTTTTAAGTTCCAGTCAATCAAAGGCCCATACAGGAAACATAATCATATTTAAAGGTGTTCAAAGCTCGGCAAGACTACCATTCAGTTTCAACATTGCTAGTACAGAGTGAAAAAGAAAAAGAAAAATCGAAGTACAAGGATCATCAATAGTTAAATCAGAAGGACACCAATCGACAAGACGAAAATGTGCCTAATTGAATTTGTTGGTTGGGAATGAAAAAATCAAAAGATCTAATTGAAGAACAAGGACTGAATACTTACAATTTAAAAACCAAACACATTGAACTAGTGTTAGCTTCTTGACCTCCAACAACAGCAAGTAGGGCAAAACAAAAAACTAAAACAAAAGAGAAGAAAGAAAAAAGAAACACCCACAAACCCAACAGAAAAGATTCAAAAGAAAACAGGCAAAGAAACAAAGGGTAGTCTTAAAAGAGAAAAGTTGACACAACTCCACAAAGAAGAAAAGAACAGGGCGCCCCAAGCGAAAGAAGACCACAATAGCTACCAAACCCCTTAATGACCTCATACAGAACTACTCCATAACAACACCAACTCCATAGAGAGAGAAAGAGGTGGGCTGAGGAGTGTGGGAAGGAGGACAGGCTCGTCGTTTTCGACGACAACATGTGAAAACTGAGAATACAAAGCACCCACTAAAGGGGAACCAAATAAAGAGAAAAGGATGGAAGAAAGTGTTAAAAATATATATATAAATATATATATACGAAGAGAGAAGGAATTGACCTGAACCCAGATCAGAAGTAGAGGAGAAGGGGCCATGTCCACCAGAAGAAGCTCCAACAGAAGCCGAAGCTGAGGCAGACGCCTGGGATAGTCCGAAATCGCCTCCAAAACCGAGGCTTTTAGGCACTAAAACGACATGCGAATCAGAAGCACAGCTCGTACCCAAAAAATCATGAAAAATGGGCTTTGCTTCATTGGTGTTGTTATTAGCAGCCATCAGTACAGCCATTTCATCAGGAAATCATGCTGTTGTAGAGATTGTACCAAACTCCCCATAAAAATAAATGAATAAATAAAACTTCCTGAAAAGCTCGGATTTTCAAAAAGGAAAAGCAAACAACAGGGAGAGAAAGAGCGAGAGTCTCAACTTTATTGCAGAGCCCGGAAGGAGAGAGAAAGCGAAACATTAAAAAGCAAAAGTTCCTCCCTTTCTCTCCCTCATTTAATGGGATCGCTCTGTTGTGTTCTGTTTCTGCGTTGTTGCAAGTGTGCATCTGTGTAGAGTTTTGTCTTGTGTTGGCATCTTTCGTTGTTTTGAGAGAGAAAGAGAGAGAGAGAGAGAGAGAGAGAGAATACGAGGTAGGAATAGGATGTGTTGGCGTTGGGGTTCCAATATATTGATTTTAAAAACGAGTGCCCCATTTGGGTGATTATTTTAAAGTTTGTCCGGCACGTGTCGACGAACGTGGCGGCACGGGCGGTTTAGATTCGTTAGAGGGGCTTTTGGTGCGTGAAGTCTAGTTGGCTAATCAGGTGGAACTTTAGTGGGAGAGAATTTTTTAGCATTTATTCTCAAGTCTCAAGTACACCTGTTGACTGGTTTTCTGCTGCCCCCACCGCCGCCGCCACCTCCGCCGAGTTCTGTTCGTTTGTGCACGCCCCGCCCGCCAATCAGACTCGTAGTTCCACCACCACCTAGGTCACTTTGTGCTCTCATGTCTTCAATTCCCGAAAAGTCCCTCTTAATCAACAAGATTTAATAATCACTTACGGACAGGGTTGTTTATTGGGCTGGCCCACACGGACACGGCACAGCCCAACATGCTTAAAGCATACTCGTGACCGGCACGACACGGCCTAAACACTATTAGCGAGCCATCTTGTGCCTAGGGTACTGGGTTCTAGGCCCGTCAAGGCATGATCCGCTAAACACAATGGCTCAACGAGCTGTGGCCCGCGAAGCACACGGGCAGCACGGCAAGCTTTAAGCGTGCCATACCGTGCGGGCCCACAGGCTTGCATTAAAAAAATGGGTTTTTTTTACCATTTGTGGGTCTTTTTTTTTATATAATTTTTGGTGCAATTTCATCCCAATATGTGTAAGAAATATTTGTAAATGATAAATATATATTTTTAGAATTTTTTGTGTTATTTATTATTTATTTCCTTTTTTCTATTTTTTTGAATTTTTTAATAAATTTGTTATGCGGCTCGTGGGTGGCCCGCGCCCGCTAGCTCGCATGCCCGGCACGATCCAGCCTTAGCTGTGCTACGGGCTAGACCGTGCTTAGGGTATTGGATGACGGGTCGAGCACGGGCTAAATGTGCCCGTGTCGTGCCAAGCCGGCTCGATAAGCACCCCTACTTACAGATATAAAAGTATAGGAATTATAGACGATTCGGGTTAGAAAAAAATTGAAACCGAACCAACATGTGTATAGGTATACTCTGAACCAGACCAAACCTCAACCTGGTCAGGGCCATGTCGTCTGGTCCAACCATCAAGTTAAAGTGGGTTAACTTGGCTAACATGGGAGAAAAAGGGTGAATAAAATCGTAAAACTAAATAAACAAGACCTTTGTATATTGCTTTTGAAAAGAAAAAAAAAATTGTCGTTTTTGGGGGACACATTTTTGAAAATCTGATTCTGTATGGGTCCCTTCTTCAAATTTACCTGACCTGACCTCACCTCACCTCATGTTGCAACTTTGGTGATCGTGTTAAAGGCCGAGATTGATTGTCCCTTTAGAGATCAGGGCCCATTTAATCTAAAACAATGTGTTATTCCTGCATCCAAACACTATACATCTTTTTGAAATCACTAATGGTTAAGAGTGGGAGAATCTCTAGCCATAAAAAGGTCTACAAGAAAGATACCATACACAAGGTGTGAACCTACAGAAATGAAAGCTATGTGATTGCATGGTGTGCATTAGAAAAATACAATCCCATTTGGTGAAAAAGTGTTTTTGATGCAGAGACTTCCCAAAAGTCACAAGAATAGGATGCATCAACCCATTAAGAACACCAAACTCTGTAAGCTTTGCCTAGGAATGAAGCCCAGAATTCTACTATCACATATGATTGCTAACATAAAACTAAATAAACTGAATGCCACAAACTTTTTAATGACCCCATTTTAGGGTTGTTTATTGGGCCGACCTAGGAAAGAGGCCGCCAGGCCGGGCTGGGCACGTATCCCAATACCCCTGACACGGCGGGCCACCCGAGGGCTTGGGGTATTTTTTTTTACCAAAAAATATAGAAAAATAAAAAATAGAAAAAAATTTAAAAAACACAGAAAATTCTAAAAATATATATTTATTATTTACAAAAAGTTCTTACACATATTGGGATAGAATTTTCTAAAAAAAATATAAATAGAACATTTCTATTACTAAAAATTGTCACTTTGCATTACTTAAGAGCATAAAAAATTCTAAAAATAATAATAAAAGTTGGGCAAGCCCGTGGGCCGGCACGGTAAAGCACGCTTAAAGCATATTGGACCGTGCCTTACCAAGTCCAGGCCTGATAGGGCTGGCATGGCACGGTCCGCTACTAACGTACAGGCATGCTTTAAGCGTGCTTGGTGGAGGGAAACTCATCAATCCTTCGGCCTACTAGACTTGGGGTTAGACCAAAATTGAGATGCAAAAATTTAGAAGTGGAAAAGGGCTAATAACATACTTGGTTCACAAAATATTTGACTCCTCATATGAAGTGTAAAATTTTTAGGTCCAGATCAGCTTCAGGAACAGAGCGATATTTTTAGCAGATTGTAATTGTATGATCATAGATGTCTGATAAGTGATAAGAGTTCATCAGAGAAGATAAGATTTGAATTTCAAGATTGCAGAGGGTCGTACCTGTGGTCTCTGTAGCCAAGGATTGTTCTGCAGCATTGTTCAAAATCGCATTTAGGGTCGTACCTGCAAGGTTGCAGTTTCTGATGATGATAGCATAGGTATCTATTTGTAAGGTGAGAGCATCAAGTGGCACATCATTGACATGGAAATGGAATCGATCGAGAAACAGAAACCAGTGGAAGAGATTTTAAAAGTCGAAATGTGTGAAAAAGAAAACTGCAAGGCTCTCTTTAACAGACTTGAATCGGCTTCGACGCAGTCCAGTCCAAGGCAGTCCCTAGGGTTTGAATGATAGGCAGAGGTTATGGTTTCATGCGTAGGTCACAGCTCCAGCAGATCGCATAGCTGATCAGGCGAAGATACGAATATTTAAGTAAACAATGATGGAGATTTTTTAGTAGACGAAGCAATAATCATCTGCAACGAATTTCCCCTCCCCTCAAACCCTCTCTTCCAAAAATCTAAACACTTTACTGATACGGTTGACGATGATGACAATGAATCTCATGATGCCAATTGTTCAGTAGTGTTTATAATGTCTTCAATTAGTCTGCAGAATTTCTAGCAGCATTATCTTTGAATCTGAGATATGTCCATAAACTTGAAAAAAAAAGAGCAATAGAACGGGGGCAAATATCTTCAAGTCATTTTTAATGATTCAAGCATTTTTGTTACAATTCTGTTAAAATAATGGTTGTAATAGTGTTTGCCCAGATTGTTTTTTCATTCAAATTTCCATGTTCAAACAAGTTCAAACAAATTGGCTTAATGCAGAAGCTTACTTAGAACTGAAAGTGAAGTGTATGTTCTATAACAAATCATGTAACAGTATGCATCCACAAAAATACAATACAAGATTATTACATGGGCACAGGCATGAGAATACGAGACTACAACCAGATTGTCTTCTTCTCTTTCGTCTGTCAAACGAACGACTTCAGCCTCGTAGAACAATTGCTGTACAGATTCCACGTAAAACTCACCATTAGAATACTAAGAGCTGCTGGAGTATAATGTAAATGATATGCCTGCAACTGGTCTGAGAAACCCAAGCCATTTTTATCTCCTTTGGAAATTGAAAGATTTGATTGCAAAAGCAAAGATCACAGCAAAAATTATGCAGAAACCAACCACCATAATACCAGAAATACCCAAGAAATCATGTCTGTAGCCAAACAGATCCTTAAGCATCTGCCTTATGGGTACCGAGTGAATTCCGTCTGCAAGCTTTACATGTTCATCCACGTCCCCATACTGAGATGTCAGAAGACCATACAGACTCCATGATATAGGGTTTGCCCAATAATACCACCTCCACCAAATGGGAATCCTCTGAAGAAAGAAAAAAGGAAATGGACTCCAGTTACAAGTAGCATATGAACTCATCAGATGTGTTGGCAAGGAGATCACATCAATAGAAAAGTATAAAATTCTGTTCCTTAAATTCAGTTATCCGTTTGATATGCATGCCGAGGGAATGTTATATATAGCCAAATTCTGATCTAATGTCATACCTTACGAGGAATAATAAATCCGCAGAAAAGGTTCCACAATGTATAGAATGGCGCACCCATGATTGCCGCCACATTATGATTAGGTGTGACTGCAGTTGTCATCATTCCAAAGAAGGTGAAGTACAGTATAGTGAAATACATAAAGAATATGTACCAAATAAACTTTGAAGGGGACCATTCATATTGGGCCATGGAGTAGAACATGGTGCTGTAAACAAGTGACTGTACAAACACATACGGGAACTCAATGGTAACCTGCACACGGAAAGGACTTGCATGCTAAAAAATTTAAAATTGGTGTATTGTGAAAATCAAAGCATAATATAGAAAATCAAAGCATACCTGGGCAAATGCAAATGGTAGTGCAGAGTACATCCCAGCTGCTCTCTCTCTGTATGAAACAGACCTTTCAATGGAAACCACAGGTTGAACGGCAGTGCCATTGGTAATTCCAATGAACAAGACTGCTGTATACATGGATCCCATGGCATTAAAAATATCCTGCTGTGTCTCCCTATAAAAATGGAAGAAACCCAAAGTGTTATAGATGGTCTATTGTGCACCATCACCATGATAACAGAACAGCAGAAAAATAAGGTTTTATTATCAAATTGTCAATGTTTCAAGGTTTCATTCTAATTTTGATGCATTTAAAAATCCCAACTAATTTCAGCTACATCATATTTGATATACAAGATTTTCACTGGTGCAGAAAAAACTTAAAAAAAGTGTTAAGAATTTTATGAGTTCTAATCAAAATTTTGGACAAGGACAAAATGTGGAATCAAGAGATAATACTTTGGTGTAGAAAGGGTAAAAGAAAACCGATAAATCACCTTTTAAACTTGGTATGCAATACTGTCAGATACTTAATATTGCAAATTTTGCAAATATTTATCATCGCACATACTTATTTTTTAATATCTGTATGTATTTCAAGTTTCATTCTATTTTAAAAAAAGTAATCAAATACATCATTACAATGAGAAATATGAAAAAAAGAAAAAATCTCTCTTCTCAAGTGGACCTAGAACATGTCAATTAAAAAACACTGCTCAGCCCCATCAAAGGGGGTTTTTGCTCCAAGACTTAACTATGTTAGAGGAACATAAGCATTCCTTTTCATACACTTCTAACAGACAGCTATCCATCTGTAGACTGCATAACACAGTACTACTTAAGACCATATCATAAGAACAATCCCTGGGCCAAGAGACCACAGGCAGTACTTCATTATGTTTTATTTTTTGTTAATGACCACAGTTTGTACATGAGTTATAATGGATTGACATATTCTTCCCCTACCATGTACAATGCTTTTGAATCCTCCTTTGTCTTGTCAAGATATACAAACTAAAAATGAAGGCAGACAGAAGAACACCAAAATAGATAGTTACTTAAAAAAAATGATTGGGAGAGCTCGATACAGACCTTTTAGAACCAAATCCCCAACATATTGTTCCAAACATTAATGAGATGATAACAGTGTAGAAGAAACGAACTGCAGTATATTGAGGGTTTCGCCAATAGGATAGATTCTGCTTCCAAAGACAAGTAAGAAACTGAGAAAAAAATGAGCGAGAATATTTGGTTGGAAAGACTAGATCTTTCATATCGATATTCGGTTTGCTTAAACTTTCAACCAACTCCTTGTTTCGCCTGAAACAACAGGTAGATATAGTTAGAAGTTAGGAAAGGAACTTGTATGATGAAGGAAACTCTGTCAACAAACCCCAGAAAGCTACACATACTGATACAGATTTGATCTTCGGTAAATTTCAGCAAAATCGATCCCAAGACGACTTTCTACTGCCGAAGAAGTAACCTCCAGCATCCATGCAGCAGGATTGTATCCAGACTTGATCTTCGGCACTCCATCAACTGCCTAGTAACACAAATACACATACCACTAAACTATGACAACAAATGAAGAAGAAGAGAGCTAATGGATGTGTGGCATAGCACATGAACCAATATGCATTTTTCCATCAACCATATGTAAGAAAATTTGCATATATTGGATAAAAGGCGAAAAAACCCACCTCAAAAAACTCAATAAGCTTGCAAGAATTAGTGCCCAGTGGACCAGCATATATAACCTCCCCTCCACGCTTCATAAATAAAAGCTGCAATGACATAAATGGCTGAGGAAAGAATATATGGAAGACCATGAGGTATGGAAATCTATTCTGTATAGTATTTTAAATGAAAATGAGTCTAAAATAATATATTTAACAACATCTCTACCCATATCAAGTACAAGGTGTCCAAGATAGAAACATAAAAAAATCCGACAAGTCAATATGAATAATCTAGACTACAGGAACAAACACACATACTGATTAGCATAACATATATTACATATGCATAGAAAAGGTTAAAGATAGCTTTGATAAAGCTTTCCATAATTGCCATAACATCTCTGAGATAACTACTGAAAAATATATTGTCCTATCAAAAGTTATCTGCCAAAACAAAAGAGGGGAGACCTCATCAAACGATTCGAATATGTCTATGCTGGGCTGATGAATTGTGCACACAATTGTCCGCCCCGTATTTACGATATTCCTCACAGTCCTCATTACAATGGCTGCAGCCCTGGCATCCAATCCTGAAGTGGGTTCATCCATAAACACGATAGAAGGGTTGGAAACCAGCTCGACTGCAATTGTCAACCTTTTACGTTGCTCTGTGGACAACCCATCAATCCCTGGCAGACCAACCAGGGCTCCACTTAATTTAGTAAGCTCCACAAGTTCCATCACCTCTTCTACAAAGGCCTGCAAATAATTGCAACATAAATCATCTCATAGCCAAAACTACACTTATCTATCATACCATGTTCTGTAATTACCCTTTGTTTCTCCAAGTCAACGTGAGAAGGTAACCGGAGCCGAGCAGAATATAGAAGTGATTCATGAACAGTCAAGCATGGGGAGTGAATATCATTCTGCTCACAATAACCTGAAACCCTTGCAAAAGTTTCTTGCTTTTTGGGATAACCAGAAATATTAATACTGCCTTCTATAAATCCACCAGTTTTTCTACCAGCTAAAACGTCCATAAGGGTAGTTTTACCAGCACCACTGACTCCAACTAATGCTGTAAGCACACCAGGCCTGAATGCTCCAGTAACATTAACCAACAGTTGCAATCTATCTTCCAATATTCCTTGCTGCTTCAGTTCCTGCAGAACTCAGAAAACAAACAAAAATAAATAAATAATAAAAGTCAAAGAAAAATTCTTGTGAAAAGTAATATATTGCAAAATCAGCTTTGGGCATACCAGAGGCACATCCACATAGTAGTTGATATTGCCGAAAGACACAGAAAGAGGTTGAAATGGAAGAACCATGCCTCGTTGTTCTTTAAAACTTCTTCCTGCAACTGAAGTTACAGAACACGTCTGTAGAAAATGAGCTGCAACCACAAATTAACAGTAAAGCCAAAACAAAATATATTGTTACCAGAAAACGAGGCTGAGTGTTGCAAAAATTGTCTTAGCTCAATAACAATATTTTCACCCTTCCTTCTCCTGTCTCTTTCTTGCAGCTCTTCCTTAGAAATAACAGCTTGTTGCTTTCCCAAAGCTGTGGGAAAATGGAAACAGTTACATTTTGGGAACCATTTAATTCCTTTCTGATTAAACCCAATTGGATATTTTTAAAACTAAACAGAAATACAAACTTAGAAATGTGTACACACATGCACGTGCACAGGAGTTTATGTAACTTACGATTGAGGTAAGACAATGAGACAGCTAATAGAATGTTGAACAAAATTGTGTAACCAAACAAAGCACCAACACCAATCCAATACCAGTAGCTCTCTGTAAATAAGCCGCGAACTCTCAACAAAGCCTCACCTAGTGATGAATTAGTGCTGGTCCCAAATTTCTATAATCCAAAAAATGAAAAAAGAAAATCAAAAAAGAAGAAGAAGGAAATATAATTTTTTGTACATAAATAAAATGCCAAATTATTAACTAGATTAAGAAAAGAACATTTATTTTGTAAACAGAGCACATAGGCTTGGCCAGTGTAGTGGATCTTTAACACCTGCATAGAAAATCTTGGACCCAAATCTAGACTAATAAGATTAATGAGCAGAAATTATGACTTATTTTTGGTAGCCATAACTTGGACATCTCCAGAGTTTAAATGCATTGAATTTGATAAATGGTGTATTTTTGTGACTTTTGGTGAACAGAATGGTAATTCATACACAAGATCAGTCAGGACTTGACTGGCCAAACACAGGTTGACCCATCCATTGTGACATGTTTATGCATGTCTACTCGTAGAATAGTGGGATCAATTCTGCACTGATTTCGGTATGAAATTTATGAAATAAACTAATGCAAACCAGTTTAATTTGAATGAGTTCAGAATATAGCTCCATTAAGTCTCTATGGCACCACTAAAGGAGGGTAATTTAAGTGCCTTCATTACCATGACTGTAGGAAAATTTCATAAATTCACATTACCTTATCCCAAGAGTGTCCAAGAAATTCATTAACAGAAACCGCATTTTGAGCATACATCAAAGGAGAAACCCAGTAACCCCATATCCACCAATCCGGAATGCTATCTGAAACAATAAGAATGTCCAAATGAATAAATAGATAACCATATGAAGGAAAAAATTCAACATGAAACTAAATTTAACCTCTTGAAACAATAAACCCTCCAAGGCCCATGACGACCAACAATGCAAAAGATCCAAAGGTGTTGGCAACTATCATATTTCGGCCAAGAGATGCCATCAGTCGGAAAAGAGCTATAGACAACTGGTGCAAAAGGAAAAATAAAAGAAACTGCCGAAAGAACCTGCAGATCATAACATGAATGCTAAATCAAACATGAATATTAGAAGGTGAGATGCCAGCAGAACACAAGATGCATAGTACCGTGTTATTTGAGGATCGAATCCCACAACATAATATGTTATTGCCACCCATATAAAAGACTCCACAAGCGAAGTTGGAATACTCAAGATCCAGGAAGGAAGTGTGTAGATCCAGCATGGGTAGAAGTGCAGATCCCTATGTTTGTAAAGTACAGGAAGCTTGGCTACCAGCATAGCAACCTCCGTAAATCCATTGAAAAGAATCATAATCATCCCAAAGTACAGTGCACCAAGATATACGCCAGCATCATCAATAGTATTGTGGTGCATTTTTGTCCGAAAAAATACAGTCATCACAATCAGAGAAACAAAAATAAGCTGCAAAAAAAAAAGAAAAAGAAAATATTATCCACATATTAGCCTTCTGACCTAATAATTATTATACCATAAACACTAATATTTTCCAGGCATGAAATGGCAAAATGGTCATACCAAGTCAATGTTATTACCAAAGCTGGTAACAAGTGCAGTGACTCATCATGATATAACTCAGCTCACCAAGAGCCAGCCTATGTTGATTAGATAAACATTTTTTTCCTACACAGCTATGCTTTTAAATATTACATCTTTTATTTGCAATTCAATCTACTTGAGAAAAGCAATCAAGAACATGCCCAAAAAGCTGTAGCTCAGTCATTTGGGAACACCCTGATAGTAGGTAGAATACTAATATTATTACCTGTATCATCTTGAAAACATATATAAATGAATTCCTTTTCATCAGTAGCATATGCCAAGAAAAGCTTGTCTTCAGAAGCTCAGTTGTCTTAACACCATAGCTAGAAGTTGAAAGAGCTGCTGGATGATTATATCGCCTATCAAATGGAATGCCTAGTTCCTCATACAAACTTTTACCAGTATGAAATGAGCAAAAAGCTTCTGCAAACTTTATCGCAGGTATGTATTGATAAGGGCAGTCAGGAAAAGCCCAATACTGCTCTTGATCTTTCCTTGAGGTTACCTGTGTACAAACATTTAAAAAGTTATTTAAACAAAAAAATTAAAAAAATATTCCACCCAATTCAAAGGCTCAAAGTTCAATTACAAACTTCTTGCAAGAAGTCAGCAACATTTTTCCTTTCAGGACACCTAAAACCCATGAAGGCAAAGAAGTCAAGAACAGAATCACGGGGCCCTTGATATACAATATAGCCTTCACACAAAAGAATAATGTCATCAAACAACTCGTAAGTCTCGGGAGCTGGTTGCAAAAGTGAAATAACTGTTGTTCCATCAAGAGCATGGGTCAAATGCCTGAGGTACTTGATGATTTGATATGTTGTTGAACTATCAAGTCCGGTTGATATCTCATCCATGAAAAGCACTCTAGCTGCACCCACTAGTAATTCACCTGCAGAACCCACATATCTGCCACATCTGTAAGAATTCTCGCAAAATTTTTAGCTATCTGGAATTATCCAAGTTGGGGAAAATAATAACGTTAAAATATACCAGTAGTAAGCCGCTTCTTTTGGCCTCCAGAGATCCCTTTTAGCATTTCATCTCCCACCAATGTATCCGCACAAATGTCCAACCCTAAAATCTTTGTAAGAATATCACATAAGAAAAGGAAAGTACAAAACCAACACACACACACACATGGTGCATGGTACAGTAATAAAAATAGCACACATAAGAAAATCCTAACCAATAGGCAGAAATAAAAACAAAAGATGCACATAGAAATGGATACAGAGGGAGGGGAGAGAGAGTGAGAGAACTAAATTAATAACTAAATAAGCAATAATGAGTAAAACATGGGTGAATATAAAAAAAACTACCCCAAATCAATTCAAATCGAAAAAAGAGTAAGCTGATGAAGCAAGGAATAGAAGCACACATTATACACTCCAGATAATGACAACCAAGCCTGTATATTCACAGCAGATATAGGACTAATATACATTACATTTTAGCAGGAAAGTTTAAATACGAGAATAAAACAAGTCTGGGAGCTGCCCCACCGAGATATTATTTTCCATAAGTAACACATAATGAAATACCTTTAAAATGAATTCCACAACAATGTGTGTCTCCTGTCCCCCAAGAGCAGATGCCTAGATGATGAAAACCAACTCTGATGATAAATAAGGAAAAATACTAAAGGAAAAAATAAAAATAAAAATAATCTAACGGGAGGAAGAAGAACAAGAAATAGTTGTACTACAATTGTTTACCTTCATAAATATGTCAAGATCCTCATCAGGTTGTATCCCAGCATTCTTTTCTCTTCTCGACAGTTCCAATAGCATATCTGTGGCAAGAACTCACAATTCCATACCTAGGTCAAAGTAGTTACTCATACAAAAAGCAAGTACAATAATGCACTTATCTAAGATCTTTTAAAGCTTACCGTACTTGATTCCAACACCTTGACAACGTCCTGCAAAGTCAAGAGTCTCCCTGACTGTGACCTCTGCAACATGCCAATCCTGTTGGCTGACATATGCAGAGGTCCTTTGTGGTACAAACTCCTTTAGACCATGTCCATTATATGTAATACTGCCTGACATCTTCAAACAATCTCGTTGCCATTATAAACGAGAAGCAAATAAAGAACTGACTACTAAAAAAAAAGAAAAACTAAATACAAGGAAAATGATCGACTTCTAATTTTATCATTCTGGAACACATAAATGCTTCTATGTTACTGTTCAAATATAAATGCGGATGACCAGAGTTGGATAAAGTATCATTTAAGCCAATATAACATGAATCCATATTGGATTCCTTTTACCAATTTCACAATCAACATCCCACCGAGTCAACAACCTTATGTGCAAAACCCTGCCTGTCAATCATCAGCCTCAGGCAGTCAGACTTAACTGAAATTGCAAACCAATACTTTGCTCTTGTGTGCCTTATTAAGGTCAACATAGCTGGGAATAATAACATTACCATACAAAAGAAACTTGTTGAAGACTCAGACTAGTTATAATTCTGAATATCAGAAATTCCGGACTCAGCAAAAGAAAATCTATTTGTGTAGAGTAGGCATTGCAAAGAAGTCTAATTACTAATAGTGGCAGTAGTTAGAGAATATCTGATACAATAAGAATTAACTATTTCTCAGAGATGAGATGGCACAAATCTCCTATTTTTCTTTGTTTCTTTGTGTTCAGAAAGTTATTTCAATGATAGGAGCTTAGTTGAATGACCATCATTCCCTTCTTTCTCTCACTTCAGATGTTTCATAGTCATACAGTGTTTCTACAAGTGCTATTATTTGTAGAAAAAGATTTTATCCAAAAATTTGTACACTTAATCAGCATCCACGGTACAGCACATGATGTTATCAACCAATATAGAGCATTCTATCTTACAAATCTGTCCCAAATCCTTTCAAAATGCTTAAGATTTTACAAACTAAAATCAATTAACATAACTGCTGATAATACAAATAGTATATTTGACTTTCTAGGGTCCAAAGAAGGGAAAAATCCTGATACCTCCAAATCAGATCCCAGCCGGCCTGCAAGAGCCAAAAGCAGTGTCGTCTTTCCGGAGCTAGGCGGACCCAATAGCAATGTCAATCTATACAAAAACATAATATAATCTCAGCCACAAAAGAGATAGCTCGTCATTTCTACAATCAAGTTTGTTGAAATTAAGCCTCTACCTGGAAGGCCTTATAATGCCACTAATATCATCCAAAATTGACAACTTCTTTCTCCTTCCTGGGAAAATCCTTAACTGGCTTAAGAAAGCCTTTACCATAAAGGAAAATACAAAAAAGAGAAATCAGAAACAATTGCCACAAACAATAATTGTACCTCAAAGAATTATGAATAGTAGTTTCAACCATCAGCCAAAACCAATATCAGGGGCTGATACAAGCCCTTTTGTAAGGCTATAGGCTGATGCTTCATTAAATAACATCTGTTTTTTCAAGGTATCAGCTGATAAGTGATACGTGAAAAGAATTGGTTCCAACAGGACATGAACCCCCAATACAATATAATATTTACAAAACTGTTATCAATTATGAAAATATACCTCAGCCAAGTTAAAAATGAAATTTGGAAGGGTTGGTAATGCTCGGCTTCCAAGATGAACAAAAGAATCTACTTTCAGATGCTGAAACCGAACTTCAATCTTTGGAAATTCCAAATCGACCCTGAAAATCAGCAACAAGGAAGCATGGTCTACAATCACGTTCAAGCAAAATGGTCCAAAATCAAGTCCAACCAAAAACTTCAGCCAAGAACATAATTTCCCAAATACCAACAATGATCAAATCGTCTAATGAACAGAGTCAACAGATACAGTTCACAAAAATTCACAACTATGGCAGCAGGCCACTATTTCGACGTTGGAAAAAAATAAGCATTCAACAATTAGACTACTCAAAAATCACTAAGAAAAATGAGATAACCATTTACAAAATTACAATAAAAAATGCACCACTAATACATTTAAATAAAAAAAAAAAGGATCGTAGAAACAGAACGGTAAGCAAATATCAAAGAGAGAGAAGCTATAATTAACATGAAAACCGAAATTAGAAAGAGAATTATGAAGATTACGCATCGAATCTCCGCCGCATTCGCTGGAAAAAACGCTCTGGATCTTCATCCACTGAACCGACCAACCGATCCAACAAAAGCTTCTGCTCCTGAACTTCCAGTTCACCAACATCGACCTCCGACAGATCTCCAACAACGTTCCTGAAAATCCCTCTCCGAACTCGATTATAAGTGGGCAACCTCTCCAATGCAGCCCATTTAAGAGCCTCCTCCTCGTCTTCATACTCCTTGATGGAGCCCGACCTCGCAAACACATTCTCCGAGGAGTTCCACATTGTGGTTGAACTCCACCGGAGAGAAAACGGAGCTAAACCCTAAACCTAGAAGATGAGAGATAAGGAAGCACAAGATAGAGACGCCTTAATATGGGCTTATAAGAGGTGTCCGGGGTATGCATTTTACAGCGACTGGTAGATACTCCCATCCAACTGCTTAGTAGGCTCAGATGGGTTGTTGAGCTCGCATTAATGTCTCTCTCTCTCTCTCTCCTTCTCTCTCCTGTGCAGTGCTTTTGGCCATTTACGAAAGCTCGAGTGGAGAGGACCGTTTGTCTGTTTAGGGAAGATTAAGAGAGAGAGAAAGAGAGAGGCGGGATTTCTTAGAGAGAAAGATTTGAACTAAAAGTGATTAAAATGGTGATTAGCGTTTGGTTAGAAATGTTGGAAGGAGTGAAATCGCACAAGCATCCATTACTTTACAAAAAAGGACAAATAAGTCCTTCATTGCTCAATTTAAGATGGCGGGCAACCGTTGCACGCTGGACGGCAAAATGAGAACGAGAGCACCTGAAATTTTAGGAAAAATACGATTAACAGGTACCGGTTGTTGTGGGTTTGTCATTGTGATATTTGTTCACTGTCAACGCATTTATTAACCCACCCCATTTATCAGTTGTCAGTTGAAAAAAAAATTTCTTGTAAGACTTCAAATCTGCTGGAGCGGTTATCTAGAAGATTTGCTAGTACAACAGTGAAATACATGTCCACATACGTGCATAAAGCCTATAGGCTTGAAATCGTCTACCACCATTAATTGCAACTGTCATTGTTGCTTCATTCAGATTTTGACACATGTAACTTCCACTGGCTTGCAACTTTTCCTCTTTTAAAATGTTAAAAAAAAAGTTTTTGATGAAAAAATCTAACCATGAGATGCTATACATGGCATCATCTCACAATTGATGCATGAGTAGTAGTACTAAGTAGCGGTAGACGATATCATCCCACGTGTACACACCCTTTACCGTTGGACCAGCAAATGTTCTAACGTGAGGAACCAATTGATATGGTTTCCTTTGTAAGGCTAGACATGAGATCGAATCGTCTGTTCCCTTTTACTTTGGTTGATTCAAATTTTGTCACGCGGAGCATCTCAAAACGTTTTCTCAACAACAAAACCCTCTTATATTTTCAAAAATAGAAACCCCATGACCATTTGTTGCTTCACATGACAGCATCTCAAACAAACTGCAAGTACTATTATAGTAAAAGGCATGAAACAATTTCAACCACTGGACATGTGTCTTCTCCATCTAAAATTATAGACAGGTGTCTGCACCAGTGCTATATTTGGTGCATTCAGCTTAAACTATCGTGATTGGTGCATCACCAAAATTTTAAAGTGAATGCACCAATAATAGTAGTAGCGCATAAATTTAGCGCAAATGATACACGTCATGTAAGATGTTATTATGTGCAATAAGAAATTCTATAGCCTTTCTTTAGCAAGGTTATGATTGGCCTTTGAAAATTAAAAATTTTAATAAAAATTTAACTCATAATATTTAATTAAACTTTTAATTTTTATATAGCAAGGCTACAAGATTTTTTGTCGCGTAATTCAATCGACGAACTTGTAAATTGTAATTGTCTAATTAACATCTAAATTGTCATAATGCAAGTATTTATAATCTAAATTAACATTAAATGGTTGAAGTAATAAGAGAAATGATAGAAAAGTATTTTGTTTTGCTTCCTATCATCTCTTAAGAAAATATTATTATATGCTCATCGTTACTGCAATAAAAGGCATCCATTAAGGTAAAAAATTTGCAGAGTAGTCAGTGTAAATATTTTATTTTAAAAAGACACATGAGAAATTAATAGAAAATTTTGAACCCAAAAGAAATTTAATTGCTGGAAATTGCAGATCTTCTTTGGATGGAAATTGTCTACCCTCAATTTATTTTCTTGCACCAGCATCTTTTGGGCCTTGTAACTGTCAACCGTTTCATCTATGGTATCAAGCACGGAATGGTCGGTCCGGCGGATGCCTGGTTTCAATTGGAGCCCCACACCCTAAAACACATCCTAACCGGTGGAATCAATTCAAGGACTAGAGGAAATGCATTTTTGTAAATTGTGCATTTTCTTAAAAAATCAATTTCTCTTCTAACAGTGCTGATTAACGAACGCATTTCTTCCGGTACCAAAATCCAATGGTTCAATGAATTAAACCACCGGTTGGGATATGTTTGGAGTGTGGGCCCCCTATTGAAATAGGGCATCCGTCCATGCGGCTGGTACCATTGAGTGGCACCAGAGGAAACGGTCTCCTCATTACCACAGGCGATGTGCAATCATCTTCTGGCAAGATTGTTCCCTCTGGTACCACTAGTATAATTTGAGACAGATGGTCGCATGTTGTTTCAAGGTGGGGTCTACACCTCAAAACACCATCCTAACTCATGGTATCACAGTATAATCGGATTCTGCGACCAGAGGAAATTTGTAATTCTTTTTTTTCTAGTTCACATCGTTTGCAGCGCAATCGGCTATGGCACAATATGCACTAAGACACATAACATGGGGCCCACCACATATTCACTTTGGTGGGGCCTCATCACCCATATGTCATGGTACACATCGTGCTGCAACAGACAATGCGCAATTGTTTTCTTTTAGTTTGGTGACCATAAAGATAAGTAGGGACCACATTGAAAGGGCTCTATAGTCACGGACACACGTAAGTTGTGAGTTTGGCCTTTCTCGAATAAATATGACAATAGACTACAAAGTATGGTAGAAAAAAAAATTCCAATAAAGTCTCATAGCGTCTCATTTTGCTATTTTTACTTGGTTTGTAATGCAATGATATTATGACAGGCAAGGTGTACTTGGATTTGCACCTTTGCCATGCTTCCCACATGTACAATCTTGAAGACTTGAACTCAACCAATGGGGGCACATAAGTCCTATGTTATGGACTTATGTAAGACAGATTAGCCAAAGTTTTTTTTTTTGGTAGCAAGATTAGCCAAAGTTTGCTATTAGGTAAAGAGACAAATTCCCATCTCAATCTATTAATTAATGCACGTTTAACACATGGCGTATGTCTCAATCCTACCTTAGCTGCGATTTCCCTATCAAACTTACAACCTTACACAACTAATTCAGTACCACATTTATTATCATTTCATTTTAACTGGTCTATTATAATTTTACCAAAAAAAAAGAAAAAAACTGGTCTATTATACAAGACAGTAGGTTACATTTTAACATGTCAAACAAGTAGGTGTTAGAAAACCATAATACATTAATAAAACCTACATAACTTCAACATTATAACTCAAATAAGAAGGAATCAAATCCCCTATACTTGTTATAGAAGCAATCACACACACTCCATTTTTTTTTTCTGTCTTCCTTTGCATCAAAATAAGCAGAAAAAAGAATGCTAACATGTCTTGGGCGAGAGTAGTATTAAGATGGATGATCTCCTGAGAAGTGCTCGTATTGCATTCCGTCCTTTACTGATCAGAAAAAAAAGAGAGAAAAAAAAATTCCTCTAGGAAACTTCTTTTTTTTCCCCCTCATTTCCCTCTCTTTAATTAAAAAAAAATTAGAGATGGCATGTTTTTGTAACTAAATAGGCTAGCCCATAATAATTGACAATTAACTCATATATATGAAAACAACTGGGGCATGTATATGATGATGTTAACATCTATACCATTATATAAAGAGAACCTGGAAGATCTAGCCCAAAACCATGTTCCTAATAGTACCCCTTCTAATTAAATTTTTGGAAGACTCCCATATCCTCCTCTCAGGGGCAGCTCAAAGGGGTAGGCCACTAAGGCAACTGCCTAAGGCCCCCAACGATGAAAGCCCCCCATTGAGACAAAATTTTCCCAAATTTTTTTGGGAAAATTATGAAAAAGGGTCACTTGTTAAAAATATTTATAAAAACAGTCCACTAAAATGCCGAATTGCAGAAAGGACCACTTTTCATTGATAAAAAAAAAATCCATTGAAATTAAATTACAAGATCACTTTTCAAAAAGAATTAAATTCGATGATCACTTTACTTGGGACACAAGCGCATTGTATATGAGATGTGATGCAAACTTCTTACATGGGACACAAGTTCATTTTACATGGGACACAAGCGCATTTTAAGTGAGATACGAGCACATCATACGTGGACACAAGCGCGTTTTGGCTATAATAAATGGTGTTATTTTTTATTATTTTAAAAAGTTACCCTTCAGGTAATTATTTTTGAAAAGTGCCCATTTTCTGCAATTCGGCATCTTAGTGGACTATTTTTATAAATATTTTAAAAAGTAACCTTTTTCATAATTTTCCATTTTTTTGTGGACCCCACCTCTCACTAAGGCTATCGCCTAAGGAGTAAAGCCCCCCATTACTTTTTCTCTCTCATTTTTTATAGAAACCGATTAATTTCTCTCTAAATCTTTTTTAAAAAAGGGAAAAGGGGGCTTAGGGTTTCTATCTTTTGTGAAAAACGGAAGACCCATCTTCTCACACCTATCTTCGCTTCTTATTTGCTTTTGAAATCAAAGAAGGACATTGCTATTGAGTTTGCCTTTAAACCGATATTCGAGTGCATGTTACTGATTTATTGGAAGAGGTCTCTGACCATTGAATGTTGGAAGTGAAGGTGTCGTTACCCATGCATTGAGGCAAAGTACCAATAGGGGGCATTGATCGCTTTAGCGGTTTAGCAATTTTATCTATCGAAAATGATTTATTGGCTAAACTTGAATACAAAAGTTTAATTAAAAATTTTGTATCTAAAAAGGCAAGACATAAATTTATAGTTTAATACTAAATTTTTTTAAGTAAAAGGCCTATTTTTATGACTTTGCTTAAGGCCTCCAAAAAGTTTGAGCCACCCCTGCCTCCTCTTAATAACTATCAATTTATGCAACTATCATATATATGAGTTTAAGTACCAACGTCGAGTAGTACACGTGCCTACCTTAGTTTGGCATCTACAACCACACTTATGTACAAAGGCTTGTAATCACGTTTGAAATTGTCTGCTGTCAATAAATGCAATCATCATTGCAGTTTGATTTAGGTATTGACACATGGAGCACCCAACAATTGTAGAGTTTCTGATTTTGAAAATGCTAAAAAAAATGTTTGTTGAAAAAAGCTTAATTGTGTGATGCCTCACATGACAGCATCACATTTTATGCTAAATGGTGGCAGACGATATCATCCCTTTGTAATAAATTAAACCTAGGAAGAGAGAAACTGGAATTAGGAAAGAAATCATCTACCTTGTTTGCCTGAATTGGTCCCTGATGTGGTCATCTCACGGTCAGTGTTTTTTTATGTGGGCCCCATTTGAAACATTTACAACAATAAAAAAAACACTGACCGGAAGATCTTCCAAGTGGCAACATCTCATGGTCACATCAGGGACCAATTCAGGCAAACATGACAGATGATTTCATCCCTATAATTAGCCTCTGACCAAATCTAAAAACACCCCATATGCAGGTTCAACTGTTCAAGGAAGATCAAAACGAGTACTACCAAATTAGGTTCAGATTTTTGGAATCTTGTAAGCAATTACGCCTTATTAGTTTATCGAATCCGGTTATCTCATCTCTCCAAGAAAAAGAACCAAGTAAAAGACAAGGTTAAAAAAAATGGAATGTGAGGAAATTGTAAACGAATGGGTGGGAAAGTTTAAAATGGTTTCAACTTCAAACTTTTTTCCCAACCTCTAACAAAAAGCAGAGTCAAGTATCGGCCGAACCTAACTGTCTTTATGTTATGTTAATCTGCCTTCACTGTATTCTTCATTTCTAACTTCAACCGCCCTTTCTAACTTCAACTGCCAACTGATTTTGGCTACAATTTGTATTTATAAATGTAGGCACGATACAAGTAACAGGTGACTTGTGCTGTTGAAACCCATTTAGTTCAAAAAGAGTGGGTTGGGTCCCATTTATCAAAATTTGGACCATTTCCTTTCAACTATACCATGTTGTTCAATGTAATGCAACAAGGTTAATTATATTTATATTTATTTGGCGGCAAGCGATGCTTCTTCTTCCGTACGTGCATTATACGATGGGTAGCACATCCTAGATTTTGTGGTGCGAGTGGGACCAAGAAAGATCTAATGGGTCCAATCATCACTCATCCATTGGCGCACACCCTCTACAACAACTAACCATTACCCCATCACCAAACCACTACTATTATCATTAATACCTCCACTACTTTGATTATAAACAGCTAAAACCAAAACTATTATCATAAAGATGTTTTTAAATTAAGTAGCAGGGTGCATGTGTAATACTGCACATAGAAGGAGGGAACCGTTTTGTAACTGTCCAAATTTTAAACGAATAAGAAGAGTTTTGACTATTTTAACCCTATATTAATTATGCCTTAAAACAAACAGTAAGGGTTTTTTGGGAAAAGTTATGCATAGTTATTGGCACGCTTCCCAAGGGGCATGTTCTCGTTATATATGTAGTATAGATCATGATGATTAGATTGACCAAATGCACTTTATTGATTTTAACTAAATTTTAAAAGGTTTTTTACGACAATATTTTTAACAAAAACGAAAAAAAAAAAACAATTTGAAAAGTTTTTGGTTTTCATATTGTTCTTCAGAAGAACCTTAGTAGATGGCCACTACAGTGCTATTTGTTTCACCATCTTCAAGAGAAGGTAAGAAAAACTATAATTGTTCCTATTATAATTAGTTAATTTGCATTCCTAAATCTGTTTTGTTATATAGAGAATGAAAGAAATAAGTAGGAACCACAAGGCAAGAAAATGATAGGATAAAATGGTCTCATTTTTTTTAAAGAGGTGCCAATATCCATGAGTAGCTCATTTCATCATCTCTCTTACTTTCTTTGATAGGATAAAATTCGGTTCGGTTTTGGGTTGCATGTTCGGTTAAACCGAACCAAACCAAATTCATGTATTTCCCTAAATCGAACCCAAACCAAACTGAATTCATATATATATATGAAATATAATATATGTTAAACTTTCGAAGTTTACCTTTAAACTTTAAGGATATTACGAAAAACCCTTGTTTGAGCTTAAGAATATATTGGTCTAACCTGAACCGAACCGAATAGTTTTCATGTAGTTTGGTTCGATTCGATTCGATTTGGGTTTCTGTTTTTCTATATATTTTCGGTTCAGTTTTCGGTTTAGTAGTTTCGGTTTTCAATTCAGTTCGGTTTGACTATATATATTTTTGGTTTGGTCTTGGGTTGACCTCAACCCGAACCAAACCAACCCGAGTTGCACCCCTACCGATAATGACCTATAAAGGAATATATTAAATGTATAAAGTTCACCACTACTATAGCTTAAGCTTTTAGTATGAACGGTGTTTTACATAGTATCAGAGCCTTAGGCAAACATCGAGGTCTTGGATTCAAACCTCCATTCCACCCGTTGAGAAAAAAAAAATTCCATGTGTAGGACCTTCCTAAAATGGGTTTGAGTCTAGCCCACACGTGAGGGAGAGTGTAAAGGAATATATTAAATATATAAAGTTCACCACTATTATAACTTAAGCTTTTAGTAGGAACGGTGTTCTACATGACCAACCTTGATGCGGAATGAAATCTTCTATTGAGTTTAACTGAATTTATTTTTGCTTTGATCGTGAGATGCTACCATGTAGAGTATCTAAAGGTCGACGTTTTCTCATGTGGCACCACTTGAACATTTACAACAATGAAAAAATAGTGATCGTAAGATGATGGCAACATCTCACAGCCAAAGCATGAACCAATTCAGGCTAACATGGTAGAAGATTTCATACCGATATGATTAAATATAAATATTTAATCCACATATCAGCCTGTACTTCACCTAGTATATATTCTACGTTTTCACACCATGTCCCCACTTGCTGTTTCAAGTTACATGAAACAAAAATTAGCAATCAAAAATAGGATTAGAAAACTAAGATGGTGGATCTCATCCCATTGGGCATGGAATTTAGAGGAGGAGCATGTGGATTTGAAGAGGCTACTCACCTTACATATTCAAGGGGGATGACATTTTTTCTTAGGTGGTTAGGTCTGCTTTTTGTTGGAATTAAGAGGTATGGAGCATTATAGTATACAATTAGGAAGGAAAATCAGCCATGAGACATGTTGTAGATGTCCTGTGGAGGCCTTTCAATGCCATTTACTCCACTGCAACTTTCGGTGTGCGACTGTGATGTCGGCTTTTGTTTTCCCTAATCACTCCAAACCTTCCAGACTTTTTATTAAATGCAGCAACTTCTGTCCTACTCAGCAGGCCCCCTTCTTTATATGTGGACCGAAATCGAAATTGTTTAGTCCCTGTTTGGCCAGGTCTAACGCCCTAAAACATAATAAAACAAAATCAAACTCATATGGGACACATCACCATTAGGGCAACTGTTCATTACAAAAAAAGAAAAAATGGAAAAAAAAGAAAGGGCAACTGTTCTCTTGGCAACTATTGTGTCATTTTCATGGATACTAATGGAGGCATGTGCACTATTGCACGTCGGCCCATCTCTTTAATAGTTTTGTCTGCAGATAATTGTATTTCTATTGGTGATAACCGTGCAACATGAAAGTAGGTGATTAAAATTGGAAAGTGGATTAGGATGGTTTTTATGTGTTGTAGACGATATTTATGGGGAGAAAAAGGGAGGGCCAGAATCTTTGAAGAATATTACCCATGACTTCACTAATAGTATAGATAGTATCGATTGTGTTTTTTTTTATTTTTTACACCTTTTTTCACAACTTAATCTAAAATGTATTCGGTGTCAGGACATGAGATGAGCAGAATCCGCACAAAGAGATTCTTTAGAAATATTTCAAGATCCTACCACATCTTACCACTACTACCACCATCATAATCATCATCACAAACAATTTACATCTCATTTAAACTCAAAAATTTTAATTTAAGAACTTAGTTTTCTAATTAATAAATCACCCTTTCACTGCTCAAAGGGTTTTATAATGCAGTATGGTATCTAATTTGGATGCACCTTATTCTCAATAAATGTGACTCTATGCCACAAATCGTCATTAGAAAAAGGAGAAGAAATATCCAATTTGTTAAAAATAGGAGGCATAGAATTCGCCACTCTAGTACGAACTAAATGAGAACATGGAAAAGCACATTTGGCGAAGGTGATTGGCTATAAACTGGGGGTAAAATGGGCATTTTTTGTCTCTTGACACATTCATGAGGGCATTCCGTCATTTTATTTATAAAACCAGTGTAAATTTGGCAATCAGTTGTAAAGGTAGTGTATTTTGGAATAAAGTTTTAAAAGACAGGGTGTACAGTAATTTTCCCATGAGTCTAGCTTTCAACTTTTCTTAATTAAAATACCTTTGAACGAGTAGTTACAAATCAATCCTGGCCCATTTGGGGTGGGCCTGGGCTTCAGAAGAGAAGCATATCAGGTACGTGATACATAAATGAAGTAGGGATAGTAACGGGGTAGGTTAATAAAGTAACGGGCCTAGATCCGCTCCTACTAAACATTTGGTATTTTATAAATTGGGTTAGGGTTCAACCAAACTCAACCTTAATCCGCCCCAAACTTGATATTAATTCATTCAAACATATGTTTTTTCAGATATATCCCATATAAAATGCATATTATACATGTTTACAAGATTAATATTTTAATGTTTTATATTACAATCAGATTCAACCCAGTGCATTCAATTACTAACCCAAGGACTAGACCGCCTACAAGATTCATTACGCTCTCGTGTGCTATCGTGACGGTCCAATTCCTCTGACGAAGGCAGACTTGATTGGTAGCTATGGCTCAATCCGAACATTCCGCACGGGGGAGGAAGCCACTATGGTAACGCCTAGGGGGTTGGCCACGCTGGTAGGCCCCTTCCTCCCTATTCTTCTACCCAAAAAACAAAGAAAAAAAAAAAAAAACAGTACCAGGTCATACATCTATTATTTAGAAGTTAGTAACAAACCAGTACCAGGTCATACACACTAGGTTTTTAAGTCCCACCAATTTTTTAGGCTTATTAATGCCTGTAAACGTCTGAACTAAATGTGCGATGTAATCTTCACATAAGAAATAGTGACTCATCACATGAACCGGGTCAGATTTGTTGGCTAAATGCAAATGAGACAAGCATCTATTATATGTTCACACTAAAGTCATCTTATGTGGTATTTGTTTGTAAATTAATTTTGATTCTACTTGAATTTGAGGTGGGATTAAAAGTTAAGTAGCACTATGTCTAGTTTGACCTACAAATCCTATATCTTGTTTTCTTCGCTCGTTTGGTCAGCCATTAATCAAAACATGTTATGTGATATGTTTTGATAGGTTTTATGTTGTGCTTTGACATGCCCTTATCAAAGCATATCACATAACATATTTTGATTGGTGATAGACCAAAATCACAAATGATATAGGGTTGAGGATTTCATTTCATTTAGTTCCTACTAGATAGTTTTTAGAATGCAGAAAATCTAATATTTAAAATTTAAATATTAGTGGTAGTCTTATGATATTTCTCTTAATATTTGGAATTTAATCCCATCTTTTATATATAACTTGTGGATGACATGTATATAGTTAAGTATCAGTAAGTATAACTAATGGGTAATTTTTCTATTAGGACATTAAATTCTTTAAAAAAATTTACATGACAATATAAGAAAAATTAAGAACAAAAAGACATTTAAATAAGTTAACCACAAGCTAAGTGGATGGTCAATTAACTAGGTCCTTAAATTATCTTTTCTTCTAGTGTAAAAAGGAGCTACCAAAAGAAAGAGTTTAGATGAATTAGGTCAATAAGTTGAGTTGTGGGTCAAGATACATTAATGATCCATATGGTATAATGGTCATAAATTATTGGGGTGTCATTATCATACTTATGTGCATGTGGCCTGTATGTGTGTAAGAGTGACTCCATGTTGTATCAGTTAATTTTTCTAATGGTCATGAATGTAAGCATGTATTTGTATGAAGCTAATGGGTGGACAAGGACCTTTCTTTGGAGTTTTATTAAAGACAAGAAGAACCCCCTTTTATTGGGCCAGGCTTAGCATTTTCTTCAAGACTACAATACCATTTTGGTTATCTCCCTAGTACTAATTTTGGGGTGTATGCTATAATGCAATATTTTTATTTGTTCAAATCCTCCTTAGATTACCACTTACAACTAGCAGGGATGCACGTAGACAGAGGGAGTAGTTTTGTAACTGCCTAGGTTTTGAATGAAGATGCTGAGTTATGATTGTTGAAACCCTATATTAATGAAACCTTAACAGCATACGCTATGGGCTTTTTGGGGAACTCATACATAAAGCTTGGCGTGCTTCTCAAGGGGCCTATAGTAAAAATTTTCAAAAATAGTAAAAATTCAAATTCAAAAGTTAAAGGTGAAATTTTAGACTCTTCATCTCATCATTAGATACTAGTGGAGGGATGGGCCACTGTTTTGAATATCTAGCTTTGGGCCTGAATTTCTCCAAATGAATTTGGGCCAACCTTACTGTATTGTAGTTGGGCTTTCTAAACATAGCTCCATGTAGTTCATTGATCAACCCAAGCCCAGAATTGAAATTAACTTAAAACTTTAAGAGGAGAGGGTGGCAATCCACAGTTAAGTTATAGATCTCATCTTCAGAAGAGGGTATCTCAGAATCAACTTATAAGATAATAAATGTGAAATTGAACTTCTCAGTCTCTGTATCATTCTGGTGACAGTTATCTCAGCAATAAGGCCAATTGCATATGGTAGACGACTACTCAGTCCTCCAATGAAGCAGCCCAGATTTTTGGAGCGGGTAAAAAGGGGTGTACAGTAATGAATGTAAAATAAAGTCTGGATATAACTTCTCTGAGAAATATTAATTCCTTGCTCAACTTCCTGATGCAATAAATTTTTCCCTTTGAATAACATGTTCTGGTCAAAGTTATGTTCCTTTCAATTGCTTGTTATTTTGGTGCTTTGGCATGTGGTTTTCATCAAGCAATTTGGAGCTTAATTCTACATTTGTAAGCAAGAAATACACATGCATTTGTCTTTTTAGGAATATGCTCAACATTGAACTTTATAACTGTCTGATCTTTATACTCATCTTGTGAGGAAGTGTTGGAAACAATGGTTCATATTCTAGGTCCAAGGGGGGAGGGACCTGAGGAGCCCTGTGGGGTATGGTAAAGGGTATTTTTGGGATTTCAGAAATACCGAATTTAAGGTTGATATATATATACATTAATGTAATCCTAATTGACATTTTTTGTTTATAGTGAAAAATTTTGCTGTACACAGTAAACGTAGGTATATTGCCGAACCACTTAAATCTGCGTGTTCTTGTTCTTGTTCTTCTCTCTAATTTTTTTTCTTTATTATTCAGATTGCACGATTCTCAACAGAAAGGGTATCTCAAACAAGATTGCAAAACAAACAGAGAAATAAGCAAAAAAATTAAACACAGAGACGATACTGTACGTGGTTCGACTACTTAGTCGTGGGTTAAAGTTCTGTGGTCCTGTTTCTTTAGAACACTGAAGCCAGTACTGATCTAAGTCGATTGAGATCCTCTCTCTTCCACATCTAATTCTTTTCCCTCTTGAATAAAAGAGCTAAAACTAGTCATCTCAGCATTAAATCCTATTTCCTGTTTTATCTTGAAATACACCTACTGCAGGTTGAAAAAAAAAAGGCCAGAGTACATCAGACTCTGGTCTGCACAAAGTTGATGGCTTCTTTTAATCAATTATTATGTATAAAACAAAGTTCACTAAAAGAAATGCTTCCTTCAATGACATACTATTTCTTCTTGACTCAGATGTTCCCAAAGGTGGTGGCGAAGGTGGTCCGTACAGCCTAAGCCCCAGGCCTTTGCAGTCTGCTCCCAAATGGCCTGAGAAGATAACAGAAAAGGGATTTAAATGGGAGGTGTGCTTGTGAGGTGGAGAGGTTATGTGTAGTAATTAGTTCACTGTTTTATTCAGGTTTGGGTGTTTAAGATGAAGAGAATCTTACACTCTTTGAAACAAGCAAAGGCTGTTTCATTTAACAAATTTGCTGATCCTTTATTGCATTTGCATATGTGATTTGTTCCAGTCTTTACACACCTTCCATCACCACACCAGCTAAGGGCACAAGCTACAATCAAATCAGATTATTATAGATTTTAGTAGCCTGCTCATGGCATTCTAATGTGAGTAATATGCAAGAGAAAGATAAATTAAAAATGTGCTAATTGTTGAAGTTCACGGTTCAAAAAATCTAGCTGTGGCGGCAACAGAGGAGGCGAAGGAGGAGGAGCTAATGGGGGAAATGAGCTGCCACATTCAAAGTCAATTGTGCCTGCAAATTCATTGAACCCAGATCATATCAATTTGTTTCTTTTTTAAGAAAAAATATTAAAATGAAAATCAACATGGTGCGAAGTACTGGTATCAGTCCAATAATCTAATGGAACTAGCTTGGAGATAGATAATCTGTTTTTCTTTTCTTTTCCTTTTTGGAATGTTCTAGTGTGCATCATTCAAACCAGGGGTTTGGTTTGTTCATATCAACCGTAAAGTTTGGCAAGCACCAACCTTCAGATTTACAAAATTGAGCTGAAAAGTAATCAAAAGGATGCAAATGGGAGCTTAATTGGTAATAGACTTTATTAGAATCTAATTTGTAGTTCTACTAGAATCTGATAAAATATGGCTTGACAGTTATTCTGGGGACAATGTTTGGCTCTTCCAATTTTAATTTGAGCTCAAATGGGTGATTGGTGTCTGTTAATTGTGTTCAAATTTTTTACTTTGTGTGATAAGCATATCAGAAACATTTTCTTTGATTCATGAAATGCAGTTAAAAGCTGTTTTCAAGCCATCTATAGGTGTCCACTCAGGATTAGCAGGATTATCAACCTGAAAATCATAGTTTTAAATATAGATCTTTAAATGGGAAACTAAACAAGTAGAAACCACCATTAGATTTGCCACATTTCACCAATGATGTTCAAATTCCATGAAAGCTTGAGTTTAGAGGCAATGCAGTATCACATTCAATTTTCTAGTTAAATTAAACTTAAATTCGCAGTAGCAAACTGTAGTGCTCCCATTATGACTCAGTTCTTCGTTTAATCATGAGCAATATTGAGTCATGGATCCACATATTTGTAATGGCAGAGAAATGTCAGCAAAGCCAAAGCAGATTTGTGGGAAAGATCATGAAAATTGGTAAGAAGTGGGAATCCTGAGAATGTTAATTCAAGTAGGAAACACTTTCCAAGCACCTCGTGACTGTTCTTGCTTCAAGTAAGAGAGAGTGAAACTCACAGTTAGGAACGACGCAGAAGGGGAAGATCAAAGGTCCAACATTGATCTTCTTCCATCCAGGAAAACACTCACATTCAAAACCAAGAAATGTCTCATTTGAAGCCTTGCAGCTTCCTCTCCCACAATTCACTGATTTACAGTCAATACCTGTACACAAAACCCATCTCATCACAACTTCCAAAACTCCACCCAAACCCCATACTAACCCAGAAAGGTAGTACAGAACTGATGCTGAACATTTCTATGGGAGTAGTTGCTAAAAACCAATATAATAACTGCAACAGTGAGAGGCTATTACCTTTTAGAGGGTCTGGCATGAACGGCAGGAAATTGGCTGGGAGACTGTCAATGAATGAAAACAAGAGAAGAAGAAGAAGATTGACAGAGATGAGAACAGAACCCATGTTTCTGCAGGCTACTCAGAAGTTGGTCGGGGGCAGAAATACTGTTGTGGGGACTTGGAGAATGTACAGTGTTGGGTGGTTGAAGTGGGTTTAAGAGCATTTAAGAGTAAAAGAAAGGTGATAGTGGGGTCTTGTGGGCATTGGGAAGAAGAATCAAAAAGAAAAAACGGGGGTCCGTAAAGGTTGGTTGGACGTTGGGATGTTTCAATTCAAGTCAATCTTAAAAAGAAAACAAATGTGTATTTATTAGAGTGAGAGCTAAATTTAGAATCAGATGAATGATCTGCACATGGTGACAAGTCACAAGGATGCGAGTGTGCACCGGATACAAACGGTTTCCGGACTTTTCTTGATCCGATTATCATTACCCCATCAGCTGGGTTAAAAGGGTAACCGGCATCATCCTCAGCCGGTCAAATTTCGTTTTATGTGTTACAGAACTGATGCTTGACATATGAGCCTGATTAAAGCAAAACCCAAGTCTCAACTCCATTCAGAAAGCAAATTGAGTGTTGTTTTAACCAAATAAAGTCTCCACAAGTCTTGGGCTCTTGGAACAATGATAAGGCCGGTAACATTTGTTTCTTGATACTTTTTTGAGTCCAAGGTTGCTTATTGGTGAGTTGTTGCCTTCCTATAGTGTAAAATGAGTGGAGGGGGGACAGAGCAGATCCCTCAACATGGCCAGAGGTTGAAAGGCCCCTCAAGGTAGGAAGATCATCCATCTTTATATGTAAGTTAACTTCAATTTTCTATTAGCTGATACTTTGTTCTTTGGATTAATTGTCATCTAGTTTGTTGGGTTTGAAGGTGGATGTTTGGCTTCATACCACTTTTGATGGAATTTGTGAAGAAAAACAAAAACCCTGAAGCTTATTATGATGCGTGAGAAAAGTTAATTTGCAAAATGTTGGATGGTAATCAAGACCAATGACCCTGCCTACGTCTACGAGTGGCGATTGCAGGTTTCCTTTATTGTGCTTTATATAAACTCTCCCTTCACTTTCGACCTGTGAACCACGACCTTCGCCAACAACGCATCACGTAAATTAAGAGTTGAAATCGTCTGTCATACTTCTATGATTTGCTACCTGATGTGGAGCATCTTATGGCCATTGGTTTTTATGTGGGGCCCACCTGATACATTTATAACATATGAAAAAATAATGGCCGTGAGATGCTCCACATGGCAGCATCTCATGGACACATCAAGGAGCAGTTCAAGGAAACATGACAAGACGATTTCATTAACATGTTCTAGCAGGGAATCTTTCTTTTTAAAAATGCAAAGATTTAGGTGAACTTTTCAAAGTTACTTTTTTAAAAAGATTTTAAAGTAAAAACAAAGTAGAAATGCTAAAAAATTTTATTTTGAAAAATTAAAAAGTAACTTTGAAAACGATACCAAACAACCTTTTAGCTAATGTTATGTGGTTGTTACAGACATTAATGGTGTATAAGTAACATGGAATCAATTGGCAATCATTGTTTTTTATGCTTGAATTAATAATATTGAATTATGTACGAGAATTGGTTAAATAAAGGGATTTTTATTATTTTTTCCCAAGGTTTATTGTTTTGATGTTGATGGGCAGCCAAAATGAAATTTCGGCAACACGCCAAAAAATTTAAAATGGGCAAAATTTAGGTTTTTTTTTTGGATTTTGCAGAAATTTCACCGACACGCCACCCATTTCGCTAATAAAAATTAAATAAATTTGCATTTTTTTCTCTGTTTCACCTATTTCGCTCGGCACCCTACCTCGTTTCACCGATAAATCGTCAAAAAGCACTAAGGAAACTACCCTAGCGAATTCCCCCAACGAAATGCATCGCTGGGGGTAAAAATCGAAAATTCGACGTGCCACCGAAACTCAAAACACTTTTTTTTCCACCTCAACCAGGTCTAGTTGAGATTCTCAAGTGACGCGACGATACACAAAACTTGTTATAATCAAGAAACTTTGAGCTAGGAAGAGAGGGAAATCTCTCATACACCTTCTCATTCAGTTTATAAAATTCCCAACAACTTCAAAGTTACTCAAGGTGGAGAAAATGAAGGCTTGACTCCCTCAAGCAACAAAGTCTTTAGAGTTAAAACATAGGAGCAAAACTGTGAAACCCAGTGAGACAAAACGAATAATATTGCTGCCAATAGAATTGAGGTGTTACAATACCACAAAATATAAGTACCAGCCAATATGCACGTACCAACACTGTATACTATATCCATGCCACTATGTCAACCTATACTATTTATAACGAGAATAGACCACTATTGAGAATCGTGCAACCGGAATATAAAATTAGAGAAGAAGAATAAAACACGCAAAAATTTAAGTGGTTTGGCAATGTGCCTACGTCTACTGTGTACATCAATTCAGATTACATCAATATATATATACCAACTCTAAACCCGATATTTCTGAAATCCCAAAAAATATCCTTTTCTGTACCGCCCCCGCACCCCAATCCCAGTGTTCTCTCCTTGGGTCCCTCTCCCTTTGGACCTAGAATATGAACCACTATTTCCAACAGCTAAAAAGCATAGCAACAACTATGCACAACCGTTCCTTCACTTGCTCTATGTGTAGTACTGCACATTCACCGCACTGGTCAATATCAAAAACCATGACGTTAAAAAATGAACCACCAAGCAATCCCAGTACCATGGTTTGGTTTGTAGGGTTTGTTTTGCATGAAATGGGTATGACTTGGTCAATCCCAAACGATGAGGAATCCTAAATTGTATAATATAATATACAGGGCGGGCGCAGGCACGCAATTGGAAAGCCGGGTCCCGCATTAAACAAGATTTTTAGGTCTTAGCAACCCTTTCAACAAAAATGACGGGAGGCTTATGCCCCTTTTGCTAAGATCGCCGCTGAAGTCAAACTACCTGCTTGCCTCACCTTTTCCGATAAAATAGCTTTTTCCAATTTTCTTTTAATCCGTTGCGATTCCATAAAAAAGCAGGAAATCTTATCACAAGTCGAAACATATATAAATTTTTGTAATTTTAGTTGAACTTCTTCAGAGAAAATCCCAAAACAAACCCTAATCACAGTATGTTCCGGCTCTTTATCTTCAGTGAAAAGGAAAAAGAGAGAAAAGCAAGAAAGATCATCCACAAATAGCAACTAAGCAGGATACATAATTTTATTAAGAAGAGGTGGATCAAGGAGACTCCGATCGCCAGGATCGGTCCTCGATTCACCATGCCTCTTTACTATAGTTTTCGGAGTAAAAACATCGAAATAAATAGATAATTCATAGAAGACAACCATCTAAACTGATTACCGACGATGAAGAAGACGGATCGAACTCCGTCTCTCCACATCTAATCAGAATCTAATTGCAGCCGCAGCACAGCATGTCCAAACAGCACTCGCAGGTCTCGTAGCAGCAGAAGCAGCAGCACGCCGCGAACAAACTGCAATATCAGAGATACAAATCACACAAATAACTGATCATCGACTCAGATCGGAGTTGATATGTTCTTAATTGATAAAAATCCGCAAAGAATCATAAACTAAAACGCATAAAAAGGAAATCTAAGAAGGAAATGGAGAGAGATGACGAACCAGGCATAGAGGCAGCCCTTCTCCTCGTGGCGTCTCTGGACGTGGTCGTAGTAAGACATCTCCTGATAAGAGGGAGCCGCTTGATACATTCTTTCTCTTTCAGCGAAAAGACGCTTCGTTGGTTGGATAGAACTGAGAGCCTGAGATTCAGAGTGAGGGTTTTCTTAGTGCCTTTTATAAGGCGAAAAGAGAGCAGACGGGTAACTTAGGTGAGAAGGATCCCTAATAAGGTAATAGGCACCTGTCGGTTTCTTATCGGTTGTTTCGCCCTAATTTTCTTATTTATTTAGGTAAGAACAAGAATGAGGGATGCTTTAGTTTAGACCTAGAGAAAATCATGAGAAATGCCAATTTTTATATAAAGACAGCCCATCAAAAAACTTATTTACAAATGGGTCATTTTTTAAGAAATAAGCAAATTATAAGATCACTTTTTAAAAATAATTAAATTTGAAGATCCCTTTACTTGCTACCCAAACACATTATATGATGGGATACAAACTTCCTTACGTGGGATACAAGTACATCTTACGTGGGATACGAGCATCTTTTTACCTATGGTAAAGTGAAACTAGTTTTGAATTTTTTGAAATGTCCTGGGCCATGGTTTTTTTTTGGTTAGAATATTAGGAAGGGGGCTACCAGCGTATCCAACCCCTTGGGTGTTACTATAGTTGCTTCTTCCCCATTGTAGAATGTTCGGATTGAACCATAACTACCAACCAACTCTGCCTTGGAGGAATTGGGCAGTAGTTAAAACATCTTTGGTAATGCCTTCCAAGAACCATGGATAGTTTTTTCTTTTTGTCTGGGATGATCAAAGTGATGCTAGTGGAATCACTTTCAAGCCAAATCTGATTTCCTATTAGTTTTTGTGCTAATTGTAATATTCACATCAATGCATGAGCTTCAGAAAATGAGTGATGTAGCACTAGTTGTCTGATTGCGCAGGAAAAGCCATATCAAAATGCATAGATGACTTCGCTCCAAATCCAAGGAGAAGGATAAGTAACAACGCAACAAGCATCTGTCAATTTCCTATAAGCTTTGCCGCCGTGGTTTTTGTATTTATTTGGAAAGGGACAAGAATAAGTAACGCTCTCTACCTTAGGGGAGAAGGATCACTAACAAGGTGACAAAACTGGTCAGTTTCCTACAGGTTTCTCCACGAAATGTCCTTATCTATTCTTGACCAAGATTTGCGGTCCAAAGAGCCCCTCAACTTTTTCTTTTTATTTCTATTTCTATATCCTAATTAAGAAATAACACATAATTCATTATATAGGTGCCATCCATTAATTTATTTGGAAAAAAAAGTAATTAAAGTTTTTTTCTAGAAATTTTCATCAATAAAATGACATACGACGTTAACGGAGATGATGATAAATCAAAGGTGAATGGCATCTATTGGTCATATCAAGTCGATTAAATCTATAATTTTGAGGAGAAAAGCAAAAGTTTTAATATAATGTTTACTTTGGATTTTTTAAAATTTTATTAGAAGTTTCGTATTTTGTTCTTTTTTATCGGTACTAGGGAAAATTAAATAAATGGATACAATTAATAGAGATATAAAAGCAAAAAGAAAAAACAAAATAAAGGATATTTTAGAAAGTAGTTATATGTTATTCAAGAGGAGATAAAAGTAAATTGAATAAAAAGTATGGGGTAATTTAGACAGCAAATGTCAATGAGAATATTCAGGATTGGCTTTACATGATAACATAGATAAGGGACAAAAATAAGCATTAAATGTTAGGAATTTAATCATTTTTATGAACAATAGAAAAATCAAAGGGAATTTTAGATTATGCCGATAATTAAGTTTGCCAAGGCATCAGCTGGCTTCTTTATAGATTTTCTCAATTCCCACTTTTTGAAAACCATTTCTAATAACGAAGGTATCTTGGATAATTCTCTTGATTATTCATGGAGCGATGACCTCTATGTGGTTGAGAAGAAGGGAACAATGGATGACACACATTTTATGTGGGCACAATTTTTTCCTAGGTTTTGTACAAGGTTGAACCCTTCCAGATCTGCCCTCGCCTCTCCAACTGGAGATGATGTGATATCATTTGGGTGCAAGTGCCACTTGGTTCGGCTAAAAATGAAAACTGACCGACTTAAATTGACTTTGGATTAACTTCAAAGCTTCTGGTTCGATTTTTTTTCTTAAAATCTGTAAACCGAATTGGTTTTGATTCGGTTTTAGGATATTTCATTTGAACCGAACCAAATGGAACTGAACCGAACCAAACCGATTTATGCATATGTTCGGTTTGGTTTTCGGCAAACCAAACCGAACTGAGTTGCACCCTTCAATATAAGTCGTTTTCAGATTAACAAAAGACTTCCAGAAAAGCTCCCATCCTTTCTTGGAGAATATCATTGGCCGTAATCCCATTCTTGAGGGGGAAAATTGGTTTTTAGTGATGTTTTATAAAATAATCTAGATTCAGTCCATTAATTCTTGAAAATTAAGAATTAATGATACTTTTTCAAATAATTGAGATTTAGTGTCATTTCATTATTCATCAAAATAACCTTCTCCAAAAATACCCCCAAAAAGACTTGCAAACCTCACCTAAATGAGGGAAAAGGTTCAAAGTATTATTAGGGTATTTTTGGAAGAAATTCTTGATGAACAGTAAAATAACACTACTGAATCCCAATTATATGAAAAAAGCATTACTAATTCCCAATTTTCAAAAATTTGCCGACTAAATCTGGATTATTTTGAAAAATATCACTAAAAACCAATTTCCCCATTCTTGAGGCACTAAAAGTCAACATTCAACATATGACCATAGAACAGGCCTTGGACAAACTGTGGACGTTGTTGTCCGCCATTCTTGACGTACTAAAACTCAACATTCAACATATGACCATAGAACTGGCCATGGACAAACTGGGGACGTCGTCGTCCGCCATTCTTCTCATACTTCATTGCATATTACCGACGTAAGAAACAATAGTAACTGAATTAGAAAATAAAGCTACACGCTTACGGTGAAACAGCTTACGGCAGAAGATGGTGTTAATTTGGGCATTCCACGACCATGGATCCACCTGAACAAACACGGACAAGCACACCAACAATGTCGAGACTAGCAGGTAACGCATGCCATTGAAGGTCTCACCAAAACTGGAGTGTTCCCAGATACAGGCTGAACATTTGCAGTGTTCTCGAGGCGCTGCCATGTGAGCTTCCTGTTCTCCGCAGCTGCTCTTTGCTTTGCCTCTTCTTCCTCAAACTTGCCCTGGCAGGCCAAGACCAACTCGTTGTCCATCTCTGAGAGCATCTTCCTGACGTTTAGAGTCAGGTTGAGGACCGATTGGTTCCAGTGGTTCTTGGCGTTTCTCTCTAAGGCTGGTAATATGAGGGGTAGGATCGCTTGTCGGTTCTGTGCAATCAAGCTGACTATGCGATCATTGTTCCATAAGAACAGGGCCCTTTCAGCCACCTGAAATGGTTATAAGTTGAATAACAATTCATCTTTCGATCTTTATTTGTGCACTTCGGCGAATAAATTATCCCATATTACAAATATTAGAGGGTCAGATTACATCAAAATTTAGGATTGCAAGGAACATATAAAACATCTCAAACACATGGGCAGATCTATGTAGTTGATGGGCTGATCCCATTAAGTGTCACATCTATTAGTATGCAAATTTTTTTCTAGTAAATTATGATATGATTATGAGATTTTGCCAAAACAAACAGCTACATCTTAGTGAGGCAGCTTTCATTTGAATTTTTGGATATTGAGTTTTCAAAATCTATTTAAATTCCAGAAGAAATGAAAGCACCATACACACAAAAAGCAAAATTAAAACACTGGATCTTCAAAGTAAGTGTAAGATATTGTTCATGTTTTTATGGCAGAAATATTGATAACGCAGGTATCTATAAATTGATGAAATTTAGCACATTAACCAGTTAATATTGACTTATTTGGGTTCACTGAGAAAAGTGTTCCATAAGACTTCATGCATTGAAATGCTGGAACAGTTAACTTATAGTAAATGGAATATACACTTCTCTTTCTACTTGCTCCCGTAAAGACATAATTTGATAAATTAGATTAATTCCAAGAAATGGGGTAACACATTTAATTTTATTATCTCAAAGGCATCCATGGTGATGCAGCCAAACACAACATACATTCTAGATGAAAATAAGAGGGATAAATCAGAGTTCTTTATCAGGTGGCCTTTCAGGCTACGTTGTGGTTCATTTGGAGGGAAAGAAACAGGAGAATTTTTGAGGATGTGGCATCATCAGTTGAATTAGTTATGGAATCCATCAGATCAGCATCTGTGTCTTGGTGTGCGGGTTTGGAAGTGTTCCGTGGTATCAGTGGGTCAGATATTTTGAGGAAATGGCATGCCATTTCCTACACTTTGCCACTATTTTTTACAAAATGAAACAATGTGGAAATCTCCAAAGATCAGGGCTTTGAAGCTAAATGTGGATGGTTGTTCATTTGGAAATCTAGGAGCATCTGGCGTTGGTGGGATTCTTAGGAATCATTGGGCCCAGACCATTTTTCTATTTAGTGGTCATACAGGGAATGGTGATTCTCTTAGAGGAGAGATCCTAGCAGTTATTATAGGTCTCTCTTTGGCTCGGATGCGAGGTTACCATCACTTTACTATTGAGGGGGACTCTTCTGTGGTGTTCCACTGGATGACAAAGGTAATTCAAGGACCATGGAAAATGAAATATTCAATTCGTCATGCACGATTTTTGGTTACTAGCTCGAATGCCTCATTCAAGCATGTACTTAGATCGGGTAATGACATTACAGACTTTTTGGCAACGGCAGGAGCTCGGAGATCTGATTTCTTTGTTGGTTCTCATGTGGATGATAATATGGGGCTATGATTAATTGTATCCTTTCTTTTTTTCCTCCTTTTTTGTCCCTTTTCTTTTTCCATTTTATGGGTTCTTCTCTTTTGAGATGACCATGTACATTCTTCTTCCTCTTTAATATCATATCTTCATTACTCTTTAAAAAAAAAATTCCAAATCAATGAAGAGAAAGCAAATAATAACGTAGCCAAGTGAAATTTTTAAGGGCACATCAAGAATCCCAATATGCCTGTTCAATATATGTTTACCATCATGCCATAACATAATCAAAAGAAAAATATTTGATTGTCCATAATTAACCGTAGTAGTCAATGAACAAAAAGGGGCAAGGTTAGGTCAACTACTTTCCAGAATTTTTTGAGTGTGGGGCTGAGTATGAAATGGGTGGCCCAAAAGCCATCCCATTAAATGGTGCAGCAATGACTAATTAAATTGCTTGGTAGTGGATTTTTCACCTTAAGCCTCATAAGGTGGCAACTTGGATAAAAAAAATGTGGAATTTCAACTTGCTAAACATATCATATGAACTGCCGATCCATAGATATATAGGAGCAGTACGTAAATTTAGCATCCAATATAAAACCTCTCACAACACCTCATATCATGACTCCTCATCTAACAAGGAAACTGTCAATAGGTGTAAGAAGAAATCCCTGATAAAGAAACTCAATCTGAATCATTTCCCTAGAGATATACACAGCCTAAATGCAAATAGGAATGCTAATGCTAATAAAAACATGCCCAGTCCTCAGAATCATACTATTGCAAGACAACCAAGAAGTAACGCCTAATTCCAATTTCATAGGACTGTTAAATTTCCATTCCCCCCAATCACTTGAAAAGCTTTCGAGCTTGTTCTTACAGCCATTGAAGTAAGTTACATGTCAAACTAGCATACACTATGACTTTAGCTTATTGAGCTGGTTTATCTTATGGACCGCGCCGTTTATAAGAATACCATTAACTAGCACCACGTAAGATATCGGGAACCCATAAGATATTTGGAACCCATAATATTCTATTAAGGCTTATTTTATAATACGGTAATAATAACTATCCTGAACTTAGTGTGGATCCTTAGTATCACAATTCCCTATCTACCATCAATAAGAAGCAACCAAAGAAAAAATTACTAAAGATTTTAATACACCAGGTGATGGTCCCAAAGGACAATAACTTGGTGTAAATCCTGCCAATAATCACCCATGAGGACACTGACTAACATATAAAAGCAAATACTTGCTAATCATATCTAAAAGCTCTTACTCGTTTGCAGTTGGACAGAGAGGAGCAAACATAACAGCATGTCTATTTGAACTGCCATGCAATGACAGAGGAAGAAGATATTGGATGGGCAAACTTCACAACGGAGAGGCATAAGTCATGCTTACATATAATAAAAATCTATCGAAAATGAACATTGAGACATTCACCGCCTTGGTTATGTTTTTCTTTTAAGAGTGTTCATCTCACTAGAATTCACTTCAAAATAATTCCTTCTTACTTTCTCCAAAAGGACAAAGGAAAAAAAAATGAAAAATCAGGGAACCAAAGCCAGATAGCATTTAGCATTCTTCAAAAGACAAAAGGGGGAAAGATACCAAAAAATGATGATCAAAGAATGAACAGCAAAATAGCATCTAGCATAATGGATAAATTAAACAAAGAAAAAATTCACAAAAGAATTAAAAAGAAAAGAAAGGAAAGCAAGAAATATGAAGATGCCCAAATGAAAGACGAAAATCCAGATTAACCATCACTAGTCACCAAACAAAAATTAAAAGGAAGAGAAAGGTAAACATTACCTGAAAATGGGAGCTGTTCAGGCAGCATCCAGCACGCCTAAACAATGGGATCATGACCTTTTGGAATTCTACCATATCAGTTGCTTCCAAAACCTCTTCCAACTCACCCAAGAACATCACTTGCTTCTGGCTATTTGTTATTGGCCAGTACCTTAACAAGCCCCTTATCACGGTACTTGTCAACTTTGGATCTTTCTCTACAAACTGCGCAACACAATACGACAATTGTTGAAAGTATAAACCCACTGATTTGGGCTTATGCAGAGGAAGCAGAGCCCTCCACAAGAAAATCTTGTGCTCATCTTTCAACGGTAACGCAAACCCACTAATTACACTTCCAAAAATCTCCAACAGTTCAGAAATTCCATTATGCCGGTCAGTCTCAAATACGAAGCGATAGAAGATATTGCTCACAGCCTTCCGAATAAAAGGCCTGTGAACCATGAACTTCCCATAAATCCTATGGGTAATCGTTTTCAAGCAGTCTCTTTCTCTGGGATCCTCAGAATCAAATAGCTCAAGTAATCTCAATATAAATGAATGATCAAAATGCTTCTTTGCAACCTTTGCATCAAGACAAGATGAAGTGATAAATCTAAGCAGTAAATCATACACAATCTGTAAATGAGACCAGGCCGGATCAAACATTGGTTCTTCTTCTTCAGTTTCACCCCCAGTTGAATTAGATCGATAATTAGGCGGAAAAGCCCTAAATAGATTTACAGCAAACATTTTACATATCGTGGCAATTGCCGGTTCAGAAAACTTTGTAGATCCGGAGCCAACAAAGTCCACAAGCTCAATTAATGCTTCCCGTTTAAGATCTTTCTCAACAGAGTCTTTATTGGGATCAGTAAAATCAAAAACCACGCAGCAGAGATTCAACTTACTAATGAACAGCTTCTGCTTCTCTGAATTCGGAACGTCTTTGAAGGACATAAACGGCTCAACACCAGCTACAACGTTAGTAGGAAAAACAAGCGAAGACACCCGTTTAACACCATTTGGTAAACTGGAAACGGCACTTCCACTGTTCGTACGCTGGGTTCCGTTGCCTGATCTGACGGCATTGTTGCCGCCAGAATCGCCAGATTCAGATTTTGATGACTTCCGAGGGAGCTTGCTGAGAAATTGCTTCAGCATGGCAGAAACGTCGATCGAGGAGAAAACCTAGATCAAGGTTATGGTGATGAACATGATAACTGATCTATGAAAAATGTTAAGACTCGAGCCCGTCAAAATACCCGACGGAGAGATTTAGGCGTGCGTAGAAGCAACATATAGAAAGTCTGATATTTCTGATAACATAAGCGAAATTTCCAAGTAAAACACCAAATTTGGACCGCATAAAAACGAGAAATGTTTTTAAAAAAAATAACAAAATGAGAAAAATGGGTCAATATGGAAGTCAAAGAAAAATTCAGCAGATCAGATCTTGGAATGTACAATATGGAAGTCAAAGAAAAGATTCTTAAAGGGCGAAAAAAGATAAAAGAAAATTGACGAAGAACACTAAATTCTCGCCACTAAAGCATATTGATGCGAAATTCAGCACAATAAAAGACAAAGAGAACGAAAACCTGACTTACGGCCTCAGAGATGAGGTTGCTCGGCAAAGCAAGCCGGATCGCTAGCGAATACACAGAATTCAAGCAGACGATTTGATGCCCATGATAGAGAAGAACCGTCCCTAGGATCTCAGAGGTCTAAGAGAACAGCAGACGCAACCACTGAAGAGGGAAAAGAATCGGAACAAATCGTGACTCGCACCAGCAGAAATTTGCGCTTCTGAGGTACTCGACCTCCATGGATGATCAATAAGGGTTTCTCGATTGAAGAGAAGAGCTGGCATTTTCTGCGAAATGCAGTCTCTGTAGCAGCAAAACAAAAAGAAAAAGAAAATTTCGGTACCGCTGTAGGCCATGCCGCCATGATTTAAACCTTAAAGTTGAATTTAGCGACAATAATAATTCGAAACCTGACGTGGCAAAAATTCAGTCCTGGTACATCATGTGCCAAATGGATTTGCCACGTGGAACAACACTTCCCGCATTACATGCTAAAGTACCTAAGGCTACTATCCTACACGTGGCAAATTCCGAAAACGGTCTGTGAATTGCATAAGGCGTTTCTGCCTAACGAAAATATGTGTCACCAGATAACTAAACCTGGTGAGGCAGACGAGAATAGCTTTTCAAACGAAAGGATTGCTCGAATATATTTCTGTCTTGTCGTTACTAAAGTGTCCGACAAACGCAGATCATCCGTGTGATCCATTACCTGACAAATCGCACGGTGGGATTTTGCTCAGAGAAATCACCTGCTACGCCGGTGATTTCGCTGGGCCATGTTACAGCTCACAAGGATCGTAGTGTAACGAGGGCAACTAGGGCCCGTTTAAAACCGATCTCCGAGGGTTCGGGTTGGGTTTCAAAGCATCTAGTTTGGTTTATTGGAACTTGTTCCCTGGCATGGCTTGGAACGAGTTCCAAGGTTTAAAATGGTTGCAATTTTGGGGATAAGTTCACCGTATCCGGTTTTTTGGGTTTGTAAAACTTATTTTAGATGTAAGATTAAAATTTGTAATATTTATGACTTCTATAACAATATTGAAACGTTTTTCACCAATGACGAAACCCAACTTCTCTTTTACTTATCCAAACTCATCTAAGGAACCAAATCTAGAAAGAATACCAAACAAAACCTAAGTATATAAGTTTTAGGTTGATGTCTCAGTTAAATCAAACCAAACTGAAATCTATATTATAAATTACTTTAAGTCTAACCAAACCTAATCAAATTGGTATGATATATAAGTATGTATATGTGGGCTTTTTCATTTATTTACATTTATAATACCAAAGTTATGACCAAAAGACCTTTCTTGTCTTTATGCCTAATATTCTAAAATACAAAGATTAAAAAAAACTCATTTAATGTATAGTAAATTAACCTAAACCAACCCACACCAAACCGAATTTATTGTTCCACTAATACTTATAAAATCACTCTCTCGTTCTCAACAATGCAGTGAGAGAGATTACAAAACAATACAGGCACTGTTATTTTCTTTATTCTCTAATAGCAGATTTCTTCGGTCCTCAATTAGGTTTGCTCCAATTTTGGTTCAACATATATCAAACCGAACTGAGTTTCCCCACTATCTATACTGTTATTTAAGAAAACAGTCGCAAATATTTTTCGATTCTGGACAACCTTCTTGCTGGTTACAAAAAAACCATTTGAAAATATTAAAAAAAAACTTTTGTCCACCATAAAACTACTAACACATACCCATACCCTTTGAAAATCTTTAAAAGGCTCTTTTGTCCACCATAAAACTACTAACCCATACCCATACCCATACCCTTTGAAAATCTTTAAAAGACGGTTTTGTCCACCATAAAACTACTAACCCATACCCATATGATCTTATGTTATCAACCATACCCTTTGAAAATCTTTAAAAGACTCTTTTGTCCACCATAAAACTACTAACCCATACCCTTATGATCTTATCTTATCAAATAACTACCCATATATATTCCGTAAAAAACTATCACCCAAAAATTCCTATTTAAATTAACTATGTAATAGTGAATTCCTATCTTGCACATGTATACCGTTTAAGAAAAAAAAACCCATAATCCAATTAATCATTAATTAAAAATATAATCTAATATTATTAGATTAATTGCATTTTCAAATTTACAAAACTAAAAGCTTTTAATTATAATTACAATAAACAGACAGTTTGCCAAATTGAGAGAAATTATTACCACCAATATATCGATCATAAGCTGATCGCATCCCCTCCCATTCATATTAAACAAATGTCATTTTATTATCGATAATTTATGTTTTATTATTATTAGTGTTGATCGATAGTCACTTTCATTACGGCTGCGTTTTGATAGTCAGGAATTAAGAAGTCTTAGGCTATCGAAATACTAGGTTATGCTTCGTGCAAAGTATGGATAAATTAAAAGCTTTGGCAAAAGGGTTTGTTTGGGAAAACACAGAAATTAAGGAGCAGAAAAGCTATTATCCCCAATCGTTAATAATAAGAAATAGTCGATCACAATCTACCCATCAATGCCTAGCTAGCTTCACTCGTGATTTTCAGTAGAAATCTCTGTATAGATATGGCTGTGGATTTCAAAACTGCACTTGTACTAATTGAGTATAGGTAATTACAGGCAGATCCCTTTTATTTTCCTATTTCTCCAACTGCTCAAAACTCCGAAGAAAGACCTTCACGCAAAGGGGAAAAAAAAAACAAAAACCAAGTAACAATCTATACAAGCTTTGATCATCCAAGTGGTGCTACTGCTACCCGAAGGAAGACTAGTTTCTCAACTTGAGCTTGTACATCTTGAAGGGGTTCTTGGAGCTGCATTAACAGAAAAAAAAATGAGAATAAAGGGAAGAATTCGATTACTAGAACGTTAATTATGAAATAAAATCACTTTGAGAATGATAAAATACCTAATCCAGTGGCCTCTGAACTTTTCATCAAACGAATACGATTGCAAGACTCCACAAACATTCTGCACTTGCACCAATTAAATTATAATCCGTCATAGAAAACAAGAAAAATGTCTATCTTATTGTTTGTTAAATTAGTATCTTGGTGAGGTTAATTCTGTAACTTACTTCCAAGGAACATCTCCAACCAACATCCAGTCACCGTCTTTATCTTCGTACGTGGGCACGTATTCCACTCCATTAACGGGATCCATGAGTTTCCCCTCCTCGCCTGAGAAATATCCAGGACAAAAAGACTTAATTACCCCTGCCGCATTATTCTACCCAATTTATACGCTATAACTACGAAAATACTTACGGACGGTGAAGCAACTGAACATCTCTTCCAAAGCCTTCAACAGCTGCTCATAACTACCGTAGATCTCCAAGTCTACCTTCCGGAGGTACGGCGCTCCGTCGACGGCGACCTTAACATACGTACAGCTCTTGATCAACACATTCCTCCTGAACGATCTCACTGGTGGCCATCCAACCACTTGAGCTCTGAAAGAGCGAACACAAAAATCAAAAACCGACATTAAGAAATCTAATTAATCTTCTCTTCAATAATTGAACAGTTCTTGTAATCTTACTTTGCAGCCGACTGTTTTCCGGCGCAGGAGATATCATTTTCCGACCGATCGTAAGCTCGATCTTCTCCACTTGTTTTGCCGCTAGAGCTCCCAAGCTTCAGATCCACAGTCTCGGAGTATCCGCGTTTCGCCGTGATCTTCCCTCCGGTTTCCGCCTGTTGTAATCCACGAGATTCTCCCGGTAAGCCTAACGTCAACTCTGTCTCCTTCAAATTAAGCTCGCTCACTTCCGATTCCGGCATGGTTTTCGCCGTCTCCGATGACGCTTATCGCTGGTTCTCAACCTTCGTTTGTAACGCAGCGTCTCGATTCAGAAAACCTCTCTGAGATTGGGAGAAAAACTAAGCAAGCTTGTCTCCACCTTCACTATATATCGATGGAGAATCTGGCCGGCAGAGAAGAATCCGCCACTGAGGTAACGAAACGTGTTGCGAAAGCAGCGGTTTGGATTCGTCCCCGTAGCTGACACTGCATGACGAAAGCGTGAGCGTGTGGTTTAAGTGCCTTGGAGTCTGGGCCCTCGGTTGGTTCGATCTGTTTCAGACTTCCCATACACTCCTATTATTACTCATTTTTTATTATTCCACGGTTATGATTCCATGTTACCGTTTCATAAAACAAATCTCTATTGAGCTTCGGATCGTACAGATCAAGTGGCTATGGTGGGCACTTCCTCATGATAATGCAACCGGGCCCACGTGTTTGGGCTGTTGAGGAACAAGTCAACTTTTCTGTGGATGCAGTAGTGGTGGGTCCCAGGGATTTCGCAATTCATGTGACTTTGTCGGGATGTCGGCAACGTGTCGCGTCTCCATTTTTGACACTTAAAAGACCGATTTGTGGACTTTCTTTTTACCTTTTTCTTCTGATGGAAATTTTTGTTATTTTTTTTTCGATTGGAAACTTTTGTGACTTTCGTGACCGCATTAGAACCGGTCGTAACCCAGATTTCAAGGTCTTGGCTCCTCCTAATACTTTCCTCGTGGCAATATAAGCGAGTTGAATACTTTGGTTCGGTCTGGCTGGGTTGACACAAACCCAAGACCAAATCAAGCTCCTTCATTGGTAACCTAAAACCGAAACGAACCGAATTGTAAACCAAAACCCTTCAACTTGAAAATAGAACTAAAATTGTATTAGAAACTTGAAAGACAAACCAATAAAAACCCAAGTTAAGAATTTGGTTCTGTTTGTGTTGATTTAGGCCAATCTACAGTAGAGCTATGCATCAACTATGAACTTAAATGTTCTTCCCAAATCCGGCTGGACTTGACATGTGATGAGCATGTGGTTTTTATGCTTGAGCGTGCCAATATCATGCAGATACAATTTTTTTTTGGTCCGCATGTTAATTACATGCATCATTTCCAAACTTGAAATCTGCTGGAGCCCTAGGTTGGAATATCTGCTGATCCAACGGCGATATATGTGTCAATATAGATGTGTGAAGCTAACGTGTACATATGCATTACCGTTGGACCAGCAGATCTTCCAGCGATAGGGTCCAAGTGATATGGTCTCTCATTTCCATATAACATAAACTTCCTACTGCCACGTGGAAGCCTCAATTCTGCCGGGTCACAGCTGGTGTAAACAGTAAGGCATATACATTTTGAGTTTCCGTTCATTCAACTTGAGCAAAACATCAACCTAAAACTAAACCGACAGCTTGAGTTAGATAATTTACAACAAAACTGAACCGAACGTATTCAAACCTGACCCAAATGATTCAATCTCAGTTTGGGTCAACCAGTTATCGGGTTCAACCGACCCAAGTTGCACCACTACTAAAAAGTGTTCAATAGGTCAAGACATAATTTATAAACTGGAGTCAAAATTATCGTGCGCCAAACGCTCTTTTGTCTTTGCTTACCCGAAAATACTCGTTTCTACCTTAATACGGAAAGAGAAGTGTTACGGTGTTACACCACATGTGTCGTATTTAGATTTAATCGTACCGACAAGGTAGTTCGGACGTCATGATCAACGGTCTTTGTTCCAACAAAAGAACTAATAAACGACAAGTTCAGCAAATTCTCGGAAAAAGCTTGTGGACCCACGGTTCGATTAATTCCCTGTAGGCCATCAGTCTGCTTTAACTGATTGGACAAAGCTTTGTTTTCTTCTTCATTGTGGACTTAATCCTCAACAGCTTGGGATCGTACCCATCAACCGTTTGATCACACCTTCTTTTTCTTCTACGAGATTATTCCGCGTGGGACCTACTCAATCATGATCTCCGTTCAAGGGTTAGAGTGGCGTTATAACAAATATCATTTATTGTTGTTTAAGGAATAAATTACGCTTACCTCCCTCATTTTCTCTTACGATTTCAAATAGATCCCTTAGGTTGAGTTTGGAACCCTAGATTTAGAAAGAAAAGAAAAAAAAATACGAAAATTTTCTTTTTTCTTGTTTGGTTTAGATGAAGGAAAATGAAATTTTCTCTCCAATGTAAAATATTTTCTCTTCAAAAAGATAGGAATTTTGAAAGAAAAAAAAATTTACCATCACTTATCACTATTCACATCACCCCCCCACTCCACCACTAGTACCATCCACCATCACAACCACCCACCACCCACCAGTGGTGGAACCACGTTATTAATTGCCCCCCTGAATTTTTATTTTTAAATTAAAAATATATATTTTTCTATATGTTTTTATTGAAATTTCTGTTTTGCCCCTCTTAACTCATTGAAATTTCTAAATTTCATGAGAAGTGTAAATTGAAATTTTTTTTTGCCTCCTCAGAAAAGAGTAAATTCATTAAAAAAACATTCAAATTTTATTAACTCTACCGGGAAAAGGGAGGGATATGCAGCAAGTAATAATAATGTTACCAGAAAGAAGTTTGCGTCATTTAAGAAACTTTGGTGGAGGTAGTTGCAGTTATTAGAAACAATGAAGGCCATAAGTGTAATTTTCTCTTACTATATTAAAATAAAAATTAAAATGAACGGCAGACAGGCCGTCAAACGAGATCCCTAGACGCGCAGTTTGCTACGGGCTGTGGAATTAATCGCCCACAGGAACTAGATTTTGAAGACCAAAACGCCCACGAATAATCATCATTATTTCATATTTGCCCTTGACGGTTGAAGTTAGTACTATTTGGGAATTAAATAAGCTTAAGTTGTTCATTGACCAATCAGGCCGATAGTATTATATCAATTTTAATATTAATTAAAAGATCATTAAATCTATGAACGGATTTTTAAATCATCGCCGTCCAATTATTATCGGACGCTGTGTATTTAAGAAATATGATATGTAGTAGGTCAGATTAATTTTTGATTAAAAATAGAAAGATATGAGAGAGAGCGTATTAGATTCTGTATCAAGAATGAAAATGGGGTTTATCATTGACGGCGATTCTGGATTCATGTGATCAACTAATGCCGAACATGGTATTAGAACATGGCATTTGAGTCAAGAAATTCTCCATGTTTTTTTCCATTTTTTATGTTATTTAACATAAAGTTTGACCTTGGAATTATGTTTAAGATAATGACTTAATAGAGAATTTTTTTTTTTTGGGGGGTTTACAAAAGCTGGGGATTGAACATTGAAGCCCTTAATAACTGTTTTATAACAGTATCCAATGTAATGTTCATGCACTAGTTATGAATTCATGGAGAGGATGTTGCTTATGTCACATGCTAATATTTGTTATTTTATTTTTATTTTAATAGTAAAAAAATATTTAAACAAAAAGTTCCGAGATTAAAGGTTAAATGAACCAAAATTAGCGTTTAACAAAGCAACACGGATTCGATGAATCGGTAACTTAATTTTTTAGAAGATAATCTAAATAAATAAATTTTCTATAGTACGTACATTGGATACAAGCATTACCTGCCTGGCACATAATAAACCAGAAGAAACTCGAACGACTTTCGAACATCTCAGTTGAAGGTAGGGCTATCGCGCAACCGTTCCATTTTGGTGAGGGTGAGAGTGGGCCCAAACCTTGTCATGTAACATGACGTACCATATATTATGAACATCAAATTTAGAGTATATGTTTATGACATATATGAATATTAGAAATGACAAATTTTGTTGATCATTTTTCTAATTTGTTTTGGTGAAATAGGGTGACTTTTGTTTCGCAGAAAGAGAATTGTAAAATTGTTTATAAGGCCCATGAATTTTAACTTTATGATCAAATGTGTTCGTTTGATTCATAGGAAAACGTGAGCACCTAGGATATTAATTTTTCAAAATGGTCTCATTTTCCCTGAAAAGGTCATCAAACTGTTACTATTAAAGCCAGAAGGAAAAAAAGAAGAATAAAAAAAGAAGAAGAAAGGAAAACAATTGTTTGCCCCACCTAACTAAACAATCTTTGTTAAAGAATATATTAAATATATAAAGTTCACCCCTACTATTAGTTTATAGCACAAATGAACTTTATATATTTAATATATTCTTTAAAAGCCTTAGAGGCTATTTGGTATAACTTTTCAAAGTTACTATTCAACTTTTCAAAAATAAAAACAAAGTTTTCTTCTTTCCGTCACTGTTTCTTTTCAATATTATCCATATAATTTCAAAAGCAATCAATGAAAAACTATATATGAACACTTCCCAAATAATAAATTTTAGTGTATGATTAGGAGTTAAATAAAATCACTTTAGAGTCTCACATGCCAAACCTAAGTAAAATAAATTAATGTCTTGCACTCAAAAGTTCAAAACACATATAACATCACTTTTTGTAAACACATGCATTAGTGAGAAACTAAACTTTTATCAAACTTTCATCTCAACCCTTGTGTCTCCGGTGCTCATGGGTCCTCCATGACTGCTCCTCTCAAAGCTTCTCAACTGCAGGTCTAAACCCTTTGCATCAGATCTCTTCATTATCCTCAGCCTCTTGCACGACTCGGTAAACATCCTGTAATGATAATTAGTAAGAAAATAATTAAAAGTAATCCCCATTGTTACGTAGTCATGAATCATCTAGTGGGTCACACTTGAAACATACTCATATCTTACTTTTTACAATCCTTAAAGCAATTGAAAATATACGCCATTACCAAGTCGTTGGATTTCAACTTTAATCATTATAGTTGAGGATGAGCTGACAATCTCGAAAGTGGTATAAAATTTGAATTGATGTGACAAGTTTTTACTAATTTGAGTTAATTAATAGTGGTTGAGATGTTATAGGGTCTACATCACATGTTGTGAACAATTTCATTCCGGTCAAATCCCTTATCGCTGCATCCGATAAAATATGTCATGTCACATGCTTTAATAAGAGGCCATATCACCTGGATGCTCTCGTTGGAAGATCTGCTAGTCCAACAACAATGCATGTGTCTACGTCAGCATTACATACTTATGTGGACACATGCATTGCCGTTAGACTAGCAGATATTCTAGCCTACAGTTCGAGCATATTTCAAGTCCTTTAATAGGACACATGGCATGATAAGCTTACATATCAGAGTGATGGACAAGTAGAGGATTTCCATCACGTATTACAGCCACGTGGAACTGTTGCACCATAAAACCGTGGTACTTGAACTCATTGGAAAATGTGGTTTGGGAGACGTTGAGGTGTAATTATGTATTGTCTTGACCAGGTAGTCGACATGAAGGACAATTCTGTCATGTAGTCGACACTATAATGGTTTTGTCGGGCAAAAGCGGGGCCCAGAATATAAGACGTGTGGACTGGGCACTGTCGAAATGACGGATATGCAGCCATCTTTCAATAAAATAACAAACATATCCCCAAGGTGTGATCTTCTTAATTTAGATGGTTATTAACACAAATCACCAAGTTAAACTAAGGAGTGCTTTTGGTTACAGATTACAACATTAGCTCCATCTCCATGGCCACACCAACCAGTACGATCCTCTATAAAATTTCCTTCAAACATAGATAGGAACATCATGAAGCACAAATACTCATGGTAACAGTGTAATAATACATGATTAAAAAATAAGATCTTTGATTCACAAAGTTTATGATCTGAACCATATTGCAAATTCAATGAACTGGGGTATCAGATCTTCCTCTCTTTTTTATTTTTATTTTTTTTATTTGCTAGGACTGCAGTTTGGTTCTTTCTTATGATCAGGTTAAGAGATTCTTCCTGGTTTTTTTTTTTTTTTTTTTGCCTAAGAGTGAATATACCTAGTTTGCATAGAAAGAAAGCTTAGACATGATCGTAAGCTGGTTGCTTCATGGCTGTTATAAAGAAAGAGATATATATAGATAGAGATTTAGACAGAGAGAAGAGAGAGAGAGAGACTTACTCCCAAGGGACATCTCCCACAAGCATCCAGTCTCCATCTTTATCTTCGTATATCGGAATATATTCCGAGCTGTCTGAGTCCTTCAAAGTGTCACCTGTCCAAGTTAAAGACTATCACAATTTACAGAAGATCTTGTGGAATAATGGAAATTATAAGATTCAATATATACTACTGAATTGTTCATCCCTTTTGTTTTTTTGTTTTTTTGTTTTTCTCCTTTAGTTTTCTGCATGGCTGATGAGCAAGTTTCATAACTGCACCATAAATGTCTTCTCTAATTAAGCAATGAATAGGAAGAAGAAGAAGAAGTGACTGAAGTGTGATCACTCACCAATTCCAAAACAGCCGAAGAGCTTCTCAAAAGAACAGAAAAGATCTGAGTACCCTTTGTGGGTGTTCAGATCGATCTTACGCAGAAAAGGAGCACCATCCATGCTAACTTTCACGTACTTCTTTGCTTTACCGCTTTCCTTCTCTTGAACACTGTTGATCTTCTTTCGATACGAACACACCGGCGGCCACCCCACTACCACTTGACTCTTAGATTGGTTTTTCCGACCAATCCCGGCGCTATCTTCCTCCCCGCCGGCCACCTCTGCAAAAACCCTTTTCTTCTCGTTCTTCTGCATTAATGAAGAAGAGCCACCACCAGGAAGACCCAATCTCAGCTCAGTAATCTCAAGTCCTATACCCTCTTGTGCCATATCCTCGAACGCTCTTTCACAAACTTGTTAATTTTTAAAGTTCCCTTAGAGCTAACGATCGATCAAGCTTTAAACTTGTTCTTGGATCTTTGAGTTTGATGCTTTATACATAAATGAGAGGGAGAGACAGGGTGGGAACAGTGACAGGCAAAGACGGACTTGGTGGTCGGTCACATGAGTGGCAGTGATGGGTACTGTTTGCCGCCTAAAATAGCATAAAAGGCCGGCAGCTTCTGCTGTAAATGGGCGAGATCTTGGGGTCGCTAGTTTTTTATGCCTCGCCGTTATTTATTTAAGGCCCTTTGCTGCAGTCTTTGATGGGTGCAGGCCATGTGGCAACTGGCAACTACCTACTCTTGGGCCGGTCTTGCCCTATAGAATACTTGGGGGACTGACCCCATGATTGATACATGGCATATTAGTTATTATTATGCATGCATGCCCATTAAATAACCCATTCATGTAACATGTTTACATTCTTCATCTATGCAATTATCTCTTGTATAGTATGAGTGGAAGAATCATGTATCCATGACTGCATGTATGTGTCGATGGTTATGCAGAAGCAAGAGACCATTTCCACTCCTAATGGGCAAGTTGATTATAAAAGAACTAGGTTAGAGTTTTACCTTATTTTTTTAAAGGAAAGTTTCTCAAGTCAATATATCTCAAAAAAGAATGATTAATTAAAGTTCATTTTTCCCTTTTTGGTATATATCACATTTTTGGAGGGACAAAATATACATGGTTCCATCCTTTCATTAACAAGGGCATACTTTCAACCTTTTTTTATTATTAGACTAAGGCGGCATTTGCACTACTGCACTTATGCATAGATGGTTAACGCGAGATTCTTTAGGTAGTTAGTTTTATAAGATAGAGAAGTTCTTAAAGAAATTGGAAAAGATAATTTCTGACTAATTAAAAATGCCGGTGAGAATTTTAAATTATGAAACTAAATAAATAAATAAAAATTAATAGGATAGAGGTATGGATGGATAATGATGGGCTCTGAATTATGCAATAATAAATTCATATTATATAGTTACAAAATGTCTGAAAAGGTTAAAAAGGTAACAAGGAATTAAATAATGAACCAAAGGTCTATCATCCTCAATGGGTTCTCACACAGGTCATCATTCACTTATTTATGCATCTAAACTAAAGCATTGCATTGCCAAGTTGCAATATTTCCAAAAGACTATCCCCACAACTTAAGCCAACGGCCCAGATTCGAGGACATGGTGGGGCCATGATCGTGTATGATTGACCTCCAGTCAGTTATTGTACACGAATAATCTCACGTGCCGAACCTTCGTTCAAGTAGATGTTCCCTCTCTACCGAGCACATGTTCCCTGCGCGTGGGACACAACGATGGGACACGAAGCAAAGGTCCCACCAGCGGTGCACGTGACTTAGGACTGTCTGTGTTTGTCATTTATTGATTTGGGGACACAAAGGAAACACGAGAGAAGGCTTAGGTGTTAGGGTGTCTGTTTGGTCATAAAACTGAAATCTTAGAGGATATTCTGTCTTTGGTTATCGTGCTGGCCACGTGGCTAAAAAATTCGTTGGTGGATATTCGGTGATAGATGGATGAATGGTGTGATGCCACGCGAGACTAAACGTTGGACCCCATGTATGTGTGAAGTTCACGTGAATATTGGCTCATCGCGTAAGGAAGCCATGTGCATGCGCACTTGGCCAGAAGATTTGCTGGTCCAACGATAACATTCATGTCCACATAGATGTATGAAGCCTACGTGTACAAACCCTCCACCGTTGGACCAGCAGATATTCCATCGTGAGGGATGAGTTGATATGGTCTCTTTCCTCTCTTAGTTTGTGGGGTCTAGAAAAAGCCATTTCAGGGGAATTGCCAAAGAATCCAGACGGACCGCCCAAATTCAAATATTTTGCAAGATTGGATGGTCCTAGACCGGAGTATTGGACCTGGATCATCCGACCCCAATACGGACCGGCCAGTCTGGTCAAGCATGATGGGCAATATGGTTCTACGAAAAAATATGGAAAATGGGAATTTCTTGAGAAAAAAGGCCAGAAATGTATGTAAAAGCTTGATTTTGCTTCAATAAGCAAAGAAGTAAAAGCAAAAAACAACGCCAAATGCAGCTTTAATGAGCTAAGCCAAGCTTAGGAGCTCAACTAGCTTAAAGCCTAATTTAATTCGTATTTGATATTAAGTATCTTATGTTTCTATACACAATAATAATTAATTAGCATCAAGAACATTGATATTAATCATAAATTTTCAAGCCAAGCCTTCCATTGAACACAGCTTTTTTTATGACAAAAGATTGAATGGTTTGAAATATTGAGCGAAGCTTTAGCGCGAAACTTTTTAATGATATACTAATTTAGCCAGGGTTTGGCCTTGGGCTGAGCCGAGATTCACAGAAAGCCAACTTCAAACTTGTAATTTGAGGCCTAGCCCATTGCGACATCTTATCCATTTGATAGGCTAAGTTGTGCTGGTTTTTAGGCAATTCGGACCATCCAAGATATCCCACCAACACCTATTGCCTACGTTTCATACCCATTGACTTGATCAAACTAAAGGAGTTCTAGAGTTGTCTTATAAAAGTTCATTACAACCATAAACTATGTTTCCAAGTCTTTTCACACGTAGTTGGGGAGTAGAAAAATGGGATACAAGTAAAGAGATCAGCAATTGAAAGTGAGAGAAAGGTGACAATTAAAGTCACCCTCAATACTAAAAATTAAGGCATTCTCTAACTTCATAATTATTGGGATTGTTCCCTTTGGAATATCAAGTGACCAGAGAACTTATTGATTATGTGGTTCCTGGTCTGATTTTAGGAAGAGTAGATCTTGGTCCTATATCAAACCCCATTGATAGGGAGAGTAGAAAGGCCAAACCGTAAGGAGACACTTAGAGCATCATGATTTGCTTTAAAAAAAATACTAAGATAAAATATATCTAATTAACCATATGAAAAGAGTGTTTTTTTTTTGTAAAATAGTAAAATCAAAATCTCTAAGAGTTTGAAGCCTTTACTAGATTGCTGTAAATGTTACAATCACTTCACATAGTTGTAATGCATAACAATCCAACCCAACAAGATATTATCCGTTCTAGACCTAAGCTCCCAGAGTTATCTCCAAAAGCCGTCTCATCAAGTTAAGTGGTTTTTTTCTTGCTTGTACTTTATTAGATTTTCATCCGTCGTTGATGTGAGATTAGGATATCATCCAATGAGATACCATCCCGTTTACTTTCGTGTTAACATTGAAATAAACATAAAAATAAAAATACGGAATCTTAGATCATAATTTGGTTATAAAGATTTTCACAAGTTAGACGACAAAACATATAAGTCTTTCACGTCAATCAATGGTTGAAGCCTATAATATAACAACGTGTGGGACATGTGGCTTTCATGGTAGTATCCGTCACGTCAATCTTGTCCAATTTCAAATCTGCTCCACTTCTACGTAAAATCTTAAACTGACTCAAACCTTATAGAAATGATGTGATGAGTAGCCTAAAGGTTGCTGGTTGAAATGACACTTCACCTGCTTTGATCTTTTACGCAATGATACCTCTAAATGATATCTACACCAATCGAGTAGAATTTATGGATTTGTGACACGCTTAATCTCTTTTATTGGACCTGTCAAACCGTGGGTCGTGACCACAAATGCATAAACTCTATCCGATTAGTCTAGATATAAATTTTAGTCAAATGGTAGGTCGTGACCACAAATGGTAAGCATAAATTTTAGTCAATTCACTTTTCGGCAAAATCCGATTTTTTTTAGTCGGAAAATAAATTTGGGCGTTTTGGGCGTTCAAAGGGCTTTGATTGGATTTGTTTTCAGTGGGGCTTTCACTTTCCGGCGAACCAAACGCACGGTTTTTCACCGGAAAACTTATTTTTTTTATAAATTCCGGATGAATCCGGCTATCCATTATAATATTAAAGAACCTGATTCTATGATCCACCCTATGAATAGAATCCATTTTAGATTTAGATTATGAGATTCTTACCTAGATTCTGAGCATCTTACATTAAAATCTCAAATTTGAGATTTAATGATCCTAACTAACATAATAATATTACATGGTACAAAAACTTATAATATCATAATAAAATATTATATTTTAAGGAAAAAAATTAATAAATATAATGAATAAAAATTTATATAATAATTTAGAAGAATATATAATATTGGAAAATATTAAAATATAATAATGTTTAATGATCCTATATTATACCCTAATAATCGTAAATATTATGTATTATATTTGACATCATATATATTTTTATACAATTATATGTTTTATAAAGTAAATATTAATATAAAATCTATCTCAATAACCAAGATCAACCGAATGAGATTATAGATTCTAACTGACAAAAAAAAATTTATAAAATCCAAAATTATAATCAGAATTCAGAATCCCCAACAAACATCACTAGATCCTTTTTCACTCTTCCTCTCTCCCTCTCGTTTTTTTTTTGTTTGTGCAAAGAACATAGCTAAAATCCAAAGATAAAAATAAAAAAACAATAACAAGAAACTTTTCCACCCTATAAAATATAATACCCTTCTACCGTTGTCTTTCAAGGCAAAGTGGACCTATCATGCCGGACCTAAAATGAAATCTTCTGACATGTTTGTCTAAACTGGCACCTGCAATGACCATGAGATGCTGCCATGTGAAACGTCTCATTGGCCACTATTTTTTGGTTGCAATAAATGTATTAAGTGGGCTCTACATTAAAAACAATGGCAGCTTCTCACGATCACATCAGGGAGCAATTCAGGAAAGCATGGCAAATGATTTCAACTAGTCGGACCCCACGCGATTAACATTAGATATCGTCTTTGGCCGCATGTATTGACCTTTCCACGTCATCAAAACTTTTAAAAAAGTGTGTATGCTTCTGATCGTAAAAGTGCAGGAAACAACAAGAAGTTGCATTCAGGAATCTTTGATGGCTTGTCGAAAGAAGAGCCAAGCGCTGATCAGCTTCTAATACTCCACAAATTACCAAGAAAAGGACCAGGAGAACTAACAGAAATAAAAGAGTGTTTTTCCAAATTGCCCTAAGCCTCAGACGTGAAACCTGACTTGTAGCTGTGAAAAGCTCTAATGGGTACAAAACCAGAAAATAAATTAATGTTTTCATTCACATTAAAGAACACAGCACTTTGCCAATTCATCTCTCCTCCCCTCCTCCAAAGTTCCCTTACACCACAATAAAGAATTTCCAACGACGAAAATGATTTTAAGTTACAGCAGAAGCTAATTACATGGGGCTTCAAAAGCAGAAGCAAATGCATAAGTTGCGATTTGAAAACAAGCAGGATTCTACACAAGCAATTTCAGGTAGAGCAACGGGACTCTACCACAACAGCAGCAGTACGGCTCTCACCAGGATATTACTATTAGGCACTTTCTGCTGGAAGCTCGTTTATGTTGCCGGGATTTCGGCACGTTTGGGCCTCCACTCAGTCCTTCCCCGAACAATCTCAGCGCCGGTCTCAAGTCGAAGCAAGTGGTCATACTCGAGCTCTCCAGACTCAGAAAGATCGCCTGTGCCATTGCGGGAGGCAGCAGTAAGAGACTGCAGCACACTGTCCCTCCCACATTCTCTCCTGTACTCCAGATTCATGCCGGAAAGTTCATGGCTCTCCAAGACAGAAGGCGGAGCACTCTGCAACAACCATGGTCATCTTCCATTAAATCAATTTGAAAAAATATAAAAACAAATACACATGTATGAAGCATCAATAAACAAGCATTAGCATTTTCAAACCATATTCAATAAAGCATATCCACAATGTAATGTTCTCACAAACTCTAAATTCCTAAAGCTGGTACTTATAACCCTCGAGGAAATCCATGAATAGTTTGTCACAACAGCCCATCTCTAACCAATTATTCAGAATTCTGAGTCACAAGCTACTTGTTAATAAACCAATAAGCTTATCTTGGAACATAAAAAGAAAATTGGTAGAATAGAAACTGAAAAATGATATTTCTAGCAAGCAGATTACCTCGAGAATCCAACCAATGTATTTCACATTGTTCACATGCTGATTTATATCCAAGTCATTCCACCGAGGCTGCGCGTTGATAAAATCTATTGTCATTATCAAAGTAATGGCAGGTAAATAAAAATCCAATAATATAACCTTGATATTCCAATCTCAGACTTACAGTTAAACCTTTCTGTACACAATCTGCTGTTTTCTCATCAAGCTTTGGTAGTTTTCTGCCATCCTCATCAAGGATAGGAGCACAATCCATAAAATAAGGTTCTATTTCCCCCCTGGCTTCCTCTGGAATTTTAGATAATTTCCTCGTATGTTTGTTCATCATCACCCACACACTGCAATCAGCAAACCATAATATTGTCCAATTGATTTTAAAACATGAACAGAAATTAGTAGAATCAAAGGACTGTCGTTTCAACGAAAATTAAAATTGAGCACCAGTAAATTCGTGAATTTCATGCCATTAAATTCCTACCTCGTAGCACGCGTGAGGGTTTCACCAGTCTTGCAGTCACGTATAAGCCAATCACGGCGCATACCATTTTTCCCAGATGCAGAGACCCAAGTGTCTACTTGAACAACATCACCCCTGCCAAGGTATACAACCACCAGCTTCATTCGTCAATTCCAAATGATTAATTTTGAAGGCTCAATAGTAAATTCTCTAAATGAAATGGTATTATTAGCATGCTGGTCAGCCAACTGCAAGACCAAGTCACGTGGTTTTTCATTCTTCCAAGTCAATTGGACCAAACAAAAACAACAACAAAAAACACAAACACCAAGAGCTTCTAAATTTGAAGACCTTCAAATATCTCCGAAGTGAAACAAATTATAACCTGGTATCTTACCATCATGTCATACAATAGCATGTTCCAAGAGTTATTAGTCTACGACAAAATGAAAATATATATTAATTAGTAATATTTAAGAATATCAATATCATGTCGATTAAGGTGTTTGCATTAGATATATTCCATGACATTGAGTATTTTGCTAGTTTTTGTTTAACATCAGTCACTTTTCTTCCACTGCACATTTCATATTCTCCATCCGACAAGTAACAACATGATTTCGAGCCTTTCCAGTGAAAAGGTGAACTTGCACTTTCCATCTCCTGCCACACCATGACTGAATGTAGCATGTCATCTCTACATGTCATAGTGTAGACAGCTCGATAGAAATACTCATTTAGCTATGTCAGCAACCAAGAAGTATAGAGAGAGAATCTGTATCATTATTATATCCTAGTAAATACCAGGAACATTAAGCATCGTAATGGACTACAAAGCTCTGCCATACTCCTCTGAGTTGCTTTAGTACTATCTTCTTGTCGTAACAGATTTTGGTAAAACCAACTAATAATTTCACCCCCAAAAAAAATATATATCTTTTTACAAGTTCAAAGTATCAGGTACTTAGCTATTTAGATTAGTACTGGTGTGTACCATCCTATGGATGTAAAATTTTCATCTTAACCAATGGCAATTGGAGAAAAAAAAAAAGGCTTCCAAGAAAGAGAGAGGAAGAGAGATGCAGCACATAAAGCAGAAAACTTTATGCCACCAACCATAAATCTGATAATTATTTGTTTCCCAAATGCATGTTGCAAATTTTACGCACTTTAACATTCTTCAACAAACATCTACAGCCAACCTAAGCAGGATTCAATGTAACATCTTATACTTAATTTATACACCCATTGCCCTTTTTCCTCAGCAATATTATATATAAAAAAATAAATGTACAGGGCAGAGAAAATGACTAGACCCAAATAATTCATAATCTATTCCAAAAGCCTGAATTTCTCAAACTAAATATTTTGGATCAAACACAAGAGTATGATAACCACATGGGGAATGTAAAAATAAGTATGCATGTTGTGCATGATAAGAATACAATAGGTACAATGACAAATATACTTTCAAAGATATACTTTCAAAAAAATATATATATAATTTCAAAGATGTGCAAATATCTGGGAGATCTAACCGACATTCTCTCGTGGGTGAGTGCTAAAATTTCAATACAGATCATTGATGTTTGGCATCAAAAAGCAAACATAAGAATCCACTGATCAAATACGTCTGTTGACAACTTTAAAGTTAATACACAGCTGGCTTGCAGCTCATCATGTGGTGGATAATATTCCCCTAAAGGAATACAGAACTTTTCAGATTAGGGGGGGCTTGGGTAAGGGTGTTTGGCCCATCTTTGTCTAAAGATGGTTCTGATTTATTGTAAGTGTAGGTACACACTCTGTGTACCCACAACCTTGTCATCTTTCCTATAATTTATCTTTATGATTTACTGATAAAAAAAAATACGTCTGTTGACAAGGAAAGATATGTTTTAAACAATTATCTCATAACCAACTATTGAAAGGGAACACAATTAGAAGGTATGGCTCTGCTTAAAAAATTTATTGTATTTAATTTTCTAACTGATGCTGGTGCAATGTGCGTAGATTCTTCTCATTCTCTACTAAATACAGAATAAAATAAGACCTATAAAAGTAATATTTTTTTTTATAAAAATATGTTTAGAAGCATAATATAACATTAGTGCTTTTTACTGATGTATCAAAGCCATGGAAGGCAAACAATAAAAACAAAATATTTAGGATGCGCAAATTATTCATTCCATATATACTCTGACACACCAATAAAACATATTAAATAAGAGATCAATAATTTAAGCTCTTAAACTAATAACTAAATCAACTAGGAAAAAAATACCAAAAGAAGGAATTTATCTTCAGAGGTTCACCAATCTGTAATTTTTTTGCGTGAACCCAAAATGATCGTAAGTATGAAGTTGGTGTTCAACGTCAATGTCTGCAACACAACAAGACCTAAGGACTTGTGTCACAAAGTCCATTGAAGCACCAGATTCTAGGATCCATATGTGAAAAAAAAAAATTTATGTACAAATTATTGTAACTTACCAAGAAGGGTACCGATCTACTAGAAGCTGCATCCGAGTGACCACCCATATCAGGTTTCTTCTACTCATCTCTGGGGTCGAACCAAAACCATCACCCATGAGTCCAGCACTCCTGACATGGTTAAGAGCCGTTTCCTGCAGAGTATTCAATCACATAAGTAGACAGACAGACGCTCTCTGAGCAATAACATGAAGCAAACACATATCATCTAAGTTTATCATGGTCTCCAATCAATTTCGATCCTTCATATCTCCTACTTTCTTCTGAAAAGTATTGAAGAGAAAAAAAGGTCATACTTGTAAATGATTCATTAATGTCTCTATGGATGCTGTCCGGTCAGCACCAATTTCATAAGATCTAATAGAGAAATTTTGGCTGAAAACTAAACCATCCTGAACAATTCTCCCCAGACCAAATGGATCAACAAGCATATCGGGCCGCCTTGGCTTCCAATCATTCCAATCAATTAGAGTCCACTGCTTCTCAGCCGCCAAGAAAATAGTTGTGATGGCAGCAAGAAGTACACTCCAATCGGGTAATAGATTAATAAATGTCCTTGGTGGTGGTGATGATGATGGCGCCCCATCTTCAATCTTTACACTTTCTGCTGGTGATGTCAGACCCACCATTGTACCATTAATCTTGTGAGGAGCTTGGGCGTTTGCCTTAACCTGTAAACCACCAGAAGAAGTAGATTTTGACTTGAGCCCACGAGCATCCAAATTTTCTGACGCTCCTCCACGCTTCTTTGACGTTTTGGCTGAAGCAGGCAACGGAGACGTAGCTGGGAAGAATGCAGAGGTGGCAGCAGTCGCAACCATGATGACAAGTTGGGTACCCTCAGATCAGTCAGAGCGCAACAGATCAGAACATTCTCTTCTGTAGCTACCAAAATTTGCCAGGGAATAAAAAAAATGCAAATTGTCGAATCTTCAGAGAAAAAGCATCACAAACTGTTATCAGTCTGCAAACAATATAAAGAATAATTCAGAAAAAACTCCCATGCGTTCCCTCCAAAGAATGAGCAATGGATTAAAGGGGGAAGAGAGAAAGAGAGAGAGAGAGGGAGGAGAAAGGAAGGGACGGAGGCAGAGATAGAGAGCAAGGAGAAATCAAACAAAAAAATGGCGCCGGGGCGGGGGGGGGGGGGGGGGGGGGGGTGGTTGGGTTGGTTTCAGCTATATAATTTGATCCAAACAAAAGAAAAAGGTAATTTGCAGAGAAAACTGAAAAGACGGAGAAAATGAGGAACTTTTGTCACAAAGATCAAGCAATGAGGAAAAATAATTCGAAAATGGAAAAAGAAAAAGTAAGATTGTTCTGGAATCCAAAAAGCAAACTGAAAGATAGAGGATGTTAAAATTTCAAATTTCAAACAGAGAAATGTTTAGCCAGAGAAAAGATTCCGAAAAGATCTTAAATCAGATAAAATAATAACAAACCGGCAGAGAACGCATCGTTACAGGCAAATGCAGAGAAAACACAAATTGTTCACAAAATCAACTACCGAGTTCGACAAATGCACCACAACAGATCTGAAATTCCAGGCCACAAAATCATCAGATAAAGAACATTTCCGATTCATTGTTCACGAAGATAAACCTCACTAGTCAGATACGTTCCGATCTATCGAAAAAAAACCACTACAACACCAATATTCCTCCGCGTTTACACCGCCATTACAGGTAACGTTCAGAAACGTAAAAAAATCTCAAGGAAACAAAAGAAAAAAAGAAAATGAAGAAATACAACGAAACTTTCGAAAAACCTTACAGATCAGAGAATTTACACAAAATTAAAAAAAAAGAAAACCAAAACAAAATGTCATAGATTTACAATCAAATTACCTTCATAAAAAAAACGGGAGATAACAGACAACCTCCCCAGAGATTAAGAAACAGAAAACGCCCTTCAGTTGCAGAACCTCGCGTTCACAAACTTTTTGCCTTTTCCGGTACTATTAGGGTTTCCGAGTTCTCTGTTCTTCGGATTTCCTTCCAATAAACTCTTGAAAGCAGAGAGAGAGCGAGAGGAAAATAAAGAGAGAGCTGCGACTTTCTGGGGTGCTGAGAATTGGGTCTTCAGCCCCTGTACTTATGGTAACCACTTGGCTTTTCCGCCTCTCGCGTTCGAAGTTCCAAATCCTGTACGCTATTCGTTTCAAATTACCTTAATGCCCTCAAAGCCCTCCACATTTTCTAAATTCTAAAATTACTTAAGATCTCTTTGGTTTTAATTTCCCTTTTTATCTAAAATTATGAGCAACCAAGTGAGAACCAATTATAGCTACCAAACCATTCACATGAGAGCAAGCTAGCATGGCCTCCGACCACATGGATCTGCTTAGAGTACTAGTTTTAATGAGCCATTATTTTGACTATGGTCCCCTAGAAGGAAAAATTGGAAAATATAACCCACATTGGCTTGCAAAGAGTAAGATTCCTCTGCCCTATATGATTAATCCTCAACACCAAAGGATGGGCCAACTAAAGAGGAGACATTGGCTTTCTGGTTTGCGCCACCAATCGGATGGATTAAACTAAACTTTGATAGCGTAATGAGAAAAAAATCATTCAGTAATTGGAGGAATCGTCAAGGATTTATTTGGTAAACTTATTTCATTTTTTCAATGTAGGAGAGAGAAATAAGAGAGACTGTTGTTTGCGAAGGTGGTAAGCAACGATTGGTTACTGTTGAACTCTTTTAGTGTTGGCATATGACTATATAATTCTTTGTTCAATCAGATAATGACAGCTGGGAAAATACTTGTTCAATCGTCTAATGACAATTGGGAAAGTACTCAAATATGGTAAAAAAGCGATATGATGAAAAATGATGAGTATGGTTATGAATTAAGACATGCTTAGAAAAGGGATGACTCAAATTCTTATTTAGCTATTAATCAACATAAAATTTTTCCAACTCTTATTAAGAAAATTATCTTATTAATGCATATAAAGAAGAGATTTTAGAGACATGCTTTAAATAGCAAAATTTGTATTAATGAATTTAATTAAGATTTTGGACATCTTTTATTCAATATAATTTCTTATTAGTTAGATTTAGTAGAGAGATTCGAAAAAACAAATTTAGAAAATGAAATCTATTTGTCATCCAAATTTTTTGAAATTCTTGCAACACTTTAGGAGGCTATTTTGGGAAAGTATCAAAAAGAGTGGAGACTCCAAGGTCAATTAGAAGAAAGTTCTGGTCCAAAATTCGTGTGTTATTTGGGGTGGGTGTGTCATCCAGCTCGTCTATTTATTTTCTCCGATGCCTCTCTTGGAACCTTCGTTATATCTCGCGGTCCAAAAATCAAAATAGAATTCTACTTGGACCACAAAAACCTGTCTTGAGTATCCCTCTAGAATTCCAGAAAAATATTATTTTAGTGTGTTAGGTCACTGGCTTGTAAACCGATTTCTTCTTTTCCATTCTTTTCACTAAATTAATATGTTTTGACCAAAAATAGTCCATTTTCAATTTCTAGGGATTTGGAAATCACAAGGGTCTTGGTCACTAATACTTTATAGTGCATAAAATTTAAGATAAGGACTCATCATCTAATGGATTATATTGAAGAGATTAAATTAATTTAATACTATAGGCTAAAGTTTTAGAAATTATGTGCAGTTGAAACCTCGTTGGGTGTGTTGGTTAGGTAAATAACAGTGAAAAAAAAAGGAAGTTCAAATAGCACTTTTATTTCTCTTTACTTATTTTCTTTTCACTTAAAAGGAAAACTTCGAAGAATTTGAATCCTCTGTAGCCAATGCAACAAAAGGTGCACGGCTGTGTCCAACAACTAGTTGCTACATTAATAACCCAGCTATCTTTCTTTTTCTATCTCCTTCATTTTAATATGAAATTTTTTTTATTTGCCTATTGCAATTGATTGTTGATGTGGCAGCTAATTGTTGGACATGGACGAACACCTTTATAGGTTACTAACGCGTAAAAAAAATCTGAAATTTTTTTTCATTTTTTTCTATCCTTTTTGTAAAGGTAATCTTTAATTTTTCAAATTCACCAATGATGACATAATATTGATTAGAAACGTGCCAAAGGGGCATCTTTAATTATTAAAGAATCTTAACAATGATTTGTAAGGGTTTTTTAGGAATGGGGCACATTAAGATTGGCACGTTTCCAAAGGGGCCTCTTCTCATTATATATAATATAGATATAAGATAGATTTTAGAAAATGTATATTCTTTAAACACTTAAAAAGCTGTTTTGCTTATTTTTGGCATTATAGGATATGCATAATAACCCTTTTTTGTTTCAATTTGCTAGTCCCTTGGTCCTTGGACCTTGGACCACTTCATTGGGTTCGAACCCAAGCTTGAGAAACAATGTCTCAAGACTTGACTTCTAAAACGTAAATAATAACCTAACATGCTCTACCGAAAAAAAGACCTAACATGCCCCTTTATTGTTTACTATCAAAAAAAAAAAAGCCCTTTTATTATTGGCTGGGCATAAAATATGTGGGTCCCACATTAAGGCAGGGATGGAGATGGCTCCAGTAATTAATAATTTGGCAAAAAGGGCATAACTAATTTCCTGACAAGGCAGAATAAAAGCTCTTAAGACGTACCATGTACCAAAGCTTCATCTTATCTGAAACAGAAATTGCCACCAAAGCAGGACAAAAAATTGAAAAATTTCATTTCACAACTTGAAAATATTAGTTGTATGTCCTTTTATAATATTAGTTGCATGTCCTATCCCACCTTCACCTCATAAACATAAACTATGCCATAAACAACTTCTCTTGTACTTGGATAATGTGTTGTTTGATGAAGCCAGAATCAAATTTTTATTAATAAAGCAATCTGATAGAATTGATACAAACAACCATAGCATGTTTTTGGGGAGCGCTTATCACTAGACCAATATCTTAAGTTACTGGTTAGTCAACTTTATTTTTTTTTATACCGTAGCAGGATGCTAGAGATTAGCCCAAAACCCCCAACAATACCAAGTTGCCTGATTAACTTGTTCTAGCTGTTAAAAATTCTTAGGATGTCGCTCCCAAGAACTAGATTCAAGCCCTCATTCACCCCCATGCTATTGCTAGACACCTCTAAGGTATGGTGGCCCTAAGGGAGGGTCTCCCTAAAAAAAAGTGATTATCTATAGATGTGGCCACAAGGGTGGACAAGGGGGGAGGGGGTTAAGGGTGTGTTGTTGGTTGTTAGTTGGGGGAGAGATGGGGATAGTATTTCTATAATGATCATTAATTGCACAAAAGTTTCTGATTAAAGAAGATGATCCCACCAATTTAAACCACAATTTAAACAAATAATTGTGACCATTATTGGATCTTTTATAGGAAAAAAAAAGAAAAGAAAAAGAAAAGCATCGTTGTCTCAAGCAATGCTCTAGACAGAGTTAATTGCATGTAACTTATACGTAGAAGTTTACTTGAAGAGCCCACTTCTTCACATGAATATAAATCAATCTTAGATTACATATATACCAAGTTCTCGACTCAAATAATCTTTTTTTTTTTTTTTTGGTAAAAGGCTTGCTTGTTGAAAACTTTATCAGCACTGAAAAGGTTTTAAATAGATACTAATAGATGCATCAAAACCTTATACTTTCTACTCATTTCCACTTAGCTAAGCTAATCTAGGGTTTTAATTGGATTGGCTAGATTATTCTTCTACTTGATATATTCCTGAAAGTTTGATGCAAGTTAAGGCCACATTAGTCCTTGCTGTTACAGTAGGATTCTGTAACGTGTAGCATCTCACGATTATTGGTTTTTTTTTTTTATTGAAAATGTTTTATGTGGGGCCCCTTCAAAAAAAAGACACGGGATGCTCGACGTGGTAGCATCCCACTCCAAGAACAGGACCAATGCAGTCTCAAATTGCACAAACTTTCAACCCCATTCCACTCCATCATAATAGCCTAGCCAAGAAACAAACAAAATGGTTTTTGCCAAAAAATGAAAAATATGAAGCCATTCAATCTTCTAGTAGATTAAGATTCTAAATACTTAATATATTACCATTTGATGAAACTAAGGCAACTAATTAAATTCTGTATAAAAGAGGCACAAATGGGTCTTGACAGTCATTAGAAAATGAATTAACTGTCAAAATTGAAGCTTTGTTAACACAATAGTTATTGTTTGAATCCTTGAGAAGCATATTCCTACAAGTGCAATAGTCATCCATAACTTGTAAGCACAAGTTGTTTGTTTTGCATTAAATTAAGCAGTTGGATGATTCAAATATAAAGACCACATATGGCGGAGTTTGAGACAAGTGATTCAACTGTTCACCAAAAAAAAAAGAGAGAGACAAGTGATTCAACTAATTTAGCTTCTCATTCAATCCTTTGCTTTCTTTAATTTGCGTGCGAGCTCCTTGTTAACATGATTGAGTGGGTTGAAGTTTGGTGAACTACATGCCGCCATTGAAAGCTGCTTGCTTGTGCCTCCCGTCTTGTTGCCAGCTTCATGTAATCAACCATGTTAATGGTGGTTCATACTTGATTGTACGAAGGATTTGTCTGGATCAATTGGGTGTGGGAATTTAATGACGGGGGCGTATAAAACGTGACGCAATTTGTTACAATTAATAGAGAAGTTAAGAGTTAACATCTTGCCAGAAACTGGAATACGAAAATTAAACAGTTCTACGAAAAGTAAATTGATGCTGAAGAAGGGGAATGCATCTTCCATAAATTTTGTTGCCGACCTTAACTGTTTTTTCTCTGATGGGACCATTCGAAGGCCTATATTGGGTTGAGGCACTTCACAGTTTCTCTTTCCCTCTATGACTGAAATAGTGTCTTTCTCAGTTATTTGCCATTACAAATACAAGACTTTTCAAAGCTAAAATGGAGTTGGGTCAGCCCCTTATAGAAATTTAAAGCTCTTCCAATTTTTTTCGGCCTGGTTTGTAGACAAGCCCTGTATGTACCCAACATTTTGGATAGGCTGGACTAACTAGGTTGTATAATACCCTTCAAGTGATCAGAATTCTTGTGGGTTAGTATTAGGGATGGAACCTGGTCCAGTTAAAACGGAACCCAAACAGATTTCGGTTCGATTTGGTTGGATTTTGGTTTTTTAATTTATTTTCGATTCAATTTGACTGTATATATTTCCGGTTTGGTCTTAGGTTGACATCAACCCGAACTGAACTGACCCGAGTTGCACCCCTAGTTAGTATCACCCTCAGTTCAGTTTGGTCCAAGTTGACATCAACCCAAGGTTTTTTTAGTGTCTACCAAAATCGAGCAGAACTAAGTCAAGAACCGATGATCCCAACCGGAAAACCAAATCGAATTTTCGTATATATACAAATTCAGGTAAGTTTGATTCATCAAATTAGTTTGGGTTATAGATTTTAGAAACAAAATCGAACCATACTTTTCAAAATCAAATCCGAACCGACCCAATAGTCAGTTTGGGTCATGCGGTTTTCAATTTTAATCACCAAGTTGCACCCTTAATATGGGTTCATATCCTATATAGCTCCTATCTACACTTTTATTTGAAGTTTTTCATAGAACTATTACAAGTGTACTTAAAAATTTACAGTTAAACCATTCAAGGTTCACATCTTTTGTTTTTGAGACCGTTTCATATGTTACAACTCAGTGGTACCAACGCGAAACGGATGGATGGATTTCTTACCCCAAACACATCCCAGCTGATGGTAGCACAGTACCAACAAATTTTGGGAGCCGAGGAAACATGTTCTTATTTTTTTATACACATGGCATGATCATGTGGATGCTCCAAATAAAAGTGCAATACAAACTCCGGAGGATCTCAATTACCTTAATACCAATTAGACCTAAGCCTATTTACCTGGCTCAGTTCAGTTGGTTGGGTTAGGTTGGCTATACTAACGGTTTTAGTACTATATCTTACCTAATCCATGAGGACCCAACTTAAGCCAGCTGATATCCAGCTCAAGCCCTATCCTCTTCTCGTGTGGCAGGGTCGGAGGACAACTTGGCTCTTCAGAAGATTCTAGTTGGACTTTTTTTTTTTCGTACTTTTTCATTCTATATGTATATTTTTTTCCCCGTAAAAGTTGGAGTTCTACGTGTAAGCTTCGTTGTGCTGTCTTCACATGGCCGAGCTTAATTCGTAGATCCCCAAATTAAAAGATGATGAGACTGTCAGCCAATTTGGTCAAAGCTTTTATTAGCAATGCTAAACTATATTATTTGTTCAATTTTTTGCCTCCATCCAGTCTTCCCTTTATATCCCTTTCCATCTCTCTCTTTCAATAAACATATTGAAAACACAGTTAATAAATTTTAGCCACCTACAAATTTTAAGTCTTACACCGTACTCTTCTAGCTACTTGAATTCAGCTATGTTTCAAGCCAAAAAAGCACCATTTGTTACCTCAAAAATCATAATTGCTATAAAAAAAAAGTGTTATTTGAAAATTATGAAAAAGGTCACTTTTCGTTGATAATTATAAAAACAGACCATCATAATTGGAAATTACAGAAAAGTGTCACTTTTTGTCGATAATTATAAAAACAGTCCATAATAATTAAATTACATGATCGCTTTTAAAAAATAATTAAATTTGAGGATCACTTTACATGAGACATAAACGCATTGTACGTGGGATGCAAGCTTCTTTATGTAAGATACGAGCACATCTTACACAGCACACAAGCGTATACTGCGTGGAATACAAGCGCATCATACGTGGACACAAACATTTTTTACTTACAATAAACATTGTTTTTTATTTTTTTTTATTTTGAAAAGTGATCATTCAGCTCAACTACGTTTGAAAAGTAACCTTTTTTTTTTTGTAAAATGAGATCTTTATGGACTGTTTTTATATAAATACAAGTCAAAAAGTGACCCTTTTTCATAATTTTCATTAGTAAGTTTTGTTTTTGGTTATGTTATGGTATGTGGGAGTCTTAGTTTGATTTCAAATAGAAATGGAATATGGTATTTTCAAGTAGATTAGAAATATTGTTATCTTCGGTAATTTTATTATTTTGTGAATTTAGGGTTTTGGAAGTATATAAGCATTGAGAATTGATTTACAGAAGAATAGGTCACAACTATTTAATTTTGTTATTCTCTTTCAACCTTATTATACATTCAAGGGCTTTCTATTATCTAGGGACAATGATCTTTGCTCTTGCTAGCGAAAATAGCATCGCAAAATATTGTGCAAGTCACAAGGGCTCCATTATTAATAAATTCTCCATCCACTTGAACCTACGCAACCTTCTTATTTGAATACGTTCTGGATTGATTGTATCATCATTCATGTTTGATGCAAACTGTACTTAAGACAACATAGATCAAGAATTAAAAGGTTTAATTAACATCACCTCTTCCAATATTTAATATCCTAAAGTCATCTTTAAGTATATATATATAACTAGCCGGGTGCACATGAAATACTGCATGTACAAAGAAAGAGGTAGAGGGGGAGGGAACCGTTTTGTAACTTATTATCAAGTTTTATAAATTTGACGTAGTTTTGATTATTATATCATTTTATTAATGAATCTTGACAATGATCGGCTATTTTGGAAATTCGCATTTTGGTTGTTGTAATTCCCAATGGGGCGCCTAGCATTATATATAGCATAGATATACTAGTGTGTGGCATGCATGCATTGGATGTGGGTGTACATGAGTTGTACTACATGATTCTATAGGCAGTCATGAGCAACTGTATGTGTACCTAGATGGTTATGGGCAAGTTTATCTTATAATGAACTAATTAATTGGGAGATAAAAATCAATATGAAGGAGGGGAGGGGGTCTTTTGTTTGGGTAGTAGATGTTAGTTGAAAATCTGTCAATTTCTGTTTATAAAATAGTATAGATATATAATAAACCAAAAAAAGCATAAGCCATTCATGAGAGAATGAGTAAACGTTAACCATATATAATTCCCTTCAATGATGATATTACCCATAGTATTGATGGGTACCACTTACATCCTTAATGGATTAAAAAGATATTAAGGAAGAACAACATAAGGGATAAAAGATGAAAGAAGAAAATGGGGAAGTTCTTTGTATTGACTTCCAGTTCCAATTGAACCCATATTGCCTTAATGCATCAAGAAATGATGATCATAACAAGCATCCTTGACAGCTACTTTGATGGGATTTATTAATTATTTCAATTGCATTATAACAAAATGGTATTTTAAATTTGACTCTTATTTTCAAAACCTAACACCATAGTTTTGATTTGGTACAATGGGTGAAAAAAGTTTATTAATATGGCTCTTGCAAATAATTATAAACTTTTAATCAGCTCTCTCAGTGAAATATTCCATTGGGATGGTAGAGAAATAATTCCAAATGTAATGAACATCAACTTGAGTATATATTATTAGTATATTAGAAGGATGTAAATCACCTAATTGAACAGATACTGTGCTTGCTTCCACTCAAAGAAAACAAATTTTAAAAAATAACTCTAATAATAAAAAATTCAAAGTACCTATTAATGAATAGTAATTATAATGGATATAATTAAGCTTTTTACATCTTGGGAATCGAGGTTGTTGGCCATCTATACTACTACAAGAAGAAGCCAAAAGATCTTGGCCAGTTATTTTATCTTGCCAACAAAGTATCTCTAACAACCTTTTTTTTTGTTGGTTCTAGGTACTTGGGGAAGGGGATCACAGACACCTGACCACTTACCTCCAAAGGGGAGCATGATATGTTCTTCAACCTGCGTAAGCCGCATAGTGCGGCAACTCAGACAACCATCTATCTTAGCTAGAGGTAGGCACCCTGAGCAAAGTCCTTTTATTATGCTAAAGGTGAGAGTGGATCCTTACCTTCAAAGGGGAGCATGACGTTCTTTGACCCGTGTGAACTACACAGTGCTTCAACTCGGACAACCGTTTGTCTAAGCTAGAGGTAGGCACCCCCAAGCAAAGTCTTTTTATTATGCTGAAGGCCAGAGTGGATCCTTGGTCTAGGCTGCGACAAGCCAAGGCCTTACCGCTAGAGCAAGTGACACCTTCCTCTAATAACCTTTTAAATACTTTCATGTATCATCTACTCTCACACCCTTCGCTCCCTATTAATTACTCGTATTCATCTTTTTTCTCACACCTCTCTAGGTTTAAGTGTCTACATGTAGATGTAGTATTACATGTATTCATATCAATCATTGAAAAAACAAGGGATATTTATAGCTTACCTCGTTGAGGTTTTAGATAATCCCACTTTTCCGCTTGAGTTTATCACCTTGAGATTTGTTTTGTATAAGAGTTTCTCTCTTCTAGAGATTTGACCAATAAGATGACAAGAGAAAAAAGATATATATTAATGAATTTGCCATTTTTTAATGAAAATTTTATTAATATATATCTTTTTTCTCTTGTCATCATTCATCAAATCTTTAAGAGGAGAAACTTTTATAGAGAACAAAACTCAAGGTAATAAACTGCTATTTCACAAACCTTAAGGGGTAAAATGATATTATCTAAAACATAAGAGGTAAACTGTAATTATCCCAAAAAACAAATGTTAAACAAGCGAAAATCTGGAAGGCTTTTTAGAGACCGAGGATGCTGAAATCACTATCTATGTTGTAATTTGGTTAAATAGCATCTCTGATCTGATCCGTTGGATCAAGTTATGATGATGAATTACTTTAATCGAAAGTCAAAGTCTTCAGAACGGACGGTGATATGTTCGTGTTGACATTACTTGATTGTACTGTTGGAGTGCTACATCTAACCCTATAATAAATGAAAACATAAAATTCCATTTTTCCTCTCTCTTTGCTCGCTGTCTATCTCTATATTCTAAGACGACTGCGCGAAGCAACGGACGAAAGCTGACGATATTTCTCAAGAAAGGGAAACGGAGAAAGTGAGGTTTTGAACCCGTTTTTGATTCTTCTCACAACTGTTTCTCTTATATCGAATGGTTAGACGAATCTGGTACTGTTTCTTCTTCTTAGATTATTTATTTATTTTTGGAATGCGTTGTTTGTGGAATGAACATTCAGATATTTCTTGCATTCTGGGTTTTTGATGTCTGTGCAAAATCTGTTATAATTGCTTGAAATAACTGAAATGTACAAAGAAATGAATCGAATCGATTGGTTGGTATGAGAGTTCGATCGTCCAATTGATGGAATTTGTATGACAGTCAACGTTTCGAGGTTAGGGTTTTAGTTTGATCGCTTTTATGGAAGAAAGAGCTGAAACTGGGATCTGGATTTCCTTTATCAGCAATTAATTCCGGGTTTTTTTTTCTGTTGGGGATTTGGTTGGTGAGTCGTGTGTTCTAGGTGGTCGTTTCTTTTTTTGAATGTTCGTATTCTAGTTGGATGATTGCAATTAAGTTGAAATTTGTGTGTTGTTGATCAATTTATGTCTTCTGCCTTGTTGGACTTTGCTTCAATTTGGAGCGAAACCAGTGTGATTAATGAATTTGATGCTATTGGGGGGATCTTTATGATTGTTTTCTATCATTATCTCTAGCTTTCAATCGTTTCCTGTATTATACACGTCTCCTGTCTTACTCTTAGTAATTTCTTTCGCTTGTGTAGGTATGAGCGGTTTGTGAAGACTAAATGTTGCTGGACAACGAGTGTAAGGGTGGTGACATTTTTGGAATAAAAGCAGGTGGGTTTGTTATCTTACTTTGTTAGTAATCCATGTTTAAATTTATATTTTAAATGGTTAGTTCTTAGGATGGTAGCAGATTGATTAAGAATGCCTTCAAGGACTTCATTCTGATCATGTAAATGTGATTTGTGTATGAAAGATTGTCTCATTGGAGGTTGTCCACCTAATTATTTATTTACTTTTTGTCTTAATTAAAAATTGCATTGACAGGCATTTCTCACTTGTTGCTTGCCTATGAAAGAGATATAGAAGTAAATCTGGTCTTAACACTGTAAAACATTTACATCAAAGAGAACAGAGATTGTTAAATCATCCAGATCTCATTGTAGCAAATGTTGTTATACATTGAACATATAATGCGAGTCTCAAATTGGTTCTGGGAGAACCATCTGGACAAACTATAGGGAGACAATAATCTGATCACTTCCATTATATGCTTTCTTTTTTCTAGTTTTCTCGGCAGACTTAGATGGCCGTTCCCTTGCTGGAACCACATCGTGAAAGCCAAACTGACAGAGACCCCTTGCTAATGGAGCGGATAGAGAACCACAATGATCATGGGCTTGTTATTGACATTGCAAGGGGTGGTGATGCTTCCCCATCAGACCCACCTCATGATGAGTCCCATCTTGGTCTAGACCTGCCGGATCATGAATCCAGACCACCAAGTAGCACACAGGCCTCTGTATCTCAGTCTTCCTTGTTTTCCTCTAATGGGTTAAATAGCAGAAACACCCCATTCGTTAGGCGAAGTGAAGGATATGGTCGTCGCCATCGAAGCCCGTTGAATTCTACGTTATGGATTTCAATTGAGCTAATTGTCACTTTGAGCCAAATTATAGCATCGGTTGTTGTTTTGTCTTTGTCAAGACATGAAAACCCACAAGCACCCTTGTTTGCATGGGTTATTGGATATGCAGCTGGATGTATTGCAACCTTGCCTCTTCTCTATTGGCGTTATCGTCACCGGAACCAGGGTACTGAGCAAGATTCAACGCAAATACATCAAGGTTCTTCACAAAGCAACCCACCTTCTGATCCGCCTCCTTACACAGCTATCTCAGTTAATCAAGCTTCAGAAGAAGATTTTCACAGCACATCTACTGCCACAAGGAGCGGTCAGACTTTGGGCATCACTAGTGCAAGGTATGTTTATGTTGTTTCTCATGTAATATCTTAGTTAATATCCTGTTTTGTAAAAACATCAAATTGATGTACAAAATGTTAGATTAATGACTGATGCTGTTTTAAAAAGTTAATTACATTAATCAATTTTGGTTCCTACTAAAGTTTGAATTTCGCGAGTAAATACTAGAGCTGTATAATGAGCATCCTTTTGCTATCTCTTTCCACTGCTGCTATTGTGGTCATTGTTCTTGTCAATTGTGTAATATGAAGATGGAATTAATAGCCATATAAATGATATGACACTATATGAATAGTCAGATAGAGATAGAATAGTAAACCAGCCATTGCTTTACATACACTACTATTTGTGTTAAGTTGCTTTTATTCCCTTTCGTGTATGATCCACCAAAAGCACATCATCAGTAAAAATACAGGACATGAAGACATGTTTTCTATAGTATTAACTGTCATTTTATCTATAACCAACAAAAAAGACAGGACGCGAAACAGACCCTTGATGTTAACCTATATCACCATCAATTGTTCTCAAATTAGTTAGTTTCTGTTTTGTACACGGTATCAATATGATGCTGTTTGTGCCCAAAGCAGATTAAATTTTTGGGTACTCAAATATGTGCTTTATTTAGGTTTATTAAATCATATGAAATTCTCTCCTGTTGCTTTTCTTCTTTAGTAAATCCATCAGTTCATCTAACAAAGCCAAATGCCTTATCCTGGTTAGTTGGGTTGGCAACTTGAATCCTCTTCTTTTATCTCATTCTAACAAAGTTCATCCCTTTTTTTTTGGTCTTTTTAGTTTCTTAGATCTTTCAGTGAATGGATCACTAGTTGAGAACTTTAGTAACATTAGGAGGAATTGTGAAAATAATCAATGCAAAAAAAATTGGCTGTTTCAAGATCAAAGCAATCTAATAAGAATGGATCACAAAAATTACCAATCTCTACTCTTCCATTAGCTGCATTGCAGCATTGCAATGGCTGTTAGTCACCTATTTGCTCCTCTTTTTGACAAGCCATCTGCTATTTCCGCCAGTCTATGCACCCATTTGAAAGGCTTTTCCTGTTCTCTCTAAAACTTCTCAACAAAATCCAACGAAGAAACGTTGCCTAAACAGTAAACCTTCATGAAATAAGTGGATTATTTTTCCTAATTATAATATTAGATATATTAAAATTCAGCTCTCAGTTGTAGAAATCTAGCAACCAAGTGGGTCTGTCAGGTCCTTTTTGTGCAAATTTTTCATGCTAAAAATATAATGTCTGGATCTCTTTACCAGGTCAATTGTAAGCTATGTTACATGGACACTTTAAACAACCCAGAGTACCTGTGTCGGACACGACACGACATGGGTATGGGTATGGGATATGTGTCGGATCCTTCGCATGTTCTCTTGGACATGGCAACCCAAGTTCAATCATAAAATAATTATCAAATAATCAACTTGCAAGTAATGAATCAAAAAAGATAATAGTTTTTGCAAAGAGAGAATGTATATTATCAAACTCAAAAATTACAAGCACTGATTCAAAAAGAAAAATATAGGGAAAAAAAGGGAAAAACATAAATATGAAAGCTAGGCTTCTAATTGGCATTATTAACATTTACTTGAATACTTTTCAACCAAATCCCAGTATCCTTATCCAAATTTTGGACACTTCTCAACCGAGTCCCTGTACCCTAAGTTTTGAAGGTCAAGTGAATCCGACTCCTAGACACATACCCACACTCGACACTTGTACCTGAGTCCATGTAACATAGATCGCAAGGCTTACTTTTCAAACATAACTTCTTGTCCTAAATGGAAGGACCGAAGAATCTCACAAGAGATTATATAACCATTGAGAATAAGCTCTCCAATGAAGTGATTATATCTGCTTTCACAGGCCATCATTTGTTTGACAAGAGAATACCTCTGACTATTGTTATTATAGATATTATATCTGCTTTCTCAAATCTTTATTGTTACAAGGGCCTTGCTGTTGAAGCACTAAGGCAGAGTGTAAAATCTTATCATAGAGGGTCTTTCACAACTTTAGGGCTTTTAGTCCTTCCTCTTCTCACTTTCACATACTCAGTGCCATCGTCTTTCTCTTCATGGTTCTTCTGCTTCATGTCCTCGAGTTCCTCTTCATGCCTTCGTAGGTGTCATCGTCTTCCTCTCCGGCACTTCATTTATGTTAGGCTTCAGCTGTTAAGCCTCTCTCTCTCTCTCTCTCTCTCCCCCCCCCCCCCCCCCCCCCCCCCCCCCCCCCCCACACCCCCGTGCTTCTTCTTTTTTTTCTTTTTGGCTTACTCTCCTTGTCTCTTCCTTCTTTCCGTCTTTGATGATCTTTTTTATTCCTAATCAGTCCTGTATAGCTCTCTCTCGTCTCTCTTTCTTTTTTGGTTATCACATTGCTCTCTCTCTATTGCACTCCACTTTGTTGCATGGTCCTCTCTGTAGGCCTCTGCTTTTTCTTTTTCTTTTTTTCCATAGTAGTCATGTCCCAAAAAGAGTGAAGGATCTGACACAGATCCTTTGTACACGACACTGGTAATTTGGGGTTATGCAAAGGGTCCGTGTAAATAGCTGATAGCAAGGATCCAAAAGTAGGTGTAAAGGGAAAATAAGGAGCAAGCGGTTAGAGAGTAATGATTCACCCCGGCAAAAACAAGGCCAAAACCTAAGGCAGGATCTACCTTGAAGCTTAAAATTGACAGGAGGTTGAAATGAGGGCTGAAGATCTGATATTTCTCTCCAAGGGCTAACACAGAGAACTGTGGTTTATTCTCTTTTCCCTTTTTTGCTTTAATTATTGATATTTTTGAAGCATTATTCCTCATGAAAAATTTACATGCTTGTTTCTCAGTTATCATTGGTGACTTCTAATTGGAAGTCTCTTTTTTTCCTTGGCAGACTCAGTGTGATAGTGGACCACTTCAAGATGGCTTTGGATTGCTTCTTTGCAGTCTGGTTTGTAGTTGGTAATGTATGGATATTTGGAGGGCATTCCTCTCCTTCTGAGGCTCCCAACTTGTACAGGTACTACTATAAGTTAGCACATTTTCTCATGTTTTCACTCTGATTACTAAACTTGTATTGGGGTGTTTTTCAGGTTATGTATAGTGTTTCTGACATTTAGCTGTATCGGATATGCAATGCCCTTCATTTTGTGTGCTACAATCTGCTGCTGCTTGCCATGTATAATATCCATCCTAGGCTTCAGAGAGGATCTGGGTCATACAAGAGGAGCAACTCCAGAATCCATTAATGCTCTGCCGACATACAGGTTTAAATCAAAGAAAAGCGGAAATGAAAACAATAGAGAATTGAACCTGGAAGGGGTGGGTGAAGGTGGGATCTTGGCAGTAGGCACAGAAAAGGAGCGTGTGATCTCAGGAGAAGATGCGGTAAGTGTTCCAAAGTATCTTGAATATCTAATTCCAGATTTTGTAGTTTCCAAAAGTGAGAGCATCATACTGTTGATAATTACTTCATCATGCACTGTTGATGGTTTTCTTGTCTGTAAATGGCACAGCTGTTATTTTTGCATATTTTTCAGGGTCATCCAATTGATGAAGTGCTTTATCTATGCGGAAAAGCCTCAAGTTTGCCACAATTTTATGGGCCTTACTTTCCATGCCTGAATTTTATTTTTGACTGTAAATGTCACATCTGCCACAGCATAAATCTTTAGTTATAGATATGAGAGTCTTGAAAGTTAATGTGCTCATGGATCATGGCCTGTGAGCAGTTGGTTTAAACATGGTTATCATGGCCTGTGACGCACACAAGAGAGACGAGAATCTTCCATCTGACCTGGAATTTTCTATCAATTATCTAAGATAATCTCCTTTATAAGATAATTCATTTATTATACCTGCGGCTATGATGCATGCACTTTTCATATACCTCGTTTTTAAAACAACATCTACCAAAAACCCAATTTGAATGAATGCTTGTGAGTGTCTTTATCATTTCATATATTATTTATTGAGGATCTATTACTGAATTTGCTTGCTTGCTAATGATTGATCGGATAGTTATCTCAAGATTAGTTCAGTTTGGAATGCTAGAGATTCCCTTTGTTGGAACCATTAACTGAACATTCATGAAACATTCCTGCAAGGAAAAATAAATGAGAATTTATATGTTCCTGTGAATGATTATGTTTTCCACTAACTTTGCTTTTAAATTGGTGCAGGTTTGCTGCATTTGCTTGGCAAGATATGCGGACGATGATGAGCTCAGAGAGTTGCCATGCTCTCATTTCTTTCACAAGGAGTGTGTGGATAAATGGCTGAAGATCAATGCTCAGTGTCCCCTATGTAAGTGCGAGGTTGGGGAGAGAACTGGGGGTTCAGCATCTGCGGTGAACTCCAATGAGCAACTTGAAGAGAGAGGAGTGGGTAATGTGACTGCAGGCGGAGGCGATTACGGGGGCACTGTATTCTAGTGTTCAAATTCTTGATTCCCGGCATATCCATATGATCTGATGCTGTGAGCTTGAACTATTTATATATGTATCTCTGATCACCCAAGTTTGCCCAGTTCATTTTATCAATTTTGAGATGAATGTTGCAGCAGGGTATATCCCAAGCGATTCTTTTTATAGCCATTATGATCCCAGCATGGTGATTTAAAGTCCAACATCAGATTACCAATTTGCTGTTTGTATATTTTTGGTTACAAAACTATGAGCGACACAGGTTATGGGAGTATCAAGTATATTACATATATCTGGCAAACAACCTAGCTTGCCTGATGACAATACCGGTGTTAATATGGGCAACAGCTGTGGTATCACCCCCAATTGAGAAAAAGACAGGGTTAACTTGTTCCGTAATGATAAGTTCTTATGAATTCCAGTTCGTTAACACTTGGGTTTTACCCCTTAATAATTTTGTATTTACATGCCTCTTGAGTCTTTGCGGTTGGTGTCAAAAGACTTTCTGCTACTTCAGGTTTGGGTGAAGTTGGAATAAAGTTATAACTGCAAGAAAGCATTGCTATATATGCAGGCGGTCCTTGAGTAGCACTTTCATTGTTAACACCAGTTGATGTTTTTATCTATATTATATATAAATTGAGGCGTCCCTTGGGAATCGCACTAAGACTTTCCAGAACATCCATTGTGAAGATTTATTAATAAAAGGATATAATAGTTAAAACTGTTCTAATTTTTCAAAAACTTAGAGGTCGTTTGGTAACGTGTTTTTTTTTAAATAGTTTGAAAACTAAAACCAAGTGACAAGAAACTGGTTTAGTAACAATCACTGTTTTTTAGGTTTTTAAAAACAGGTGACAAGAAACCCGTTTGGTAACAATTGATAAAAAAAACGATTCAAGTTTTCAAAATCAACAAATATGCATTGCTATACAACCTACAAGCCCATTGAACTAAAACAAATTTGCTATAAAAAAAAGAAAGGAAATCAAAATTCCATACCATAAATTGTAAAGGATGAATCCCATCAACTTCTTCCCTAATTACATTCTAAGCAACAATAACAATTGCATAATAAAGTAGTAATTACCGCAATCTAAAAAGCTAACAATAATATTCTCAAAAACATTATTCTTCAAAACAAAGCATCAGTAGTATAGAAAGGCATTAGTATAGCCTAAGAACCTATAATCTCTGAGAAAAAAAGTCAACACAGGGAAGCCAACCAAATGGCCTTCCCTCCTGCAGACATCTCCATAAAAGCCTCCATCTAGCCTTTGGATTGAAATTTCTCAATTGCCTTAATACAGGCTTCCAGTGTCCACCCTTCCATCTTTTCAAGGCATTTGATACATTTAGCAATTGTATACTTAAGCGCCGATCGATTCAATACATTAGCCCTAACCATAGATGCCTCAGCTAACATACGAAGGTGTCCTGATGTTCATGGATGTTTCATAAGCACATGGCATTAATCATTAAGAACTAAAAGCATCAAATAACTCAAACCCAATTCAAACCTGGCCTAATTTCAACATTGTCAAACCAACCAGAGAAAAAGTGCAATAAAAGAGAAACGTTAATACATTATAGATGCCAAAAGAAAGTCAATAACAGAGAGCTCTTTATAGGTGACAATCTAATCTCAAAAAGGCATGATTCAGATATGTCTTATTAGCAGCAAGAAGAAAAAAATTATATATTTAAACAAGTAGAGGCTTCATGAAGATTTTACAAATACATTGAGAGGAAAGCTTTTATAAGGTCAAGTAGTTAACATAAGATTGTTCTCCACAGCAAGCTTTTATAATCTACATTGAGAGGAAAAAATAGTTAGGCAACTCCTTATTCATTGATCACAAATCAACCCCGGCCACAATCCAATAGTTGGATTGGCAATCTGCATTTGAAGATACCCATTAAATCATGATACTTTCAAGAGAGTATAGCAGCGTCAATAGGATATAAAATAAATATAGATTAGATGGTTTTTGGCATGTGAAACAGAGACTTTAGAGGCACCCTTAATATGCTGAAAATTTCTGTTTTACAGTTCATACAATTAGGATGTGTCCAATTACAGAGAAACAGCCTCATAAAATTGTCATAACAAAGCTAAATATTAACATAACAAAGCTAATTTTTTTTTCTTCTTATAAACATTTAAACAAACAACGAATATGCAATTCAGAGTAGTGAATACATCCAGCTTCCTTTGGCCTCGAAAATGGGAACTTAGTGATGCCGCTTACCTTGGTGCACTTGCCTTGTGTATAATACAAACACATAGGCCTCCAGCGATCACGCTTAGGAGCTGAGGATACAGTTGGAGGAATCGAGTCCTCAGTAGAGACGGAAGCAGAGATGCTAAAGCTCCGGACAGGTGAAAGTGACGGAACGGAGGAGGAACTCCAAAAGGTATAATTGACAAAGTGAATGCTGGGTAACAGAAAGCCATAGCGTGACAGAGAAACCGTAGCACACGCCATTTTTATTTTTTTTTTGGTCTCAGATGAAGCCGGTAATGACAAGTTCTGGATTTTTGAATCAATCTCTCTAGGGGTTCTTGAATGATCTTTTTCCCTCAACTCTTTTACTTCTTTTCGTAGGTTTTTTAATCAACGGAACGTGCTCTAGACTGCACAGATTTGTGTCTGAACCACTTTGAAACTCAGCTCCATAGTGCTCCTAAGAAAAAAAATTGCCACAATTGTCTTACTACGAAATGTAAAACCCTTATGTTCAAGGAAGATTCTGTAATTAACAAGGGAGTTACAAATTCCATTGAAAAGTGAAAACACCTCTTGATGATAATTGATGAACTGGCTATTAATGGAGATTTCTCCCCCATAACAACAACGAACACTAAAAACTCGTGAAGAAGAGGAGTTGTGTCGGAGAGAGACGAGAGGTTTTGTATCGAAAAGAAAAAAAACCAAGTTATTACAAAAATGCCATCCAACAAAAAACGATTCATCGTCTTCAGAAATGGAATTTTTTGGTTTCTGAAAACCGGATTATTTTTCAACCGTTCCTGTGAAAAACGGTTTGAAATTTTTTTCAACCAAACATGTTTTCGGTTTTTTGTTTCAAAAAACTAAAAAACTGTGTTCAAACATGTTATTAAACACCTTCTTAATAATCAGTTGTAAAACCGTTCCTTCTATCATTTACCTCTTTTTCTTCATACGTGTAGTGTTGCACGTGCACCACGTTAGTCTGATATATGTTAAGCCGTTACATTGTTTATTATCAAGTGTTTAAAAGCTAGCAATGTTGGGCATTAATTCTGACTTGGATTCGTCTGGAGTGGAGTTGAACTCACATGGAGTTGAGAGTGTGTGTGTTAGTTGGGTACAACTTGGTTCGGTTGAAACCAAGAACCAACTGACCCAAACTGACTTTTGGTTGTTGGGTGCCAAAGCCTATGGTTTGGTTTTGGTTTTAAAATCTGTAAACCAGATCAGATAAGAGAGCTTAGTTTTTGGATGCCGAGGCCATGGTAAAAAGAGACCTAGCTAGATGTTGAGCAGTTTGGATTTTAATCAGAAAAAAAAATATGGGTTTAAGAAGAGGTTGGGATGACTCGGGTTTTAGCCTGAGGATGGTGAACATGGGAAATTTTTGTGAATCAAGATTTAACATGGAAAATTTTTGGTTTCACAGTTCAAGCTTTGGGTTAATGCCATTCTTACAATTTTGGATCAAATTAATGCTTGAATAGAACCCAAAACAACCATAGAAATCCAAAGATCATGTTAAATGATTAAATCATTAAAGAGACGCCCTTTAGAAGACAGCCTCACTGTGAAGTTTGAACTAATTCACTCTCCCAGCTTAGTAATGTAACATCAAATTAAGACAGAAATCAATGTTATTGCCATTATTCTAAGAAACAAAAGCAAACGACCTTCACTCCTCCATTGTTACGGTACCTCGATCCCTGCATGACTAACGAAATCACGTAAAAAAAATCCATGCAACCGAAACCATCACCACCACCACCACCACACTTGCACTCCCGAATGACCTTCTTCCTCCATTGTTGCTGCTAGGCTTTGCCTTCGATTCCGGGACTGCCGATGCAGCCGGGGTAGAGGGACTGGTAGATGCGGAGGTGGTGGATGCATCTGCACTTGCTTCCTTGAAGATCTTTGCATCTGGGGAGTCCGGAGGGAGCTTCAAAATGGCTGTTATTGCATGCAGCACCAAAACAAGAAGAAACTTAGTAACAGCCCGTGATCACAGTTTAATTTTCTTTCAAAATGGTTAAATGAAGAAGCGTTCAGCAACTCTATTACATGGGCAATCAGAGACTTTGGCGTCGATGTTACAAGCAGAAGGCATTTGCAGTGCTAAGGTGGTGTTGACGGGGAGCCCCATCGAAGGGTCAGTACTCTCTTTGATGAGGACACACAGACACTTTGGTTTACTGCTCCTCACCTTCTCTGTCTCGTCGCAGCACTGCTTTGTGGGCTTCTTTGCACTGCCACTCACATAGGGGATGCACGCTGCGAGATTAGCGAGCTGCTCTGCACACTCCTTCTCGTCTTCTTCCAGTGTCCCCACTGTTGTCACTGCTACACAGGCCATTATAACACAGACCACCATCAACTTCATTCTTCCACCCATTCTCTCTCTCTCTCTCTTTCTTCCCCCTTCTCCCTGTGAGTTCAGCAAATCCAGGAGGAACTTGACTCTTCTCTCTGGTTTCTGAATCTCTTTCCCTCTTATTTCGGGAGCCATGACCATGGGTATTTAAGCAAGTTAGGACACGTTTGGTCCCAGTTTCTGCCACATTCTCTGTTCCATATGTGACTACTTTACCCCTAGTCTATAAGCCACTCACTTTGATTATTATTATTATTTTTGTGTGGATTATAAGTTAGAGAAAATAGAATGGCCATCGTCAAACCAAGTTGTGTGTTCACACAAATTTCAAAATTTAAATCGTTTTAGATACTTGATTTTGGACCACGGTTTTGACACACACTGATGATAAGCCTCTTCTACTGATCAACCCAGGATTGGTTTTGGGCCTTTCTGAAAGTGCATGGTTCATAACTAACTCGGTTGGTTTCTTGTAATTAAGCATGGGTACCTTAGTAATTTAAGTTTGAAGAAATTGAGAATTCTTCGGGAATTTTTCATCAGATAAAACCAGCATTTAATGAAATAGATGAAGGGGTAAAGTTGTTTAATTTTCCAGATGCTTTGAGAAATGCAATTTCCATCTTCCAATGGAAAGCAATTCAATTCCCATGTCACACTTCCCAATAAGACTGAACTTCAGGTCTTACTTATGAGTGTTCACTTCATTTATACAGTACAGAAATCTAGAGAGACTAGTAACTATCGGACTTACCAACCCCTCGTTTCTACTAAATTCACCTTTGAACAAATGTACACTTACCTCACTTTCTATTTTAAACAAATACACATTTGAAACTCTGCTTACATTTATTCAAATGTAGACAGAGGTAGAAATCTGTGTCTACATTTGAACAAACGTACACTAATGAAGGAAATGACCTAGGCATTCAGCTAGGGACTTAGAGTTCAAATTCTTTCACAATTTCAAGGTTTGGATACTTATTTTGGTCATTTCTCTCACTGACTTAAAATAGTTTTGACCAAATTTTAACGACAAAGGGTAGTCTAACCGCTTTTGTTAGAAGTTGGTGAGCAGTTATTGAAGGCATATGGGATTTTTTTTTAAATTTCCGTAGGGCAGTTTTAGGAAAAATAAATAATGAGCCAAAATTTCTGGGTATGAGTGTAAATTTTCCAAATAAAAAAAAAAACACCAAGGATAAAAAAGTAAACAATAAAAATAATGTATCCATAGACCATCCAGAATGCAAATTTAAGCAATCATCTTGCAACTGTAGCTGCACTGATTTCTTGGGCATCCAGAATGCAAATTTGGATTGCTTGGACTCCTATAAAGCTGGAAGATATCAAGATCACAATTGACCACAATTTTGAAAGTCCTCTTCTATTATTTTCGATAAAATAGCTTGTGCAGGTAACCCGATACACGCATCCATCCGTTGCCCGTTCAGACAACAGAACTAATCTTGGTTGCTAAATCTAGGTACAATATGAATTCCATGCCAAAATTTTTCACATAATGTTAAAGAGTTACATGCAATGAAAAAAAAAATCCTCAAGAGAAAAGCCGAGTACAAGCATTTCACATCAGCTCAACAGGAAGCACTGTTTTGTGCGTAATGTGTAGGGCCAAGTGCTCAAAAAGACAGTTGTAGCATCTCTCCCAGCCCTAAAGGAATAATTAATCACAAAAACGTTGGGGAAATAACATACACTGAACTCGCCAATTTCATGGATCTGATCTGATCAAGTGGGGCAGAGCAGGGGGAGGATTCAACCATAATTGACCCAAAGGAATAGATTATACACATCAAATCAAAATGCATTCCAGAAGTGGGAGGAGGAATTGACCTTGCAAATGAACATTCAGACTCAATGCAACAGCAAATTGCTTACCATCAAGGGGGCTGAGTATTGAGGGGTTTATCTTTTGGAATGAGCAGCCCCCTGCTGCATTCTGCAGTTTTAGGCATGGTTCCCATCCCAGTGCCAGGTATGATTCCAATTTTGTCCACTTGGTATATCCTTAATTTTCTGTTACTTGACGGGTTAGCTGAAGAAGACATTCAATGAGGTTAGATGGTCAAGTCCTTGAATGAATCAAGCTTTCCATTTGATGAATGAGAATCTCTGGTTTGAAAGGACTCTGTGTGACCAACAGCCCCATTGTGAGGGGACTTTTTGTGGACTGAGCTCTGGCTGCCTTCAAAGTACGACGAGAAAGGGAAGTATTCAGCACATTTCAGTTTCCATCCTACAAATAAAAACAAAGATTAGATAAATACCATACATAGACCTGTTAGTAATCTGACCAAGATTATCAGCTCTTCCAGTGCTTTTACCCAGAAGGGAAACAATACAAGGCTGATTTTAGTGAAAGTTGTGATCTGATTTCCTTTTCATTACGTAAAGATAAAAGGAACGAAATGTACCATGTCATTGTTTCTGTAGCCACTTTTGTATGGCTTGTTACTTCCACTAATAAAAACCATTGAAGTTCTAAAATTTTTAATTGAGAAAAGCGGGAAAAAAAGAAAGGAAAAAAAAAACTCCTTGCAGCATGGAGAGAAAGGACTAAGAGGATTACTGTTACTGAACCTCTTGGAAGTCACCTCATCTATGAAGGGTAAGATGTACAGCCTATCTGGGATTCATTCAGTCTGGGTATGGCATCCAGGAAATGATCACTGAAGTACACACACCATAATGAGGCATAAAGTATAAAGAGTGATGTCATAGAACTTACTCAGAGCGGCATCAGGATCAGCCAAGACAGTTCCAAGAAGTTTGTGAACTGCAATACAATCCTTGAGCTTCCATTTTCTGACTGGACCAAATGCTCCATTCCTGCTTAGAAAACATAACGTGTGACAATTTGTAATAAATAAACAAATAACTGAAGACACAAAGTAAAAATGTGGTGTAAAAACACATTAGTTAAGGTTAAATAAACATTACGTTGAAACTGGATTATTGTTTGAATCCTCAATTAGTTTGATAGCCTCAAGCTTCTTGTCAGGTTCCAAAACATAGAGCATTTCTGCAGCTGCTGCCCTGTGCATCAAGGAATCTGCAAAATGCAAATAATGAAGTCAGAAAGGCTATGTCACAACACAATTAGGCATGTATTTGTAGAAGGTAAGGCATATGAAACCTTTATGTCTCTCAAGGAAAGTTGCATTTGCCTCGATCAAAGATTTCTCATGCAATTGACTGATTAAAAAGAGAACAAAGAACAGCAATAAGATTTGCTATCAAAACTTCAGAATCTAAGAAAGATAAACATAAGAAAATTTAGAAATTTAACAGGAACCTTAAGGTAGGGCGCTCTTCTTCTAAGACTCTCCATATGAGTTTCTCTGTGTCAGTGACAGGAGATGGCATAGAATCTATTTTATGAAAAAGTTTTATCTGCAGCAAAAATTACAATTCGCAGATGAAACACACATCTCATGTATACATCTATATATATGGACTGAACTACTACTGAAAGAAAAGCATCAAAAGAAAAAACTGAAAAAAATAAAATTGAAGGACAATATACTTCTATAACTTGAGATATCATACCAAGCAGCAATGAGAATGTGGATTATCTGCATCCAACCTAACCAGATGCTTAACAGCCTGAGAAAAAGGAGAAACCAGTAATTAAATCCCAAAACAAGAACATGGTTTATTAATATCTAGAAAGAATTTAGAAGACAAAAAAACTGAATACATTTAATGATTCTAATAAACTTGGTATTCAAACTATTCATTAGGAAATTTTCCAGGTCCATTTAGGACTTTTCAGTTAATTGTGGCAACTTAAAAGTAATTACTTGTAAAGATCATGCAAGCATTACACACTCCTGCTATTTACAACTTTTTAATGTTTCAGTTGAAGCAGTACAATTGATGAAAAAAAAAGGACAAAATAAAAAGAAAAAGCTTCTAAGTCAAAGGGATTAATACAACACTACCTGAAAGGCAAGTAAAGTCTTCTCCCTTCTCATGTTTACTTCAAAAGAAAGTAAATGTGTCTCCAAGGACTCTGATGAGTTCTTCTGAAGCAGCTTTAAGTACTTTGTAGCTTCTAACAACGGATCTTCAACCTATATCAATGCAAATACATAATGAAACACCACTTATACTACTTTTTCTTTTAAAAAACCCACTCAGCCTTGAGAAGTCTTTAGAGTAAAACATTTGAGGCCCAGAGAAAAGAGGTGACTCTGGTTCAAAAAACCACCTGCAATAACTTCTCCCCATGGGGGTCTAGATCTACTGGCTTGGAATGTTGTCGTTTTCCTGATTTGGAGGCACCAGTAGCACTTGATTCCTCCTCATTTTTCTCTTCAGCCTCCTACAAAAAATGGAAGATATAATAACAATAATAACTAAAAAGATAAAAGAAAAAAATTACAGGGGAGAACACAATTACTTTCTTAGCTCGAGCTTCAGCCTTTTTCTGTTTTTGCCTCATCTTCTTCTTCTGAGAAGGAAGCAATCTTGATAGTTCATCATCTTTTTGAGTTTCTTCCTTCAAAGGAGAATCATACAACTTTATGTAGCACCTGCACCTCAAGACCCATAAACATCATTACAAGTATAGGTCAATGAATAAACATATTTCATACTGACACATTTTCTCTCGCAGGTGATCTAATGAAATGTACAAACAAAAAGCTGTGTAGCCCAAGTGCCAAAAATAACATCCTTTCTTTTGTTTTCACAGAGAAAAGATGAGTTGTGAAGTGGCTCTGAGAATGAGGAACAAAATGCACAAGAAAAGGACTTCAAGAGTTAATTCCTTGCAAATTGACTTCCCTGATGTGGCACATTAATCAGATAAAATCTGTGTTAATCTTCTGAAGAGTAATGTAATTTCTTCCTATTTTATAATGTTTCTATCTAAAGGAAGTGATAATGCGCATGCTCAGATTTTATACCCTGACCATAGTGCTCTCTTTGCAGACTACAAGGGATGCACATATTTTGCTTAAATGCAAACAACTATGTTTAATTAAAATTTCCCCTTCTCCAAATTTCCAGAATAGAATAAAGTAAGCTACAGTATGAGACACAAGAAATGAGACTTATGTATTGAATTACTGAATTAAGAACCCCGTCCGTAACAAGGTATTGAAAGCATCAAATAAATTAAACAATCAGAGTAAATCTATAAAACATGAGCTGAAGCCTCTTGCACTTCTATTATGGACACTAGGGACAGGTACCCAGGAGATGTAATCCACTGAAGGAAGTCCAAGTTAATTTGCATGGCAGGTAGAGGCTTTAAGAAAAAATATGATAGATGGATAATAGTGCGGAAATGAACAACTCAACTATACAACAACCAGCGAACAACTCCCACCACACACACACAACCCACCCCACCCCCTGCCCACACTCACCACCCCTCCAAAACACCAAAAAACAAACAGCCCAGAAACCAAAACCCAAAAAAAGAAGACTTGCCTCACCTGATAGCTCCTGATGCTGCTTTTTGGAAATATGGATGTGAATGCAACCGATCTTGAAACTTCAACATTTCTAAGTAGGCACGCAAGGTCATTTTCCTTAAGCAATATGAATGGAAGTCAAACTGGTCTTCTGTCATATCTGCATAATGCTTCTCTACAGCCAAGAATTTTTTCAAAGCTCGTCCAAGATCACCTTGCCGAAAGTAACTTTCACCAGAAGCAATTTCATACCTTTGCCACAGATCATACCCAGCAAAATTTCCAGAGAAAATTAAAATCTATTTTTTTATTTGATAACCCATTAAACAAAGGAAACCAAGACATACCACATGCACTGCATGTCATAAAGGTTATTGTGCTGGTCCCCATCCTTTGTAAACAATACAGCCCTTTTTTCAGCTAGTTCCACCTTCAAGAAAGATCTAATATAAGAGGCATGTTCCAAATGGAAGAAAGAATCGAAAATAAACCAAAGGCAACAAACTAGATAACAATCCATGCAGAAGTTTATATCATAGATATATTTATCTGTGGCTGCTTTGAAATAGCACCATATACCTGATCTGCCTGTAACATTCTCTTAACACATTCACTGTTTATGAAGCGATCTGCAAGATCCATGGAACGAGCTTCATCCGCCAAGGCAGCAGCAGCTGCCAAATCACCTGCATGCTTCCATATTCTACCCTGTTACCAAATAACATGCCAGATCACACTCTCGAACAAATAAACTAGGTGTTTCTTTATGAAATCTTGAAATAAATCTGCGTACCATCAAACAATATGCAAAGTAGCAAAATCAACACTAGAAATCCAGATTTCAAACAGATATACTTATCTGGTAAGAAGAAACAAAAATACAAATGGAGCCTGTTAATTAAACTATGGACAGAAAACAATATGTTTTGAGACTAGTTATGCAGCAGCTTGTTGTACTGATTTTATCACTTTTATAAGTATAGGCTTGGAAAGGATAACTATGTTACATGGACACTTTACATACCCCAAAGTACCCGTGTCCGACACGACACGATACGGGTATGGGTATGGGATATGTCTTGGATCCTTCACATGTTCTCTTGGACATGGCAACCCAAGATCAATTAGAAAATAATTATCAAATAATTATTTGCAAGTAATGAATCAAAAAAGATAATTGTTTTTGCAAGGAAAGAATGTGTATTCTCAAACTCAAAAATTGCAAGCAATGACTTAAAAAGAAAAATATAGGGAAAAAAAGAAGAAAAATAGAAATATGAAAGCTAGGCTTCTAACTGACATTATTGACATTTACTTGAAGAATTTTCCGCCGAATCCCAGTATCCTTATCCAAATTTTGGACACTTCTCAACCGAGTCCCCATATCCTAAGTTTTGAAGGTCAAGTGAGTCCGACTCCTAGACACATACCCACACCCGACACTCGTACCCAAGTCCATGTAACATAAAGGATAAGCCTCCAAATAAAAGGAAGATATCATACGAACTAATGAAACTTTTTTACACAGATCTCAAAATCTGAGTTAATATACCAAAGTTAAAATCTGGAAAATTCCAAGTCGAAGACATTTATAGAGTTCAAAATTCTTAGGAATAGACAGAAACCCAGAAATTACAGGAAAGACACCTATTGCAATTGCCTTCAAGCCTTCAACAATTCTCCTTGCACTTCAAGACATTGTTAAAATTGAATAAGACATCATAAATCTAAAGGTAATAAACCAGTACAATGTAGGGACACCATTTGAAACTTGAAAGTAATAATAACATTCCGTAGGACAAATCTCCACTTGATAAAAATAAATACCCAAAGATGTATACCATAGGATGTCTCACTGGAAGTGGTAACCCTGTGGAGCAAAATAATGTTAAAACATATGGGATAGACAAACCTTGACAGAGTACAAGTCAATCACAGTTGGAGTATGCTCAATTGCCTCATCAATTTTAGCAATAGCAACATCATGCTGGCCGCGTCTGTCGTAGTGCTGCATCAGCACAGATTAAATAAGCAATATCCTAGAAAAGGTGAATTGAGTGTGATAATACAGCTATGAACAGCAGCAAACCTGAGCCAACAAAAACAAAATCCACATCAGTGTTGAAGGAGGCTCTTTTTCATCCCTGCACAAAGAATCACCCTTTTTTAAGCTTTAGAGAAAAAAGAATCGTCTAAAGCTGTTTTTGTGAAAATTTGATTGAGCTTACAAGTATGAAAGTTGAAAATAAGGAATTTTAATCAACAATCAGTAGAAAATAAACACAAACATGCCGCATAGGGAGGGGGAAGAGAGAGAGAGAAATAAGTTTTTAGTCACGTAGAGAGTGGTGATAAGCAGTGCTTGATCATGATCATCATGGATTAAAAAAAAAAAGAGCTCAAAACAGATGGCAATGTGCTGATGTAAGGCAGGAAAAGAAAAAGAAAGCACAAGAAACATATGCTTCCTTTGAGCCGACAACCACCATATGTTGAAGTTAACAGATGCCTTCTGAAAACATGGTGCAACCGTGCAAGAGCTCAAAACAGAAAGCTCTTGCTTTCTGCATTCTGCAAGATTTCACTTTCTGCGAATCAAAACAGGCACTGAAAACTTTAAATTACATTAACAGAAATACCATTTCCAGTAAAGAAAATAGGGGAAGCTTCCTCGCTGTACCACTAAAACTCAAATAGTACAACAAATGCAACTGCCAATCATAAATGGATGGGTTGGAAACATTCTAAATGTAGGAAATTTTCTTGTTTCCAGAGGAGTGAGAGTGTTTTTCGTTGTGGGGGGGGGGGGGGGGGGGGGGGGGGGGGGGGGGGGGGGGGGGAGGTGTTGGTTTGGAAAACAACAACCAACCAAGGTTTGAAATGGGGGAAAAACAGATTTTGATGAAAGTTAGAGAAAATTGACAAGATGCCGACGAAACACAATGGCGTGCCAGCGAAAAGTTGACAAAATGGGCGAAATATGGTAAAAGAGTCCAAAAATTGGGTGATTTCGACTTAAAATGCTCAAATTGTGTGAAATTTAACCCAACTTAGATGAAATTTTGGTATGAAAGAACTCTATTCCTCCATATTTGAACGAAAATTTCAAACATTTATTGCTTAAAATCACTCATTTGCTTGGAATAAATAAGTGACTTTACACAATAAAAGTAAAGATTTTTTGTTCATGAGGAATAAAGCTTTTCATATGAAATTTCATCCAAATTGGATTAAATTTCACATGATCAGAGCATTTTAAGTTGAAATCAATCATTTTTTGGCTGTTTCGCAATATTTCAACAACTTTTCGCCGACACACCACTCCGAAGATTCCATCCCCCCTCCCCTTTGAGCCGCTAAGGGGGCAAAAAGCGAAATTTCGCCGGCATGCTGCTCAAAAATTTCGCCGGCATGCTGCTAAAAGAGCTTCATCCAAACCTATACAACATATTGTCATCTCCTCATGCTTTTATCTCAGATCTGTATTCCCAAGAAGCAGGTGGCATAGATTGGAATTTACATTTTAGAAGAGGTATGTTTGATTGAGAGCTGGATGCCTTGGCCCAACTCTTGGGGAGTATTAATGGACAACAACCAAATAATGATCAAGACAGTATGAAATGGAGATGGAACGAGACTAGGGAGTTTTCTGTGAAGAGTCTTTACAATCATTTAAGCAAGCAGAAATTCAAGTTTCAATGTTTCTAACATGCTGTAGCAAAACCTACTACCATCTAAAGTAGGATTCTTCATGTGGACTGCGGTAGTGGAGAAGCTATTAACCATGGATAATTTGATGAAGAGAGGGTGGTAGCATCCTAACAAATGTGTTTTATGCAAATCACATTTGGAGACAATGAATCACTTACTTATTCATTGCAATGGGACAAATGAAATCTGGAATTCATTCTTAGCAAGATTTGTAGTATCATGGATGCAACCTAGATATTTAAATCATGTCCTCTCTTCTTAGAAAAGTAGCAAGGGGACTTCACATCTTCAGGTGCTATGGAGATTGAAAACAGGAGCAGTTCTTTGGTCAGTTTGGAAGGAAAGGAACAAGAGAATCTTTGATAATAAGGCAAGGTCCCTTAGTGCTTTGTTTCAGTATGCTCTCAGCTTTCTTCTCTATTGGGCATCCAGTATGGAATCTTGTAATGGCTTATACCTTAAGGATGTATTAATGTGTGACAATTTTAGGGAGCTGTAGATGCTTTGGTTCAGTCAATAGTACACTCTTGGTGTACAACTTTGTAGCCTGAGCTGTTTAAACTTTTGAATTACCAATCCCAAAAAAATTTAATTAGGGAAAAAAAAACAAATAAATAAAAGAATCCACTTCCTCAGTCTTCAAGAAAATATTGATGCAGGTCTATAAAGTAATTAAACAAAAGATCTTTATCCATGATCCAACCCCCAAGATTGGGAATCAGATGCAGAATTGCAAGTAAAATTAAAATTTACATATAGGTACTACCATGAGATCCAGGTGTACTTATTTCTCAATATTTCTGGGTTATCCCAGGTTATGCCAGCTTCCAACTTTTTTAATGGAAAGGTAAAGGCATGGGTTAAGGGTAAGATACTAAGATGTCTTTTTTTTTATGCTTGTTCAGTGGCATCTTTCAGGCCCACTTTCGGATGGAAGGGAGAATCAAGGATTTTTGAGGATCCACAAGAGCGTGTAAGGACTAAGGAGACACTTTCCACTTATTGAGAGATTACAGATCTGATGCTTCCTCCTCCCTTTGATGCTGAGGTTCTTGCATTTGGAACTAACCAACAACCACAACACCACATCTCTCCTCACCGAACACCCACCACCCCCTACCACCCAAAACAAAACACAACACCTTTAACCCTAACCCTTCCCAACTTCTTTTCACTGTCCATTTAGCCCAATGAATGCCCATCAAAATGCAACCTATATTTTGATGGGCATTCATTGGGAAATTCAAGGTAATCTTCAAATACAGGAGATATTCAAAGATTGCATGAATTTATGATTAATTTCTTTTCTGTACGATTGGGGAGAGTGAGTTGGATTCAGCTGAATTGTGCAGCCTTGAGGAGGGTCTCAAACAAGTAAAATCCCCAGGCTCACTAGCCTCACAGTTAAACATCTTTGTTACAGAATTATAAATTCTGTTTTGAGAGGCCTATGCACTTTGGTTATATTGCCTCAATTTTGTATTCTTTTAATTAATGTCTCATTTTCCAAGGTGCCTTTTTTTTCTGAATTTTTCCAAGGTGCCTTTAGATACTAATGGTCTTGCTAATAAGTTAGCTAAGTGTCCTATGTTTGAAGATATGCTTACTGAGGAGATGTAACGATGCACGAGATTTTAAATACGTATATACATGCATACATACATTCATATATATAATGAGAGAGAGAGAGATTTTGAGTTTTTTTGGGGGGAGAGAGCTTTTGGGTATTCACATATAACAGCATGAACTCCACTAACGGTATTTTTCATTGCTATTTGCTCAACTCAAGAGTAACTTTCAATGGGGCCACTTTCTTCAGGTTAAGAAAAGAAAGAACTTGGACACCAGTCGGAGATTTGGAAAATAAGAAAGAAAATTATATAATATATATAATCAAAAAGGAAGGGAAAGACAATGAGGGCACAAGCAGCAATAATGTTCCGGAATCAAAAAAGAGGTGAAAGAAAAATTCAACATTGAAGTGACATAATGAAAAAAATAAAAATAAAGCACAAAGAAACAAAAAGAAATCTTTAAAAAGATTTGGAGAAGTTCAGATTATCCAGTTATACTGCACAATCAATGAATACCTCATTCTCACTGATTGCGCTTTTAAGATAATGTGCCACTGAAGGCAAATTTGTTCACTTCCCAACAATATCATTCAAAAGCAAATTCTTCTAGTTCATTTTTTTACCTCCCTGGGTATCCTCCAGTTGTCCTAACTGATTGTTCCAACTCAAGAATCAATCGTTCTAGAATATCTGCCTGCAGAAGCGATAAGAAAGATGGGGAAAACATCAACTAGTATAATAATTACAATCTCAAATTTTATTGCATAGCGGAAGAATAAATTCTGACTAACCTTGTCAGGGCAATCATACAAAGGAGAAAGATCGGAGAATAATGATGGTACTCCCTAAAAGCAAAATAGTAATTATCAGTGACATGTCTCCCCAAAATCAACAAACAATAAGATATAAGCATAGAACTTTGGATATTACCTTTGTTAAGAGAGGCCTGATATAGTTATCTGCTGCTTCTCGAAACTTTTCATCTTTCAGAAAATCTAGTGGAATTCTCTGGGATGAAATCATAACCATGTCAATAGAAAGACTATTAAACTCTAATTATAAAGATGCATTCAACCAGTACTGGCATGAAGTGTAAGTATAAGTTGCACATTGAAACAACAAAAGCAGAAGAATGATCACTGTAATGCAACCAACACTAAAAGAGTCTAAATAAACGAGGTGATGCGGAAATTTTCTGAGATATGTATTACCATCTACAGTAAGTTGGACTTTTAAAAGAGAGGCAGCTGTTAAGCACAATGCAGTCCAGTTCTCATTGTTTTGTCAAACCTCTCTACCGTAGTTCTAAATATCGTGCTGTATCGATCGATACGGTCGATACGTATCCTGTATCGTGTTATACGGCACGATACAAAACAATGTATCTTCAAGTCAATTGTATTGGTCGATACAATTGATACGGCTGTCGATACACTCAATACATAGTCGATACTCTTGATACGGTTGATAGTTAATGAAAAAATTGACAGAAGAGGCTATTCTAAAGAAAGGCCTATTCAGTTCACTGATTCTTGTAAATTTTCATTTAAAAATTTATTTCCTAATAATTATTTTATCAAAAAACTAATTATAAATATCAAAAAATTATTTTATTGTATTAAAACTTGACATTTGGATTTCAAATTTTTTTATGGCATGAGATAATTGTTGATAAAATTATGTATATCAGCCTCCATGATTTATTTTTAATTGTATCAAGTATAATATGAATGAATTTTCTTACTCTTGTTTTTAGTTTATCTAGAATATTATAGCTTTTATTAATCTATTAGTACTTTTTTGAAGTTTTTTATTCACGATTTGTTTCTATACCAATACGTATTCTGTGTAAACCTATAATGTAAGAAACATTTTTATTTGTCATATTTTTAGCTTTTCTTTTTACCCAAATCGGTTTTGTTTTATGTATCCACTGTTTTTTGTGCGTATCCACCATTTTATAGTGTATCCATGCGTATCCAATACGTATCTATTTTGGATTGGTCGATACAACACATTGACACGATATTTTGAACCATGCTCTCTACATGATGACCATAGCCAGTTAGCCACCTTCTCTGTGAGCATGATTGAATTAGATCTTGAAAGATTCAATGACTTTTCAGTTCTTTTCCTCCTCTTTGAATAATAACTGTCAGACTTATCAACATAATTTGACAATAGGAACTTCAATAAAGCAATGAAGAATGCTATTTCCCTTTGGTTGAAGCTTTCCAAGTTATCTGATATATCAATGATTTCCCTGCATCAATGCATGCTAATATGCCAACCAGAAAAAAAAAAGGGAGGGGGGAGGAAATAAGATTTATCTAGTTGTCTGTAAGCACTTTTGAACATCCAAATTCTCATATGCAGTTTTCTCCCAACTTGGGTTTCTATACATGGTCGCATGACCGTATGTCACAGACTCACAGATCAAACTAATTATGATTAAGAGCAAATTACCAATATCACTTCACAATATCTTTTAACTTATCAATAGAATCACAAGCAAAAAATTGAAACCAATAGATAGCCCTTTGAACCATTGTTATTTACTCGTTGAATTCCTCATCGAAAATATTGTTGCTTGGCAACAAGAACCTTATTCTACCATTCTATTGAATATTGAGAAATACCATTGATTAAATTTGCATATTACAATTTTATTTTTCACTCCAACTTTACAGCATCATTTTACCCATCTTCAGCTGCAGCATATGACTCCTCATTATAGTTGTCTTTGGTCTTTCTTGATATTTCTGGACCATGTCAATATGTGCACTCCAATTGTGTAATGAGACAATTGATATATTTATTTTCTCTTTTTGATGCATTAATTTCTAATACTGTCCATGTTGTCTTACAGTTTGTTTATCTCAACATACTCATCTTAGGAACACTAACTCCTATGAAAAGTAGATTTATTTGTTAATATTATGCTTGATTTGGCAACATCTTACTCCGTAAAAAAAGAAAAAAAGGCAATGAATTGCTTTACATGGCTAGGTCAGTATATGAAACAAGAAAAGAAGAACAAGAAGTTTGTGAGCAAAAGGCTTCCTTGTCCAAGAAGAATAATGTTTATTATGGTCTACAATATGGCCAGCATGCTGCAAATCCCCATCAGAGCCTCCAGAAGCACAATAAAAGGAGGCAAATATTCATTTCCTCCTTTATTTCCTCCATCCCATGATATTTTAGTGGCATAAAGGGATATATCGTGACATGGAGCAATATTTCATGACATGGAGGGGAACATGCGACACAAGCAGCATGCTGAAAATATAATTGGCATCATTCATAATTTGAAGAAAATTCCTGTTTAAAATTTTTTCCTTTGTATTGGCAATATATTGGTGGCATGCTGACAATAAGGGGCAGCATGCCCCTCAGCAGCGATATCACAACCACCAATGTGTATTGATAAATAAATACATCAAATATACCTCCTTCAATGTTTTACTAACTGAAATCCGTTCTGATTTTTTTTTTTAATCAGTTGTCATAGAAACTTACCCCTGTAAGTTCGACTGACACATACTCATCACAATAGCAATGAAGGTGACATCTTCACTTTGAAAGAAACAATTATTTCAAGGAAACAAGAGTGCTAACTTCAACGGAAAATAGCAAAGAGAAAAACTCTTAACATGTTGCTTTACGAAGATCCCAATTACGGGTGCAAACCTGTTCAAGTTATATCATCCTGAAAGAACCTCTATATTATACTTTTCCTCTTCTTATTTTCCCCCTCCCTTCATCAGTTCATCTTGAATTTAGTAGGTAACCAGGTTGCAACTTGCAAGAAAGCTTACAAGTAGGTAAAAAAATACTTGCTTTCCATGGCCATGGAATCTACCAAGTTGGCAAGGTGTCATTTTCATCATTTAATTCCATAGATCATATGTTACCTTAACAGCAGATGATCGACTGTATTCTTTCCCAAGTGATTTGTACAATGCATCCAACTGATCAATTTCATCAGAGGAATACCGGCCATTTTCTACATACAGATGAACACATTTCTGCAGACCTTCATAATATCTGAATGACAGTGATAGGAAAAATAGTTTAAAAATTCTGAACACTATAAATTCAGATCAATATTTATTTAAGCATTTTGGGAAATCCATATAGAGAGATAATTCTGAAGAAACTCAACCGGTTTTCTCTATCAAATGAGAAGATAAATCAGCATATTCTTTCTACTGAAAAATTAAATAAAAAAGTTCAGATAGCACAGCAAGTTTTCTTAACAATTGTAATCAGGATTTTACAAGCAAAAAAGAAAAAAGACAGAGCTTAACAAAGTCAGATAACATGATTAATTGTTCAACACTCACTCATTAAAGAATACAATTCTTTTAGAAGTTGAATATGCAAAAATAGAAAATATATTGAACATCGCTTCCGTAATTAGCCTATATTTATTTGATTCTCCATATCTCTGATCTCCACATCATTAACGTATAAAATTTAATTCACATTCATTTAGACTAAACAAAAAAGCATGGGTCACTGTGCAGCTTATCATCACATCAGGCTTCCTTTATACCAAATAAAAGAAGTGAGTCAGAAAAGTCAAGGGAATTAAGAAGAAAGAGGGGAAATACCCCACCAGAGATCATTCCAAAAACTCATCTCAGAGCTTGACCCAATGTAGAACTAGATATGGGGATAGAAGGATGAGGCTAAGTTCAACACTGGTTACCAGACTGCTGTTCAAGGCTCTAGAGTTAAACCATCCATTTCTGCCACACCATAGATATTAGCAATGCCCCTACGCCACAAAGCATATCCATTGACACTGAATCACGATAACCTCTTATCCAAAAGAGTTGAATCCCTAGCAACCAGGTTGCCAAAGTTGAGTCCCCCTTTCTCCTTAGCTTTTGTCACCCACTGTCCATTTAAACAAATGGTCTTTCTTAAAAGCCCCTCCCTCCAAAAGGACATAGAATACACCGGAAGGTTTGCTAAAATAGATCTAATCAAAGTGACTCTACCCCACCCCACCACCGCAACCAGAAACCCAACATAAATCTGCATAGACAGCCTACTGGGTATCAAAAATCAACTTGTACAAGTCAAAAGAAAATCCTAAATGGGAAGGAAAAAAAACTCCGAAAATTTGAATCCAAAACCTGATAGATATCCATACAATGTAAGAATAAAGACCTGTCTTTCACTTACTTTTGGATATCTCCTGGGGATTGCCTGAAGGAATATCAAATTCCAGGGGCAAAATCTTGTGAGAGTTCATGATTTTGCAATATCTGAGGCAAGAGATTGAAGAAACTGGAAAAGGTGAAGGAAAAATGGCATTTAGGATCCAGACACCAACTTTTTAACACCTCAAATAAGAAACAACGAAATTCAGATATCATATAGGCATCACAAAACCTTCTGTTACTCTTCCCTCTCTCCGTTTCTAAGTATTCTTCTAAATTTGGATTGCCAAATGGTTGTGTAATTTTTTTTTTTTATGAGTAATGAATTCAATCTAAGATAGTGGACCAATGAGAAACGGGAGCACTAAAGATCCTATATTACTAAAGAGATGAGAGACAACAACTATGCCAATTCCTAAGAATCTCTGAAATGCCCAAACCGCTAAACTCAGGCCTAACTAACACCCATGCGGCTATCATCGCCAGAATACTCTCCACTACATGCTCAACACTCCGCTTCCGATCCTGGAAAATCCCGCAATTCCTCTCTAGCCATATGTTCCAAACCACAGAGTGGAAAGCTACACTATACAAGATTTGCCCTTTCCTTTCAAGGCCTCTAAAACGCCATTGGTCAAGCAACTATATGATAAATCTTGGCATAATCCATGATGTCCCAATGATGTTAAGAAGGCTCGAACATATGGACCATGCAAAGCGGCACTCCAAGAAAATGTGGTCAATGCTTTTCCCATCCTCCATGCATAAAACACAGTGTGAGGGGATAAGGCCATCATCCTCCACCTCTTTTGAATCCAATCGGCTGTTTTAATCCTGTAAAGAAGTATGGTCCATAGAAATGCCTTAATCCTAGGAGGAACTTTAGGTTTCCATAATCGAGATATAGAGAAGGGAGGAGATGGATCCAACACCCACCCACCCCCCGGATGAAGAATGTTAAAGAAAGACTCCAACAAGGAAGCCAACTGCACAGCTTTATCAAGGCTAGAGTGATCAATGAAAACATCCTTAAGGCGATCAAGAAGAGAGGCAAATGGTTGTGTAAGTGCTTCTAATTAAACAGTCTTTGATCAAGATATTATGATCCATGGCAATATTACAGTGGATAAATGAAGCCATAAATGGCCTAAACCATGGTTAACAATATCTATGATCATACCTCTGTGCCCAATTGGTCCCACTATCTAAACCAGGTGACCATACAGAACTTAGTATGCACAAGGCTTCAGAAATAGTAAAAACGAACTTGAAAACAAGCCATAATTAATAATTTGAGAATTCCCATACAGATAAAAAAGCAAACTAAGACACAATACTTTTGCACCAAGAAAAATGAAACTATATTTCCTTGGGGAATGGGACCAGGTACTCCCATTGTAACACAAGTTTTTCTAGTTCACTTAATAGGAAGATGGCACGTATTTTTTCAAGCATTCGTCCGTCAATTGAGTAACCATAGAAGGCATGTTCTAGCCATACTTTTTCCCATTGAGTGAACATTTGTTCCCAGGCAAACATCAAGTCGCAATCAGCTGCTTACACAAAGATTCTGCTTGCATATCTGTACACACCAGATACAATCACAGACCATGACCAGCTTGTCCAAAGCATGTCACAAAAATGATATGATTTGGCAAAAAACTAACAAGACCCGATAATAGAATTGTTAGCATAAAAAATCTCTTCTTATTATAATACATACTGAGCTTAAGATCTCAAGCACTTTAACAAGAAGATGAAAATTTACCTGTAATTGTCAGGGTTCATCGAAAGCAAAGCCTTGTATGCCTTTTCTCCTTTCTCGAAGTTACCAAGCTTCAGAAACAAAGAAGCCTGCTGTTCCTTGAAAGCCAATTTATCAACCTGGAACAGCATTAAATGTATATTAGAGGACAGAGTTCTTATATTCTGAGGCAAAACTATTTTGTTTGAAACTTTATCAGTATCATACAAAATACCAACTTACAATTTTTGGCTCTTTCTTGTCTAATTCTTCTAGAGCTCTTTCAATAAATCCAGACTCCTCTAATAGTGATATCTGCATGACAGTAAAACAAATAGATAATGTCTCATTACGGTAACCATCAATGCCTTCATGGTTAAACAAACAAAATTTCTCCTCTTCGAAGTGAATGTCTCCATAAAAATGAAGACAAAAGATACCAAATGAACCACAAATACAGAAGCGCTAATTCTGGGGCAACTTCAAAAATAATTAAAAAGAATCCTTTTTGATAACTGGGATACTTCTAGAAAGAAATCACTCAAAGTAGAAGTCAACTCATGGTAGGATCAATTGAAATTTGGAGTAACTTCTTACCTTAGTGTTCATTCTATAGTTTTATAGTAGTGGGCTAAATGACCAATGCTCCGTCCTCCATGTATTCTATCATATCATCCACTGTCTCTCAAAAAATGACCACTTAGATCCCAGCTTATAAATATCTTCTCCTTATCGGGTTTTTTTTTTAATTAAACCATCCATTTCTTCTGAAAAATTTTTTTTAATGTTTTCTACTAATCTTACTTGGATGCATAGGCATTAAAAATATTAAGAATCTCAGGTCCTAAAACTAATTTAACTACCATTGACCTGTCACTAATTACCTCAACATCAACAGCATTATCCTTCATATCCTTATTTTCCATAATTCCTAAACTATTTTTACTGTTTTCTTTTCCTATATGTCAGAGTTTATATCCATCAAACTCTTTAGCCTTGTCTCCTTTTCTTTTAGTATACCATGGACACAATACACTAATTTCATTCTTTCATTACATCTACAAACTCTAACCTCTTTCCTGTCAAAGTCTCTATACAAATCCACTTTTCTCATCTGTCTTTCATTTTAAGATTAACCATCTCAAATGCTCCGATTTATCTGTCTTTTTTATATTTTGTCCTTCAAGAGATTCTAATATTCATAAAAAAAATAAGGCACAAGAAGCCAACCTCACTAGCCCTTACCCTGCCCCCAAATTCGTCATCATCAAGCTACATGCTTGAATTTGAAATGGCCAGGCTTCTTAGCAGGGCACAAAGAATTGAAATATGTTATCATCCTAAGTGGGATTGGAAAGAGCCAACTGCTGGAACCAACCATATATCTTCACACATTTGATAAAGATGACAAAGCAGTCGAATTTTAAGAAACATATCTGCTTCAGAAAATCAGATTAACTGAACTCTGTGCCTTAAGGAGGGATTTAATCAACTCAAGTTTTCAACAAATCAAAAAATGCTCTATAGTGGCAGAAAATAGAGGAACACTTTTTCAATAGTCAAAAAAGGTCGCATTTGACTCACACACCATGTACAGCCCGCCACCAAATTGCATCCACAAACCAGAACCCAAAGCTCTCAACTGATTTATATATGCTGGAAAACAGATATTCAACATTGTTACACACATTATCTAAATGGCCAAAACACACCCAAAAAATAAATAAAATAAATTGACAGTGACAAGCATATACGAACAACACCCGCTCAGTCTTGCTGCCCAAACTCCTATTTGTTTAACCACCAGTATCATTCATGATCCAAACCAAATTCTGTAGTTTCCTATAAATTTTGCATCATATTTCAATCTATTAGCCCCTTGAATTGGTCAAGATAAGGCTTAAGACTGTTACAAGAAAGAGAAGAAATAAGCTAGAGACCAAAATCTAAGCTCAATTAGCTGAAATAGGGCAATAGCAAGAAGCCCACCTTTCACAGGATAGTCAACTGCCAAAAGGAGAATAAACTCGATTAACAAAATTGTAGGTATGGAAGAGGTGGTTGAGGTTTATAATAAAATTGATTTAAGTCATGTTCAAATTCTTTTTGAAGGTTCATGAGTTGGAAGCAAACTTTTAAGAATTGCAGAATCTGGAGGTGAATCAATCAAGGAACAAATTGATTGGAAGAGTTTTTGACACTGATAAATATAAAGGCAGCACGGAAGTTTAAACGAGATAGGACTCCAAGGCCAAATGTTTTCCCCATAGCATTTCATAAGGAATGCTGACATCTATTATGAACAGATAGATGTTAAGGAATTTTTTTGAGAAAGGTATGGGCACTCTGAGAACTGATGCTAATTCAATCAATCAAACAAAGCCAAATGCGCTATCCTAACTAGTTGGGGTTGGCAACATGAATCCTAGTCCTCCATTCCAATCTATCAGAGATCATATGTTAACTTTGCCAATGTTATTCATACCCATTCAGATAGAATACATCCATATTCTTTTCATTATTTCCCATGCCCTCTTATATCTTCCAATGACTACTCTCTCACACTTTCTTATGAGATATGGAACCAGAAACATCAAGGATTTTTGCTCACTTAGCCTTGTGAGCAGCCTGTTCAAGATTATAGCCTAAATCTTGTCCCTTAGATTGAAATCGGTAATTTGAATTGGTTGTTGCATTCAATCAGAACAGAAGTTATTTATGATATAGAGATATCATGAGAGAAAATGCATGAGAACTGCTAATTTATAGAACTGAATATTGCCTAGGTGACCTACTGATTGCCCAAGTGATTAGGGACTGGCCGAAGCAATATTCTCTACTTCCATATATACACAAACAATTAAGTTCATCTCCTTGTTATATTATTTGTGGCATTGCAAATTCTAGAACCCCAACTCATCAAAAGTTTCACGTAAAAAGTTACAAAGAGGTGACAAAACGAAGAGAAGAGAAGAGAACGGGCTCTGTGAAACTGAAAGTAAACAAACTATAAGGTCTAAACTATTATTGGCTCATTGTCAAAGAAGGAGACAAAGAAATGAGGGAGAGAACCATTTTATTGTGACAATGAAGATTTCTACGTAGTCATGTAATTGTAGGAAGGAGGAGGAGGGGAAGACAGAGAGAGAAGGATATCCCTATTTCCTACAGAACTGAGGATTTAAGAATTGAAAGCTTCCTCCTTGTCAACTACTAAATGAAGGAAGTTCAAATATGTTGGCTTCTATATCCACAAATAAACAAATAAAACTAGTTAACAATAAACTAATTATAATAAGTTAAGAGCTATAGCTATGTTAGTCAAATAATTTACTTAAAACAATCAAAGCAAACAAAAAAAAAATGTTAGACTGTTTCATTTGATGAAATTAAGTGCTCTTGAATCAAACTAGGCAGAAGCTTAGCCTGAAATTCTACCAAGATACTCAACTAGATCTCAAGAAAACTACCTACTCACCATTGATCCCCGGGAAAAAGAGGGAAAAAAAACCTGCATAGTCACCAAAGCAATCATCGAGGCACCCAAGTGCCCAACTTTAACAACACCATCACAAATAGCATTCATACCACTTGTGAAAACGGAATAATTAATAGATTGGTAAAGTTGATTGTATGTTAAACTCTTGAAGAAAGGTGTATGATAGAGTTTACTAGAATGTTTTCCACCATGTCATTGATTTAAAAGGTATATCTATACTATTAGTAAAAGAAGTCCAGAGAATATTCCCCAGATTGTGGCACGCCTTTTTTTCACTGCCATACATAATCCTTCCAAATCCCTAAAAAGACTCCACTATCCTAGAGAAAACTACCTCATATATTATCAATAATTATACTATTAATAACTACTAGTAAAAACGTATAATCCAAAAGTTTCACGTTAATTACTGAATACATGCAGGAGTGCATGTGCGTCTTCTAGTGTGAGATAAACAAATTGGAGTGATGATTACTTGAGAAATGTTTGCTTATTTGTCCTCACCAATTGAGCTGTCAAAGGTTTCTTTGGATTCAGTCAAAGGTTTCCATTTGGGTGAGCTCACCTCCTCTTCCATTTCCACACTTGTAGGTGACATTTTGTAGATTTTGGAGAGCAGTTAAGGCGGTTGGTCTGAATTTCGTCTATAGCAGTATTATTTTTTTAATTCATTACAATGCCATGTCTAGTACACATCATCAATTGTTTCGAGACGGTGACAAGTCTCAAAGTAAACATTAATAAAAGCACTCCATTACAAGTTTAGTGTAAGGATGGTTTTGAGAAGGCATGGTGAGATCTAAACTGGCACATCACGAATGGTCCCCATTAAATATCTTTATATGCAACCCTAGGAAAACCAATTTTGAATACTACCATTAAAAAATTGCTACAAAGATCACAAGTTTGAATACTACCATTTGCATTTCATGTTGGTGATTAGGATGTGTACTAGTATTGTCATTTGGCCCAGCAGAATTTAGTGACCAAGGGCAAAAATTCTAGGCACATAAACATTAGGAAAACTATATAGAGGACAAATCTCCTTGGATAATGATTATGGAGAATTCTAAAAGAAAAAAGCCATTTGCAGGTGATGAACAGAAGCATATTTGGTGTTCGAAAGAGTGGATTGGACATAAACAACCATGTTAAACTTTCTTCTAATAGCACTTGCAGAAACATTCTTAGCTTGGTTTAGCTATTGTACCCTCATATCCGAGTTGGTGCTAAAAAAATTTGTTTTTGGACATGTGAAAGGGAGATTGTCAACAAGTCATGAATTCCCTCATCCTTTAAATCTTGGTCCTTAGTAAGAACACTCGTTGAGGTCTTTTCTAGTCCAATCATGGTTTACATTAGAGAAAAATTACTAACATTATCCTTATTGTTCCCCAACACCCCCAACCTCTCGATTCAAATATCCTACAAGTTATGACTTGTTAAAAGTCAAATAAGACATGAGCCACATTCCAGCAAGTTATGAATCTTCACAATTTTATAAAGTTAGACCAGTCAAAATATCTAGGTTGATGACCCTAAGGCACTTTCTTCTTTTTATCATGCATGTTTCACCTTTTAATTAAGCTGTTAAACAACCGTTACACCTAAAAACTTAAGCTAATAGGTAAAGGTGCAACTACGTATTTAAGAGGGCCCAAATATGATATTTCAATGCTCCCCCGCAAATGGTATCGGAGCTGGTTCCGGGTGCAATAATCTATGGTTGGATTGGGTCTTGACATTGCTCGTGGGAGGTGGTTGGATCAACAAGGGCGGGCCCATGAGGAGCTGGCAAGCTTCTAGGGACACTGCACAAGGACATGTAACCCTAAAGGGGGGAGATTGTGACATCTCAATCCAACATCGGAAACGGATAAAATCCCGGTGAGGTATAAAAGTCAAGAAGACCACTTAACTGCAAGACACCTTTAAAGACAAAACCGTGCGGGCTGAGGCCCAAAGCGGACAATACCTCGCTAGGTTGAATCATTACAACTGGTATCGGAGCCCAGGTTTCAACAAGGCCCGATGTGTGAGGGGGAGATTGTTGGGTATCCCACCATAGGTCGTGGAAGGGGCTGGGACCACTTCATAGGTGTGAGGGAAAGCCGAAGGAGCTACTGGTCACTTTAAAAGTGTGAGGGAAAACCTCATCCCATGAACTAGCTTTTGGGGTTGAGAGAGGCCCAAGACCACTTAACCTGTCTCTAATACCACATAGAACACCGATCCTACTAAAAGCTCAAGCTGATAGTAGGGGGTGAACTTAATATATTTAATTATAACTAGCAGCAATTTTTACCAACTCCCTTGAGGGGAAGGCTTGTTTTGGCATAATGCTCAAAAAAGAACAAGAATATTCATGTTATAAGGAGAGAAGGATACTTGCTGATTAAAACTGTTGTAATGTGAGCATAGCATTACTAAAAAAAGACAATAGAAAGACCAAGAAAAAATTGTGCACAGATTTACATACTTCTATATGATTCCTACATCCGTGGAACTAAATTCAAATAAAATAGGGTTACAACTTCATCCCCAATCCCTAGTTACAAAACTGCACAGTACAATAGAAGATTTTTAATATACCATTATCGTAAGCGGAAGCCCACTCTACCCACAGGACCCTTTAGGCCCAATCATCTTTGGACCCAAAGAATATTGTAACGCATTAGATTATGAGTAAGAACCTCTATCTCTAACAATTTTCAAGACATGTCTCCTCAACTGTGTATTCAATGCATGAGTCAGAGGGAAGCCATTGATCAACTCTGCCTTTTGAAGTTTTTATTAGCAAGTTTGGTGTTTGTCTTTCAACTGACCAATTTTAATTGGATGATGTCTAATCAATTTGATTAGGTGATGCCTTCTAATATTCATAATATGAAAATCTAGGGAAAAACAAAAAAAAGGATCCATAGAAATAATTTTTTAATCAGTATTAAAAGAAATTTTATTAATAGAAAAAGGGAGAAATGTCATGTAAATCAAAGGTGTACCACAGAAACTGTCTACAGATTCCTAAAGTCTTTGCATGCTAAGATTTCCTGAAGATTCAAATATAGCAATTTATGATAGATGATTTCTCAAAAAGCATCAACACTTAGGCATTTAGAGGAATATTGAATGGGAAAAAGCGAGAAAGAAAGAGTAGCCTAAAGGAAGCCAAATTTAATGGAATAGCTCTTTTTTATCCCATTTGGCTAAATGGAATTGGGAACACAAAAAAGATAACTATAAGGGAGTATGCTGGTCTAGAATTGTTAATCAAGATGAGAACAAATGTCCCAACGCACACAAGAAGAAATCATGCAAATTAATGGATCCTGTAAAATGAACATGCCAAGGTGACAAGCCTCCCAAGGAAAGTATCGCTAGTCAGCAAGAAGAAGAAGAAGGTTGTTAATTTACTTCTAACAGTCAATAAGATTCATGTATGACATACAAGATGAGTTACACTACCCTCAGACTGGAGTCAAAACCAACAAAGCAAAAAGGAAACAACCAAACCTCAATTTTTATAGGGCCTTCAAAGGTTTAAGAAACTCAGACTCAGGCTTGGTATCGGTTAGGCCCAAGTCCAAATGAACTCGGCCCAAACAAACAGTATCAGCCGACTTTGGCAAAGCCATGTAGGATCCATGGTTTACCAAACTAGCTGGTATCTGTCCGTATCTGTCAGTCCATAACGGGACCAGCTGGTCCTGGTCCGCTATTCTGGTCTGGGATCAGCCAAATCATCGCCGGAGAACTTTCCACTCACCTGCAAAGTGCCTTTGACTGCACATCACAGTACACAGGTCGCACGCAGCCTTTGTCCTTAGATGTTTGAATTAAATAAAAAAATATTTTTTTTTAGCTTTGAGACTTTAGGGAGCTGCTGCAGTCTTCATAGGAAGGAGAGAGAGAGAGAGACTAATAGAGGGAGGGAGTGGGAGGTTGAGAGAGAGGCTAGGAGGGACCAAGAGAGAGATAGAGAGGATGGAGGGAGAGAGGAAGGGAGGGAGGCTAAGAGAGAGGGGGAGAGATGAGGGAGGGAGCGGCTCTCACAGTATCTGTGATTCTTGAGAAACTTAAGAGGCTTCCCCTAAATCTCATCTTGAGCAAAACCCGGAGGAAACTTCAATTTCTACCAAAGCTTCTCCTACGCTTTGCTTTTTGCCTTTCAGTTTGCTCTGCTAAACAAGGAAAACATGAGATCAAAGTCCTCTTTTTATATTTGATTTTTCAATTTTTTATTTTTTTCAGAATTGGAACATACTAGACCGGCCTTGGACTGGCCTTTACAGGATGATACCGTCCAATGCCAGACTGTACCAGCCAGTCCAACCAGTATTCCAGCCAATCCAAGCCACAGCTGAATTTTTTTTGCTTTTTTTCTGGATCACTTGGGACAAGACGGTCCAGTACAGTTTGTATCAGGCCTGTCAATCCGTTCCCGATCTGGAAAACGATGATCGGATGGACCTGGATGCCCAGAGAATTAAAGTATAAGAAGACCTGCATGAACAGGTCTTTGTTCACTTTGTCACTTTCAAAAACAACAGCTTAGTTGAGAAGGGGAGAAGAGGGGAAGAAGAAGGAAAGGAGGAGAGGAGAGGAAGATGTGAAAAAGAGAGAAAAAATAATTCCCTTCATTGCTTTGTTGCTTACCAAGAAAAAGGGGGAGTGGGGGAAGATAAAGAACAGGCTTTTTGAGGACAAGCAGAGAACGGAAGAAGAGGCGAAGAAAGAGGAAGGGGAGAAGAGGAGGAGAGGAAGAGAAGGAGAAAAGAAAAAAAATACATGTTCATGCTGCTGTTGTCAGTAGTTGCACTTGCAAAAAGGTATGTGGCCCTCCCTCTCCTCCTTTCTGGTTTTTTATTCTGCATTTTTTGAAATATGATCCTTTTTCTTCAAAATCTTAAAACTATACAAAGGGAGCACCAATCCATGTTAGGATTGATATGGGATGGAAGAGCATTTCAAATAGGGGGAGGGGCCAATTTTTTTTTAAAGATGGAAGAGTGGGTGTGAAGATTTGAGCTTGGGAAAGCCAAAAATGGCATCCTGAGCTTGTCTGCGAAATTGCTCAATGCAACTCAAGCGATACTGAGTTGTATCAGCTGATACAACTCAATATCGCCCGTGCATCGTTCTCGGTCAAACTCGACCGAGTTGAGGGTTCCAAATAAAACCTCTTGTATCATGGGTTGGTATTGGCCCAAACTGAGTTTACTCAACCAATACTTCTCAGTGTCAGCCCAGTTTTAAAACGATGTTAGAGAGTGCAATTTTCCTTTGGCAACAAATTTTACCCAGAAGGAATCTGCTTCAGCTTCTGATCCAGGATGGGCCAGCACTATCAAAATGTGTTTCACAATAGCTTATCCAAGAAGCTTAACTTTTTACAACAGATTTGTCATTGAGAACTGGGACAGAAAATTCTAGCATGTCCCACACAACATCATGCGCAGATACATTTGAACTATTGCAATTAATACAAATCAAAGACCTCAACAAAACCAAAATCAGCCCCTATCTATGTCCAACTTCTGCTCAAAGTCATGCCAGTATACAACAAAGTAGTTCTTTATTTTATTTTATTTTATTTTTTGATGAATAATGTAGATAACAAAGTAGTTCTTTATTTATTTTTGATGAATAATGTAGATAACAAAGTAGTTCTTTATTTTTTTTTATAATAAAGAACTACAACAAAGTAGTTCTTTATGTTAGCATGTTCACACACACACACACACACATATATATCTGAATGCATCATCAAGGATATGAGAGATAAAAAGTGTCATTGAGCATTTCACACGGATTTCATAAATCCGAAGGCCATACCTTGTATAAGAGCATCTCTCCATGCTCACAACGTTCACCATCTGGAGGATAAGTATCATCTAGTGTCCCTTCATACGCTTCCAGGATTTCAATTGCTTTTGAGCCACTACAAAATAAATTACATAGCATAAACAACTCAACAAAGGCAAAGCAAAGATGAAATAAAACCCTTTTAATTAGCAGTAGCTGGAAATTTGAATTCAGTAAGGGAAACAAAAATGTTGATGGACTCCGGATAACATTTTTAATGAAGATCAGGGGAACGAAGAAGGAAAGAAATAGAAGAAACTGCTGCTTACTTCAGGCAACAATATTATTCAAATCCAGAAAAGAGTAGGTATTCAACATAGCATAAATTCTGTTAAGTATTGAGATATACCAATCATTAAATATGAGATATCAAAAGAGGAGAAAGATTATCTGTTCAGGCACATCAGGTTAAATATCCCGCCATGGCATGCAGTAGCATAGCAAATGGAGGAAACTAGTGAATCCAGACCATCCACCTACCAGGAAGTTCACTAATCCCCATGGCCATTAGACCAAGGGGTTCTTTTGCAATTCATATCGAGAAAAACAATGTAGAGAAATAAGATTGGCAAACAGTCCTGCAATCTCAGCTGCCACATGCTAAAATCATATCACAAGAAGATTCCTAAAATAATGACTCTCAACAGGCTACCTCAACCAATATAATAATAATAAGACATACAGACTGTTAAAGCATGTTTCCCACAGCATCTGCAGTGCCTCTATAATAGTTTGCTCTAGAATTTTGGAAAATTCCAGGCACGTAAGCATGTACACCTCCACCCGATTAAACACCTTATACTAACAAATCTCATTTAATACCATTAAAACAACCCTAACATTAAACATAAGAATTTCCTTTCTCGGAGAATCAAAGCATACCTTGAGTTTAAATGATGCGCAACAGCAAAACCAATCCAGTTCATACGGTGATTTGGTTTCAGAGTCAAAAGTCGTTGTCTTGTTTCAACAAAACCTGTCAAGTCCCGCATTTGGGCCTACAAAATGAGTATGAAACATTCTTATAAGATTAGTGATAATAAGGGAGACTAATTTCTTGAAGAAAAAAAAAAAGGATTACATTAGGTACAAGGAATTTGGAAAATTAATGAGATAAATATCACATTATCATCAGTCCTTTCTGTTTTCGCTTTTTACCCCCTACGGAACCACTTGCCTAAAAGTTGATTGATTTTTTGCTGGGCTGTGAAACCATTTTTTTTTAAATATTTGTTCTGCATCGAGCCTTTGAATAGAGCGAAATTTCTCTTGGAACGCATATTTCTTCTCATTTTTACCCCAAAACTCACACTGACTCTTCAGATCTACCTTATTAAAGAACTGTACATCTGGTGTTTGATCGTGTTCGTATCTGCGTCCAATGAAAGTAAAACGTGTATTCATTTTCCATTTTAAAGGCTCTAATCTTCTTAAAAATAGTTCAGTTTCATATGTATACGACGTACTGATACTCAATCTATCTATGGGCATCGTCGATTTTATTTATATTTATTTTTTTGTCAAAAAATATTTAAAAATTACATCTAAATGGAATATTTTCATATAACAATTATATTAATGTTTCAAAAACATATTAATCATAAAAAAATGGTTCAAATACATATTGTAAAATAATATGAATTTGCTTACATCTCTATTAAACAAAATTTATTTTATAATTATAATTATTTATAAAAAAAAAAGTAAAAATATTAAAAAAATATTTAGAATTGAGGAAAATTTTTAAAAAAAAATACTAGGGCTTCAATGCAATTAGTATGTGAATGGATTGAAGTAGTTTACATTTTTCGACCTAGTCTAGCCTACTTATGCTTTATTTTTTTAGGTGATTCCATGGTTTTAGTTGAGGGTCAAAGATAATATGGTAGGGAAGAAGGAAGATATTGGATGGAGTCATGGCACATCATATGGGTGATTCTATAGCTGTATTAATATGTGAATGGATTAAAGTAGTTTACATTTACATATATTTTTGTCACTATTCTTATGTTTTAAGTGTATTTTTGTCTTACTTAAGCCTAGGAATAGCATAATATTCCACTAATTTACTCTTTTTATGCTTTTTTCTTTTTTGTTTTTTTTAGTGTAGCAATTTTTCGATAGCTATAGAGTGAGTCCATGATGGAAGGAAAGACAAAATTGACATTGGTGGTAGCACATCCAAATGATTGCTACAAACAAAAAAGGGGTAGCATTCAATTTTTCCTAATGTATATTCATTGCAGTAGAATAGTGTGATGAAAGCAATATTTTCACTGAGATTTGTACTAATGAGCTTTATTGTCATGCATATCTCATAAAAATATACCCGCAACGAAAAAATATCTTTAGTTTAGTCCATAAATCAAATATTTCAATTCATTTTCATGTTTTTGTTACTTGTATCTAGATAATGCTTAACACAATAAACATTTTTTGTAGCATTTTGAGTTATTTTGATCTAGATAAGTATGATTAACCATTTCACAAAGCTCAACTAAAATTTTCGCCGTCATCCCAATCCTCTTCTCATACCTCTAACTTCTCTTTTTTCTTTTGCAATATCAAAAATTTTTGCCATACTCCTATTTTGAGGGTGCAATATTCCCACAGTATTGACATTGAAAAACAACACTAAAAGTGGTAATTATTTGTTATATATACAGAAGCCATTTGTCTAAATGCGGATTATACCAACAAATGAACTAGGTCAGCCAAAATGTTGCAACAACTTGATTCATTTCAATCTGAAGTCCGAACAGTCATTTGCTATGAACACAGGTCTTATCAAAACCATCGATTAAAGCCTGAATCAACCAAAATTGGTTAATATAAACCGAAGTTATTTAAAATACTACCCTCGTAATTCCAATTTTCAATAAAATTCTTATTAATGTGAAAAAAAAAACCATGGGAAAACATTTAAGAGTTCTAAGAAACAAAAAGTTTACTTACTATAATGGCAAGGATTGCCAATACCTGTTAATTAAGATCTCACTCATTTCATTTTAGGTCATTATCCGTTTCTTTGATATTTTAGTAAAATTAAACAAACAAAGAATGGGTTTTTTAGAGTAGGTTGGGGTGTCTTAGTACACTATTTGTATACTTGTACCTCTATACTTCTACTCCTATTTAATACGAGCATTATTACTTATCAAAAAATAATAATAGGTAGATTTCACGACACCACTTTTCGAATCCTTTCTTAAAAATTTGCTAACGAAGATATGTTCCTAAATTTAGAAAGGTTAAAAACTTATTTGCTAATAAAAGTTGACAGAAGCCAGGACATTTTTTATTCCATTATTAGTAGACATCTCCAGATGTGATGTCATAAAAAGGAATAGTTTTAAAAACTTAGAAAACAAAATGACTGACTTTAAAATGTTTATAGAGGTTAATGAGAAAGTAGTTATCTAAGATGGTTGAGATTGAAGGTTTATATATTTCTATTTTTGGACTTAATTAATTTAATACATTAGCAAATTCTAACGAGGAAAAACCACTCCTGTAAGAAACTAATGAGGCAAATGTGTGATCATCTTAGTGAATTTTCATGTTCATCATTTTTATGGTCAACAAAACATTGCAGGAAAAGAGGCAAGTAAACAGAAACTGAACATGGGCATGCATCAAAGTAGCAGGTAGACAAATTGTACGTAGTATTAGCCTAGAGTTTGGCATCGTGAGCACCAAGACAGTTGTAAAATCTTAGCACTGATTCCTGAGAAAGCTCACCACTAAGACAATTCGGAAAAAAAGTAAAAAATAACCATCCTCGTCAAACTGGTATTATAAGGAAATTGTAGCACATTCATAATGCACGGAGGGAAATTGACTTCTGCATGTCAGAAATTTCAAAATAACTGATAAAGCAATAAATTAGTAGTGGATGAAAAGTCAAATGCCACTTCAGAAAAAAAAATTCAATGGATTTATACAGAAGACTAATGATATTTCAATAATGAGAATTCCATGCAACAGAAACAGACATAAGGCAACAAAATATTCATATGAAAATAATATAATATTTTACGTTTATAACCTAAAACACTTAACAGTTATTTTCACCCTATTTCCAAACCATCAAAAACCTACAAAGAAATGACAACTTTGCAACAAACCATGCATATCCACCTGTAAGAGAGAAAGGTCTCGAAGAATTTCAATGTTGTCTGGATCAATTCTAAGAGCATTACGATAGCATTTTATTGCCTCTCTGTATTCCCTGTCTGACCGATATAGTAGACCATAAACATGCCAACAGACATGGCTTTTGAGATCATTCTGCATTCAATCAAAGAAAAATGTTGTAAATAAATTTTTCACGCTGATTATCTATGTCAAAAAAAGAAGCCATTTTCCACATTAAAGACAACTTGAGGTGGATTCCAACCCTTAGTCCAAGCCGAACAAGTTCATATGCTTCCGATTTACGATCCATGCAATTCAATGTCAACCCCTTCATAGCCAAAGTTTCTAAAAACAGGGGAAAGCATAGGAAATATAAGAAATCCCTGAAAATGACATAATAACGTGGCAATAAAAAATTTAAAATGTGTGTGCCCTGTCACCACATTATCATTATAAACTATAAGGTTTGTCTCATAAAACATAGGCCAGGTTATTTAATGCTACAATTGAAAAGGTCCAGCAGAATGTCTTCAGAATGGAACAAATCTCTTTAGAAATATCTCATAAAATATAGGCCAGTTATTTAATGCCTACAATTGAAAAGGTCCAGCAGGATGTCTTCAGAATGGAACAAATCTCTTTAGAATTTGAACATTTTTTTCTCCTTCCATAAACTTCTATCAAAATGATTAAAAGTGGTATCAAGGTTTGTGAATTGTGATATCATTTCTGAGGGGAACAAATCTCTTTAGAATAGAATTTGAACATATTTTTCTCCTTCTATAAACTTCTATCAAAATGATTAAAAGTGGTATCAAGGTTTGTGAATTGTGATATCATTTCTGAGGGGCATGCCGCCCACCCCCCCCCCCCCCCCCAACACACAAACTTGTGCTTGGGGATATATCACCGGAACGAAGAAAAAAAATTCCAGGTTGGAATTTTTCCCAATTCAGCATGCCATCAGCATATTGCCAAAATACCACTGATGACTGTTAAGCAGCAGTAGACATTCCCATACTCTGCATCTAGGCACATATTGGTGGTCTAACAATAACATGACAGCTTGTAACATCAGGGTGCAAAAAGGATTGAAGGAAAAAAAAAAGGATGTCCAATTCAATTATAGAGAAACATTTAAATTGGTGGCATTCATTTGAACATAAATATAGCAAATCCAAAATCAAATACTTTCAGAAGATACACAAACCTCCATGCTCTGGAAACTTCTTCAATATTGCATCAGCAGACTTCAGTCCCTTTTTATATTGTTTTGCTTCATACGATTTCTGTAAGGAAGAACCCATAAGAAGTATGTTTCATTCAACAGAGACAGTTCTTAAAAAAAAAGGCTAGCAAGGAATCCTGAGAAGAAAGAAAATATACAAGTTGAAACCATCTGAATACAATAATTCAGGGCTCTATGCTATTTGCCCCTAACTCTATCATTGAAGATTCAGAAAAAAAAAAAGGAGAGAGAGAGACTGGTCAAAAAAATGATAGAGAGGAAAAAAAAGACAATCTTCCAAGGCCAAAAATCAAAACAAGTCATATAGGTTCAAGATATAAAACATTCGCCTCAATAACCAAGAAGGTTCAGTCATAAATATTTTAGAAACAGAAGAGGAAGCTCACCAGAATCAAGATAACAGAAATACAAGAAGTCACAAATCTTCAAGAACAAATGAAAATTCAGTAGCAAGAAGAACCAGTAATAAACATTCAACAACTAGAAGAGGAAGCCCAATCACATCAAGATAACAAAAACAACATAAAGCTCAAAGAAACCACATTTCACGAGTATAATGAAAATTCAGATACAAAAATGACAGACAGAATATATCAGACCGAACAAGAACCAAGTCATCAGTAATTCCAATAACATAAGGACTAAAAAGATAAGAATAGCAGAAAATCAAGCTGAAAGTCCGATCTTCTCTGACGACAAGATGAATAAAGAACAAAATTAATAGAAGCATCGGAACTTACGACGATGACTTTGAAGAGACTGGCCTCTTTCGGAGGTAGAGGAGCCCCCATTGTCTCAGAGAGGCGGAAATTGGAGAAGAAGAGCGCAGGTTAAGATTCAAGTTGCGCACGTCAAGGGCTGCGCAAGCAGATACTGAAACGGTGGTTATCTGCCGCAACCCTACCCCTCAAACAAGTCAAGTAGTTCGCAGTAGACGAAATAGAAATACGAAATCATGAAAAGCGAGAATCGCCAGGGGGTGATTTATAATTTTTTTAAAGTTCTCACCGGCAACTATAGTTCTTCCAATAACAAAGTTACCCCGATCACCTGAAAAATTGCTCTGTGGTTTGCTACCTAATGTCCCGGTGAGAATCTGTTTTGCCACTTGGACAGATGATGTGGAGAATCAGATCATTTATGTATTTTTCATTTTTTTACATGCTAAGAAATTTGATTTATTTTTTTTTAATTTCATTATTTTGCTAAAACAGAAAGGATTCTAGGGTGTGTTTTAAAAAATTATTGTTTTCAATTTTTTGCAAGTAAAATATGAAAAATGAGTAAATTAATTCCAAAAAAATATTAATTTTATTAAAACAATGGTACAAATGACTATGTTTTTTATTTGGTTAAAAAATTCAACTTAGAAAGAGAGAGGATTTAGAAAGAATAGGAAGAGTTTTAGTGACTTTGAGAAATCATATATTTTCCTAACATATTTGACCACAAAAAATCAAGAAAAAACAATGAATAGTAAAAGAAAAAATTTATAAAGCAAAGAGAATAATATACAAGGCTTTTAAGATTTCAAAGAGTTTGTTGTCTATGGTCCTCAGACAGATTTGCAATTTTCTACTACAGTCATGCACAAAATTTTAATAAGATGCTGTCACATGAAACATCTTATTGATGGAGCTCTTTCAACAAGAATAACCACTTCTACATTTTTTTTCTTATTTAAAAAACTCTAGCCATCCTTACGCCGTCTCGTTGGGGGGGCCAACAAGATGTCCTATCTTAAGGGCAACCTAGAAAGGATGAAAGAGGAAATTTAAAGTAGAAAGGCTTTTAAGATTCTAATCTATAAAAGCATGCTAACTATAATGTGCACCTTTCACGAGAAGCCCTTATACATCAGTGGTAAGATTCAGGGTATAATAGTTATAATTGTCTTAATTCATTTAAAACTGTTCCCTCCCTTTTCCTTTTCTTTCTACATACATGCAATACAACACGTGCACCCTACTAGTTTCCGATTAAATACCAATGATTTATTTTTTCTTCCTTTTTCTTTTCTTGATTGTATGTCTATAGATTGAATATACTATGGACGTGCGTTTTCAAAACCAAGGACAAACTTACTCCTTTCCTCTATGTCAGTCCTTGTAGACTATCTAATTTTGGAGTCAAAACTTAAAACAAGAAGAAAGAAGAAAGAAAGACAAGCAGTTCTAGAAAATCAATCCATAATGAATCGCATTACCTTACGCAAATCATGCTATTAATGACTCTGGTGGACAAACCATTATAACGGTTCCAAGATAGCATATGGGAGAGTCTTCCGTGAACCCTGGCTTAATTGAAGAGATCCTTCTACTGTCAAACTCCTTTGAAGAGATCAGATTTCGAACAGTCTTCCGTGAAGCAAATTGTGCAGCAGACTGTCTTGCCAATTATGCAATTTTGATTTTCTCGTGTTTATGGTTGAAAAGCTTCCCTTCTTTTATTTCTGTTTGTATTTGGAAAGATTTTGTTGGTCGTTCAAAACCCAGAATAATCTCCCATTTGAACCCTGGCTTAATTTAATGTGAACCAGTTTAATATCAAAAAAATAAAAAAAAGATAGCATAGGGCAGAGGTTGGTTTCCTTAGAAATTGGCTATATATTTCAAGACCATCCATCAGAAAAATCAATGGGCTAATAGAGTATTCTTGGCCAACAAAGCCACAACTTACACAAAAGTAAAACATAGATCATATACAAAACCTTCCGAGGTTCACTTTACACGGAAAAGCATAAAATCCGGCTCTTCTTTTCTTTGATATTTCTCTGCAAGGACTAAATGCAACCAAAAGAAAGAGGAAGAATGAAAAGTACAAAAAAAAAATGAGACTGTACAGTTCAATGTACAAATGTGTATTAACATGAGGCTGCCACCCAGTCGACAAAGAAGCCTTTCTTCATTCTTTCACAGTAGCAATCGATGCTGCTTTCCATTTGCATCGGATGGCGATGAAGCAGGGGATCTCGCTGGAGCAGGTTGTTGTGGTGGAGCTGGAAGAGCATAAGCAAGTTTGGATGACGAACTTTCAATAAGACCAGCAACTCCAGCAGCTGCTGTTTGAGCATTTGAAGGAAGGAAAAGGTCATGCTTCTGATCTTTGTAAGCACTCCAAACCTGCAAAGAGCCAAGATAACTAATTACTTGGTTTCACATTCCTACAACAGGAATCAATTAATGAGGAGTCAGAATCAAAATGCTGGGCCCCACGCCCCCGCCCCAAAAAAAAAAAAAGATGATGGAAATACAATATGAGTGTCATTTGCCTCATAAAACTTCTTAAAGTCCATAAACAGGTCTAGAATCCTTGATGGAAATAAATCTGTAGAGCCAGAAGATTGACATGCACTTTTGGTTTCAAAAGATATTGTGGCATTAAGCCTTGTATAAAGAAACAGACGATTACTAGGGAACGGAAGAAATTTTCTACTTTTGAAAAAAAAGAGTTTATCATATGCAAATTATCTTCTCAAGAGGTGCTGTGTTTACTGAAAAACTCCATAAGGTTTGAAGTCAAAGATGCTACCTGGTTAGTACATTCACTAATTAACCAGAGTAAAATAGCAATAAAAAAGACAAAGCAACAAAGAATGTGACCATAGACAGCTTAAAAAAGAGTTGAAATGAAAAGGAACTTTGTCAACAGGGAGACATGCCAGTTGGCTTCTGATGATGATGATGATTATTAATGTCAGAAAATTGACATTACCGCTCAATTGGATTATAAATCAACCACAGGAAGTCAAGATCAATTTACCCAAAGAATAGAAACTCATATTTAGCGGGAAGTTACCTTAAACTACAAACATCAGTCTATTCACACTTACAAGCAAATATTATTCTAAAGTGACAAATTGCCCCTTGCTCCTCTATTTTATAGAATAAGTTAAGGTTGTTTTGTGATGAACCTTTCAAGGCATGCTTTCTGAGGCATAATGTCCATTGGAAAGTCAACAGATTTTATCATCAGCTTGATGAATTAATTTCAGGACACAAGACTTTCCTGTGATAACAGATTGTTCAAAATATGGGTGTCAGTCGGTCGGTTTGGTTCCCTGTTGATATTGAGGATATATATATATAGAACACCCGTATTTAATGATTAGGGGGAATCATCAAAAGGGATCCTTATTGACCTCAACTAGTAAATTAATACTGAGATTCATATCCCAAGTACAATGGTTCTTGATTCTCCAGCATTTCAATCCATGCTTCCACATGAGAGAACTTTTAAAGGTACAACATGCCATCTATGCCAGTCATCTTACCATGATGACCACTAGTCTTGTCTAGTAAATCAGTAATGCAGATAAGAATAAATATGTGATGAGAGGAGAAAATATAGGAGTTTTCCATAGCTGCACACAACAGTAAGCAAAATTATAATAAAAAGGGAAGTTTGGCATAGATGCAAAAATTTTATAGAAGACAAATTTTACAACCTAAAGGGGAAAAAAAGGGCATAGAGTCAAGTAGACTCAAATTCAAGCAAATTGTACAAGAGGGATATTTGGTATTATGACAGTTATGGTCATTATAAAATCGCATTCAGAATAATTGCAAGGCTATAAGTTCAGATCTAACGACAGCAGAGAAGTACATCACAAGGAAAACTGTAGACAGTGATTCATTGTTCCTCCTTAAAGAAGCAGAATAAAAAAAAGACATCACATATGTAATAAGAACTATCTGGAAGGAGATTTTGAAAATGTTGCCAGGCACATAAGTCCTCATTATATTATAAAAAACATAGCGAAGTTGTATGAAAATTTCTGCATTTACAACAAGATACTATCAAATAATGACATAGTAATCAGTAATACAATGAGTGAAGACTTACATCAGAAGCATTTAATATTTCACGAACTTTATTGCAATGGGCTCCTTCTGTTGCAAATGCATGCAAGACCTGGATCAATGTATTCAAACAATATTTAGTACTGAATATCTCAGGACCAAGGAAAATAAAATCTAATTTTGACGTGTCATGAATTTCATTTCTTTTTCTTTTTCTTTTTTTTTTTGATGAATAATGAGGATGTGTGTGTGTGTGTGTGTGTGTGTGTATTTATGTAAAAAATGATAAATACATCAGAACATATAAACATATAAGGTACTAAACAGAACAATACATCCGAATCCCCCATCGAGGACATCCAACACCCATCCAATCCTTCCCCCCAACCCAAAAAATAAAGTGTCTCCTATCAGGATAACTCCCTAAACCCTCATCACCTCCAGAAACTACCCCTCCAATGCACCAGAGAAGAACTCTAATTTTGAAGAACGCATTTTAGCCAGCCAATCATGAATGTCATTTCTCTGCCTCATGGTTTTAAATATTGATATCTACCTCAATATATTGAGCAATATATCCCCTTTCCCTGGGGGGGAAACACAAATGATGGGTGCAAATTTTTTTTCCCTATTTAACATGGTATATTCTGAAATATTGAATGATATATCGTAATATCAAGCTACATCTCTCTTTTGATAGCTCGAATAGGTCATAGTAAGAAATCTAATAAGAGACAGTTTCTCCTAATTTTGATCTCCGAAGATATTTAAAACCCTTTAATCCTCTTCTAAACACTCAGAATTTTTATTTTTAATCACTTATTTAGTAGACTAGTAGACTCTTCAATTTAAAGTCACCTCGGTCAAAACGGACAAATTTGATGTGCTGTTCACAAAAAATTGCTAAAGTTGAAGATACATTTCCAAGCCTTTCTTTTTCACGTTTCTTTACTTCAGTTTATGTTAAATAGAGAAGGAAAGCATGCCACTTCACAAATGTGATGGAATGGCATGCATTTGATCATGAATTTGTGGATTTTAGAGAGAGCGATCCCAAAAAGTATGCAATCCAATTTTTAAGAGTATATAATGTTTGGTCCACGAGTAATCTAATAAATATATGTGTATACAAGGTTTGTCATGCCGGTTTCCATGTCGTTTCACTCAGGGCCCTATGTGAAATTTACCTGAATTTCTCCGGTACACTACTTGTGTCGATGACTTTTTGGTCCCACGTCAAGAAGTTTCAAAATTCAAAAATTATATAAAAAATTTTGGTCACGTCATTCAAAAATGGACCAAAATTGATGGAATCATTATATCCCATCAATTTCAGTTGACTTTTAACTAGCACGAGCAACATTTTTCACTCATTTAGGTTTTTCCTTTTTTTTTTTTTGGGAGGGGCAGTGTTCCATCCACACACACCAACACCCCCCCCCCCCCCCCCCCCCCCCCCAAAAAAACCCAATAGGGTTCCATTTCAAAACCCAGCAGCTTGGCAACATTTTTTGGGCATAGCAAGCACTATGTGTACATATAAAAAAAATCCACACATGCATATTAGACTACTAGTTGTGGTCGGCAACATAGATCTTGTTCTTTCATGTGAATATATCAAAGATCATATCCTCAATGGGCCTATGGGCATATTTATATATTCTAACTAACTCCATCCATGTTTTTTGGACCTTTCCATTGCCCTCTTAGATCTTATAATGAACACCCTCTCACACTTTCTCACAGCCAAGTCCCCAAGTGTCCACTTAGCATACTCAAACCATCTTAATGAGAATTCCTTTATATGGCCACATATTTGGACTAACCACTCTTGAAGATATCTTTATATATATGTCCATTTACACATTGGATAGAAAAAATTATTTGGATTTAAAATCAATTATTTAAGTTTTTTGAGAATATTGATTAAAAATATATATCAGTTGAAAAAAAAAAGGACTTTTGGTGGTTTCATATTTTTGATATATAAACTAATTATATCATTAAAACGACACTGATTCAGAAAAAACTTTAAACCAAATAAATATTACTGTATTTTACATTAAAATTTTAATTTCATTAATTTTTAGAACAAAAAATAATTTTAAATATCTTAAACATGAAAAAATTTCATATAGACAGACTTGTATTACAGAACAAGTTAGATAAGAATTAACTAATAGCACATGCCTGAGGATGCTTGAGTATGCAAAATCATGATTCAGTTGATTAAAATAAATTTTTGAGGTAGAAGATGATAACAAAAAGGCTTAAAAAATTTGAGCCATGGAGCAACTCCATGTACCATTGAGCCTAGGGTTGGCAATAGGCTAAGTTCAGCATAGAGTTAGGGTCCTTATGCATGCCAAGGTGTGGCCCTACAATATTATAAGAAACATGAGCTCACCCAGTTAGGCCCAATTTTTGTCAAGGTTTTTAATTTTATTAATAAAAAAAATACTTAAAACATTTATATGAATCAAAATCTAAAGATTTCAATGCTTCTTTTCAACAAATTAATCAAACACATACCCAATAAAGTTATGAAATGAATTATTAATATGAACAATCTCAAACATTGATGACCTGCTTTCTTTTACGTGTGTGGAATGCCTGTTCCACCATGCCTATAAGTTGCCCTACCAGGCTGTTGTGAGGCTGTTGTTAGGGCGCTATTGGGTGGGCTGTTGGGGTATTCTGGATAGTTAGAGCTGCAATTATGGTTGGTATGTTTGTCCGTCCTTGGAGAAAAATGCACCTGTTCTCTCAGGTGCTGTATTTGTATCTCTCTTTCTGATCATCTTATATATATTCATTACTGATATTTAAAAAATGCCTTCCAAGTCCAACACCATACGATTTTTAATTGAGCAGTCACCAAATTTTTTAACTTCAAGGACTTAAAAGAAGGAAGACTTCGAAAAGTGATGAAATTGAATTATAATTGTCATATTTTTAAGATCATTACTTTTCCAACAGTTTCCCAATGAGTGATGGACTTTCCGTGTTTTAAGGAACAATCAGTTTCCTTGTAAAAGAAAGGAACAGCCCACACCAAAATATAGCAATAAAAATTTTAGTATCAAAACTACACATTGACCTGAGATTTAGAAAATAATCCTACTTAAAGTCCCAGACACTCAGTTCATGTTAATTTAGACCATAAATTCTATTCCACCTTTGAATTCTGAACAAAAATTTGGGGCCATACCTCAATTGCAAGAACTCGTCCAATGGAAGCTTCAGATTCATTCCACTTCATTTGTGAACAAAGTCCATTCCTTCCTCCAGCTCTCCAATCAAGAAGGCCAAGAAGTACCTCAACAAGGCCAACCCTACATTATCCATGGAAATAATTATAACACTGTTAGCCAGAAAAACCAACAGTATTTGTGTATTGAAACTTCCAATAAGGAAAAACGATTCAGAGCACTACTATTTCGCATCTGTGCAACTATTATAAGTAAGCTAACAATAAGTAACTAGGGCAAAGGAATGACACGTCCATAACATGCAATCATTATTAATAGGACAAACATTTCTCTGATTGTTTTGAATTCCCACAATTCTGATCCCATTTCCCTTTTCTTGGGCCTTTTTTGAAGCATAATACAGCCCACATTCATGATAATGCCACATAACACCGGGACGCTTTTGTGGATGCTTTTTTTTTATAGGGTTTCTGTAACATCCTGAAACCTTATTTCCACTGAATTAAGATTAAAGGATAATCAAGTTTTTTAATCAGGGTTAATGGAACCTGAAACATGATATTTAGATGTGTTTATAAAAACTTTAAGAAAGGAAACTAATAAAATATTGAAACTATAGGCTGAAGAGATTTAGTAAGTTGTGTTGAGAAGTATACAATCATTTATGATTGTGTATATTGATGAGCAAGCTTAGCAAGTATGATTAAGCGGCTCTAATTATTAGTAAATTGGACTCTAAGTGATAAAATGAAGATAAATCCTACTTTACTAAGTGTAAATGAGTTACAAGAGGGTGTCATACCTTAAATAAAATGAGACAGGAGACATGAAATCAATTAAAAATCTATACAAGGTTAATTGAGCAGCTGATGGTTGCATTGCTTACGTTCACTGTTCATTTGGGAGAGGATGGAAGAGGAAAAGAAAGATGATGAAGAAGAGAAGAAAATAGGAAAACAAGTAAGAGATCTCAATTTCCAGGTAGGTGACCTCATTTCTTTTCAATAATAATTAGAACTTGAAATTCTGTTATGAGTTGTTGTAAGCTGTTCTAGTAGTTATGAAGAGTACGAATCAACTTGAAATAATGAGTGTTACCTCTTTTTTTAGTCACAGTCATGCAGGCCTTGCACAAAGCCTGCAAGGCTTTTAATTTCAAAGGCCTTTAAAATTTGGAAGGTCTTGAGATTAAATCATTTGATCCTGGTACTGACCGGTACCGGCCGGTTTGGTAAACCATGGTACTTGTAGGGTACTTTGTGATAAGCGTGTTCCACTTAAAGGGTAAATGTTATAGCAAAGCAATTAGACCAGCTCTATTGCATGGTATAAAATGTTGGGTGACAAATAAAAAATATGTTCAAAAGATGAGTGTTACCGAGATACGGATACAAAGATGGATGCGTGGCAAAAAAAAGAAAGACAAAGCAAGAAATGAAGATATTCGAAAGTGGTTAGGCATAGAACGCATTGGAGATAAATTAGATCAAAATTAGGTTAAGGTGGTTTGGACACATAAAGCAAAGACCTAGAGATGCACCTATAAGAAATTATGAGAGGATACACATTGAAGAGCCTAAGAGATCCAAAGGAAGATGTAAGAAAACATGGATTGAGTTGATACGACAAGACTTACTTAAACATAACGAAAGATATGATTTTTTATATAATGGGATGGAGTTACATGATCCGCGTCGAACCAAAAAAAAAACAGGCTTAAGTTGATGATGATGATAGAATGAATGTTTATTTTCATAAGCAAACCAATTATTATTGGTTTGATATCTATAATAACAACCTACAGGTGTGGCATAAGTATTCAAGAGTACACAACCATACAAGTACATATTGTTCATACCAATTCCAGTAGGTCAACCCACATGGGTATGATATCATATCATCCAGCATATTGTGAAATCGGGTACATTGAAAAATAAAATATTATTTCACTAGAATTTTTAATCCAGATCCCTAATAGAAATGTAATACAATTTATGTGCTGAAAATGGGCTCTATTATAAAGCAATTACTCACTTCAATCCTTGTGCCACAAGCGCATCTCGAGCTCGATTTCCAGCAACAACAACGCGTTTTAGAGTCTCAAGAGCTAGTATACTTCCACCTTGCCATCCGATTGCTTTCATCAGCAACGGCACAACCTAAAAATAAGGGAAGCACATGTGAAACAGTGGATAAATTATGTTACAATGAACAATTTAAAATAATCTTAAAAAGGCTAGAGATGCCATATTGAAAAATGTTTCATTCAAATTATATACTTAAATAAGAACTATAAACATTCAAGAAATAATGACACCACAGACATCACAATCATAATACTGTTGAAAGCAAAGAAGTAAAGGGGTTAAGAACAGCAAATTGGCCAAAAATTGCAATCAACAACGATAAAATTGCACCCAAAATTAATGAAAATTCAATTACAAGAAGGAAAGAGGAAACAAAAAAGGCTGCAAAAACAAAATTATAACTCTCTCAAACAGAAGGATACCCCTAAACATGGTTCCCAATCCACTCTCTTATGGGACAAGGTGGTAGATGTGAAATTTACCAGCTCCATATTAAGATGGATAAACAATTAATTGGAAGATTTGCATGGAAAATAATCTTGAAAAAAATCTAAAACATGCTGACCCTGAAAGCTATAGTCAAATAAAGTTATATTGGTATAAATAATAGGGTCAATAAAATTCCTAAGCATAAAGCAACAATCCATATGATGATTTCAATCAGGATGCACCCAAACATTACTAAAATAAATTTGACAGATGCTGCCACCAAACATGTTAAAGTGAAATGCATGCATGTTATGTTAGAAGCACAATACAATTGTTGCCCAAATGATGGACCGGTATCAGCATCAAAATTCAAAAGTCATACACAACAACAGACTTGTTTCCTTGCCTCTGCCTTATCTCTGTGGTGAAGGCATGAAGTCCAGCTGACAGGCCAGATTATCCTTTCCTAATAAAGGCCCAAGTTTGCTGTTTAGGATTATCCAATTGTTTCAATATGTTTTATTGGCTGATTCAAGAGGTGGGCTAGCTTATGTCTTTTTTATCATTGAAATCAAGTATTACATTAATGTACTGTATATTAAATAGGGCTATGCTCTACGCACATGAAAAGGTATACACCAGGGCTAGCAAAAGAAATTAATTCTAGTGCAAAACCTAGCTACTTCCAAACTCCACAGGCTGTCCAATCATTTACAAAATCATAAATCAAAACATGCTCAAACACTATAAAAATGGACACCGAATGAAAGAGCAAGAATCTTTTTGAGAAACACCAAGGGGCCATATAACTCCTTCCTTGTCCTACAGACCATCAAATGGCAGCAAAGTGCAACCTCCATCAAAGCAATCCTCTTGCATCCTCCATATCCATGCCCACACACCTGGGGCTTCCTCCAACCACCAATTCATTGCCCACCCAATAACAATCTTGCAACGGAAATACAAAAAATACATGGCCACCTGAGCATAAGGTGTGCTTCAGTTCAGCAATGCGTAATGCATGGCTTTTGAGAAAAGACCAATGTCTAGAATTAGATAAAAGATGGCCTGAGTCACTAAATTCTTCTTAAAAGAATAAGATCACAAGAGAAAATCTACCATCTCCAAATCAATTTCCCAGAGACAGACTTATCCGATTACAATAAAACAGAGGCAGCATTAGCATATTGATATTTCCTTTTTTCAAATTTTTTTTTCCCACCTTCATTATCACCTTATGGAGAAAGATAACGAGGCCACCTATTTGACTTTCTTGTCAAATTATGGTCATCTGAAATGAGGAATCCAGTACACCACCCTGCAATTCCATCAACCCATGCTTCCGTTCATTGTGTCACTGTCATGATGTCACCCACTGGCCTCATTTAGCGGTCATTTCGGGAACTCATTCAATGACTTAGGATGAGTTTCATCATTAAAATGAATTTTAGTTGATAGTAGGTGTGATAAGATATGGGAGATTGAGTTCTCCTAGAATGAGAATGAGAAAAACATCATTTCCATATAATTATCCCTGACCCTGTTTTTCGATTTCATGGACGAATTTTGATTTCATTTTGTGGTGGCAAACTTGTAAATAATACGAAATTTAAAATGGTAGCATAACTTGCAAACATCAGTCAACACTTCTTCAACATGAAGAAATCCTCCATTGCTATAATTAAATATGGCATTCAAATCCTTCCAATTTTTGTGAAAGCTCCCATCTGAAAAGGATCTGAAGGCCATATTGAATTATAGCAAAGTTGCCAAAGGCAATGGGGTGTCCTTTTCTTTATTATACACTTATGTTATTCCACTTACTTGTCCTTGTTATATAGGGTTTATTAGTTCTGTGTTGCCTGTATTCTCGTCCTCATTGCTAGCGAAATATGCATCATTGCTGCTATTAGACTGGATGACATCTTTTTTTCTTTCCATTCAATCATTTTTAAGAGGGCGAGCCTTGGCACAACAATAAGGTTGCTCCATTGCGACCTTTAGGTCGCAGGTTCGAGTCACAGGAAATAGCCTCCCCGCGTGCTGGGGTAAGGCTATGTACATCAAACCTTCCCCAGACCCCGCACAGTGGTGGGAGCCTCATGCACTAAGCTAGCCCCTTATTTACTCAATCTATTTTAATTTCCTTATTTTTTTTCCCATCTTGTTGCAACCCAAATTGGTATTATGGCATGGGACACAACCATCTATGGATCTCCAAGGAACTGATAAGTGATAACCACCTCAGGTGCAAGTATGAAGCTGTAAGCATTTTATAGAATATTGCTATTGCTGATTTGCTAGGTCTTCAACCACTCCCTAGTTCTGAATCATAGGGAATGAAACTCATGGCACAAGCCCCGGTCCCACAGAGGGAGCTAAGCTTACTCGCCTTCTTCCTTTTCTCAAACATGGCTCACCTAGCAGAGTCATTCCATCCAAACTTAATCAACTTCATGAACATGCCTAGGAGGAGATTTGGGTGGCCAAAGGTGGGTGGATGGTGGTATCTCTTTCCCCCAATACTTGCTGATATATATATATATATTACTATTAAAAAGCCAACTGTCTCCTTTATAGCTGACAATTAATACCTAAATTTCCCCATACATATTATTATATTCATTTTCATCTCCCCTTAAACTAACTTATATTACTACCTCATATTATCCAAAATGCTCTTGACTTTTATATCCTTATACATATAACTACTTATATTTCCCAAAATATCCTTCAATTTATTTTCTTCTATCTCCCAATTAATTGCATCCACTTATTTAATTCTTTGCTATGCATATACCGCGTGCATTTCCCCTAGTATATATTGAAGGGAGAGAAGATCAATAGACTAACTTTAGAAGATCCCTGTTGGAATGTAATTGGAGAATAAATATGGAGACTTTTTGGAGGAATCCATGGGGTGTTGTGAGTTTTACATTTAATATTCACGTCAAAAGCTCTTGGAGGGAAAATATTTTGGGTTATTGTTGATGGAGGGAGGAGTTATCGGAGTCTGATGACTGCTTTCATTTTCCCCCTTAGCTAAGACATCCCACTATTCATTAATGCTAAGCTCTAAGAATGCATTCCATCCCTAATGCTTATATGCCATGCATTAAAATTCAGGTGTTAGTAAATATACAGAGACAGTGATGAAGTAATAACAGGGCAGACCCAATTCACTTTGTCAATATTCTCATCCACCAGACTTGGATGTTAATTTGCCACCTGTCAGAATATACAGACCAATATTAGCATTGCTAGAGGCGGATCATCTTATACAGCTTAAGATCAATGAACACATTAAAGGGCAAATTTAATTTTCCTCTGTTGCACTCTGATTGAACTGACTGTTGCTCATCAAACCCAACATGGAGATCAAAGATGAGAATCTCCATCCATGAAAAAAGTGAAGTTATGTCCCATGCTTACAATGGTGAATGTCCCTGAAAGTATTATTTGTACTAAAATAATGAGCTCTGCTATAAAATCATAGATGTTATAGGATGTTTTGAGATCATAATATACTATTATGTGTTTTAAATTAATAGGTGTAATCAGGAGATCCATCTTTTATTTATTATATACTTTTCTTTTCTTTTCACCTGACTGAAGGGAGCCATGACAACCCATACGAGCCCTCTCCCCCAGTACTTACTACTAGTCGAGGTGGAACTTCTTAGCAGCTTTGAACAACCAGTAATACAGTGCATCTCATGGCATAACAGCGCATCCTGCTGCTCGTCCGGAGGTCTGGTAGTTGATGCTATCTATCAATCGAAGTAAGTGTCTCTAGTTCAGTGAATAATCTATTTTTAGTTCAGGAAGATTTGAAGAAATGCTCAACCAGCTGCAGGAGCAAATAGTAGACAGGAGCAGGTCACCAGTATCCTCTTTTAACCAATTTTAATTCCAAGTTCATTTAATTTTTCCAATTAAATTTTTAGGTGTTTTAAATAATTAGAGAGGTCATATGTGATAGTGAAAATGTAGTGCTACTTCTATTCAAAGATATTTATAAGAAGAAATTAAGTCTTTTCTTATTAAGGTTTTTTATTAGCAATAAACATGATATAATTACTATTATTCATGAAAAATGTAAGAGAGAGAAAAGGGGGGGGGGGGGGGGGGGGGGGCGCGCATCAAGGAATCCATTTCAATATATGTTGATCAAGGAATCAGAAAACCTTAAAAATTAGCTCCCAAATGAGATCAAGGAATTGGCTCTTGGAATGAGTCCTCAATTCAAAATGAAAGCCAAATGAAACCTAAAAGATCATGGAAGTGCCTAGGCAAAGGGAATCACACATCACGGCTCCTTCCAAAATTTCATCCAATCATCAGGACCAACAAAAACAATACACATGCAAGCTTATCAAAAATGGAACAGATAGCTTCTAAAAGCCCACCCTAATTGAACCCTAGCATGATTAGAATCCTGAGCTCCAGGTCTATTGCCATATTTTGCTGTAAGCTAACTTCCATCAAAGATCTCTACCACAAACCACCAAACCATATGCCCAACAGGGCTCCATAACTCCTTTGACGGCGTCACTCCCAATTCACCTTCCAAACTTGGTATAGAAACAAAGTCCTGCTTCCCCAATGACCTTATGTGCCCAATCCACAACTTAAAAAAGAAACTCTCCCTATAATTCCTCACTCCAATTAACCATTGAAACTGGCATTCTCAACATAAAAATTTCATAGGAAGGTTGACTACTGTGCTCCTAATGTAAGTAACTTTACCGCCTCCCAAACGATAACTATTTTTCACAACAAAGTTTTGGATATCAATAATTAACAGGACATGAATGCTCTTCCAAATAACAAATTAAGGAAATTTCAGATTTCATAATTGAAAAAACCTAATCTCATCTAGATAGAGAGAGGCCAAATAATCTATAAAACAATGGAGGGGTATTGTAAAGCATTGAAGCACCTCGCCGATAACCAAAATCAAGACATCCATACCTAAGGAACATGTCAAGCCTCACCAAGACTGATACTATGATTATTAGGTTTCTAAAGGATAAAAGGGAAAAAATATCACCTATATATATATATATATATATATATATATATATATATATATTCAGCAGAGCAAAATAATAACTGTTGAAAGATGCATAGGTCTGAGACACGAAGAGGGAAGGACATCATATAAAAATCAGGTAAACAACGATCAACTATAAAATTAACAATGCTTTAGAACCTGCATGACATGATTTGCAAAAATGAATTAGGAGCTTATGTTCTAACAAACTGTGATTAAAAGAGTACGGTAACAAAAAAAAATCCTACAGCATAACCATCATTAAATTAATCAGAAAAGAGTCCAGTAAGTCAAAAGAAGTTACAGCTTGATCATCAACAAAGAAAAAATATAGAAATTTGGAGATATTTGTTCAATTTCTTGACTTAGAGATCCTAGTCAATAGTCATGAGACTTTTAGCTTTTCTTGTGCAAGAAAAGACATTTCAAGAAGAATATACAACAAATCCTCAAGCAGAAATACTTCAAATTTAATATCATTTAGCCACCAACAGTTTGAATAAAAATCTAATGATTTTTTTATTAAGTATAGGCAAAAATGTAATGGTAAGACACACTTCAAAGTTTTTTCACTTATTGACAAGCCAGTTGCAGATGATGCATTTCTTTCTTTTTTTTTCTTTTTGTCCATTGTTTTGTTTTAATATCTCTTGGATATTTCACCTCCTAGTAGTTTCTTGGCTGTTCTTTAACACCCATCGAATCTTGCTCAGTTTTTACGATATATACATGTGCAATTACTCATCTGTGAAAAAAAAAGGAAAAAGAAAAAGAAAGAGCTGTTTGTGGACAGCAAATGTAACCAATAGAATTGCTAAAGAAACTACAAGTCATCCAGCCTATTGATCAAGCCACATCTCCAGTCCAAAGGAAATCATCAGTTTAACAAACTATGCACATGGTACTCCAGCATATTAAGGGTTCACCTAGAGTCTCAGCTTAAGGACAGCTGGAAGGATCCTTAACCTGCCATGTGGCAAGCTTCAGTAGATCAGGACCAATTACTTAAATGGCCCCACTGATAGGAAGCTTAATGCCAAAATTTTAGCTTGAAGTTTGGTTGTGAACACTCTGATTTCCATAATCTTGGTACTTCCATAATAATTTCTACACAAATGAAGAATCAAATAGATTAAAAATCTGATCAAGCAGATTTTTGGTACATTTAACCACAGTAGCTGGAGTGTTGGACCCATCAGACATAGGGTTCTCATCCTTTATAACAGCATGCCAAACGGTCAAATGTAGGGCTTAAAGCTGTCTTGTGAATCATGACAATAGATTTAGATATCCTACTTTATTTAAAAGAGACAATCACCTAATATAATCCACATTTACCTGAGGAGTACCCGCACTTGTTGCTGCCATAGCTTCGGCACATGTTGTACTAGCTGCAAGTTGATGTAGAACACGCAAACAACTGAGGCGCACACGTTCCTGTGGAGTTTGTGCATTGGGCTGCATTTGGCCATCCTCAGTCTCATATAAATCATCTACGTGATTGCTAGTTTTCACCTCTCCAGAGGCCATTGTTTCTCGCCTTCCTTCATAGGCCATTGCAGCCACAAGTTTGGGAACATATCCAAGATATCCAACATGATCTGCAAGGGCAGGGTGTACTCGCAACAACGACACCAATGCAGCAGAGAGAAGCAAAGGGAGCTCTGGGTCAACACCTTGTACATCATAATGAGTGGCAGCAATGGATGAAACATACTGATCAAGTAGTCCTTCCAAGAATCTCTTTGGATTTCTCAGGGGAAACTTAGGGTCTTTCAGGAATAGCCTTACATAAATCCCCCCCACCTGCAAGATAATGAAGGTTTGGATGAAATTATAACTATGAGGACCTAGTTGACTGATGTAAACATGGCACAAATCAAACCTGCGGCTCATCCCTCATTTCCTGCTGACCAGATGCTTGCTCTGGTACATCCCAATCAATAACACGGCCTTTCATCTGTTCCCTGTAAAGATCTGATGCCATAGTAGCAACTTGGGCAGACAAAGAAGCTGCCATTGCTGGTGTCCATACAAGCTCTGGCGTTTCTGTTGTGCGCTCCAAGGCAGCAACAACAGCTTCGCCAGGCCCATCTTTAATAGCAGACACTAGCCCATCTGGAAGAAATCGTGCTAGTGTTATGGCCACTCTAGGACCATGCATTGGCTGGCCAACAAGTTTTCCCAACAAAGAGGCAGCTGCAGCTCTTTGCTGTAAAGGGACTTCTTCTGCATAGGATGATTTCTGTTATCCAAGATATGAATTTTAATTGACAAGTTAGAACCTAAAGTGAGAGAAAACCTTTACCTTGTGAAGGCAAAAGAAGTTCAAGAATGTAAACTACTCCACCATGCTTGGCAGCTGCCCATGCAAACTCAGGTGTGCCTGCCAAGGCATAAAGAACATGGAGAGCCCCTTCGCGACAGTTTGGGGAACAATGCAGCATTTGTAATAAAAGGAGAAGACTAGACCCTTCTGCCACCATAGCCTCCAAGCAGGGGGCATAGGTAGTCAAGAGTGAAAGCACACTAAGGCAAAGTTCAGGAATTTTGCTTTCTGATGTAACAGGAACAGAAAAGCATTCAAAGAGAGGAACTAGCTGTTCTTTGGTAGAAAATATGGCAGCCAGATTTGGGTTGCTTGTTAGCAAATTCTGAAATTGAAAAAACAAATGTCAGAAGTTCAATGAAAAGCAACAAAAGAAAATTGAAAAAACAAAAAGACCCAATACAGCAATGTACCATAAGAGAGATTAATCCAATCCGAAGGTTCTTCACCAGTACAAGCTCCTCCTTTTCGGTAACTTCTCCATCAGAAACACCTGCAGTATCATCTTCAGCATGGTGCCCATTAGCACCTCCATCACATGTATAATTTTGAGATTTGGGTGACTCCAGGGATGAACCATTGAGATTAGGCTCAATCTGAACATCAGAATCAGTAGAGCATAGATCATGCACTAGACCCGCTATAAAATCAACGAGAGCAGAACAAAAACCCTCTGGTTCACTGATCTCAAAGTCAGGTTGATCATTATAGACCCTCAAATAAACATTTCCAACATGAAGTTCTTTAGACAGTGCTTTATATGTGAAGACCTGAGACTCTTTCAAATCATATGAACCATCCGGACCTTGGCTTGCACGCTGCTGATCCACAAATTTCAGTAGTTCTGCACGGGTTGAAGAGTTCCAAATTATCTGCAGTCACAAGCAGCAAATATTTTAAAGGCAATAAAAAATGAATTTAAGGACTTGCACTAAATTCATAACTAGGATAAAAAAAAGTCCACTTTTTTACAATCTAATTAGAAACGCAATATCTAACTATCCTTTTGCAGCTACCATTTGCCTAGAACAGTGAAGTACTGAAAAATCTCCGCAAAAGCCAAAGTTACAGAAGAAAAATAACAAGCTTCTTGACACTTTGAAATACTAGTAGCACCAAAATAAATTAGCAACTGAAATTTTTAGCATGTTCATTCTCTGTCCATTGACCCATTACTCAGTAGTACATAACAAAGCAAATCAAATATTCAGATATTGCAGAGCAAGGATGCCAGTGACAACATGCCTACTTAAAAATAGTAACAAAGATGCCAAAACTCCAAATAAAACTTTAATCCTCTCACAATTAAAAGTTTTTACCTTCCATATCAACTGTATTAATGTGACCAGCTTCCAAAGGCTCCAAAAGGAACCATTAACTTTTGAACAAGGACATATGAAAGACCATACCAAAACTTCGTATAAGAGAAAAATTAAAATAAAATCTAAACACCCAAAGAATATTAGATAAATCTCAACCCTCATGACCCTATGGTTCTTACAACTTCAATCCCTGGCTTCTCCTCAACTTATTTGTAGTTTGTATATTATTGTCCATAAATGGCAACATACATTTGTTCCATTAATTCATTATGCATATTACCTTCTGAGCATAAAATATCTGCCTTTCCTTTTCTTTTGAAATCAAGTTTTTTAAATTCAAATTCTAAGCCTGCTCCAGAAAAAGAGGCGAAGTAACCCAAATATTTGATCAGATAAAAGAATGAATGACATGGAATATCCACCAAAAATAATTGTAGAAACAAAAAGAAAATCATAATTGGAATTTGGTGACAAAACTGTATTTATTTACAAACTATGGGTCCAAAAAGGAGATTCCCTTGTAATGACTTGCACCTAAGAATCAGAGAGCCTTGAAATAGCTTGAATAGAAAATACCATTACAGCCCACATGGAAAGCATATGATACCACTATGATCTTTAAAATGGTGTTCTTTCGTTTTCTTGTTCCTTACATCTGAATATATATTTTTTGATCAGTAAGTAAAGATCATTGATTAAATAAAAAATAAGAGTAAACATTACAAACACAAAAAGTGTACCAGAACAGAAATTTTAACTAAGCTAAAATTGACCACAAGCCATTCCGGATCTGAAACAAGATAAATATAAACTCCTAAACACCTGCTATCAACTACTAACAGCCCCTTACCCAGGTCAGAAAACCTTTTGCATTTCATAAACTCTTCCAGTGGAATTTTAGGGCCCTCCAGACAGCAAGCTAGCCACCTATGTAGTACTTTCAGAACCTCTTGTTCCACACAAAACCATTTCCTTTGGACATTCTTGAAAACCCTCTTGTTTCTCTCTCCCCACACTCCCCATACCATTTCCTTACATCTGAATATATTGACAAGATATGTTATGCTATTACCCGCAGGCACCAACATTTTATATTTCAGGAAAATTTTGGAGAAATTCACAAAATACAAAATATTAGACACTTCTCAGAATTCATAGATTATAACAAAGTTAGACTTTTGCAGTACAAATTTCTGGGGGGAAATCGAAACAGAAATTCCCCACAAAACAAGGTAATTCTTTTAAAAAAAAAAAAAAACTAGTCCATTTTTGTTCATCTTTCAAGCTCAAATTCTTCAACTTAATTAAACCCTTTTTTCACATAATTGAATATAAAGTGCAAATAGATGCACAAATGCCAGAAAGAAATATCAAATCTAAATGAGGAGAAACCAAAAAGTTAAAACAAATTATTTTATACTGGTTTTCTAAAACTTGAAAACATGCTATGATGCTAATATTTTCTACCTAAAATGCATGTTACTAAATGGGTTAATGCAAATTTATTTTCCAAAAATGTTTATTTTAACATTTTTATAAAATAAAATCAAATACTAGAGCAACTTTAGAAAATATAATTACAAAAGATATATGCAATAGATAAGCTGGGCGCATATAACCATAAGCATATGCTTCATATTTTAGTTTAGGTCAAGGGTGCTGATATTGAGTTGAGACAACATGGAACATCATGCATGAGCATATGAGTGAGACATTTGAATAATATATTTGGATATCTTCCTTTCTTGTTTCTGTATTATCTTTCATGACACCAGAATTCTTGAAACTATTTGTGGATGGTAACCTAAATTTCAGTATATCAGTTCACAATGAGACCACAAATATCTTGCTTTCTTAAATTTGTCTTTCCTACGCATGATAACTGATGTTTGCTATATTTTCAGTTACTAGAATATATTTTATTTTATTCATATATATCAGTTCACAATGAGACCACAAATATCTTGCTTTCTTCAATTTGTCTTTCCTACGCATGATAACTGATGTTTGCTATATTTTCAGTTACTAGAATATATTTTATTTTATTCATCTTATAACTTTTTCATTCAAAAAACCCTTAATACAATTTGAAATTTGAATAAAAATCCACCAGAATGAAAATATCCACATAATTTTTCCAAAAAAATTTTCACATAGGCAAATACATTAGGAAAATGAAATTTTAAAACCTTGCAAAAAGCAGTAAGAAACATCAAAGTTCTTATTTGGCTGGATACACTCAGCTAGAATACAACTAGAAAAAAGAAAAGAAAAAAAAAGGAAAGAAATAAAGATTTACCTCAGGGGACTCCAAGTTTGTATTCAAGCTTGACAAGAGGTCCTTGGGTAATTCATCTTTTAACATTTTCGCAAGCTTAGGTGTCAACAAAGCTCTAATGGCATCAGCCGCAGCTTGATTATAGGGCACAGAGACTTCATCAGGGCACAAACCACTGAGCCTAGACAAAGCCTGAGATGCCCGTACAGCATGCATATTTTTTGCAATTTGCACACTAGCACCAACACCGTGAGCTTCTTTAATATCAGCTTCAGCTGCAGTTGAGTCATACTGAAACAACAACGGCAAAAGGTACCTGACAAACAAACCAAGTTTAAAACTGCTATATAGAGCAGGTTATTGGTATGATGAAGCAGAAATAACAAATCTCCATGGTTCATCAATAAAATAACCACCAAAATACCAACACTTCTTTTATTAATATGTCATTGAAGTATCTATTAACCAAACAAGCAACCATTTGCACATACCATAAAACACCAGCCTTTAGTAAGGCATCCTGCAGCTCAAACGATACAGAAACATTGGCAGCAGTCTGAAGGGATGCATCGACAGCTGCTGGTACAAGCTCTAATTCAGTACAGTGCACAATGTCCTGAACTAGTCCACCAAACTTAAGCATCTCAATTCTGGCACTCTCAAACTTGCTGAGAACAGAAAGGGTGTGCATTATGTTAGTAACAATGATGGCAGACGGTTCGCTAGCAGAAGTAGTCGGTTGAACAACACCCATGCAACGAGAGAGAAGAGTTGCAAGAAGTGGTATCCCACCATCTCTCACAAGCTCTTCACCATTCAATTTAGAAGCTGCACAACTAAATACAGTGGAAAAATAAAATAGTCAGACCCATCTAAAAGTGAAAGTCAGGAACTATAGGAAGTTCAACAACGAAAACACTACAATGAAGGCCCACTTACGTCAGCCAAATGAGCTCCGAGGCTGAAACAAGGAGAGGCGCTCTATCAGAAAGAAAATTATTGTCCTCATAGTCCACAGTGATTGCACTGAGCAACATTGGATAGCCAGCATATTTAAAAGGTTCCAACAAATCTCCATATCGTCTGTATAATATACACTGTCCCTTCAGCAAAAGTATCAACCTCCAAATTTGGGGACCTTGCAATCCTTGCATGGTAGCCTGAAACACATCAAATGTTCAAACTTGCATCCAACAGACTCAAAAGACAAGCTGATACACACTGATATTGTTTATGCAATGAACTTTCTAAATGATCTTTACAGAAGAAGAGTTATATTTGAGACAAAAAATAATTTTTTGCCAAGATGTTTTAGTTTGCTTTCAAAATTATATGTCAGGTGAGTTCCGGGAGCTTCATTTAAACTTTATGACTTTAAAGCAAACCTCAGCTTTGTTAAATTCATGAATTTTGATAGTAAATACATCTCGTAGATAATAGATAGGTTTTACATCAGGGTTCAGCCATGAGTCCTTATACTTTTGTTCTGGCTATGAATTACTTTTTTTTTTATCAGTAAAAAGAGATCATGGAATATATATCAGAAATACAAAGAAGACATAGACCAGGTACACAAACTGTGTACCCACCCTAGCTAAAAGACTTCCTACAAGGAAAGGTGCCTCAATGAATGTTATCTATAGACAATATAGTATTGATGAACAAAATTAAATTAGCAAAAGTAAATCCTATAATATATAATGAACCCTGGGATCAAACAGTGCTTAGCAAAATTTCATGCAAATCCAAAAAACTTCACCGATTTGCACGATTTATATTTTTCCTCGAATCGACGAAATTTTCATTTTGATTACAGGGCAAAACACCCAGAAAAACCAAAACAGCAAAACTAGAGACCAAAAGATTTCAAAACAAGGTAAGGCTAAGTATTTGGAATATAATATACATACAAAAGGTAGTCGGTATCAAGCAACAGCTATAATTGAGAACTGGTTGATTCCCAAAACAACCACATTTGTTATATTGGGTCAATCATTCATAAAGAAGGAAATATAGACAACGATGTTGCACATAGAATTAGAGATAAATAGCTTAAGAAGAAAGGCTTCTAAAGTATTATATGATTGACGTATCTCATTGATGCTTAACATCAAATTTATACAATAGTTATTAGGCCAAGTATGATTCATAGAGCAAAATTTTGGCAATAAAGAAGCAACATATTCATTGGATGATGCTGCTCTGATAAAGATTTTGAAATGGCAACAAATAAGCCATATATTCACCATAAGAGTGTTACTTAGATAAGGAGGAATGGAACTAATATATCCAAAAAAAAAGCCTACAATTGGCCCAAATAAGAAATAAAATAAAGAAAATAGTGCTAAAATAATTTCAAAACGAATAATAGAACAGGGTAGAAACTGTCGGTATTGATAACCTTAATCATCATCTCTGATACCAGTACCATTGCCTGATACACACAGATTTTACATCTCGGATTGTAATCATTCAATACTGGTACAAATAAGAATTGAAACCACGAAAGAGAGACCTACAGTGGCATCACCTATTATAATGGCTGAGGGGTTGCATATTTGAAGGTTCAAAAAGGACAAGATCAAGTTAAAAGGTACAAAGATAAAGTGAACAGAAATTATTGCACATAATCTGACTAAAGATATGGTTTTTGAAAGATCTGGATGGCAGAACAATATTCATGCTGCTAACCTCAACTAATTGGGTACGGTTTTACACACACAGAAGAGAAATTATGTGCATACACAAGCATATATGTGGATTATGTGAGTCAGTAGTTTTGCATAATGCATCTTTCAGTGTTTTAGAAATTCAAATAAATTTATGACATCTGGAAGACAAGGTACACCTGCAAGCGTTCATAAGCCTTTTGTACAGCCAGAAACTTCTCCCTTCCTTGGGGATTTTTATCAGGATGATACCTCATTGCAAGTTTTCTGTACTGTCTCTTGAGTTTGTCTTCATCGATATTCCCAATTTGTTTGGATGTGCTGAAGGTCTCCTCGTTCGTATCAACAAAATTCTTTGTTTCAGCATTGTCACTGGAGATATCATCCAGAGATATCTCCAATATCTTGCAGGCTTCTTCTTCAGAAAGATCCATGGGCCGTCGAGTTAGCTCTTCACGCCACATTGCCAACAGTGACTGTAAGAACTCTACATGTTCAACAATTGGCCAATTGGGAAATCGAATTTCATCACATAAATTTCTAAGGTAGTATCGGTGACACCACATTTCATCTCTTAGCTCTGGATATGTCACTGGTGGCATAGGAGCATAATCATATAATGAATGGCAATGCTGTGATAATTTCTGGGGAAAATCACCAAGATGCTGCAGGACCTGGAAGAAGGACTAGGAATGAATATCAACAAATGTTTGCATGAAATGATGAGCATCACTGAAATAGCCACAGATGTGACAACTTAAATCTCAGAATAAATAACTGCATGGATGTAAGTTCCATGTGAATTACCTGACGGATCAGATGTTCCGCTCGCATTTTGTGTGTCCATATAATCTCTGGAGTATCAGAGTCAGAAACCATTGCTGCTGCAAATGCAGCAGGGCCACTACGCTCCAACACATATAACAAGGATTCGGGAAGAAGCCCACCAAGTACACTACGCTTAGCCAAAGGTAACGAAGAAGAAACTGCTGCATCTTCACCCCCATGAAAAGCCTGATGGACATGTGTCACTGAGAAAAGCTGGGCAATTGAAAGGAGATTAGACCCAGGATATGCTAGCGCAAAATAAAATGCACCCGTGCTATACAGTCGTATCATTGACTTGGGATTTCTAGTAACAATAGCCCTGAGCAAGGATGCAGCACCTTCAACGATGCTAGGTTCCCCCGTAAGCATAGCCTACAAGTGGAATAGAAGGGCATCAGTAAATCAATTCTCCAATTCTTAGCCATTTTATTTAGTAAGCATAAAAAGAACTTAATCAGTCAGAAAGCCTAAAGCACAAAAAAGAAAAAAAACATAGCTGAAGCTACCCAATACCACAGATTAAAAACCAAATAGCATAAATTGAAAGTTATGTTAGTACACTTCCTATTCAACAATAGAATAGATTTACATCCTCTAGTATTAATACATAGCATAAGGTCAAAAAGCCCGCACAGAAATTGTATCACAATCTTTTATTGTACATCAAGGGGGTTTGCGTCCTATCACTTTAGTATTAAATATGGTTTCTTTTAGTTTCTGAAAAGTTCATAAATATTGCTTACTTTAATGCATTTCATCTCCCTAATTCTTTTATTATTTTCTGCACATTCAAAACTTTGCATCATGGAAGTCATGGTATCCGGAATCCAGCTGATATTGATATTGAGCCCAAAACAAAGAAATCAAAATCATCCTGGACAACAGTGTCTATCTAATATGTGCTTCTGATTTGAGATTGAACATGAGACCTCAACTATTTTCCATTTTACTCTTTAAGTCCATAGCATGAAAATATTCAAAGCAATGATATCATTACACTTCAACACCCTTTATGATATAATGAGTACAGGTATCTTTTTTATTTGTTTAATCAATAATCAAAAATGAAAACCCAAACTAGTTTGACCACCCATATATTGACCTTCCACCAAAAAAGCACCTTGATTAGTGAAACATAGTAGTTGCACTTGAGGTTTTGTTAATTACACCCATAAGAATCTAAAGATTAGGTATATACATAGTATCAAATATCGTTTTGTATCGCGCGATACGCGCGATACGTATCGTGTATCGTGCCGTTAGGCACGATACACACTCTTGTTTCGCGAAACAAGTCGTATCGACCCTGTATCGACCTATATCGACCCGTATCGACTGTATCAAGTCGATACAGCGATAAAAAGGGTAAAAAACGCTAAAAAAGTAATTTAGAAGATGGAAGATAACTCTTTACTGAAAAACCCATTCCAAAATCCATGAAACCCCATTATTATCTACCTATTTTCGACCTAATTAGTACTACAATTTCTGCAAAACAATGTAAAAGAACGAATCAAGCAACAGAAATCAAAATCGTCCACAGTTTTGAAGGTATTTTAGATTTTTAATTTTTTTTCAATTTAAATCATTATTTTTTCATATTTAAGCATGGTTTGACAATGTTTTGTATGAATCTATCAATTTCAAGCAAGGTTTTATGATTCGGTGCCGGTGGGCGTGCCGCCCATCGGCCAAAACGAAATTTCAGCCGGCGTGCCGCCGAAACGACGGAAAATTAAAAAGGCAAAAATCGGGTTTTTTTTCGTGCCGGTGGAAATTTCGTTGGCACGCCGGTCCGTGCCGGTCCGATTCGTGTATAAAAACTGATTTTTTTTTCTGTTTCGTCCGTGCCGCTCGGCACGCCGCTCCGTGCCGTCGAAATTTCGGTGAGTTGCTGCCGATGCACCCAAAACGATTTTCCCCCGGCGAAACGCATCGTCGGGGGTCCCTGTACCGAAATTTCGGCGGCACGCCGCGGCGTGCCGCCGAAATTGTAAACCTTGATTTCAAGTGAAATTCATAGATCGAAATTGCGTTTTTGAGTAAAAAAATTAAATCTTTTTGCAATATGAAAAAAAGTTACGAAAATCCCTAGTTTTTTTGAAAAAAATTATATAAAACTTAACGGTTTGTCTTCAGTTTTTTATATAAGATGCACATGGGGTTGATCTATCACCCCCATGATTCTTGCAATTTTTTCATCAATAAAATTATTTTTAATAATTGTTTTTGCAGAATATTAATTAAAAATATGGAAAAAAATATTTTACTTTTATTAAATTTGATGTTTGGGTTCTGCTTCTTTTCCTAAGAGAGGTTGGGATGTTGGGTGATGCCATTTGCATGTTTTGACCATAGGATAGCTTTGCATGTTTGGATTTTTGAACCAAATATTTGTATGCAATCAGTTATAGAGAATATTATGCTATGACAGTTTCATATTGTTGATTTTGATGTTTTAAGTGTTATTAACTTAGTGTGTTGCTTACATTATATGAATGAATTTTCTCACTTCATTTATTGGTTGATCTAGCCTTTTTTATAGCTCTAATTATAATTATCATTCGTTTTCACGTATGCCTATATGTTTCTATAATGCATAAATACTCTTTGTATAGCCCTATAATGCTAGAAACATGTTTATTTGACATATTTTTAACCTATCTTTCTATATAAATAGGTTTTGTTCTATGTATCCACCATTTTAGTGCGTATCTGTGCGTATCCTCGATACGTTTCCATTTTTGGATCGTCTGATACGGCACGTCGATACGATACTTTGAACCATGGGTATATAGGATTCAAGTCTATTATGAACGAAAAATTCTTCAATCTGATGGGCGGGTGAAGCAAACAATGACGTATGACAGCAGCAGCAGCAGCAACAACAACAACAACAACAACAAAAGAAGGAATTAAGGCTACATTGACTGGAACATTCTTGGCCCATCGTTTTTTTTATGGAAAATACATCTTGTAGGATTCCATTATGAACCTGTTCATTAGGACCACTTCAGAGGATGAAAAGACAACTGAAATTCTAAATCAACTAAAGTTTCCAAATTCCTATTGAAAATCAGACTCTATTTTAAATTCAACACCAAGTGGATAACCTTTCTAAAAACTTAGCCATCAACTTCAAAGCTACCATGCATGGCTCCAATTTAAACAAAACACAGACCATATCATATACTTTGTTGACAAATCACGCCTGTGCCTCAATCAAATGATCAGACTACTCATATTAAAAACCATATTTGGACATCAGATTCCAAATTTTAGATACCAGTGGAGGACAACTAACCTAGCCACCAAACAAGTTCCATCCTGAATCAATCATTGCTGCTATAGAAACCTCTTCAGCTGCTCACAGACCATTTTTCAATATGATGCACACCACTTCTATGCTTCCAATTCTTCATTGATGTACTAACATACTAGGTTTTAGAAAGATGCGAGGAATCACCAATCAGACTCACTTTTCTTGATTCTAATAAAGTTTCTCATTAAACCAAAAAAAAATCATACTGACTTTTCTTGTGTAGGCCAACCAGAGGAAGGTTCAATCTTCTATGACTTAGTGAGACCAAAATATGCGATGTTGTCATGGCCATTCATCCAACACAGCATGCCGCATGCATGATCTTGGCCTGAAACCTTGCGTAATGTAAGTAGAGCATTGAGTAAATAGGAGACTAATGGTTTTCCCTTTTCACTGGAGAGAGGAGACACCAACAGTAAGCTCACATACAATTTGTGTACCTCTGCACACAGACACACAGACACACATATAATGGGAAAAAAGCCTACTAAAGTATGACATGGCATGACCAACAGTTGCTAAAGCTTTCACTCCTGAGTCCTGACCTAAATACCTCTAATATACTAACACATCATTATTGCTTAAAAATCTTGAACATCACACAATTGAAATTTAACTAAACTGTCACCCATGCAAAAAGGGTATACATGGATATAAATGTTGCGTCTTAGAAAAATGATTCTCAATTAATTGTTCTTAAAATTTTTGACAAATTTCATACGAGTTCTTATTTCCAAGGAAGAAATTAACAGATCTGTCACCATCAATGATCTACTAGTTGTGCTAAAACCAACCCCTAAAGATCAATTAACATGTTCTTTATTGATAAAAAATTCTTATAGTCAAGCAACCCTCTCCCAGCACCCAAAATGGAAAAAAAAATATTCCTTTTATCTATTCCAGTACTTGAAAAAGAAATTTACAGTAGCAGGTGGAACTACAGTCAAAAGCTAATTTTACCTGTGCAACATATGGAAGACAACGAGGACTTGACAGTATTCTTTTTACTCTTGGAGTTGGAGTCACTATCTCTCCAGCATCATCTAAATCAGAATGTGCAGCTACCATGCTATGCAATATAGACAATGCAGCCTCCCCTACCTGAACAAAAGATCAACTGCTCATAATGTAGCAAAATTACCAGAGGAACTACGTCATAGGCATTAAGATTTATCAGGAAAAAAAAAACAATTACAGATAAATAATTTCTTATGTTAGCAATAAATATTTACAGATTTACTCCATTACAAACTTGAATTACATATCATCCAAATTTTCAGTAAATACACTGTCAGTTTTGCTTTTTGTTTCCATTTTCTATTGTGCATTGCCAGTCCCAATCCCAAGTAGAGAAGAACCTATTCAGGTTTACAGCAGGAATAAAATTTTCTAAATCCTTCAACCACTTATCTTCAACCATTCCCATTGTTCCAATAGAATGTAATAGGTTCCAAGAAAATATCAAATCAATAGCAATTAAACAATCAAGGAGACTTTTTCCCCTGCCTAAACACACTTATGAAGTGAATGCACTTTGGTTGCAATGTTGATGGAATTTTCAGAACCATAGTTTCAAAATTCACCAACAATATTAACAACAAAATGCCTATCCTAACTAGATACCAACAACACGAATCCCATTCCTCCATCCAAATCTGTCAAAAATGATATCTTCTGTTGTTAGAATATGAGTATCCAAATCCTTTCTTAATGACTCCATCCATGTTCTTTTTGTTTTTCTTTCACCATCAAAAATCCTTTAGTGAGCGACCATTGCACCTTCTCACAGCCACCTTTTTAGGCCTTCACTTTACATACCCAAAGCATCTTAACTTGATTTCCTTTTTTTAATCCTATTTTATTGATACATCGATACTTTTTCCCCATACATCCATCCCAGAATCCTAATTTCATCAACAGTTATCCTATGCATATGTTTCTTCTTGCTGACCGAAAATTATGTTCCATGCACCACAATAAGGCTGATGGCTATCCGATAAAACTTTTCCTTTAATTTTACTAGAACACATCAATCATATAACACTCAAGAGCTGCCCCTTGACTTAAGCCATCTAGCACTATTTCATGTACAAAACCCTCATCAAAATCCCCCTCTCTACAAAAAATTGATTGCTTATGTAGGAATCTCTTCATTTTCAATTCTAGCTGTCGCGTACTGATTAAAAAAAAGGGATCTAGCTGTTGCGTCACTTTGAATATTTTTTCTTTCAAACAATTTAAAATTTTATTATTCCAAAGTATCCCTCCATAATTACAATTTTGCATTTACTCCCTCTAGTTCAGCGCACTAAAATCACATCATTTGTAAATGACATGCAAACCCCACCTCTCTTAAACTCAAATAGTCAATTTATCCATAATTAAAGCTAAAACATAATGGGTCATGGTTGTACCTATTGTTACTACGAATTAACTTATCTCGTTGTCCACTGCTCTCACCCTAGTTAGTGTTCCCTCATACATATCTTTAATAAAATATAATACTTCTAAATGATACTGTCAACTCCATCAAGCAGAAATCACATGAAAGTCTCTCCTCTGCATTTTGAATTTATCAACTAATTGTCTAAGTAAAAAATTTTCCTCGATGTTATCCACACCTGGATTAAGCCAAACTGATTTCAGACACTTAAGTAATTCTTCTTGACCCCTGCACCACCACTCCTTCCCATAATTTCATGATATTTTTTTTTTGATAATTAATGAAGTGAGTATATATATTATATGGAAAAGAAAAAGTATAAAGTATGGAGTATGGAGTATGGGGTATACAAGTGTAAAAAAAAAAGAAAAGACCGCTCTTCAAAGACCACATGGTCCCCCAAACTGCCCTAATCAAGCCCCTGTATATAACAAGACCCTATGGACACCACACAAACTTCCATGATCCAAGCTGAACAAGCCATTCAGCTTAACACCACCAACCCCTCGCAGTCCCGCCCCCATCAACACCAAGGACATAACTAGACTTCTCCCTCACGTTATGCCATCCTACACAATGAGAGACGAAAAACACAGCTCTCTCCAATCCTTCACAATCTCTGTAGACCATAACCTCTAGAATTCTGGTAGAACCGACGCCCATGATACCACAGCAATCAACATAGAATCAAACACCTGGTCCACCGGTGCCCTGACGTCCCTAAAGATCTTACTATTACGCTCCAACCAAATGAACCAAACAACTGCATGGAACAACATGTCGTATAACAATTTGCCCCTCCTCCCCAGACCCGTAACTCGCCATTGAGGCACCCATACCTCAAGAGTATCTGGCAGCACCCAAGAAACTCCAATCATGTCAAACACCCGCATCTACATAGTACTTGCAAACTGACAATGGAGGAAAAGATGATCAATGCTCTCTCCATAATGCATACACATGAAGCAAACATGCAGGGATAAGGCGATCCCTTTCCATCTTCTTTGGATTAGATCCGCCGTATTTATCCTGTATAGAAAGGCAGTCCATAAGAAGGCCTTAATCTTTAGAGGGACCTTAGGCTTCCATATCTGACGTACTGGGAAGGATGCACTAGGATGTGAAAAGTCAATTGATATCAAATTGAAAAAGGATTTACAAGAAAACAATCTATTAGGTGAAAGGGACCAAGAAACCTTATCAGAACCTAGGGAGTCAAGAACCACATCCTTTAAACCATCAATGAGTGAAGATATCTCATCCATTTCAAGAGGGCGGAGATTTCTCTGAAATGGAAGATTCCAAGAGGAGCCAGAAGAACACCAATGCAGGGTATCAGCTACAGAAGCATTAGGAAGAAGGGCAAGAGAAAATAACCGAGGAAACTGAGTAGATAACTTCTGATTGCCCCACCACAGATCATGCCAAAAACGGATCGAAGCTCCAGATACAAGGCTAAACCTAATATGAGGGTAAAACAGAGGTGCAAGCTTGATAATGGCCTTCCACGGGCAGTTTCCTGAAGGTCACGCCCTCGAGTTAATAAACCATCCAGTATCATCACTCAGTGCCACAAGCTCTCTTTTTCAGTACTGAAACGCCACAACCATTTAGCAAGAAGAGAGGAGTTACGATGGGCTATCATTCCCATCCCAATCCCTCCCATCTTCTTATCAAGACAAACCTTATCCCATCTGACTAGGTGACACTTCCTATTACCCTCACCTTCCTAAAGAAAGTCCCTTTGGGTTTTCTCAATTATGGCCACAACCCTCCTTGGCATCCTAAACAGAGACATGAAATAAACTGGGAGATTTGCAAGCACGACCTTGATAAGGACTATTCTCCCCCCAAAAGATAAATAGTTCCTCTTCCATAATGCCTGACGCTTCTTCACTCTTTCAATGACTGGCTCCCAAAAGCTAAGATTACGAGGGGAAGCCCCCAAAGGAAGACCAAGGTAGGACATCGGCCAGCTACCCACCTAACACCCCAAAATCCGACTAAAAGACCGAGCCTCATCCTCATCTATGTTCAAACCAACAATTGAGCTTTTCTCCCAATTCACTTTTAGACCTGATATCATATGGAAAATGTGCAATATGCTCTTCAACCAGATCATTTAGTCCTTAGAGGCTTCCAAGAATACCAAGGTATCATCCGCAAACTGCAGGTGGGATATTGATACCTCATCCCTTCAGACCTTAAACCCTTTGATCAATCCCTGACTCCTGCCAATCATGAGGAAGCTATGCAACACCTCAGCTAGCTATGCAACACCTCAGCTACCAAAGTGAATAAGAAGGGGGATAATGGAAGTAGAAAAGTGCACACAGTCATTTCTCACCAAAATAGAAAAGTGCACATTTCTCAGACACCCCCGAATCCACATCCTCCACCTCTCTCCAAAACCTTTCTATTTCAACACAGAGTCAATGAAACCCCACTCTACCTTTTCAAATGCCTTTTCAATATCCAAGTTACACACTACCCCAGGCTCCCGCGCCCTCTTCCTACCCACCTGACACACTCATTTCCACACACTAATTTCATGATATGGCTTATACACTCAGTCCCATGATGATATCACAATTCTGAATATCTCCTTTGTCCCCATAAAAGTGTAGCATTTCTCATCCCCAAAAATTTCATCGAGCAATGTAGTCAATTGCAATACATTGATACTCACATGAAATTCCATACTTCAATTAAACACCATATGGTCCAAAACATTTCCTACTTTCATCTTAGCTAAAGCTCCCTTTACATTAGCATCTTAACCCAAAAAAAATACTAGAACTCTCTTGATAACCTGTAGATTCATTTATCCCCCCTTTTTTGCCTATCGTGTGCTCATTTTTTATCCGCGTATATTACCTTCTTCAATTCCTGTCTAAACACTCTATATTTTCGAAGTTTTCTTCATTTTTTTGTTGTTGAATAATGAATTATATTAAAACCAAGAGAATAAGAATGTACATAATGGGTGTGGATATGCAGGAAGGATCCACACATCCAATCCTAACGCAAAGTTTTCTTTGTTCTTATTTCTTTGCCAAAGTCTGAAAATGAGTTCTTTTTCTCTCTCTCTTTTCTTTTTTTTTTTTTTTTGACCAATAATGAAGTATATATATATATATGAGTTCTTTTTCTCTTTAACAACCATGTGATCATTATCAATCCACATCAAGTTCTTTCCTTTTTCTTTCTTTTTTTGTTTTTTTCTTTTTGTGGGTTGTTGTGGGCGGGTGGGGTGTTTTTGTTGGTGATGGTGGTGGGGGTTTTCGCCGGGGGGCAGCACGAGGGATATGGGTGGGTGGGTGTGTGTTGTGCTTTGGGTGAAATGGGGAAGCAATTAGCCAGTTTATCTAACATCTGTGTAGGTATTGTTTCTAAACCCCATATTCCTTACCACCATTGTACCTTTTTCCTTCTCTTTTTAATACATCTCATTATTCATCAAAAATCAAAAAACAAAAAAACCCACATTCCCTCTTTCATTAATGATCTTCAAAACCACTAATTTTCCTCCTCTTTTTTTTTTTTGGCACCGCTACTTTATCTTTTGATCAGTTTTAAAATCTCTTCCAATTTCTAATACATCACCATCAACTTTTGCTGGGAAGCAAGAATTTCTCCTATAATGACTTTGCAAGCTCTACAAGTTCTTAACTTATTTTCTCTAAGTAAAAAGTCAAGTTGAGTCCAGTTTGTTCATTCTTTAAGCTTACTAAATATTCAGCTCTTTTTATAATAATTACTTGCTCATGCAAGATCATAAACCATTCTGAACTCAATAATTGCCTCCCCATTTCAATCCTTGATGGAAAGCCCTACCTCCACATATTCTATCGTGTCCTTCATTCTCCTATGCAACATAAAAATTGTGATTTCCACCTATACAATCATTTACATTCAGGAACTCCTTGAATTAAGCCTTCTATTTCTTCCAAATTTTGTTTTTAATGTTTTCTACAAACCCCAATGGAGGTGCAAAAGCATCAAAATTATTTAAGAATTTCTCATCCCAAGAATAATTTAATTAATGGAAACATAACGTTAATTTCTCCAACATCAAATTAACTCCTTCAAATCAACTTTAACTACATAAACATAATATAATTGTGCACTGGTAGAATATGTATAAGTACTTGAACCTGTTTTTTCCCTTTTAACTTCTAAAAGATCCACCAAAAACGAAATAAAATTAGTTGAAGAAATTTTTAAGCTCATTATTGGTTCAAACTGAGCGCTCTATTGAAAATGAGAATGGGGGACCATTAACATAATGCTGCTTTAATTTTAAATTTATAAGAAATATTTCAAACATTGAATCATACAAGGTAATGCATAATTATAATAATAAAAGCTGTGTCAGTACCCTATAACTATAACATTTATCATCAATATATTTCAAAGAATGCAAGCATATTCCCTTTTATTTATATTTTAAAATAATTGACTGTTATTAGCATTTAGATATGATGTTAAACACAGGTATGATGTTTCCGGAAAGTTATAACATTTAAGTCTCAGTTTATAATGTTGCCTTCTAGATTTTAAAACATGTGTGCCGGCGTATGCAGATTTGTTATTTGTCTCATATTTTGCATTCTAAATTCTTGCTTTTTATTATAAAATGGGTAAATTTCGATTCATGAAATGTTATCCAAGATTTTTTTTTCATGTTGTTAACTAGTGCAAGCATGTAGATCCTACACCATATGCTTCCACAAACAGACAAAATAATCCCACTTCCAAAGAGATTAAATTCTATGCCAGGATAGAATCTTATAACATTGTTTAGAATCATAAGCAAAAACTAAATGAAACAAAGAAAACTCATTTTACCTTGACACAAAATAGAAACTTACAAACTGGTAACAAATAACATTCAACTCCAGACAATCAACGCTAATTTCAAAGACAAAGTTAAGCCATGCTAGGAAGTAGAAATAAAGCCATTTAAACCTAAAAGATCCAGAAAATGAACATCCAATTTACAAGCTAATAGAATTGTAAACTACAAAAAGCAATTCACTTGTGCATTTAGTCATGAATCCTCGAGAAGAACACCACCTAAATAATTAATTTTCCATTAAGATAACTAGCCATGAGGGGAAATTCCTTGATACAAACAACTAGAACTGAAGTTCAATATCAAGAATGTCATTCTGGCATCCATTCTTCCAACGTTAATCTAAGGTTACCTGAGTTGGAGTAAGAACAGGAACACGAACAGCCAGAGTCCAACGAAGCTCACGGATATCACGCAATCTCTTCCAATCTAGCATACCAGACGCCCAACACCTTGTTGTCCAATCAATATCCTTTTTTGACCAAAATCTACGGATGGCATCCTTCTCAAGCGGTCCAACTTGCATGCCATCCTTGTCAATAAACATCCACTCCTTAAGTGGTTCCATGAACGCAGTGGCAGCTATCAAATTAGATTGCAAAGGGATAGACGTCCTTTCTGAAGCTTCATGAGCTACTGTAAGAAGATCTACAGCTAATACACACCCTCCAACCAAGACACAAGCCTCTACATTTGATAAATCCATCATTAAGCCCTGCAAATACAACAAATAACACACTAAAACTTTGCCACATTGGAATCAGAAATGACGATACCAATCTTATAATGGAACCATGCAAGTGAAACATTACACACACACACACACCAGGTATCATACATATTGGCAAAACTTTGAGAAATCTGGATGTATTTAGGTATCAGCAGTCTTAATTTTTAAGAATCCCAGGCTCCCAGCATAGCCTTAAAAACCAGTATTTATTGATCAAACAAGTCAAACTCAGACAAAAGTTTAAACACTAGGTTAGAGATGTATGAAGCCTCTGTTAATCTTTGTTTGGCATTCACAAGGACTTCAATGCTAAGGGTACATCCTATGTTTTTACACCCCACTGGACTTTTGAAGAAGAGGGACAAACTGGGAAACAATTCTTTTTTATTGGTAAAAGGCTACCATAATTTTGTAAATTTTGAATTAAGGGCTATATATGCCTTTTTGCTTTATTTTTTGTTTATTCTGTAATAATTTTTTGTAAGTACATCCTTAGTCCATGTGCAAATATCATTAAGTGAACCAGCGAATCTGGTGATTACTAATTGAATAAAAAAAATTTCAAGTACAAAAGCTCCCCTAGAAGAGAAAACATAACAACAAATCCTAATTAGTATCACATTCCCTTAGACAAAAAGTAAGATTAGAACATATCTTGCTTCTCAACTACGATCACTCAGCTAAACTTAAACAGGTCATGTATCTGCCATTATCATTCAGGCTACCAAGAGCAAAGCGCTAAAAAGAAGCGCGGTGCCCCCCAACCCCCAAAACCAACCCAAGAAATAAAAAAAAGAGGGGCATACATTATCATTCAGCCTAAAGATATATCATATACCAAATAAAAAAGATGATTCATATAGTCAAAATTTAGCCAAAGTAACAAATTTGGTAGCCAAGATCCCTAGCAAATACATCAAGGCACATATTTTCCCTCCCTCCCTCTCTCTCTTCTTTCCTTTTTATAAAAATAATAGTAAATAACAAGGCACATTACATGGTTTTTGTTAATGTGGGGGGCACATGTTAGGCATGGCAACAGTTCAGTTTTCTTCAAAACCAAAACCGAACCAAAATGTGTATAATACAAACTGGTACAAAACCAAAACCGAATCAGTTTTTTTTTCTTTTAAACCAAAACCAATTAATACAAACCCAAAACCACCCCGAATAGGTTTGGTTCAGTTCAGTTTATCAGTTGTAACCAATAAACCAAACCACCCCTCATTGGTGGCCTGACTCAAACATGTGCATATATACATCGTCAGTTCAGTTCGGTTCGGTTAGTTTGGCCTTAAAACGGAAACTGAGTAAGCTTTTCTGGCATAAAACCAAAACCGATTAATAACAACCCAAAAACTAGTCTAATAGGTTTGGTTCGGTTCAATTTATTGGTTTTAACCAAATCTTTGCCATCCCTAGCATGGGTGACTAAAGAAACGATTGTTGGATGGTCCATCAAGCTTGTCAATCTGGTTTTGTTACAAATCTTACGTGGGTAGGTATAGGTAGACTCTTTGTTGAGGTTTTTTCAGGGTAGGCAAATCCCTTTTTTTTTTGTGTATGTTCTTGTTCACATAGATAAATTCATCACTTAATTTCCCAAAAAAAAAAAAAAAAGGCACATAATGCTTCCAGAAAATGAAAATGTGTGTTGCTGTGTATACAAAAATGCTCATAACCTCTCGCAACATTACTGAATCTGTATTTCCTACATTAAACTTCATTTAAATAATAACTGATATCTATATCCCATTTTATAAACACAAAAAATTGCCTCAGCTAGGGAGCTGCAGTAAAGACTCCACTTGTACACTGTAACCACACCAATGAAAATCATCTTCCAAGCAACATTTTTTTTTTTGATAATTATCTTCCAAGCAACATCATTCTGATAAAAGAAAAATTACCTTTAAAAGAAGCAGTAGGCGGTGCCTTAGAGCTCGATCATCCGTCCTATCCAACAGAACTGTAATATGAGCAGTGCCGTCAAAAGGACCTACAGTTTTATAATGCTGCTCATACACAATTGCCATTGCCCTTGCACAAAGCTCTCTGACTGAAGAGCCTCCACCACCTCCAAATCCATCTAATCTTCCCATGTCACACCAATCATCAGAGGGGCCCAATTCGTCAGGCACAACTCCATCTACAGTAAGTCCCGTGTCTGCATCACATAAGAATCGATGATACAATGCTCTAAAGAATGCCACTGGATCACGGAGTGGAAAATCGTGTGCCCTGCCACCACTACCACTCTCAAGCAGCAAACGTAGGTAGTATTGACCTACACAAACTTCTTTAGCCAAGCTGGGGTAGCTAACTGAAAACTCCACGTAGTTCCATGATATCTGAGGGACACCATCTTGCCCAGTCATAACACCAGCTGCAGCACCCCCTGGAACAATGTCTTCAGTACGTTCCTTCTCAACATTTAGTCTATGAACTTCAGCTTGCAAAGCTTCTCTCAATTCTTGCCTGGTCCGCTCATTCCAAATCAAATCTGCACGGTTGTGGTCTAGACTAAAAGCTCGCCAAAATTCAGGCCAATTACACAATAGCCTGCCAGATCCCACAGGTGTATTCTCCACAACAACCTGTGCAGGGGCGGGAATACTTGAGTTTGGGAAACCAACCTTATTAGAATCAACCAACTCAGAAACATTTGATTCCATTGATTGAGATATATTTGTTGATGGAACGTCAAATGAAGCTACACCAGCAGAACAATCAGTTTGTGGAACACCCATAGAAGAAGATTCACTTGTCAAAGTTCCTCCAACATGAATAGAAGAATGAATGGCTGAAAATTGTCCAGAATTAGAATCCAAAGCAGATCTTTCAATGTTGTCTGGTCCCCTGTATTTAGCATCATTTATTTGGTTTTCTGGGTCCGAAACATTGTTAAAAGAAGGTACCGCATGCTCCTGATATGCCATGCCTCTCACAGCCCAACCTTTCCTCTGTTGAAGAATGCGCCTCTGCCTTCTCCGAGTAAGAGTTACATCTTCATTAGGCAGATTTTGTGCATCTTCAGTTGGAACCCCTTCAGACCGTGTGTGCAAATAAGCAACAAGCCCAGGAGGAAGAACTCTAGACAGCAAATCAAGAGCTGGTTGATAGGAATCTGCCCAAAGTGCGACAAGCTGTCGACTGACTTCACGCCGCTCGCCAGCAGGAAGGAAAAAAGCATGCAACAAGTGTCTCAACAAAGCACCATCACGTAAAGCAGCATCACGCATAGACTCTGCTGCTATCGCATCTTCCTCTGCAATCGTACGCATAATGACAGCAACAGTTTCTCTTACACTTTCTGCAGGATGTCCAAACAATGCAAACAAGCGACGCCGCAAACCAGCCACTTGGCGTAATAATTCAACAAATGTTGGACGCTGAGTAGTTTCACTATGAGGTTCACAAATCATAGCCTCAAGAACCTCTACCACAGACATTGACAATAAAGGGGATACTGACATAGGTTTCAACCTGTTGACAAGAATGGTAACATAAGCCTGATGAGCAAATAAAACAGACTTGGTGAGCATAATCATAGCACGTTGCTCTCCTGTATCCACTAATATATTTGTATCAACAGGACCACCTCCAATAAGCACAGCCACAAGTCCCGCAGCTTCAGCTGCAACACCCTCTGAACCATTCCTCAGAAGACCCATTATTCTTCCAACAGCAGCAGGAAATGACATCACATGTGAAGCCGCACTTTTTGACTCTAGTAATCTACGTAAACAACCGATGAAACCCATCACAGTTGCAGCTGCTTTTGGCGATGGAGGTGGTAGGGGAGTTAACTCTTCAGGAGGTTGTTGGCTCGCAGGAAGCATCGTAATTATGGCCACTAAAGTCACTTCAGGTACTTCCATGTTAGAAGGCACTCCACTATAAGGGATACATGCATTAAACTCTCTTATTCTTCGCCATAGTTTAGCCCTTGAACCAGGAATGGAACCCCCCTCAGCAATCACATCTTTGGCAGCAGCTGCTAGATGCTTCAAATGCATAGATGCACTTTCCATATCAGCCACTGGTCGTTTAAACTGTCGAATTTGCAAAAAAACTCTTCCACAAGGAGGGTCAATCCGATGACCAGGCATTGTCAGTCTTGGTGACACTGGGACTGGGCATTGACCCTATAAAGGTTAAATCCAAAGTTATGCCAATCATCACGGAGAACAATATTTATAAAATTATTCTAACAGATACAAAAAAATATCATCATCATAAATATGTACATTCCTAATCCTATCATATAAACTGTCCAAAAGAGAGCATGACTACCTACTTCCATTTGCAAAACATCGCGAACTGCTGCAAGTAAGCCATCACGAGAAGTACTTGCATAAACCTAAAATTTAACCAGTAAATATTTGAGAATTTTCCCCAAACAATGTCTGAAATCCAGATTTAGTAACAAATTCTCACATGAATGGGGCAACCATCATTGAATTCAATTGCAAACATCTGGGGCTCCTCAGAGAATCGAACAAGAGAGCTCACTGCAGATAAGGGGCGAACAATGACAGCCTGCATGGATCCAACAGAAAAAGTAATCAAAATAAAAAATATACATACAGCATTAGATGTCTCCTAGCAAAAATTGTGTTATTCCTTATGGATCGAAGTCAAGATATCAAAAGATTTCAGTTGTTTTGGCCCCTATATATGTGATAAATTATATATCTTGACATATAATTTTTTTTGACAAAATTATTCATCAGAAAAAGTATATGTCATAAAATTGATGTCTTGACCCCCTCCATCCCTCTCAATGTTCAGTTTTTCATAACCCTTTCCCCGATCCATCCTCTTTTATACATCTTTAAATAAAATTTTATCTAATTACCCTTTTTATTACTTTATATGTAGGGGTGTTAATCATGTCATGCTGTCTGCAAACGGCCAACGACAATCAACCCGCCACAACATGCTTCGTGCCATGCCTCCCGACTGAGCACGGCCCACCAAATTTTTGTACACCATGCCGTTTCATGCCATGCCCGCACTTGAATTGTGCTTCAACACAGCCCATTGATATGTTATGTATCAATTATGCTTAATATGATCTAATAATAGTATAAAAAGTTTTAAACATACACACACTAAATATATTTTATGATTACACATAATAACAATAAATTATATTCTAGGATCATGTGTATAAACACTAACAATTCGTCCTTTTGAAATTCCATTTGCAACTCATTTACGTCAGCCCATTGTTCGTAAACTTTAAAATCCATCATAGTTTTATGTCCAGCAATAAAGATATTCAAATATTTTCTATGATTATATGTGTGTGCATGAGTTTAGAATACGTATTTAGGTTAGGTATATATTATATAAACTTACATATTAACTTAGTATATATAACTTAACATACACTTATATACTTTTTTTTGGGGTAAAACATACACTAACATACTTAAAAGTATATTGATATAATTTATTATTTTTAAGTTTAACAAACTACGTTAAGTATATATATATATAAAAATATTTACATATATATATATATATATATATAGATATATATATGCACTTATGAACTATTTGTCAAGTGCATACATTTATTACAAAATAAAGATATGTAACAAATAAAACAATGCTATCATTATCTATTGATATCGCAACTCAGCTTAACTAAGGCTGTTAACTAGGTGGGCTCGGGCCGGGCCAGAGGTCATATGTAAGAGATATGGTCTTCATCCAAGCCCACCCGACCGGTCAAGCTTGTAAGACTATGCCCAAGCCCACCCCAAAAAAGGCTATCTAAAACCCAAGCCAATCCTTTTAAAGAAAAGCTTTTTTTTCCCTCTTTTGGCAGATAATGAAATATTTTGTTTTAAAATAAGAAAACAAAAATATAAATAAGAGAGACCAACTATACAAAGAAAATTAAATATGTAAGAAACTAGAACACGAGAATACTAAAACACAAGCTTATTAGGGTTCAAAATCCTAATTCAGGTACTTTATACATACATATTATAAATAAAAAAATTATTTATAATATGAACATTGGGCCCGACTGGGATGGCCCGAGAATTCCCATGCATTACAAAGTCCACCTAAGAACTTATCGGGCTTTAAAAATCTTGCCCAGCCCGACCATATGGACCACCAATGGGTGACTCAGCCCGTCCAAGAATGGGCTGTCATCTCGAGCCAGCAGGCGCATGAACACCCCTAAGTTCAATGGTGTAGACTCCCTTGTTTAGATCACCGTTTGTAGGTTCAAGTCTTGCCAACCCCATTTGTGTATGAATAAAGTAGTAGATAGTTGAGTTCTGCCGCAGGCCACGCATGGTGTGTCTAACATTCCTATTTATATCTAGAAAGATGGTATTAATCTGGACCGAAAATTTGAGCAGCAAGGAACACCCCCACCACCCCACACCCCACCCCCCCCCCCCCCCCCCCCCCCACCAAAACAACCTTCAAAAGGGAAAAAAAAAAAAGTACTCCAGCCATGTCTGTCTAACAAGGCCATAGTACTCCAGGATAGAAAGAAGCAACCATGCACACGCCAAGAATAAGACACGGTACAGTATCGATTAATTATCTCTAGACAAGCGAAGCCAAAGAGATAATTAAACAGCTCATTCGAGAGTAATGTTTTTCCAATGATTCAATGAGACTTTTGAGTCAAACAGTCAAATCTGAGAAAAAGGAGAAGTTGCAGCGCATAAAATACTTTACAAGCCCATAACTTCTCCGTGTGTATCAACATCTAATAAAATCAGTGACTACCTCATAGTTCTCTGGGCGCCTTTCAACAAGTGAAAACTTTGTAAGAATCAGTTGGCGAGAAACAGCATCACCATGTTCCCCAAGCCCTCCTTTTGGCCCAATTCCCAGACTCAGTCCAGGAACATATGCAGTTCCGTGTGCAGCAGAACGCAACCTGGTCACAGACCATTCTCCACAAGGGGGTTCTTCAGCTCCAACTGCTTCTTTTGCTACAAAATGAAATTTATTAACTTAGAGATAGCCAATAGGAAAACAATATTTTACCTATCCATACATGGATAAAATACAAAGAGATGAATGTTGACAAGTAAATAGAAAACATAGTAACCCACCTCTTCGCTTTACATACTCTGCAGCGGTGATAGACTGAGAATTATCCACAGATAATAACAACCCAACCATTGATTTTGCAGTTTTTGTCTGCATAAAATGTTCATGAAGTATGGTTACTGACGCAGATCCATGATTTCATTCAGCAAGAGATTATATGTATAGAATATAAATGCAACCTCATGAAAGTTAGGATAAGCACTCCAATTAGAATATGGTAACCATAAAGGATATGGGAAATACCAAATTTGATATGATAACAGAGTTGGTGGTCCCTAAAGCAGCTTGAAAAGCTTTAGATTTTCTTCCATATAAAGGGCAAAGTACAAAACCACCATGTTCAGTATTTTTCTTTCCATAGCCATCAGACAGAGTAATAATCGCAGGGGAATCCATGTCTCTGAAATCCAAGCACCAGCGAAGGTCTCCAGATTGAACTTCCAGAAGTTCAACCCCAACAGCAGTAATTTTCAATTTCTGCAGAAGCAACCAGTTACTAACACAAAATCATTTAGTGAGATTATAATTGAAAACTCAAGGTTCTGACCTGAAGGTGCAAATTATTGACAAAATTTTCAGAGTGAAAGTAGGTGGCTATCTGCATATGTGAGTTGTTATCAACTTAAATGTAGTTATGCACATATTTTTTTCCTTTTGATGTCACTAATGAGGTTTTGAAGATAAATAAGTTTCCATAATAGATGTTCTGGAAACTTAAGCATTAATCAAAAATATCTCAAATCCTCTGATCAGCAACCAAATTTTATCCTAAGAATTTTCACATAATACACTTGATCTATTTGAAGATACCTAAATATGTACAATCGGCTATATAAGTATATATATAAAAGCTATGGGAGAAAATATGTACTATCTAATGAATGACAATATTTTTAAATTGACACTTCTGGACTATGTACTGTCAAGACAAAGTGCATAATTACATGTTTCACACCTACAATTCGCCAATGACATGATCATTTTCCTTGAGGCATCTAAGGAGCAAGTATTTTGGATCCATTGTATTCTAAGATGTTTCGAAATGCTATTTGGAATCAAAGTCAATATGAGTAAGACGAGACTATTGGGGATTCATGTAGAGGATGTGATTTCAATGGAATGTACTGATGTGTTGGGATGTATTTTGGGAAGTATGTCTCGAGAATAGCCCATCACATACTTGGAGTTTCCCCTAGGGGCATGATCAAGCAATTGAGAAGTTCCGGGATCCAGCGATTGAAGACCCAATCAGCACTCAGTGTCATGGAAGAAGAGCTTCCTATCCATAGGAGGTGGGATAACCATGGTAAAAGCACCTTAGCTAATCTTCTGATTTATTACTTATCTCTGTTTAAGGCACCTAAGAAGGTTAGGGGCATTCTAGAAAAGTTGCATAGGGATTTCTTATAGAAAGGAGAGATTCACATGAGGATGAGGGATCACTTAGTGAGGTAGAGTAAGGTATGTAGAGACTTAAACAAAGGGTGTCAAACTTTGAGAAACATGGCTTTAAAATTTTGGCTCTACTAGGAAATTGGCTCTGGAAATTCAAGCCTCGTTTAGCATTCATTCTGAATTGGAATGAGTTCCATGAACTCATTTCTCATGAATAGGTTTGAATGATTTGAAGAGAAATTAAGTTTGAAGTTATTTAATCAAATATTCATTCTTTTAGAGGTTATATATATTAAAAGTTCGCCATTTTTATAACTCAAAAGAAGTTTTGTAAGTGACAACTCTGTCCTTGTCATATAAAGGAGCCTTTAAATCAAGTTTCAAGTATATCCTTAAGAATTTATAAATATTACAAGTGTGCCACCGCACTTGTGCAAAACCCATTTTGAAAATCTAAAAACTTGTGATGGGGTGCTTCCTCCCCGTAGTGTTCTTAAAACTCATTCCTAAAATAGAACCAAACACCCGATTTACCATTGAAACTCATTCCAAGCCCTCGAACTCATTCCAAGTCATGGGGAGCTCCAAACAACTTCAGTGAGGAGAAAGAGCTGTTATGGCACATAATCATTTTTGAGCAAGTATGGATTACATAGGAATGGACAAGACTCGAAGGATTAAGCAACAATTTATTGTGCCAATCCCTCGAAGCAATCACATTTCTTGCACATATTTCCCAATCCTTGGTCAAAGTTAAAATTCAGTCCAGTAATTATATTTGGTTCTGGTTTGATCCTTGGTGGCGATATGAATCTATAGCCGCTTGTTTCCCTTGTCTTTTATGCATTCACCTTCTTAAGGATCCTTTAGTGCCAGAAATCCTTTCTTGGTCTTCTAATGGACTTGTGTGGAACCCATTCTTCATAGGGATCTTAAAGTAGGCAAATTGGATGAGTTGGGATTTTTATTGGAGGAATTTAAGTCAGTAATCTAATCATCAAAAAATAAAAAAAAATTCAGTCAATAATCCATGAGCCTTCATTACCAGATTGTCGCTGGTGTCCTCTAGCAACTGAGGTCAATTAAACTCCCAAGTCTTTCTTTTCCTGTTTGATGTCTCTTCAGGCCCCCAAGATCCACCTTTTCTCCCCTCCTCCCTTGGAAATCCCCAGTCTCACCCAAAGTTAGAGCATTACTTGGATAGCTCTCCTTAAGTGCATCAATAATTTTTACACTCTACAAAAACAGTCTGACAGCCCCTTTGCCTAAAATGTTGTTATATGTCAAAAGGCAGCTGAAACAATAAATCACTTGTTCATCCATTGTGACATTGTTGGCTATATGCAGTCAACCAGGTTAAGGATGATTAGACATAGTTGAGTCATTCTAACCGCCCTTGTAGAGCTTTGATCGCAGTTGAGGTTATACCATCTTAGAAAAAAGGGAAGAATGATGCATCAAGTAACTTTCTTTACCACTTTATGGTCACTTTGGAAAGCACAGAATAGATGCCTTTTTTAAGGTGTGAATGCAAGGAGGGAGGGTAGTTGAGGACACAATGGTTTCTATGGCATCAGGCAATTTTCTTTACCACATAATTAACTGATCAAAAATATTAACTTGAAACTTCCAAATACAGGTTACCATATATTCATCCAAAAAGATTGAGCAATTGTGTCACTTAACCAGCCCCTGACAGTGTCACCGGTATCTTACAGTTATGATCCCAGCTTACCCACCAAAAACCACTCTCATGAGGGAGACATCAATCTAGAACAAAAACACTAGTTTTTAAACCACCTTTATAAATTAAAGATAGGATTTCAGACTTGGTAATCTTTCTAAAGGATTATGTTCATTCTTTTAGCAAAAGAGGTGAGATCTGGTAAAGAAATCTTCATTTGTAGCAAATAGAATTTATATTTTAAAAGTTCCTTTTTGGGAACATTAAAAAAAGAAAATTAGGCAGTAATCATATTCTTCAGGAACTGAAACATATTCATGTGTTCCCTGTCTCTTGGATATGGTTTTGCATATAAGGAGCTCGTGCTATGAATAATTTCAGTCATAAATAGGTTGCTATGCTCTGGTATTTGAATATGTTCTCATTCACCTTGTATCTATGCACTAATTTTCTAAATTATATTCCAACTCCTACTAGCAAAATTTCCTGTCACTTACCAAGAATTAATCTAAGAGATTAACCAATCTAGTCTTCAAGAAGTTAGGCATCCTCGGTGTAAAGGTGAAACAACTGTCAATTTTCAAATATTAAAAGCTACAAAATTTGTTCAAATCAGCAAAGTAGTAGTCAGTGAAGATACAGATAGTTCTCCTTGCAGTGTTACTACAACCGTAATAACTTGTAAAGAACCATGATAAACTGTTTTCTAGAAGTTGATTTACGTGGATATTTGTCATGAGCAAGAATTCAAGTTGATGGAAATGCCGCTCCTTGTAGAGGTGCAATACTATTGGGATTTGACACAAAAAGCAGCAATGCGATCAACTGATGTCCATCCAAAAAACAGTATCTGCTAATAATTAGGTGCATCGTAACAGCTAAATGTTGCATGTGAATCCGAAATGTGTTAGCACCTAAAGAAATTAACAACTTACGAGGGGAACCCACTCCGAGGTCCTCCGGCAAAGATGAAGTACGGGGAATTCTCCAACAGCTTCGATCCTGCTCCATCTAATTCTATGCAATTCAGTCAATATGCTTGCCCTGAACCTCGACGAAAATTTGAGAGCCTTGAATTTTCCTCGACCATCGGTGCGTACACTGATGGTGAACTCCGTTGAATTATCATCCCGGCCCAATACCGGCAGTGCACCTTCATAATCACTCGCAACATCATACGAATTGGTGACAGAGAGTGTCGCTGGATCCAAAGTAATGATCGCAACACTGGAGATGCAAAAAATTCTTTTGTATCGACCCCTCCATGAGTGCTTAACAACCATATACCTTGCCAGGTACTCAAGCTCTTCAGCATGATGAGGAGCTGAAGAAGACTCGCTCGATGAAGACTGATGATCGGATGCAGAAGAAGCGTGACGACTCACAAAATCCATCTGAGGGAGGAACTCCAGGTAATGAGTTCGACGCGCATTAGGGCGGAAAAGGAACCAGAAACCAAAGCCGGATGGCGCCGGTGCCGGGCTCCGACGAGACTGATTCGCCCCCAGGGCTTCAAATCTTTCCAAATGCCTGCCCAATGACACTATATAGATCACAGCTTCTCCAACCAACCAAAATTTTTCATCGATAATCCAAAATATCACCGAATTTACCTTCGAGAAGACCTAATTTTAGGACGACTCCGCCCAAAACTTAATACAGAAACCTAACAATCACAATATAATCTCAGCCTTTATTTTAAAAAAAGAATTCTCATAATTTCCTCAAAAGTTTCAACTCCTTGATCAAAGCCCGATCAAAATATCGCGGGCAACGAATTTCGTAACGAGACCAATGGAATCAACGGGATTCTCCTTCTCACCTAATCGCACTAAGAAGATTCTCAAAATTACTCTTATTACTCCTCCTATCGATCCGAACCCCGAACCTCTCAAAGATCGTAGAGATCAAACATGAAAATGAAAAATCAATGAAGAGAAAGTTCGAGTTCGCAGCAACTTGGGATCGAAACTTTTGATGAACGCGATAAATTAGCTCTATATCACTATTAATGGCGGTGGAAACGAGTGAGAAAAGTAGAATACGGAAGGAGAGAGAGAAAGGGCGGACGCCAACTGAGGGGGCCGGTCTCCTCCACTGAGACCACCCTGTCAAACAAACCAACGGCCTCTTAGTCTAGGGCTGGGTCGGACCATAACCAAACTTATTCTGAATGAGGCCCGATAAAATAAAATAATAAAAAAAAAGAAAAAGAATTTGGGTATATTATGATTTTTTTTTTCTTTGGGTAAATTATGAAAAAAGATCACTTTTTTAGCTATTTGTAAAAATAGTCCACCAAAAAAACTTAGTTCTAGAAAAGGGACATATTAAAAAATAAAAGGATAATTATAGTTTATCCTTTTAGACAATCCCACTTTCCCTATAAAGGTTTTTAAAATATCAGTGTTGACAACGTGCAAGAAAAAAAAACATATATTGACAATTTTAGCCCTCTTATTTTAATTATTTAAAATCAACTATCAATATTACCCTTCAATGATGAGTTGGTTGAAAATATGCAAAATTGGTTCAAATGAAAAAAACTAGACTCGATCCACATCTACCTTGAGGGTATTTTTGGTACTAAAGCCTAAATGAAGCTTCTTTTACTTTTTAAATGTTAAAAAGGGGGGGGGGGGGGGGGGGGGGGGGGGGGGGGGGGGAGGGATAAATTTGTTTATTATTATTATTATTTTTTAGTTATGCTTTTAATGGTGAAGGTCTAAAAGAGAGAATTTGTAACACATAAAAAAACCTCAAAATGGTAAACTAGTATTTTAGAAACCTCAAAATGGAAAGTGATATTATTATTATGATTTTTTGTATTCATGGTATCCGAACACGCTTATGCTCAACCGACTAATCCCTGAGGGTCCATGCAAGACCTTGCAACCCACATAGGCCGAAAAGTAATATTATTGGTGTAACGCCCCGAACCCGAGTTAATGCAAACCAGCACCCAACCCGAACCTGGTTCGCTACTGTAACAACCCAAGTCTGGTTCAACAACCAAACCCGAGGTGTTACTACGAAGCTGGGGTCAGATACACACTAAGATTCACAATAATTTTTAAAACTAATTAATTACATCAAAGTTCTGGTGGCCAATAAAAAAACAATTCTTTAATCAATATATTCAATTCATTTTACAACCACATTTATCTAGTCATCATGTGAACAATTATATCAATTACAATCTACCCATCAAATAAAAACCCCATCTTCGCGATCTCTCTAAACAAACCTAAAAAATAAGGGAAAACGGAGTGAGATTTACATCTCAGCAAGTAATAGGTGCATGCAAGTAAACAGTCTCATTTAGGCAAATAGTCATGATGTATACGATTAATCAACGATAAGATGATGAATTCAAATCAACATGGCCAATTCCAAATAAAGCAATAGGATATGCAATCATACATAAATACCAATAAAAATATGTTATCGATAGATAAAACCGAAGATTAGCAATAAAACATGTATTCATAATTAATGGTCCATCTCACAAATCCGATAGTAACATTCTTCCATGAAGGATGCAAATACGTAATATTCACATCTCCCCTACATGAGGTTCCTCCCGCAGGAGCTAACACATCTCACCCGCAGGTGGTAACACACACATCTCCCTTGTGGAATGCAATCACATCGTGATTACATCTCCCCCACAAGAGGTCTCTCCCGCAGGAGTTACACATCTCACACGCAGGTGGTAATCACATATCTCCCTTGTAGGATGCAATCACATCGTGATTACATCTCCCCCACTAGAGGTCACATCTCTCCCGCATGAGATCACATATCTTTCTTGTGGGATGCAATCCAATCAGGATCACATCTCCCCCACAGAAGGTCTCATCTCACCCGCATATGGTCATATATCTCCCCTGTGGGATGCAATCTAATTAGAATTACATCTCCCCCACAGGAGGTCTCATCTCACCCGCAGGTGGTCACATATCTCCCCTATAGGATGCAATCCAATCAGGATTACATTTCCCCCACAGGAGGTCTCATCTCACCCGCAAGTGGTCACACATCTCCCTTGTGGGATGCAATCACTTCGTGACTACATCTCCCCCACAAGAGGTCTCTCCCGCAGGAGTTACGCATCTCACCCACAGGTGGTCACATATCTCATCAGCAGATGGTACAAATCTCTTATTGCCATCATGGCAATTAATCCACAGTCCAAATTATATTCAAAATAAAACTCCTGAACATAAATCTCATAGAAATCATAATTAATGTAATTTCCAGAAAATCGGTATTCATATTTAAATTACAAACCAAAGTAATTCAAGTCTTGCTTAGAATTTTCCTTATTAATCCCCTTATTATAATCCAAGTTCCCATATTAATACCTAAGATAGTATCTATTTCAATTTTCTGTATTTATAATTTCCAGCATATTCTACAGCCCTAAAATATAGTTTAGAAGGTGATTTTAATCCATAAATACAAGCTGGTATCAATCCCATTGTTGTTTCCTTTAATTAGCCCTTTTCATATTCTATCCTATCCTTAGGACCTCCAATTACTTTGTTATTTTTAAAATATCATTTTATAAATTTTTATACTTTAATTTGGTCTTTATAAAGATGCTAGTATGCTTCATTTATTAGAAGAATTATTAGATATTTATTCGTATTACAGAAATCACCAAAATCTACAAATTCTGCATAGAGCGCCTACCTCTACAGGGCTGGGCGATCCTAGGCGCTCCTGTAAAATTTAACAGTAATTTCCAGATTTATAAAGTTCAGATTTTTAGGCTTTTGCTATATGTTTCTTTGGTCTAAATTAATCTACTAACATTCTAAAACATACCTAAAGCCCTCTAGATTAACTATTATCAATTAAATACCATCCTACGATTATTTACATGATCAAACCAGGGCATCGTTTGGTAGGGCTTTTGGTTTCTAGATTGTGGATTGTAATCTGGATTTTAAAAATCCAGATTCCTATTGTTGATTTTTCAAATCCAGAATCTTGTTTGGCTACCATAGATTTTATAATTTGATTTTAATGATTAAAATCCAGCATCCTATTTGGATACCCCCGTTTCTAGAGTTGATAAAACCTAGCTATGGTATGATAATTGGCTCCCAAGGTCGTCATCTTTTCAGCAATTTGATCATTGATTCATCTATAATTCAAGTTTAGGAGTTATTGCAAAGGAAGCTGATATCACAAGTAACAACAGATGTTCTCCACCAGTAGCTAATTCACCCAATCTTCACGAAGTATAGGCAGAGTTCAACACATAATATCCACCAGACAGAAAGGTAGAGCATAAAGTAACTTGGATAGTTCTTCGATCAATTCACCAAAAAATCTACATACAGGACATTGGTTCAAAGTAAGCGGTGGCAACCACCACCTGAGCTTGTTGGTGCTGGCGATAAAGGGTTGGCTGGGTTGGGGCAGTGAAGCAGAGAAGGAGTTTAGGGGCATGGTTGTAAACAATGGGTTTCAAAAGGCATATGGGTGTTGGCGTTGGAGGCATATTTTGAGGTCGCTGGAGCAGTTGGAGCTGAGACAACAAAAGGAGCATTGTAGGGCTTTTGGGGAGATGCCACATCAGCACCAAAGTAGCCACTAGGCACTACAAAAAAGGTGGGCAAGGAGGGCGGAGTTTTGTCGGCGGTTGTAAAACCGCCGGCAAATGTCTATTTCCCCGGCAGCTTTTTAAAAAGCGCCGGCAAATGTCACGCAAAGATCGCGTGACTCGTGCCCCTTCTGCTGGGGCCGCTGGAGAATGCCTTTTCTTCCTTAATTCGCTAAAGTCGATTTCTTCCTTATCTCTTATCTCTTCCTTTTATCTCCTTCTTTGTGCGCTTTTCTTCTTCCGCCGGCCCTAAATTCCTGAGAAGCCTTTCCTTCTTCCCCCTGCAGAACTCTTCCCCTTGCAGAACTACTTCCTCTTCCGGCGTTTTCTTGGGTTTTCGTGCGACAAAGGGGAGTTCCTTTATCTCTTATCTTCTTTGTGCGCTTTTCTTCTTCCGCCGACCCTAAATTCCGGAGAAGCCTTTCCTTCTTCCCCTTGCAGAACTACTTCCTCTTCCGGCATTTTCTTGGATTTTCGTGCGACAAAGGGGAGACGGCCAACGACGAAGCCTTTCCATCTCTCTCACCTCTTTAACCGCCTTCGCCTGTTAGACGCTTTTTGGCTACCTTCGACTTCCATGCCGCCCAAGATCCCATCCGCAGCGCCCATTTTTCTCTGCCCAAGAGAGAGATCCCACTACACGGACATGTGAGAAATTGTGTCCCTTGAAAATTGTCTCTTTGATGAGCAGGAGGGAGGGAGCGCAGGGAGGGGATGGGGAGAGAGAGAGAGATGAGCAGGAGGGAGAGGGAGCAGGGGAAAGAGAGAGAGACGAAGAGGGAGCAGAGGGAGAGAGCGAGAGGGAGAGGGAGCAAGGGAGATATAGAGAGAGACACACACAAAGAGGGAGCAGTAGGGAAGGAAAGACTGAGAGGGAGCGGGAGGGAGAGGGAGTGGAGGAGAGAGAGGGAACGCTAGGGGGAGATAGAGAGAGAGGACTACCTGATTGCTGCAATGTCTTCAAGAGGAAGAAGGTCGAGTTTGGTAAAAGATGGAAAGAGCAAATATCGGGAAACCATCTTCAATCTCTAGAAACCATCTTTTTATGGCTTGTGGTTTTTGGCTTGATTCTAATATCAGATTGTAAAATCTAATGTTATAATCTGTACCAAATGCCCCCGGTGGACTTTGGATTCTAGATTCTATCAGAATCCAGAAATAAAAGCCCTACCAAACGATGCCCAAGTTTTCTTCATTACTTTAACAAATCATTCAAGAATACCAAACTCTAAAATATAAATCCTTTGATTCCATGTAAATCCAATTCTGATTAATCCATTCAAACCATATTAAATCACATAAAACGAAATCATGCAGTTCCTCCAGTTTTCAAGAGTTACTACTTGCCTTATACGCTAAAAATCCATCTTCCATTGAAGTTTCTAATTCCAGACCCAACTTTTGCTCCCAGATGCACCAACCTAGAGTTCTCCAATTCACATCTCTGCCGTTCACATTGTAGATCCATCAGTTATGAACAAAACCTCAAAATTTGAAGGCGATCCACCATACGGATTTTCCCTGATCGCGATTTGATGGAGACTGGTTGGACATCTCCAACAACCTTCTTCTTCCTTTCTCTCCCTCTTTTCTCTCATTATAAAACCCACGAAAATTCTCTCTTGTCTCACCTTACTCTCCTATTTATACTTGGCTTTAGAAGTCCTAAACTAACCCTAATAGGCTCCTTTAATTGGGCTAACCCAACCAAGGTCTAATTAAAGTCTAACTCCTTCTAATTAATTCATACTTTTTCTTCACATTCTATTTTTCTACTTAAACAATACTAATTAAGTTTCTTATTATCTAAACACTCCTTACATCCTAATTTCGTGCCTAACACTCTCTTAAATCCTAAATATCACCTAAAACCCAAATTGGTTACTTTTCCTCCCAATCAAGACTTGAAATCTCCTAATTACCCTTTTTCCTCTTTTATGCTATAATTACTTCTTTTTAATTTCTAACTTGTCTAAATAAATTATTTTCTTCTATTTACTAATCTTAATTATCCCTTAATGATTTATTTCATAAATTGCACTTTCCTGAAAATTACCAAAATACCCTTTTTAGGCTAGTTTCCTTAAAAAATTTTCTTTATTTACAACTTACTACTTATTTGAATTACTTATCATCTAAATCTTCACTTTTTATTTTAACTAGGACTTAAACTCATATTTTCTTTCTTTTATTATTTAATTATTTATTATGTGAAAATTCGGGGTTTTACAATTGGAAACCCCGAGAGGGTAAACTATAATTATCTAAATAATCAAACACACGTTCACTTTATCGTAATTACATAAGATACAAGAGTTTACTTGAGACATGAGCAAGGATCGACTTTTCGGCGATTCGTGGTGCGCCGCTAGGCAACCGAAACGAAATTTGGGCGAAATTTTGCTGAAATTCCAACGAAATGGCCCGAAACACATTTTTTGGTGAAATCGGCGGCACGCCGACGAAACGCCTTTTTTGGTTAAAAAAGATAAAATTAAACTATCAGAAGGGCCGTTTTGCCGAAATTGGCGGCACGCCGACGAAATGCCTGTTTTAGAAATAAAAAACATAATTAAGCTAAAATAACATAATAAACATGATTTTATACAATTTATATGCAAAAATAGATAGAATAAGTAAGTATTTGATCTAATTTATGAACAAATACAAACACATGAACATAAACAATTACAAGGCTACAACTGCAAGCACATTATATCACACAGTCACACTACAAAGTGTGATGCGTAAAACAAAGTCACAGGCACATAGATTAATAATCATAAAAATTAAAAAAACAAATTGCAAAAAATGCAAAATACAAAGTAGAAGTCTACAAGAGAGTCAAAAGATAAGAGACAAAAGTCACAAGATTACAAAGTACAAACTACAAAGTACAAAGATCAATAAGAAGTAGAGTGTCTAGAAGGCTGGAAATGCTGATGTTGTTGCTGTCGTCGTCTCTCAAGCATGTGAACATATCGCCTCCATGACGTGCACCCTGCCTACTGACCACTATAACGACGCACAACCTCCTCATACTCATCCTGATCTAAATCCACAATAAAGCCCACAGGAGGACAATCGTCATAATACTCCCTCATAATAATAACACCCGCATCATCATCCTCATCCTCCTCCTCCTCTGCTACGACTGGCGGAGGATAATAACCATACGAATATGGGATAGCTGGGACTGGCACTGGCACTAGGACATACCCATATCCGTATGCAGCTGGATATGGAGCTGGTGCAACTGGATAGGAGGGAAAATCAAATAACCCATAGCTGTCAGATGTCTGAAACTGCCCAGGATATGGATATGCATATCCTCCATACTGCCCACTTTGATCCCCATAACTACGTGAAGATGTGCTGCTAGATCCCTCCATGTCCATACTCATAAACGATCGAGACATCTCATCCTCGTCCTGGGCACCAATCCTCTCCTTCCCCTTACCCCGCCTCTGAAAAGTATGTAGCTCTGGATCTGACTGATCATCCTGACTGTATCACCCTCCATGGTGGGTGTCCTGGGTGGCGTGTGTGTACGCTGCCTCCCCAGTGAAAGGACTAACCCCTGGCCCATGTGATTGTCCTCCACCTCCCTGATGATCATCTCCATCATCATCATCGTCATCATCATTAGACCCTCCACCATCCCCACTATCTCCATCCTCGGAGTCAGACTCTCTACCCTCAACTGACTGAACTGGGACTGAGGGCGTCGCTGCTGCTGTAGAAACTGAAGGAGGCACTACGCTGGTATCTCTATCAAAAGAGTCAATAGAAGGAAATCCCCTCTCTTCCTCCATAACAGCATCAACATCAATCCCCATCTCTGCTGTGGCGCGAGCAACGACTGAACTTGGCCCACCATTAGGCTCGTCTAACTCCGCAATCCTCACCTATTTTGAGAATGGGTTGTCTTCATCAATCCGGGTGCTGCATAGGATGTCCAGAGGGTCGTCAACATATGCATTACTACGCTGTGTCTCGATCTCCAGTTGTTTTGTTCGTAATCTCATGTTGTAGTGACAAAACACGAGCTTTTGCAGCTTCTGATAGGCCAGCCGGTTCCTTTGCTTTGTATGAATCAACGCAAAGGTGCTCCAATTACGCTCGCAAGCAGATGAGGATGCAGTCTGAGCGAGAACCCGACACACAAGCTTCGACAAAGTAGGAGCAGAAACTCCATACATAGCCCACCACTCGCTTCAAACGTGTAATGATTTTCAATAAGCATAAAATAAATTTAGAAATTCTAAATGATTTACCTAAATGTAGTAAATTACATACATGGCATCATCATACTCCGCGAGGCAATGGCAGTCGTCATTCCAAATGATTCCATTGCATCTCTAAACTTGAGCAACTGCAAGAGCATGTTCAAAATTTAGTAAAAATTGAGGACAAGATTCCAAATTACAATTGATAGAGCACTTATTTATTATTTATATAGAATTTACCTCATTGCCGAAATCTGCTTGCTCGGTAGAATTGGGATCAAGGTGGGAATAAACCATGTGCACAGCTGTCCACATATATGAGCGCATCCCAAGGTTGTCCTTGTAGTGATATTTTGGGTTAAAGTAATGTGCTGTTATTGTGTTTGAAAAGAAAATGAGAATTAATAAACAATTTACCATTACCAAAAAAGTATAACTATAAAAAAAATCAACAAAGCTTAATTAATATTATAAATTAATTACCTACCAAAAGTATGAAATAATCCATCGATTTAATCCAACGATCATCAATGATCTTGTGGACCCACTGGTAGGACTTCTCTGCGGCAATTTGAACTTGTTCTTTCATTACCTTCATGCTCTCTTAGATGGAACCGAGGGTCGGGTATGAATCTGTATCAACGATCCGTAGCACCCTGTAAATGGGCTCCAATATATTGATCACTTCCTTCACACCATCCCAAAAGCTGCCACGAAGAACGATATCCTCTACTTCCCTCCCCTTCTCATTGCGGCTCTGAGAGCAAGCACCCCAATCCTCACTAGTAAATAAGGTTCTCAATCCTTGCTTGTGTCAGAGCATGCTATCCAAGGCAATATAATTTGTACCAAATCTAGTAATCCCTGGCCTGATTATATCTCGATGACATACTGCTCTCATCTTCGCTAACACATAATTATGATTATAAATAAATGTAGTCAACGCCCGTACATCTCGTAATGTCTTCTTCACCCTCTTCCTCTTCCCAATGGCTTCTAACATCAGGTCTATACAATGTGCAGCACAGGGGGTCTAGTATATGGGGTACTTCGCCTGTATCATTTGACCAGCCTTCTTAAAGGCACTCCCATTGTCTGTAACAATCTGTACAACGAGATGTATCCCAACCACTCTGATCACCTCCTCTAGTAAACCAAAGATGTAATCTGAATCCTTGATTTTATCTGAGGCATCTACAGACTTCAAAAAGGCGGCCTTGCCTCTACAATAGATCATAAAGTTGATGATTGACAGCTTCGTAGGGCCTGTCCAACCATCACACATAATTGTAACCCCGAATCTCTCCCAGTATGAACGCAAAGATTTAATAAATGTCAGCATCTCTTTCTCTTCATCATCCAAATAAACCCCCATGATCTCCTTCGGTGTAGGAGGTAGGACTCCAACCCCAAACTCCTGAATAATGTCAACCATACTCTTAAAATGTGGAGAGGCTAGCTGAATGTGCAGGAATATGGTTGAATATGAAGAACCAAGATATGAACTTACCCATCTTCTTTCTAACTGACCCTCCACTCCAAGAATCTTTCAGCCTCTTCTGCTTCGCATCTGATGATCTATGTGTATCAGGGTCCGCAGGATAATCAGGCATTCTCGTAGAATGTGAACGCCTCAAAGAAGCTGAACCACCAGCCCCAGAATGACCGCCTCTCTCAAATCCATGTCTCTGCATCTCTCTCCGCTCAAACTCTGACTCCAGGGATGCACGGTGTGCTGCTCTATACTGGGCCCTCTCAACCTCTGTGTCAATCCCGCTAGGGTAGACAAAATCATCATCATCCTTAGCTACCCGTGGAGGCTCTGCTAGTCTCCGTCTGACCTCCTCCTCTATAATATGCTTCGTTTTTCTGCTTTTCACACCAACTTGTAGGTGCTCAAGCATCTGCTTTTTAACTGCAGGTGGCACTTTATTACAATCCTTGACGTCCTTGGCACCACCTGCCAGATGCATCTTCAGTCTGGATACACCTCCCCCCTTGAATACGTGAGCACAGTAATTACATACTGTCTTATTTCTGTCTCCCTGATAGCAGGTACCATGCTGCCATCCAATATCTACTCTACGTCCGCCCGTCTCGGCACCATCACCACCACCAGATCCTGATGCCATCACCCGCTACCTAATCACCTGAAAACAGTAGGTTACCTGTCGAAGTGTCAATTCCAATTTACAAACAATTAAACAAAGTATCACTTTAGCATACCCATCTAGAAAATAATCAACTAAATAAATAAAAGTTTGCACGCCCATCTATAAATTGGGTGTCCACGCTTCACATAAATATAATCCATATTTTTACTAATTTTTTTTCATATTTTCTTAAAATTTTTTTTTAATTTTTTAATGATTTTCGGATTAAATAAACAATTATTTATTCATTTTTTACAAAAAAAAAAGTTTGCACGCCCATCTATAAATTGGGTGTCCACGCTTCACATAAATATAATTCATATTTTTACTAATTTTTTCATATTTTCTTAAATTTTTTTAATTTTTTAATGATTTTCGGATTAAATAAACAATTATTTATTCATTTTTTACAAAAAAAAAGTTTGCACGCCCATCTATAAATTGGGTGTTCACGCTTCACATAAATATAATCCATATTTTTACTAATTTTTTTCCATATTTTCTTAAATTTTTTTTAATTTTTTAATGATTTTCAAAATAAATAAACAATTAATTATTCATTTTTTACAAAAAAATAAAAGTTTCATGCCCATCTATAAATTGAGTGTCCACGCTTCACATAAATATAATCCATATTTTTACTAATTTTTTTCATATTTTTTTAATTTTTAAATGATTTTCAGATTAAATACATAAATACTTATTCCTTTTTTACAAAAAATAAAAGTGTGCACCTCCATCTATAAATTGGGTATTCATGCTTCATATAATATTTCATATTTTCATCCATATTTTTACTAATTTTTTTCATTTTTTAATAATTTTTTCAAAATTTTTAATGATTTTCGTATTAAATAAATAAATAATTATTATTGTTATTGTAATACTATAAAACATTTTCATTATATTATTAATATGTTATTTTTAAATAAATAATTAATGATTTTAGTATTAAATAAATAAATAAATATTATTTTTAAATGATTTTTCGTGTCAAATAAATTAAAAAATACTAATTTTTGGAGAAAAAAAAAGTAACAACACCCATCGATAGATCGGGTGTTGTTACATAATATATAAAAAAATCAGTACAATCTAAGTTAATTACAAGCATAAATAAGGGAAAAAACATGATTACCTCAATTTTATACTCTTGAAGGCTTCAAATCACACAAAAACTAGTGGAGATTGCAATCCCAAGCTTCAATCCTTCTTTGTCTTTGATTTGGAAGAGAATGGAACAACCAATTTCAAGAAATTAAAAAAAAAAAGAGATTTGGGGGTTTTTCGAAACCCCCTTTGGTCTGTTCGTCGAGATTTCGCCAGAATTGGCGAAATCTCGACGGCACCTGCGTGCGCTCATTAGTAACCCCAGCATTTCGCTAGCACCTCAGCGAAACTCTGAGGGGCCAAAATTTTTTTGACCTCTCCTGCATTTTGTTGGGAATCTGCGAAACTCAGCGAAATTTCGCTGAGTTTCGCCGGCACCCTAGCGAAACGCAGGGGAGAGGGTTTTGGAGTGGTATTTCGTGCCGTTGAGGCAGCGAAATACGAAATACAAGCTTGGACATGAGTGCATTGTACATGGAATACAAGCTTCCCTACGTGGGATATGAGCACATCCTATGTAGGGTTGTTTTTATATATAATAGTATAAATTAAAAAAATCATATCTTCATTATCAAATATATATACCGAACTCAAGAAATATTTCAAAATATGGCGATGACAATATAATTTGATATAGGAAAATAATATTATAATCACGTGCCTTGCTTATTTAGATGCAATGACATCTATCTTCGAAGATTTGTCATATTTCAGCCTAATGAGGACAAAGACGCATGGCGATAATTACATGTCTTTCAAATCAAATTTTCATTAAGAAGATTGAAATCGTAAAGACTCATCATATTTAAATGATAAAATACAATAGACGCAATAAGGACAAGGCTAAAATGCACGACACGGGCCCACGCTTCCTCCGGACAGATGTGATGATTTGGCCCATAAAACGTAATATAGGGAACATAGGGATGAACCCTACATCAGATGGCTTTGTGATTGGTAGATTTAACTTTAAAAATTAACTTCTCTCTTTAAGAATTAAGATTCGTAGAGAAACAAAGCAAAGCAAGTGCACCCAAAAAAAATAAAATTCACCAAAAATAATAGAGAAACAAAGCAAGCACAGATGTGCTGGCAAATTTGCCCCAGATGTACTCCTGTTTTTGGATAAACAATGTACCCCATTGTACTAAAGATGTTATTTTTGTGGATTTTAGAATTCAGATGTACTTTTGGCTTCTTTTGATTATATAAGAAGTTTTCTCATTATCCTCCAGGTCTTGGTGCAAGCACCGTTACGTGGATTTACCTGTTCAGATCCATTTAAAGAAGATGTAAATAGTTGAAAAGAAAGGGGTAAACTGGAGTGATGTTTTTTCAAAATAATTCAGATTCAATCGGCTAATTCTTGGTAATTGGTTTTTAGTAATACTTTTTTAACATAATTGAGAATTGATGTCATTTTATTGTTAAGAGTTTCTTCTGAAAATGCCTTTAAAAGACTTTGAAAACCTTTTCAAATTTTGGTACAAGTGAAGTTTGCAAGCTTTGTAAGGTATTTTTGGAAGAACTTTTAATGAATAGTAGAATGACACCGATTTCCAATTATGTTAAAAATGTATCACTAAAAAACAATTACCAAGAATTGGCCGACTAAATCTAAATTATTTTGAAAAAGCATCACTAAAAACAAATTTTCCAAAAAAAAACACACACACACATGCACCCCCACACGCACAAAGCAAGAACAGTTGCATACTTGCATAGCCCAATCTCTCTCTAAGGGGGAATTAAAAAATGGGGTTGCATTATAGCGAGAAAATGATGGAGGGAGCTTGAAATTTGTAAAGGACTACTTCTTAGAGTAAATTGACCATTTTTGTCACAATTTCTCGCTACATATCGTGTAGGTCTTAGTTTATGTTTTAGGACAGTTGCTTTTACATCATATTCCCCTTCAAATTATTCGCCAATAGCCTCATGAATCCATCTTCAGGAAAGAAATTACACTCTCAAATTTCATCCACTTTCATCAGAATTTTTCCCTTTTTTGAATCAAAAACCAAGAAGAGTAGAAACTCAGTGGAAAATGAAATTGGAAAGAAAAATTCAGTCAGCAGTTATTTACAAAATTTAGAAGCAATGGTTCTGTAAGCAAGGTCTATTTCTTCTTCCGTCATCTCAATGGTTTCATCACTATCATAGGCTGCATCACCAGAAATGACTTCAAGTTTTTCATTGTCATTCTTCGGTTCATTAGTCTTTGGGGTTTTTGTTTTTGCAGTAGAATCATTTATGCTGTTAAGTTCCTCCTCATAAATGCGTTTGCAGGCGATAGCTTCTTTATAAAGATCATCCTTTGACAGTGATGCTGGACTACTTTTGATACTCTCAAGCTTTGCCAACTCTTCAACCACGCGAGGGATGAATTTCCACTGCTCGATCATTTGCTGAATAGCCTATGTATGAATCTCATTAAATACAAATGAAGATTGCAAGTAAAGCAGCAGATGCCATTGTTCGACAAAATGCAGATTTCTAGAAATTAATTGTCACTACGAGTCAGTGTCATATCTGAGATATCTATCAACACATTTTCAAATGTTAATGCCAAATCAGATAAGTATAATAGAAAGTAACATGATAGCATACGTTTCAAGTCTCAGGCTAAGAAACTTAACGAATCAAACAACCTACAGAAAAGTTAACACAGATATATACAAGTGAAAAATTATAGCAAGTTCCCAGGTGCTCACCAAGAACCACAAATGAGCAGGGTAAAAGAAAAAAAGGTTAAAGTCCAAGAATTGACTGGTTGTTGTTGTTCATTATGGGCATAATGCAAATAAATAAAAATAATAATAGCAAAAGCAAAAGAGAGAAAAATACCTGCTCTTGCTTAATAGAATCAATGGCATCTTCTAAACAAGTTAAGATTCCTTCTGCGGCTATTTTCTTCACTTCGCTGGGCTCTGGCTGTCAAAATAAACAGCAAGAACTGAGATCAGATTCACAGAAAATATTATCACAATGCATGATGAGCAAAAATTTATTAACACGACATTGAGTTAGCGCTGCAGCAAGAAATCAATCCTTTCAAATTTCAAGTTAATACATATTTGCTCATTGTACATTCTTATAATGGTTATTTTGATACAGAAATATGTTGTTGTGGATATTCAGCCTGTGAAGTACCGAAACCCCATAATACATAAATGCAAATGGACAAATGGGCATATATAGGAATAGATCAAACATAATGAAAGAACAGGAAACTCATCATCACAAAGCAAATCATGCAGTCAGAATCCATACACTTTCATCACAAATACAAGAAGTTATTTGGAAGTATAGATGATTCGTAGGGATGTACAAATCAAATGCATAAAAATAAACCACAAGGCATCATTAAACCTAAAATCTTACTTTCTCTTCTTGACTCTCCAGCCAAGAAATGGTTTTATTCAAGTCATCAACAGCCCATTTCTTCACATTAGGAGGAGAAAAGCGTCCCATGACAGGAATGGAAGCCCTGCCCTGCCCGATACATCATAAGAAACCAGATCATTATAGGGACAAAGATAATCACTTAAAGATTCTACTATAATACTATTTTTTCCCAGCGAAATCTCGAACAAATACAGCTTTTATTTTGTAGAGTCGAACTGCATAAATCCATTGCCTGGATGAAGAGATTCTTATAAGAAATTCCAGGAGGCAAGACTTATTCCATGTAGTGCAGTGCCACTAACTCAATGAAAAAGGAAAATATATGATGACATATCAATGTAGGCAATTCAAGTTTCAAGACTAACCTCAGAAGATGCAGAAGCAGTTGGCTTTGAACGTGATCTTTCAGCTTGTTTACAAACTTTTATAGGTGGTGGAGCTTCTTCATCTGCATGTACTCATGAGGTTCAGAATGTCAAATGACTAGCATTAGCAAAAAAAAACCAAACCGTCCATACATACGTCTCAGCAGAAACTCCATATTATCTCATAAAAAAAAAAAAAAATTCCTTCACCATTCACAAATTCAAATGGCAAACCAAAAAGACAAAGAAACATCCCTTAGCAAGACCATCAATGGAAGTGAAATACAAGTTATGAATTACATTGATTTATATACCTTGGCTTAGCTCATGAGAGAAGTTGCTTCTCCGCCATGGTTTCCCAGCATGCATAAGGTAACTTTCAATAGGAACAAGTTTTTTCTGCATATAACACTCTGATATCCAATCCTAGAGGAAAAAACTTAAAAAACATAAGATCCTAAGCTATCAAGGTGTAATATTACAATGCAAAAAGCAGCAGATCCATATATGGAGGGTTATAGATATAAGACAAGACTATTCCATTTTTTTTTTTTGAAAACCTTGTTTGTGTTCCTTTAAGGAACTATATCCAACCCAAAAGGTGCACATATTGAATTCTCACAGCAGATGGCAACTAAATGTTGGTCATGGCACACATCATAGGGAGACACATATGAGAAGAAGGGAGAGGTGTACATTCATGGATCTGAAAGAAACATATGAGAACCAAAGAAGATCTTGATCGAGTTCAGAAATGATTTTTTACATAAACAAAAAAGTGCATTCTCCATTTTAAATGTTATGACAAAAGACATGCAAGTAAGAAATAAGAGACTCTGCAAATAAGGAGCAACATGACTATCTAAACATCATAATCAGCCTCTAATAGATAGTGAATATCTGTACCATGTAAAACAGCACCAAAACTGGGAAAGTTACACTACGTTCAACATAAATTAATAAAACTTCAAATCTAAATGTATCAACAATTCGGAATATAAAAGCAGCCGGCCAAAATCACATTCAGACCTGCTGCTCTGCCATCCCCATATGAATGATAATATCTAAAATGTCATGTGCAGATGGCAAGCAAATGAACCAATGTTTTATTCTATTGACAACAATAGGCTTGCTTCTAGCTTTGGAACATCTTGAAAGTTAAACAGAATGCCTCTCCGCATACAAAAGGCATCAAAACATTATGGATAAAATTGTAGATCAAAAGCAAATGATGAAAACCTTTGAAACAATAGTTCCACAATCTGCCTCAACTTGTCGAAACTTTGGAGTATTTGGAAATGCACAAACCAGGAGAGTGCAATCTGAATTCCAGTCTGGCTGATATTCTGCTCCCATCTCCAGTGCTCGTGACCTCAATATGCTGCGCTCAGGATTAACAAACCCTGACAATACAAAGACCACCCCCTCCTGTCCAAATCGAGATTCTGATTTTAGCTATAGTTTGAAACCTAATCTTGCACACAATTGCAGATATGGATGAAGGTTTTTTACATTAAAAAAATTAAAATTTTTTCCTTTTCCAAAGCTTCAATTACTTTAGTACCATGAGTTTTGAGAAACTCTGGGTGCCCATGCTGGATGAAGCAGCCTTAGAACCGCTCTCATTTTCCTTGGAAATGGTACTGCCACTATGTTCCTTACCATGACCTGTAGTTTGTTCTGGCTTCCCATGATCATTAACTTCCCCATGTCCAACAGCATCGACTGATTTCTTTCCATGAGATTTATTCCCATGCTCTCTGGAACTCATCCATGAAGGTAGCTGTCTACTTGAACTGGACATGACATAAAACCCTTTGATGTGCCTTTCAAATTACAAAGTAAAGGAAGACGACCAAGCTAGCTATATGGACTTTCTGTTCAAGTTCTACACGACGTGGTATTCTGTAGTTCAAAGGCATTCCTCCATTGCAAGCTGTGATATATGTGAATATCAAAAGCTATATATGTTCCTGCTACAACCATCAAAATGATACTAATATGAAAACTAATAAGCAGAGCAAGTTTTACATCTGAAGTAGCAAGCAAACAGCCTCAAAAAAAAAAAAAAAAAATACTTGCCATGAGAAAGCATGTAGCATTATTAAAAGTTCAAATAATATTTCACAAAATTAAATGAAAATATTTCTAGGAAAGAATTACCAAAGAACAAACTATCCCATAGGTTAAGCATCAATTTACAGAAATACCTAATCTCCTCCAGAGATACCTAAAAAAGGACCATGACCCAGTGTCTGCTGCCAGATCATGGTCCTAGGAGGGGGAAGACTGACAACAGACATAACATTTTACAATTTTAAGTAAAGCCAGTGTGCTCAAACTTGAACCTGCATTCTTATGCTGGTAGCCTGAGGCTATAGCTATCACTATAGATACCTAATGTCCTTCAAAGAAATTATAAACAACTCTTTTTTATCTTTGGAAGATTAAAAGAAATTATAAGCAATCTCGTGCACAGCACAATAAACATGGAAAACCAAAAAACGAAAACGAAAGAATGGAACTTCTGAATATGTAAAAGGACATTCTGCAAAATGTCCACCTCAGCATCACTACAAGTACCTATAGGGTCCCCAATCTCTCTCTCTCTCTTCCCCCCCCCCCCCCCCCCCCCGCACGCACACACACACACATAAACACTCACGTCCCCTCTACCCTTCTGAAAATTAAAGACCATCAGGTGCACAAAATCAAAATATTCAGAACTTTCCCAAAATGAAATTGTGAGTTGAATACAGATGCTGTGCCTCAGAATATTCATAGCAGTTCTAACGATAATTTTCGAAATAAATAATGTAATTGCTAACAAGGTACTTCTGATAATCTTTTTTTAAAGAATTTATGGAACAATACTAAGTCTACCAATACTGATAAAAAATGTCAAAACTGACAAATTGATATCATCTAAAAATGCAGCTTTCATCTTGAACACGGTTTTCACTAATACCCACTATATTTATCAATCCTCGTTCCACAACTAGGCTTTTAACAATCAAGAGACGATCAAGATTAGATGTGTAGAACCGTAGATTAGTAAAAACGCACCGCCATGGATCAACTTAGCCTTTTCACTTTTCTCTGTGAATGAACATGTCAAATGAGAGAGAAATTATTGATGCAGATGAAAGCTAAATAGGGAAATACTAACACATACGTTCTTCACTTCGCCTGCAACTCCTTCCCTTTGTTCCGGTGCGGTTCACCAACCAACAGGCGTTGGCTTGCCCTCGTTTTGTTTGAAGATGGGAAATGTTTACACCCCTATATTATATCATAATTCCAAATTTGACCCACATGTTTTGTATTTTACAAATATGGCGATTTATAATCATAAGTGCTCGACGCTGTTAACCAGCCGTTAGTGCAGGGACGTATTTGTAAAGATAAGAACCGTCCCGCTCTGTTCGTTTTTCGAAATTGGGGACGACACACACACACACACTTCCTACTCTCTTTTAGGGTTCGTAAATGGAGGATCCCTGCAAATAAATCTGCTCAGGATTGCCGTGGAAGATGGTGGACGAACCTCGAAATCCCGATTTAGTGGATCCACTTCGTGGCTACTCTACTCTCGCATTGTTTCCTCGAACCTTTAGGGATCCGGCGAAAGTTGCAAAGTTGGAGGGCGAAGACATGGATTCTATCCACAGTTATTTTAAATCAATGGTACCTTAATTCTCGTAGTTTGATCTCTTCGTTACAGATTTTTTATTATTATGTCTCAGTTTACTCCTTTTTTAGGTTATGGGGAAACTTGACCCGATTGTGACCTCAAAATATCTTTCTCATTTTGTCACTGTAGAGATCTGTAAACAATTTGGATTTGACAAAAGCTTAGCTTTCTCAAGGACATTGTATTATATAGAAGTTTAATTACAAGAGAATGAGAGTAATTGTGTTTGTTGTGCGTGTCTAGGCTCTAAGAAGTCCAAAGAAGCTTCTAGATCAGGCAAAGAGCGTTGTAAATAGTGGTTCAGAGCTCCTGAACTCCATTTTACCGACTCATGTGGCGTCTGGTGACAAAGATGATCATGCTGTTGCAAAAGGTGAGGTTCGTCCCCAAGAACGAAGGCCAGCCTTAGGCCGTAAGCGTGCTAGGTTCTCTTTGAAGCCTAATTCAAGGTAGGTAAAGCTTGTAAGATGGTGTCTAATTTCTACCATAAAAATATCTTCTGAAAAATTAAGCGTTGATTGAATTGTGAGTACGGTTTGTTTGACAGTCAGCCCCCCATAAGTGTCGAGCCAATTTTGGACATTGATCAATTGCAAGACCCAGAGGAATTCTTCTTGGCCCATGAAAAGCATGAAAGTACATCGGTTCCTTTGTCAAATTTCTTACTGAATTTTGCTGTAAATTTTTTGTCATGCAATTTATTATTCTCACTTGTAGTTTGTTTGTAGATGCCAAAAAAGAATTGCAGAGACAGAGGGGTGATGTTTTGATAGATTTAGATGAGCATAACAAATCAACAACCGTACGCCGGCGTCGACCTGGAATTCTGGGGTATCATCAGGGTGTCTTATCTTTGTGTTCTGTCAAGAAATTCACTGCATCTTAGAACATTCTGTGTTTTTGTAATCTTGTAACAGTATGCTTTTCTTGTCTTTGGTCAGGAAGACGGCTAGTTATAGGCATCATTATTCATCAGCTCTCGGTGATGATGAGGAGACCCATGTGTCCTCCCAAGAGATATTTGGAGTGGAGATTCAAAGTTCACTTGATCATAGTTCACAGCGAGAAGTTACAGAAAACATGGAATTGCCAAAAAGTGAAATAGCTGGTGATGAACTTGCGGATGATATTGATGAAGGAGGTTGATATACAACTGTTTCAAAACCATGTTCTTTTATATGTTGCAGTCGTCATCATATCATCTTCATATTACAGTATTTAGATTTTGATTATTCCCCTGATAACTGATTTCTTCTATTTTGCAAAGGTTCAATAGCTGAGACGGAGAACAGGGTCAAAAGCCTATTGGATGAGCTTTTAAATTCTAAATGTACAGATCTTGATGGAGATGGAGCACTCAATTTCTTGCAGGACCGCTTACAGATTAAACCAGTCAATTTGAAAAAATTATTCCTTCCTGACTTAGATGTCATCCATAGGAATGATGTTAAACTATCAGAAGAAAAGTCAGTAAGGCCAAGAAAGGCACTGTCAGATATACATAATACGATAAAAAGAGTAAAAAGTGCCACTTCTGGAGAAAATCGGCACATTGTAGAAAGCTCTGATCATCCAACACCTCAAAAGAGTCCTTTTGCTTCGATATCTTTGTTCAAGAAGCGCATTTTGCATACAGGTTCTTCAAATGATCCTTTTTCAGCTCTTGATATTTATTCATCACCTACTGAGCATTCTTCTCCAGTTGGTATTGTTGACAAACTAGCTGTTTCAGCTAACCTTGATAGTGATCAGCTTGATGCAAATAATCCTGCCCCTTCAGGGATCAATGGGAAGGAATTGAACTTTTTGAGCAATTTTCAGTCACATGAAGACGAAGGTAATATGGTTTCCAGAGAGCCGGGGAAAGAAGATTTGGTTTGCCCAGTTGAGCGGCCTACAGATGAAAATTCTAGAAAGTATGATAATCTTACCAATGCTAGGCCAAATGTTGTTGATGGTGATTTAAGATATAATACCGAAGGCAGTACTGAGGTAGCAGGGGAATTGGCAAGAGAAGATTTAGCCTCTCCTCTGGAGAGGCCTATGGATGTCAACTCAAGCAAGCTTTATGATGCTATTGATTCAACTTCAAATGTAACCAATGGTGATTTGGATGACAATGTGAGTTTCCCTTAATATTGGTTGATACTTACAATGTTTGATCACTTTTGTGGCCTTTTGCTTCTGATTATCTTAATTGGCTATGTTCTGATGCTATATGCAGGTTAGAAATGTCCTGAACGAAGCAGTGGTTTCTGATCAGGCAAATCTCAGTGTTAAAGGTTTGTCAACAGAAACTCTGGATTGCAGTGGGAGCAAGTTGGGTACGATCTCTCTGCATTTGATTGTGTTAACTTCTTTGACAGAGATGATTTTCTATATCAATGCTAAAGGTCCATGCATGATTTTGAGTTCCTGTTGATTAAGCATGCCATATTCAGGTGTTATTATATTGTTATCTATAAGAAAATTATGATATCAAATGTTTTTCTAGATTCTGTTTCAAGATATGCTTTCATATAACATCAGAATTTTAACCTGCCAGGCCAGTTTAACCTACATGAAAGAATTATCATCTAATTTTACACTCGGGTAAATCATTTGGACCATTCAAGTGGAATACCTGCCTGAAATTTAAAACTATTCTTGAAATGGTTTCTTAAAAGTTATATTTAGTTTCGGACTGTAAGGATTTAAGTGGGATTTATAAACAATTGATCATCATAGTTCGTATCACCTTTTGAGATTGAAGATACTGTTATGCTCAAGTGTTGGGGTTCCAGTTTATTTTCTTGATTATGTATTAGATTGCTCTCAATGTCTATATACAATATGTGTCTTGGATTTTAACTTACAGATAAATCAGGTTCCCCTGCAGGTGACCGCCATGCAATGGATGGACCCTCAGAAACCACTGAAGTTTGTTTGGAACAAAATGATTTGGTCTGTCACTTTCTTCCTAGTTTATATTCCTCCTTTTAGAATGTGTTTTCACTAATTATTATATGACATCTAGTTTCTAAAATTCCTTGCATATATTACATTTATTCATTTAGTTACAATTTACATTATGGCTGGGATTGGCATAGGATCTGTGGATCTTCATACTCTGTTTCTGTATGCCGCCTTTTGTGATTGATTTTTTCAGGAAAATAAATTGATAACAATGAGAAATTATTGAATTATGGTGATGATTCAAGTACTGTGGGGATTTTTTTAAAGGAAATATGAAATATGGCAGCTGTAATCTGGGCAAAGCTGCTGATATTTTAGAGATGCTGATTTGTTAGCCTGCTGCAGATTTTTAAAATTAAAAATGGCGATGGTTTGATCTCACTGGATTCTTGACCATGAGCTTTGATTTCCTGCATTGTACAGCATAAAATAAAGCAATGACTAGCATAAGGGGAAAAAAAAAATCTGCAGTTGACCAAAAGAAACTGAATGCTATAATGTACCTTATTTTTATGATTATTCCATGTTGGACGGATCTGGATGAATTCTTGTTGTGTATGTCATCCATCTGACTATGTGGAAGATATGGTGGATATTCATTAGAAACTGCAGTGATGATATTTGTTATCTTATTGACTAATCTTTGACAATAGAAGAGAAAGGGACTAATATTGGAAGAAGATGCTTATATGCCATTTTAATCTTTGAAATGATCTAGGCTTTCTCATTTATTGTGATACCTGCTGTAAATCCAAAATGTTATAAGAAATTTGTGAGTTCAATTAGGAAGACTTATCCGATGATTCAGACTTTTGGTGTTTGGTTGGGGGTTCTCCCTCATATTGTTTTTAGCTGCTTCAACTTTGCATTGACCAGCAACAAAATTCACTTTTTCATTTGATTTACTATATGCTGATGGTTTATCTGGCATCTCTTGTGATCATAATATCATATGAAATGTCACAGCCTGGAAAGTATCTCGTGTGCATGCTTGTTTTGATTATTTCATTTTCTGATAGGTACTTGTCTTGCTCATTTCACTTGGGAAAAATTAAAATCATAACTTTGACTTCTACGACTGATAAATCAGGAACCTTCAAGAATATTGTTGGGAGAATCAAGCAAACCAAAAACCACTCTACACAGAAGACACAAAAGAAAAGAGCTTTCTCGTAGGCAAAGCCTTGCAGGTGTTTACTCATGCATCATACCGCACTATGAACTATTGAAAATACTGACATACGATTAATAGTAATGTGGATGTTTCTTGTGTATTCCCAGAGGCTGGTACCCTGTGGAAATCTGGTGTGAGGAGAAGCACCAGAATCAAAATGAGGCCTCTGGAGTATTGGAAAGGTGAAAGGTTTTTGTATGGACGCATACATGAGAGTAAGTTGTTTCTTCTGTGGTTTTTCTTATTTCAGTTGGAGGATATTATTTCTCTGTGGGATGCTAGGCTCTTCTTTCTTTTTGGGTGTTCCTGTTGTTTTATTTTGATTTATTGAAATAGAATTGTGTTTCAATATTAGTGAATACTTCATCAAAAGAGCTGTGAATTTTTCTTTCAGGTGATTTATACTTGCTGTTGAAGCAGGATGGACCTTGAATCCTTGCTACAAGATGATAAAGATCGTTAAAATTAGAAAAAAAAATCATAATATGAAGATACTAGGAGCTTGAAACCCCGAAGTCTATGAAAACTTCACAATTTATTCAATGAAGGGATGTCTTCTAAAAATAACCACTAATCTTTATCTCATAATTTTATTTTATATAATACTAGAAAAACAATTTGAGTTTGAAAATATGAGGGTATGAGCATGTGTTTTTGGAGTCATAATATGTTCATCTTTAGTCTTGCTGATGACATATAAATTACAACTAGCAGTATATTTGACTAAGAACCCACTTACTCCCTTCACGTTAACCCTTCATTGTATGATTTGTCAATATCTGTGACTGAAATGTATGAACATAAAATAGGAAAAGCATGGATCCAAAAAAGGGGTCAAAAAATGGTCAGAGGCAAAATGATGAGGGGGGAGGGAAAGGAAAAAAGAGAAAAAGGAAGAAAAAGAACGAGAAGAAAGGATACTTGCCCCCTTAATAAGCTTCACTACTGATTGATCTAAGAAGCCAAAATACTAATTTCTCTGGGACGAAAGATCTTGGAATTCATTCAAGAAAAGGCAATCGTCTAGGTCCTAGAATCCCTCCTTGGACCTAGCTGGTGTTTTTGTCAAGTGCTGTTAAAAAGAGCGAAAAGTAATTGCTTGTCTTGGATTCTGATATATCAAAGTCTGTACCTGTCAATTCTGTTTCTAAAAGTTAACTCCATGTCACATTTTGGCATGAAGGGAAGATGACACTACAAAATTCTTCTCTTTGATGGTAGCTCTATGCGGATACCTGCAAAGCTATTAAATTATGTCTCACATATCTGATATATATATATATATATATATATATATATATATGTTTTGGGGTGTTGTATTGTGATCTCATTTCCCGTGATAGCAAAGTGATCATTTGGCTTCGTATCTTATTGCAGGCTTGACAACCATAATTGGATTGAAGTATGTGTCCCCAGAAAAGGGTAATGGAAAACCTACGGTCAGGGTGAAATCTTATGTCCCAGATGAATACAAAGACCTTGTAGAGCAAGCGGCGCTGCATTGAGTTCTTATTGCCATTATCAAACATGCGAATGGTAACTGTTTCTCTTGGTTTTAGTTGGAAAATTTAATTGCTGGTTCACAGAAGAGGGAACTCAAATGCCACAAATTGCTTTTTAGTTTTCTGTAGCTTTTCAATTGCATTAAGCTTTTGGGTGTTTGAGACAAGTTGTTGGTATGTAATTTGTGCAATGATGAACAATATGTTTGGGGGCTTTGTAATATTGAAGTTATTATGCTAACTACATTCTATCAGTGTTTTTTGCCCTCTTAGTAGTAATGGGTGCCTATCTGTATTCAGCTAAGGCTCCATCAGTCAACGGACAATATCCTTTTATGGTGAAAGACGAAACCTAAGTTAAAGAACTATTGTTTTATAGTGCTTAAACTTCTAAGATACAAAGTCCACCATAGCCAGATTCAATCGGAATATGGCGAGTGACTGGCTGCTCACCAGCTTTAAAAGATAACATGTCCATTAAGGGGAATTAAACTAAGATTTACAAGTTAATTGTGCATCATTTTACAATTAGAAAGCATACGGCAGAATTAGAATGAGATTATTTGCACCAAGTTGACTTGGGGTGTTACATCTGGATGTGTTAAAAATTCATTAGAACAGTCACCACAATTGAGTTAGTGCCATGATCCCAACCATCTACAATGCTAGTCATGTTATGCTTCTTTTCCCTGATGAAAGATTAGTTGATGGTTATGGGCTTCAATGCCTGCATAGCACGATCTCCAATTCTCCCATGTTAAAGTTGTTTTTCTGTTCACAATGGCGCCATCAGGTGCAAATAATCCATTTGGACAAACATGTCCATTGGCCCCTCTCCACATGATACTTACCTTTGACAAGACTTCGAAAACTGTAAGTAGCTTCACTTCGAAGTTTTTGAGATGTCAAATCAAATTTTAGCAATAGGGTATCAGAATGGTTTCACTTGGGTAGATACACGGTAGAAGCCATAGAATGAGCAGCCTAAGCCACATCTCATCACCTGAATCATGTGGTAAAAAGCTGAAGAAGATGCAATAATCGTCTAAAAGATGATTCATCTGCTCGCAACATTATCATTAGACCGTTGAACCTTAGGTTCAACTTCATGTGTGCACTGCATCAGATGGAACTAAAATGCTATAAAAAGAATAATCTCATTTAGAACATAAAGCAAAGTGAGGTTGAATGTGGCTGATTTCAGATCATTTTACAGTTTGAATATGGGGAGACTTACAACGAATTTTTGGCCAAAATAAGAAAGAAAAATGGAAAAACAGGAAAAGAATATTAAACAACACTAATAAAAACAAAAAAATTTTAGTGGAATTGGGGTTGATTAATAAAACAAGTAATAAGAAAGGAGATGCTATTGACTTATCAGCCACCCAAGATGTGCTTGAGTCCTGCACGTTGCTCTGATGTCAATCTTGATGGAAAGCTCACTTCGAACTTGACCCTCAAGTCACCCCTCTTCCCTGTCTCTTTCGCAATAGGCATTCCCTCCTTAGCAATAACGAGCTCATAACCAGGATTCACAACATCTGATACTGGGATTGTCAGAGTACGACCATCAAGTGTTGTGAGGTTCACAGTAGTCCCTGCCAGTGCCTCGGCTAGGGACACTTTTTGGGTAACGATGAGGTCATTGCCATCTCTCTTGTAAACATCATGAGGCTTCTCATCAATCACAAACACAAGATCTGCAGGAAGCTGGTTCACCTGCTCGTTCCCCTTATCTGGGAAGGTAATCTTGGTTCCCTTCTTCCAACCAGGCTTCACAGTAATTGATAGGATCTCTGATTCTGGCGCTAATTGCCTGCATTTTTTTTATTTTGGAAAAATTTATCAGCATAAACATCGGCTGTTATAATCCACTTTATGTGGAGTTCACAAAACCATGTCAATTAATAAACCAAGTTATTGATGAGAGTCAACACAAGGAATCTGAAATTTTCCTGATTGACATATAGATAACCAAGCTAACATGATTTGATTGTGAGCAGACCATGCAAACATTAAGAAAGCATGCTCCTGAAAGAATCCCGAAAACAAGAAAAAATAGACATGCTCAAAAATTGATCAGATCTTTTAAGGAACATCTGTAAATTTGGGCATATGTGCAGAAAATTCATACTATCCAGTTGAAACTGTCCATTGTAACGTGTTAACATGCATGGAAGCAGTCTAAAGCTTCCATGTTTGACAATATCACGTTTGTATATCGATATGATAACATTACAATGAAATGATTAGAACACATCTACATTTGGATTCAATCTTGATCTTCTTTCCAAGGAATATTTCAGTAAAAACCAGGGAAATCTGATTATTAAATTAGTTATTAAAGAAGTAAGGCCCAGACTTTGTTTATTTTTCTGGCTTGTCTGTCATCTATACTGCATTTTATGAGTTCTTTAATTTGTTTTTCATTTGTTTTTTTTTTGTTTTCCTTTCATAAATCGTCTCTGGTTCATCTTTCTAGTTCAACATAAGGGGAAAATCCTGAGAGCTCAAGGATGTATTTAAAAGGCCATTTAGTTCAACATGTGCTTTAAGGATAATATCTTATTCCAACCTGAAACAACCCAAATTATGTTCGTATGCTTAAATCCTGATAGTTAACTATGAAAATACATCAATTTGGCATGTTGTTTGGGAACACAGTATTCCAAACATTAGTCAAGTGTTGGCATTTATGTTGGTTGTATGTGTGCAGAAATGGCAACTAGGGACCTGAACAAAATGAATAAACCTCAGAAGAGGTTAAGTTAGACAGCTGGCATGGTCCTCAAACCACCTTCTTCTAATCATTGAGTCGATATAATAAGGTAAAAGAACACCAAATGTATTAGGTTCTTAAAGAACCCAACATGATTATGATGAAAGAAAAATGTTCACAAACTACGAACAAAGCATTATTCCACCAAGATAAAAATGCAAGAATAATTTAGGTTAGTGACAACCATGGTGCTGTTAAAACATTCAATGGAAGATAGTGAGAGACAGATTTACTGGGATTTGGGAGAATAATATTTTGAAAAGAAAAAAAATATTGCTAAAGAGCTCAAAAAACTTAAACCCTCAGAAAGAGGGTTCATAAAAAACTCATAACCACAAAATTCATATAGATAATAATCATTTATCTTTGATGTTCATGAGATTATAATTATTTATATTTGATGTTACTGCTTATTATGATCTGAGAGCTGCAACATTCACATACTAGTTATAGGCAACATCATTTCCATATCTACCTCACAATAAATATCATAACAGGTAAAATGGAAGATGAATAGGTGTAACAAAAATATTGCACATACCCGTTAGCATCAACAACATTCCTAGAAATTTTCATCTTCCTAGTTGATCCAGTGTAGAGCTCCTCAAGGCTGCATGGCAACTTGCTCTCCACAGGTGGAGGTTTTCGGGGCACACCACCGCCGGTCATCCCTTCATTGTATGATCGAAAGATATTATCGCCACCACTGAATCCCCCAAAAATCCCACCTCCATCTGACTGAAACCTCATAGACCTTCCAGGTCCTGCTGATCCAAACCCAAATGGGCTATTCCCAAAGAATTCCGCAAAGATATCCTCTGCATTCCGAGGATTGAAGCCAGTTGAGGCACCGGAACTGCCATTGGAAAATGGGAATCCACCACTGCCACTAGAACCAGGTGGTGGAGCACCTTTTAAACCTTCTTCTCCATATTGATCATAGATTGCCCTTTTCTGCGGGTCACTCAAGACCTGAACCACCAGGTTCAACAAATAAGTGATCAATCAACCATAAATGCTAATTCATTTGTTCTTTATCCCATTTATTATTTTGTTCAGAAAATCCAAATTTCCAAATATAAACAATGACTGAACTAAGAAAAAAACGCATGGCACCCATAAATCACAGACAATGGGATCTAAATAATGACTGAAAGTAGATAAATGCTTACATCGTATGCCTCGGAGATCTGCTTGAATTTGGCCTCTGCTTCCTTCTTATTGTTTGGGTTCTTATCCGGATGCCATTTCATGGCCAATCTCCTGTATGACTTCTTGAGATCATCATCCGTTGCGTTCCTGTTGACCTTCAAGACATTGTAGTAATCAACTACCATCTGATCCAAACTCAGAATGATAAACGCCTTAAAAACACTCAAAACCACAACCCTTAAGCCCAAGACTTTGAATTCAACGACCTGCAACTGATGACAAAGTCTTTGCAGAAGGATCCCTAATATGATCGAACCCAACAATTAAAATATCCCAGATCCCAGTGATCCTCCAAAACAAAGGTTCTCAAAAATTCTCTTAATTCAAACCAGAGATTTAAAAGAAAATAGTAAAAGGAAAAAAAAAAAAGACGGAAATCTACTCAGATTGTCGCGAGAAGCCTGAGGAGGAGGAAAATGTTTCCAAGAATCGCTGCAGAGGCGTCGGGAATGATTTCTCAACCGAGAGAAAGTCTCGGAATTTGCCAAATGCGTTTCAAGTTTCAACGAATGGTTCGAGTTTTGACGGGGATGCTTGAGCGACGAGAGTCAACGTCCATTACAACGAGAACCGCTTGTTTATGGGCAGTATATTATTAACTGGTTATTACCGGTAATCTTAAATCAAAAGGAGTTATTACGATAATTTTCAAAAATTGTTAACCAACAACAAATTTTTTCTTGAGAGGAAGCAGGTACACTACTGTACGTGTTTCAATGTAATATGTGATTTTAGAAATACACGTATTTCAATGTAATACGTGATTTTGGAAATTAAAAAATCTGGCTAGAATTCTTAGAGAATATTTCCTAAGGTTTGTTCTATTAATAGTATAGATTTGTCATGGCTCAAATTCAGATGTAGAATTTTTTTTGTCTCTAAAAATTTAAGGTGACATTTGGGGTTGATGGATGAACATTTAGTCAATTACAAGAGAATGAGCACTCTTTAAATGAGGCAAAACCTATTCCAACAAAATAACTAGTCTGCCATTTGGTGTTCATTTTGTGGTTGGTAGATGAACATTTGAATGGTCATCAATAAAGTGCCCTTTAACGAGAGAATCCCTTGTTTTCGTCTAGGGTTTCCTGAGGAACGCTGACCTCCGATTGGCTTGGTTTTTTGCTTGGATGACTATGCAGGTTGTTGTCGAGGATGAATATGAAGACGGGGATGATGAGGATGGCAAGGCTCAATGGCGGATTGGTCTCATACGAAGGTTGTGTTGGTTTCATGTAGAGAATTTGGTGGTGAAAATGTGTGTCGAAGGTACAGGCATCTCCTCTCATCTAGTGATCTACCCCAACTCCATTTCCTCCTTGAAGACCGCCGACCAAGGGGGTCGTTGCCCTCCATCTGTTTTTGGTTTTTATTTTGGTCAAGGCCCAGTCGTCTACATCATTCAAGTTTACAGCCACATTTGGTTTGGTAGTATTGCTGCCCTCCGATCTCTTTGTAAATGGAGGGCGTCTCCTTTTGCTGGTTCAAGCGTGCATTGCTTATAGTATTGAGTTCCCATTGGTTTTGCAAAAGGTTTTCGTTTGGAGTTGTGTCAGATTTCTGGTTACAACACTATTAGCCGTTGTGTATTTCACGCATCCGACATCTCTCCCAGTTGTGGGATTATCAATCTGCTTTGTTGCGAACCCCTTGTTAAGCGTTTCCAACGGGTTCCCCTTTAGTTTGATGGCTCTGTCCATTTGCCTATGTCCTTTTGTGAGAAGAACTTCTGTAGGTCAGTGTAAGGTTCTAGCATCCATGGCTCTTTTCATCCTTTATGGTTATGTTTTTTATTGCTGTTACTCAGCTTTCTACCAAAAAAAAAAAAAAAAATGAACATTTGACCTAGTACAAGAGAATGAGTACTCTCAAAATGAGAATAGAAAAAACCCACTCCATAGAATCACCCTCTATGTAGTTCTTGAGTTTTAGAAGGAAAAATTACACGCACCAAGGTATTTATAGAAACATATTCTTTGTAGAAGAACAATAGTTTCATAATTAATTTATGTTAACACAATGGACATTATAGAAAATCTCAAAAGTCTGCCCTTCGCTTGAAATATCAATCGATCTTTTTCTATGGAATGATATGTCAAATATCTAAACATAAAAAAGCTCGAGATATCATTCAGTCTGTTTTCCACATGTTTGAGTTGTCCCACTTTCAGGAAACTCTAGATGTCATTTAGTGTTTTTTCTACCAAGTAATACTTGGATTATCTCACAGTCACGAAATCCAAATATCATTTGATTTTTGTTTCTACTAAATATCATTTAGTCCTTTTCTCGACCTGTTTTCTACGAATGGTATTTGAATTATCTCACTTTCAGAAACCCAGATGTCATTTTATTTCTCTTTTTCCTTTTCTATCGAATGATATTTCTAAATAAGGAAAGGACAAATACAAACAGGCCGTTCTCTTTGTTACGGACGTTGACTTCTTGTTGGTAAAGACACGAAACTCAAACTATCCGTTGAAACTTGAACGCCGTTGGCAAAGGCAGAGACGTTCTCTCGGTTGAGAAATCATTCCGGACGACACCGCAGAGATTCTTGGAAACATTTTCCTGCTTTGTTAGACTTCTCAGAGACGATCAGAATCGAATTTTTGCCGTCCCATTCTCGCTTCTTTCTTGTTATTCCTTTAGATTTCCGTCAAATTTTTTCTCTCTTTCCATTTTCTTTTAAATCTTTTGGGTTGAATAAAGAGAATTTTGTTTTGGAGGATCACTGAAATCTGGGATATTTAAATTGTTGGGTTCAATCATATATCAGTTGCAGGTCATTGAATTCAAGGTCTTGGGCACAAGGGTTGTGGTTTTGAGTGTTTCTAAGGCATTTATCGTTCTGAGTTTGGATCAGATGGGAGTTGATTACTACAATGTCTTGAAGGTTAATAGAACGCGAGTTCACATCCTCTCATACGCCCCCTCTCCTCCAATTTTACTGCACCTTTCCACTTAAAGATTTGCAAAGACGGAAACGTTAACGTTTGTTTTCTCACATTTCCACAAAAAAAAAAAAAAAAAAAAGTTTGCTTTCTCACATTGAAATCTTCAATTCTTTCTTTTTTGAACTCCGATCCCTCTCGCTCTCTCTATTGTCTTGTTTAGAGCTTGAAAGACTCAACTTGATATCTCTCAATAGCAAAGCGTCTTTCAACTTGATATCTCTCATGGCTGACAGCAAAGGAAGCTTCAGCTTTGGATCTCATCAGAAAACACATGCTCGGATTGAGATTTGTCTTCCATGGAAAGCTTCGTTACTAGCCTAAACATTTGTATCGTGAATCTCTCTAAAATAAATCTCCGGCTCTAGAACTGATTCCTGCTCTTATTCGACAGAGACCAAGCTGCAGAATGAGGCTTTTAACGATTTCTTTCAGTCCCCGAAGCCTAAATCAATGATTTTCAAGCCAGATATTAAAGTCTTTGATTACTTTAATGAAGAGGACAACGAAAGTCGGTTCAGTTTCTTTCCAAATTCGACATGCACCAACCAGAATAACGATATTTCTTCAAATTTGAAATGAAACCTCAAATTCTTGGCCTGAAGAGCCCAAAAGCTTCCAATTCGATTTACTGGAAACTTTCATTGAGGATCTCTCTGCCTTCCATGAAGAAACTTGATATATCGAAATAACCTTTATAGATCAACCTCAACCATCTGTGACGGTTAATAACCAGATAACGTCAGATTCCGTCGAGTGGAAACGCTACAGAGGTGTAAGAAAGAGTCCATAAGGAAAGTTCGCTGCAGAGTAACCGTCAAGGATTTAGGGTTCACTTCGCATTCTCCTAGGAGGTGGGTTATTCGGCTTTATTGTTTGAGTTGACGGAAAAAGAAAACAAACATCCGTCTATGCAAATCTTTAAGTGGAGGACACGTGTTGCTAAAGCATAGGTGTAGTAAAATTGTAGGAGAGGGGGCGTAGGAGAGGATGCGAGCTCATAGAACGCAAGGAATAATGATTTCAAGAAGTCGTGAGTGTAATCTGGTTCATCCTAAGGAAGCAGTAGTTCTATTATAGAAGATCTGGGATCCCGTCCATGATTTACGTTGTGAAAAGTAAAGAGGATCCTGTTAATTAGATTCTCCAGAGACCGTGGGTGTAATTTGATTCGTGATCACTGGCGGAACCAGGATTCCAAATCTGGGGGGGCAAAAAAAATTTTCAATTAACACTTTTCATGAAATATAGAAATTTTAATGAGTTGAGGGTGGGCAAACCAGAAATTTTAGAGGAGTTCTCATGAAATATAGAAATTTCAATGAGTTGGTGGGGCCAAACTAGAAATTTTAGAGGGAGTTCTCATGAAATATAAAAATTTCAATAGGTTGGGGGGGGCAAACCAGAAATTTTAGGGGGGGCAAAACATAAATTTTATTTAAAAAATATATAATTTTTTATTAAAAGTTAAAAGTTAGGGGGGGGGGGGGGGGGGGTGCAAAACATAAATTTTATTTAAAAAATATATTTCTCATGAAATATATTTTAAAAAATATATTTAAAAAATATATAATTTTTTATTAAAAGTTAAAAGTTAAAAGTTATAATTTTTTAGATACACTCAACGTGGCCTACACTCAACGTGGTTCCGCCACTGTTCGTGATCCATTGATTTCATTGCGTATTTTGGGTTTAGATCTATAACAGGTATGTATCTAAAACCCTATACAATCTCTTTAAGTTTCTGCCCAAATTGACTCTTTAATGGGAAAAAATTTGGAAAATCGGATTTTCGGAACAAAATAATGAATGGGATAAAGAACAAATGACTTAGCATTTGCATGTTTGATTAATCACACATTTGTCGAACCTGGTGGTTCAGGTCTTGAGTGATCCACAGAAAAGCGCAATCTATTATCAATATGGAGAAGGAAGGTTTAAAAAGGAGCTCCAACCTGGTTCTAGTGGCTGCAATGGAGGATTCCCATTTGCAAAAATATGGAGGATCTTCGCTGAATCCATACGCAGCTTCATATGTACCACTGATCTCTTCCCAAGATGCTTAGGATAAGAATAAAGCTTGTAATGCTTTTCCAAGATAATATTTGAAGATTCTGAGTATGTTGATGAGACTGCCTGGACCAAATCTCCATTTGAGTACCACAAGGAAACTAAAAAGAAGCAAGCTCCTCAGTGAATCTTCTGTTGACTATAAAATTCACGGTGGTGAAAGATTAGCTGCTGAGAATTTGACACAGCGAGGCTGCCAAGTTACTGGTTCCCATTCTTCACAATCACTGACTCCAGAGGAATACTGGTTCTCACATGGCACCTGAAAAACACAAATGGATGCAATTTATACACAGAAAGGCTGCCAAAGTAGAAAGTACTGTCAAAGTCTTTGTAATGAGGCTCGCATCCCCACGTTCCATTGACGGTAGCACGGTACCATGAAACGTATTAGAAGAACTGGAAATAAAATTTGTAATACTTTTTTTTTTTTTAAATAATTGAGAATCAGTATTCTTTTACTGTTAAAAAAACATTTTTTTCCCAAAAATACCTTCTTAACCTGATTAAAAGGATAATATTACAAGTCTTTTAAGGTCATTTTTGCAATAACAAACAAATTGTGTACAAGTCTTTTAAGGACATTATTGGAAGAAATCCTATGTAAACTGACACTAATTTTCAATTATTTTAGGAAAGTATCATACTTTCTAATTATCAATAATTTGGTGATTAAATTTGGAGGAAGCACAACCTAGGCCAAAGCCTTGATCACCAGGCCAACCTTTTGGGTTTGCATTTCAATTATTTGATAATCTCTCTATCTGTGTACTTGCTAACATTTAATTATTCCAGTGATGCGTCATTAAATTTTCGCGGAATCACGAAAATTTAAGGTTTAGTGATATTTTGGAGTAATTAAATTTGCATTTCAGTTGCGTTTGATAAGGAGTTTCTCGTATATGTATGATAAGTATACCGAGTGATTTTTAATTATTCATGTGGTATATGACTGAAATTAGAATTTTTTAACCACTCCGTATGGAAGAGATTGTGTTTTAGTTATATTTTTGTAAAATAAATGTGATATAAGCACTATTACATTCGTTTTAAATTCTTTTAGATTAGGATCACTCTTTTCATATTTTTGTTAATATTGTGTTCGGATATCAATTATTTTTCTAAATATCGCTACAAACCAGTTTCTCCTTAATCAAATGAAGAAAATTTAAATTTTTTGAATAATTATAAGGGAAAATTGAATTTTAGTGATACTTTTCAAAAACAATCCTTGAGAGTCGAATAATTGAGAATCAGTGTCCTCGTGTTGAAAGGACTTCTTTCTAATATTACCTTTAAAAACTTGTTAACCAAGAATCTGGATTCTTTTAGAAGAGTATCAGTACTTTTCCAATAACCCAATTAACATGAACTGGAAAAAAAAAATATATAAGGGGTATCTCTCTTGAAAGCGTAAATGTGATGCAATCTTTATAAGAGAAAGGAAAGGAAGAATTCGAAGTCAGCTAAGATTTACAAAACAAATCAGAAATGAAATTCCCTCTGCTTTAAACGAAGGAAAGAACAGTACATATCTATACAATCAACAAACGTTACAGTAAATGCTTCCCTCTCCTACTAAACCTCTCTCTTACAGTTTGGTGAGTCCGTGTACTAATTCCGAGGAACCAGAAGACGACCCACTAGCTTCATCTGAGATCTGCTTAAGTTTTGTCGATGGACCTTCAGTTGATGTTCCAGGCTCTGGTACATCACCAATGCCCAAGGTATCTGGAAGTTGTTGAGGAATATCCACAGGGCCAAACTGCAGAAAGAGTAAACCCAGTGGTAGAATGATCAGAAACCAACTCAGAATACTTTGGCAACATTATAGATAATAACAACTAGGAGAAGTTGTTCCTGCATTGATGGGGAAAATGGATAACAACCACAGGATCACCAGTTGGTGTTCCTTGTTCATGGCTATATCCATGGATCCCCTGCAAGCAGTAGGATATGTTTTTCACTTTCCACCAAGCATCCAAAAGTAAAATGGGAAGGTATCATTCTATTGAATAACAAATAAATAAATATTTAAGAAATTTAATGAATGTACCAACAAATGCAAAAGGAAAGCAGTTTGGTTTTCCTTCCATAAAAAAAAATAAATAAATAAAGCAGTTTGGTTTTCCAATATAACAAGATAAAATATGAGTTTTATGGCTATTGACAAAGAAAATAAAATTAGATACTGATTACTTTCCACTATCAAGCACCCAAGTGCCCCAGAGGTATTGTGTGCTTCCAATGGTTTTTAAATTACTCAAATGGGGTGTCTATGGTGATCACAAACATGTTCCTAGCATCTTATAGCTCATTGGATTATTTCCTGAAAACAGAGTACAAAAATGATAAATGCAAACAGTTGATTCTGTACTGGACTACTCTGTGATGGATTTCCCTGGGTTGACCTCATGGGCTTCCATAAACAACATCCCATAAAAAGAGAAATTACAGGTATAATGCAAGTTAATTGGCAAAAAGATAATTTTTCATATTGTTTTTTGGTGGATTGCAAAGTTTTATGTGTTGCTTCCTTGTATTCCAGTTTATCAAAAGTAAAATGAATGAAGAAATAATTCATCTTCCATCAAAACAACTACCTTGTCCACTAGTTGACAGAGTATGTGATCAAGCTTATACCTGATTTGTATGAAATGATGTAGCTGTCCATCATCTCTCAGAGCCAGGTGAATTAAATAAACACAGAATAGTGTGCAGTCCTCAAGAATTGCTCTTATCAAAGCCAATATTGATAACATTTTTATACAAGGAACTACTGAGAAGAGCTATTAAATTGGAAACAGCATGCAAAACTAGTACCTCAAGTTGATCTAGCATGTCAATTGAGGCTTCCAAGTCACCCTCATTTGCCAAGTAGACATCAAGAAGGGACTGGGCTGACAGACCAGGAAAATATGCTTCCAGATGTGCCAGATCTATCTCATAATTTGCATCCATTTTGTGTTTTTCAGTCATGCCAGATGGATGCTGTGATGATGAATAATGAGAACCAGTATTTTGGCAGCCTTTCTGTTTAAAATTTTCAGCAGCTAATTCTTCATCACCATGAATGTTATGGTCAACAAAAGATTCGTTGGGGAGCTTGATTTTCTTAGCTTCCTCATGGCACTCAAAGGGAGATTTGGTCCAGGCAGTCTCATTAACATCCTTAGAATCTTCAAATGTTATCTTGGATGCATTACAAGCTTTATTCTTATCCTTAGCCTCGTGGAAGGAGAGAGGTACATATGAAGCTGCGTATGGATTCAACGAAGACATTCCAGCTTTTATTGTCTCAGTTCATAGAAGAGATCTAACTGTCCAAAGGAAAGAAGAAGGGAAAGCAGGCGGGGTGAAGAGAGAAGGGTGAACCATTAGTTATTTCTTAAAAAGAATAATAAACAAGAAAATGAGCAGATTGCACAACAATATACAGAAGAATCCAGCTTTCTCCAATTTCTAGCAAAAGGATCAGCAGAAAAGTTCCAGGACCTCACCATATTGATATTAATGATCGCACATACAAATTGTACATTCAGAGTTATACCAGGATAATTCTGCCAATAAGTAGGAGCCCATTTAATATAAATCTCTAAATGAATACATATTATACCCTGAAGAGTTGAACCTTGGATAACCAAATTAAGCACATTAAAAAATGTCATTATGCCCTTGACTGGTCAATCACAGGTTTTACTAGAGCAAAACACATAAGATAGACTGACTAAGATGTCAACATAATCTTTTTCCTCTTTGGGTATGCTGGGAACATAATCCATGGAAAACATCCCCATGGGGAGGACCCAGCCCGTAGGAGACACCCTGCCTTAGGTTCATCCCACAAGGTTTGGAGGGTTTAACCTTGGCCTTTGGATAGATATTCTCAGAAGCCTTAGGACAGCAGAACCTTCCAAATTCCAACAAAATTAAACAACTTAATTTATATCAACTTCATACTTAAAGCACCACACCAACCTTGTTATACAAGAAATCAGTGAAACCCTTTTCCAGCTATAATACCATTCTCCATGTCTTTCTGACCATATATTTTTTAAACCGACTAAAGTGGACATGAAATACTATTAAACTGAAATCCAATCGCGGAAAGCCTGATCACCGAATCTAAGAAGCAAAGATTCAAGAAAGGGGTCTGATACTCCAGAAAATATATACATAAATAACATGAACTAGTTAAAATTCATTCCCTCTTAACTAAAAAGAATTTCAGTTTAATAGAATTCGCACAAAAAAGAAGACCGCGCCTATCAAGATCTTACAGAAGTCATTTACGCATCGGAAGAACCTAATTCTTGATCAATTTCCATTGTTCGTTTAATTTACTCACATGATAATTCGTTAAGATGTCTCCACTTTCATGTAGATCAAACAGAACAGCTAAAGAACAGCGAAAACGCAGAGACATAAACACGATTACCTCGCAGATCAATTTTACTGCCACTCGAGATTCAAGAACAAGAAAACACAAAACCCTACAAAAGAAAATTTGTGCAGACAGAATCCGATCAAATCATACCTGCGAAGGCGATCTTGCGAGCGAAAAAAGCATAGGTGTTACGATGAAACCCTCGTTGGAGATCGTTCGATATTCAGTAATAAAAGAGATGAAAAAGGTTCGAAAGAACTGTTGTCCTACGTGTCGGGGTATCTGATTAAGAGATAGTGGTGTGTCAAAAGCGCGATTTGAGTAGTAGGAATCAACTAGCGTTCACGCCATTAAAGAGAACTCGAGAATTGTTCTCAGAATTACGAAAAGAACTACGAGACGAAGACGAGAAGAGAATTAAAAAGTCCGATGGCATTAATCAATGAAATGATTTTTGCCGATGGCTGAGCTATGCTATATATAGCCCCTGGGAAGCGTGCCAATCCCCAAAGTACCCTCGGACTTTATTGTTAATCTTTATTAATGGAAGGGTATAATAGTCATCTTAACCTCAATTCATTTCAATTCATTTAAAACTTAAAATAAATTACACTTACCTCCCTCCTAGTTTTTGATAAAAGCAGTGAAACCCCTTTACATTTAAAAAATATCAATAATCTCCCATTTATCTATACTGTATATAATGAAAGAAGACCCTCGAAGAGCGCATCAAATGCAAAATACAACTTCTCAGAAAAACCTTTCCTCACATTGTTAAGATTTGGTATAATTGTCATAACAACTCAATTCCTTTCATTTAAATAAATGTGCAGACACCTCCTCTCACATTAAAATTTGCTCTAACTCAATTTTATAAATAACTAGTTAGCCCCCCACGTGCTACGCACGTGGCGGGCCTTTGTATTAAAAAAGGAAAATAAAAAGCTTTAAACTTTTATATAGAGGAGTTAAAATTTGTTAAATGAACCTTCTCATGGTTTCTTTAGTTAATAAACTTATTAAATGTAATTTTTTTTAAAAAGTGCTCAAACAACAAAGATATATTATAATAAACATAAAGATATGAAATACAAATGCAAAAAGTCAATATATGTGAATATCTTCAAATATACAGTATTTAAGAGTAAAAATCGTTTGTAACAAGATTATAATATACAAGATCTGCAATGAGAACTTTTAGGTGCATCTTGTAGATATTTTCTTATAATTTGGACCTTGTAACTATCCATGTAGACATCCAATAAAGGCCACAAAAATAGCCTGCAAGTCTGAACTACTACTCCTAGATAAGGATATTTCAGACCCATTATTGGTACCATTACCAAAGAGGACGTTACGTTAACTCAACAAAACTTCACTAAGAAGACCAGTCAAGACTAACCCCTTTATATCAATTGCATTTGCATATATATATATATATATATATATATATATATATATATATATATATATATTTAGTTCAAATATTAATTTAAAAAAGATAAAATGGTTATAAATATTCATATTAGGTGAAAGTTAAAAGTGCACTTGTACCAGAATAATCAACATATATAAAATAAAATTATTAATGTTAACAGTAAAATAGGCACACCAAATGTAACTAAAAACTAAATGTCAAAACTATCGCCAAAATTGGAGCATGTTTATTTTGGCAGAAACATACATGCAATAATTCTACAAAATCCATATTTGCAGGCCACAAATATAAGGCCTTTACAAAAAAATAAGATTAATGTACATAGCTTCTTGTTTGTTGATACTACTAAATTTATTGTTCAGAACATAAAAAGCAATTGAGATATATGTCATAACTCCAATTTCTTTCATTATATATCTGGCTCATACAATTTGTAAAAGAATAATAATTCTTCGTAACAAATAAGTAACGCAATGATTTCTAGAAATGACTAATATAATAGAAACAATATATATACTTCCCTAGCCCAATAGCATAACATACATGGGAGAACCACTTATTCATAAAAAGGTCAAAAGAAGGCTTGTTGCCCTTAAATCACTTATTGTTGTTAACTAATAGTGGATGAACAAAGACTTAATTAGGGGAAATGAAAGTAGATGAGAAACTAAGGCTAGAAAGAATGTGAAGAAATAATTGAGGTTATAGCAATAGTGAAAAACTCAGGCTAGAAAATATTGTCAAAATAAAAACACACCAAATGTAACTAAATACGTAATGTCAAAGCCAACTCAAAATTGTACTACTTTTACATATGCAAAACAATGCATGTAACCATCCTCCAGATTTTTATCTTCCAAAAACTACAAAGATAAAATCATTGACAAAAATGAGGTGCATGATTGTAGCCTCTCATTTTTTTATGAGATCCAAATTTGTTGTTAAAGGCAACTGAGACATCACTCGATCATTCTGTAGTGTCACTTGATATAACCCTAGCTTATTGTTATAACTCTAGCTTATACACTTGTAGACTATAATGCATTAATTTTCTGAAGGTGTCAAATAATTGAAGTAGAATTCACCCAATATATGAAAAAATTAATTTACCATATAAATATTAAAAAAACTACTTCCAATATTTCTATTATATGTCAACAGCCAAATTATACAAAATGATGTCCAGTCTTGGACCTTATTTGGGAATTATGTGTTATGGTTAAATGTTGAAGAGTTGGATCCAAAATATTCACAGAAATGATGAAAATAAATGAAAAATCTACGTGTTATGAACTTAAAATGGAGGCGGAGAAAGAGGAAGAATTTACAAATTTTATATAAATGAAATCATATCATGTAGACACCAATACTTATTGAGGGGATCGCAACAAAGGACGCATGAAATTCTATTAAAGGTGGGTTTCATAGAGTAAGCTGGTCCATTCCTGCATGATCTGTAGATAGTAATTATCGCTACATCTAACAGCTTGACCATACAAGAAATAATTTTACTGAAGAAAAACAACCAATGATGGGAAATACCTTGGTAATTGTGTTTCGTCAATCTAATGGGGAGGATCTTGATTACCCATTGTTTCAAAGCTATTATACATGCAATAGTTGAAAAATCAATATAATAACCCAATGCTTTGAAAAAAAAATGAAAATTTTCAAAAAAGGGTGATGGCCAAGAAGAGACAAACTTACAAGTGTTACCATCATAAGATAAATAAAATTTTTAATAAGACTTATAAAATGAAGGGACAATTATAACTAATGAGTATTTCATTCCCATCACTCATTATTCCTATCAGTAACACGGATACAATGTTTATTATAAAGTAATCTATCTTGACATAAAAATTCATTGGTGAATCATCTCCTCGTTTACAATTTTAAGAGAATGGAAATAAAGCTGCTTCCTTTAAATCTCCAAATGCACATAAGCATCCTTTTCCATCCCTCAATGCCAACAACCATGGATTAGCTTGTCCTATGTAACAAAATCAAAACCACCAAAGTCAAAATAGCATTAAAATCAATATTAAGCAAAGAAAAAAAAAAGGTAAATTGTATCATAAAACCTTACATAATGTTATAAACAAATTTTTAAAAATTGTGGTATAAGACATCAATGCTGTATTAATATCATCTATTGTGAAAGAGATACGTGGTACTAATATGTTGCAACAAACTTAGACCCATAATCTATGCCTAGCATCTCTGAGTTGACACTTGCTGGCACTTTTGTGCTAGGCCAAGAGGCTTGCCTATCATTTCCATTGAAACTAAGAATGCAAATATGAAAGAAATATTATATCTTTATAGTTATTCTATCAAAACAACAAGGAAGAACAATAAAGAAGCACTAAGTTGCAAAAATATATTGGTATGAAGTATTGAAAATTAAGTACGGTGGATAAGGAGACCGGTTTCTTTACCAAGTGTAAATCTATACAATTAGTTCACAAGCAATGTAGGGTGTTAGCTTGATTTGCTAACTTGTACTTTTTTAGACAATTCTTGCTGATTGTAATTTATCATAGCAGATAGGCACAATTCCACCATTAATAAAGAGAGAAGGAATGGTTATTCCTACTATGATAAGAGAGACCTCTTGCTGGTGTGGAGGAAATTAGAAGGTGAATGCTCTAGAGTCTTAGATAAAGTATCCTAAATTTACTCAATTCTAGGTCCACAGTTAACATAAGCACACATCTGAATATCATAAGAATAACAAATAGCTTCACTTACAAAAGATATAAAAAGAGTAATAATATTAATTAATCATTGTCACACACAGTCATAGTAACTGAAAAATATGCCCATAGTTGAATTGCAAATGTTTATAATTAAACCGTGCGATGAGTATGTGAAAAACCAAAAGAAAAATGAAAGAAGCTTATACACAAATTTTATGTTGTTCGGCAGCTACATCCCCCAAAGAGAAGAAGATTCATTTTCACTATGTCAAGAAAGAAGAGTTAAAACCTATGTCTCCAATACTGAATTACAATCTAAAAACAATTCCCTCTAATATAATCAGTATATTAGAGGAAAAATATGAGCCATACTCTAACAACAATTTCTTATTTTCACATATCAAAGAGGGCATGGTCTCACAAAATATGCTATCTAATAGCAAATTTTCGCAAGGATGAAGAGTGTGTGAATAAAGTTAATTTGGCTAGCACGACATAACATGTATCAGATTATAATACACAACGGTTTTCAAAAATAAAAAACTAAAAAAACACATAACTCTTCTAGTTTGGTAACGTGTGTAAGACAAGTGTACTTCCATCGAAGCTAATATTATGCAAGCATCTATAAACCATCAAATAAAAATAACAATATCAATTAATTCTACTGCCAATTCATCTATTGTGCTTTGAAAACTACTTGTATTCTATGCTCAAGACTTCTATAGCATCTGTGGTGCTAAATCTGAAACTGAACCAAAAAGATCAAAACCGCCACGATTCTTGGATCAAAGATCAAGGGGAGAATAGTGAATGTCATAGTCCTCAAGTAACAAATTTAATAATTAACAACAAACTGAAAATTTCAAGACATAATAATGCTGTGGGCCATGTAAGTCGAAAAGAAAAAAATAAAAATGGTTTCCCATGGTCTATTTAGCAAAACGTTTACCAAGAACAGTATCAGCATTGCAATTCCCATGTGAAAGAACTTCAATTCCATATTTATCATGAACAACTATCTATGAGAAAGCATTTTTTGGGGAAGAGGTGGTGCATTTTCTTCATCATTTATTGAAACTTGATCCACTCATCAAATTTAAATCTCAAGATACATTGTTAGGGGCACTTCTAACACTATAACTCATCTCTACAACCCTGTTGAGAGGACATTGTTAGGGGCACTTTCACCTTCAATGAGAACATTTTTATATCACAACAAAGGTCATCACTACAAGGTTAACACCTACAGTACCTAACTTGTAATATATAAGCATAAACTGATGTTGCCAAACCATATCATACGGTAATGCATCTACTTTAATTCCTAAATGGCTCAAATTATCAACTTTTGGATAATTCAAAACCTGTGGGAAATTTTTGTTGATACCAGAAAAAAGACATAAGCAAAATATGTCTGTTAAAACATGGAATTTTTTGGATTGTTGAATAACAACTATCCCGTGTCAAAAATAATAAAAATAGCATCATCTATTAAACAATAAAAGGTTGTTTGAAATGATGAAGAAACTGAAATCAATATAAAGTTTCAGAGTTAAGGCTTTGCAAGAGGAATGAAAAACTTGTGCAGATCTTTGTTCTAGTCACTCCTATCCTTTTTGATGTATTTGCAATATATGTCAGTTATATAATATCTAGAAAAGCTACAACATAATATATATAAATTTTTTTGCCACTTGTGTACGTATTAGTCAAAATTTCCCATCGCCTATACTATGCTTAGATGACTTGAATTGACGGTACTATTTTGAAGCAAAAGCATACAAAAGCAAGTAATAAATGAGTAACTATGTTTCTCATGTTGGGCAGAAGCAACTGTAAGCAGGCAAATCAATGAAAAACTATATTTGAAGTATCAGAAGTCACCTCTCAATATCAATTAAGAACAATTTCTAAAGTCCCCAAATGTATTTCACCATCCAAGCTAACCCAATCTTTAGTAGATGTGCAAAGGAATAATAAAAAAACCTATTCCATAATGGAAAGTTAATTAATAATATCCCCAAAATAAGAAAAGTTAGCATAAAAATTAAACATAAGAAGAAAAAAAAAATCAGAAAGCAGCCATATATAATCTTTCTCACATATGCTCATCATGTGTTAATCAAACACAAAATCAAAATAAACACAAAATTACAGCAAAACAAATGCACCCCCATCAACACTGGCAGGTATTCGAGAAATAGATCACAATCAATTCATACAATGGAAGATATCCAAGAATCAGTTTAACCAATAAAATATGGATAAGGCAGTTAACCTGAGTTTTCCTCAAGTGAGATTCAAGGTCTACCTCATAATCCCTATGCTTCAAAGGCTGTCTTTGCACTGGAGGACCTTTTGCTGGGTATAAATTAGTGAAATTAATACTTTAGACAAAATTTTAACCTCCACAGTTAAATCTTCACATTGGCTGAAAAAGAGAACCTAAAATAAAATAAAAAAACAAAGAACATGGATAGTCATGGAGTTACATCTGGATTTGAAGCATCCATCCTCCTAAATCACAATGAAGAAAGGACGACCAGCAAGTGAAAAAGAAAAAAAGATCCGATCTAAACATTCAAAATTAGTAGAAAATCACTCTCTTCAATCATAGATACCTATAATCAAACCTGTTCTTCCTGCTCATGGGCTCATTCTAAATATTCTTCTCAATTGAATTTCCTTTGGAAAGTATTGTCAACTCCAACCGCCTATTTCATATACATGACAATGCAATGGTTTTCCATCAATCATCTCTAATTTAAAAATCACATAAACACAAAGAACCATAATACAATCTTGAACTCACATTGCCAGGTTGAGCCATCTCTTTAAAAACCTGAGCAAGTAATAAGACATTATAATTTATAAAAGACCCTTTCCAATGTGAATGGCAATTGAGAGCAAGTGAGAAAGAGGTTTTTTTTTTGTTTTTCATATATCATAATTCGTAAATGGAAAACTATATTCATAGCAAAGATAATTTTCACTTTTTTATAAAGCAAAACTCTCCAACATGGAAAAGGTGGAATTTTTGGTGATTCCTACAACTTCAAGAGCAACCTTGGGAAATTCAGACAACCTAACAACTAAGAGTGCCAAATATTTATGCACAACCTAATGATCTAAGCACATAGAAGCATTTTGTAACTGTTAAACTCAGTGCCCCAGAAAAAAAAAAACAAAACTCCTTACTTAAGGAATTAACAAACAGGAAATCATAATAGAGATATTGTGCCACAAATGCATGCATAACAAATGAATGACCAGCAAAGATGTATTTTAAACTGTACATTAGCGTAAGGTTTAGGACGTATTAACAGCATCCATAAGACCTCTACACCTACTTTTCCTATGCTTTATGGTTCAGTAAAGAAGAAGAGTATCAAATTTCGTAGCGCTTTCCATTCCAGAATGGCTTGGTAGTTGGGATTCACACGTTAGAAGGCCACTTGGATTGTTTGAGGGAGGAATGTTCACTGTTCATAGGCTGCAGGTCATTCAGGTTAATTGTGAGCAGAATTATGAGAGTTTGGGTGGCCATTTTGAGTAAAGGCTTTTCCATCTCTTTTTCCAATGCTTCAAAAATTGAGAGACAATAATTTTGTGTTGTGAGTCCAGCTCCTCCTAGCATTTAGTTCTTTTCTTCATGGCGGTGCCCAACAAGATTTTGACCATCATCAATCATGTCATTTACAGGGGCTGGTAGATCTCTACAACTTAGATGTATCAAAACTAAGAATGCATTAGATGTCTAACATTTCCTCCTCAAATTAGGATCAAGGGTGCCCTCATGAACAAATTGAAATCTGTGCAGCTAACAATTCAGATGTGGCAGAAACATTCAGTTACCAACACATGATAAATTTGATTTTCATTTTCAAACTGCAAAACTAATTTTCTCCCCCATAATGTGGCAGTATGTGACTGGCTGCACAGTTCATATTGTTTCTGGGAGAAGAATTGATCTCCCTCCACTATACTCTAGCATGATGCTTGGAGCCTTGACCTTGCAGGTTCTTTCTAGACCATTTTGGTGTAGCATACATGTTTCCATGAATAGTTATTGAATTTAGTTCTATTGTGGGTTTTCTGGCTTCTCAATAGGGAAGGCAATGTTTACCATGTATTACACCTTCATGGTTTGTTGGCTTTTGTTGACAAATCATGGTATAAGAATTTTTTTATCATGAAGAAAAGTATTCCATAACAAGTAAATGGTATTGGTTAAAGTGAGCTGGGTCTATACTGTTGGTGTACTTTAAGATTCAAATGGAAAACATTGGGGGCCTTCACGCAGAGATTCTTCCAAAGCAGCATGGCGAACGATTCTATCCTCGGATGTACCATCTATGGTCAATCAAAAGGCATAAGGTACTTAAAACAGATGTATAAAGCATACTCATTTAGGATTCAATGATTATATTGTCAAACAGTAAGACATGAAGAGTGGTTATACCTGCTGGGTCTACTACCACTTTATAATGTTGAGATTTGCTGGCATGTGGTTTTGGGTGTTGAGCAACATTCAAGTTAATATACCATTGTTCCCAATATAAACGTTCGATTTTGTTAGTGAACCATGTTGGATGCTTGGTTTTTACTTCATAGTAAGATAAACATATCTGCATCATTGTCAATAAATTTTTTAAAATTAAAATACTGCAAAATATACTTTTACTCATAAAAAGGTCAAAAGGAACTAAAGATTGTTTTTGAATGAACAGCAACCATCAGCATTAGTGGGGGAGGTGGAAAGATGCCACACAACATCCTGTATGTTTCTGAGTATGCTGTTTACAATTATAAATGCACACCAAAATATGAGTATGCTCCTGACTTTTCTTATTGGGATGTTTCTCTACCCAACCAATGAACTGCTCAATCTTCTCCTCTATTTTCTTTTCAATATTGGCATCACCACATTACACCTATACAATAAGACATTCAGACAGGAAGAAGAATCAAATACTGACAAATGTTCTGGGGATTAGGCCATGAAAAGGGCAATTATTGAGCAGGTAATGACATGCATATAGCTTCATTGTGAACTGATGGAAGTCTAGACATAACAAACATTTGTGGAAAACACAAATAAATCTTAATAAGATGATACTTCTCCAATGCAAAACAGCAGTGCACTCCACAATAGCAGCACATGCGCCAAATCCAGCATGAGAGTACAAATGCGTGTGTGTGCGTGCATAAGTTTACATGAATTTATATGCAGAAAGACACAACTCACCATATAAGTAACATGAGTGGGAAAAAAGATAAAGGTAAAAATAAGGACAAAAAACAAACCTTTAATATGATAGATTATAGTTGACACAAACACTGCTAAAAAAACAGAGGGTCATATCAGGTTGGCAGCCAGCATTAGACTTCTGCCAAACTCTCAGGAAATGGGTGTTATCGAAGCTAAAAATTTTCTTTTAATGATGTGTAAAATTAGCAGATCAATGATGAAAATCTCGTATTTGGGAAGGTGACGAATCCCAAAACAAGCATTTAGTTATGAGGTAGATTGATCAAAATATGGTATGAAATATGTATCATATTTCCTCACACATGTGGAAGGGTATCAAATTATAGTGATACAAAAAACCTTAAAAAAAATCCAATAGCGTACTTGAAAATCTATAATGACACATAGCTATCTAACAGTACCGTAATTCAAGCAAGTAGTCAATTCATGCATACAGGCATCATCAGCAAAGTTGTTAAATTACATATATTTTACCACATTTCCACTACCATAGGCTAACAAATTCTAATATAAGCTTTTAGTCCCATTAGGTATTTATTGTTCAAATGCTATTCCCAATGGAAAGATGTTCTTCCAGATTAAATCAAGTTACAATCTGGAAATAGAAAGGTGCTCTAAGTCTTCCAAAGTCCCCCATAAGAGAATGTAATCATGGCACTCAATATGCTTGGCAATATGGAGAACCAGAGGGGGCAGAAAAAGTGAGCACCAAATGCATAATATTCAATCTTTCACAGATGAATAATGCTCAAATCAAATCATGATCTCCATCATATCAAATTGCTTCAAAATTAGAGCATTCGAAAGCCCCCTAATGTTTTCAACATTACTCAGGCACCACTTCTTGTTTATTTAACAAGAAATTCACCGCTATAGCTTTGTCGCATAGTTCTAGGATACCTCATGTTTTAAAGCATTCCTCCAATCTTGGGACAGTTTAATATGAATCATTTTCACCTGAAAGCTATCAATGCTAGCTGTAAGAGAAGATGCTACTGCCAAAAAGTGATGGTGCCACAATAGAGTTTTTTTTTTTTATGATTAACTGAAGATATTATTAAAAAGAGGGGGAAGACAAGATCCACAAGTGATGGACAGGAAAACAACCAAAAACAGCAAAGACAAAGGAGGCAGGAAAAAGGATAACAGAAACTGAGAGTAGAAAGACTGTCAAGAGAATGGGAAACCTGCAAGACTCTCCTACAACAATTCATGCATACAAAGCATGAGTAACCCGGTCCCTCAAGACATTGTTATAAGACGCCAGCCTAAACTCCTTGAGTAAGAATACCAGTGTAGCAGTAACGGACAAAAATATACTCTAGATTCCTTAACTTCCTCACACACTCTCCTTGCAATATAGTAATGACGATGACTATGCGACATACACGTGGACCGGATTTAGGCAAGAAAGACTGCATGGTATAGAAGCTTTCCTATCTTCCTGAGGGATACGAGTCTCCGCTGTTTTGACATATCTAGCAAGCTCCTTGGAAAAACCCAGCTTGAACCCAACAAATTAATCAGATGAGACCAGATTAAGGCACGGCTCATACATTTTTGGTGACAAAGCATGCGATTTCCTCATTCTGTGGAGGTTGCCAAGAGTGTTAATACATATTTTGTACCGTAGAAGCAATACATAGGTGATAGGGTAACCTGTTGGAAACATTTAGGTGCACTCCATTCTCACCAAACATAAGGGGATTTCTTATAAATGTTGAGAGCATTGTGTATTTTTAAAGTAATTATGCCCAACTATATATTGGGTCTTCAAATAACTTACTCCAAAAAGGGAGGCAAAAACTCAGGAAAAAAATCTATAGGTTTAAGTAGCAAAAAGTAAAGTGAAACCTCAGGAATGGAAAATCAGCATAGAATGCACACAAAACAAATACAATATTTTTCTACTAAGCTCCTACATATCCAAGGAATGGAACTGTTTATACCAAATACCCATTAATTCTTTATTTCCAAAAAGTTTGGGCTACTCGATCATCCCAAGAAGCCAAACATGCAGGCAACCAAAGATGACATAGTAATCATTTTAAGGAGTATACAGCCACTAACATAAGTAATATCAAAAAGCTCCGAGTCAATGTCTTTGGGTCCCACAAGACCTAATGCTCTATGAAACATAATTGTGTGTAGAATACCTGAAACAGTTTAACACTGATGTTGATTTGGGCAAAAAAATCTAACATAATACCAGTGAAAGTGTAAACAGGGCAAGGCTGATACAAGTATTTAGAAGAAAAACTCAAAAATAGTTGCATGGTAGAATTAATAAAATTTTTACTCCAGAACAAGGCTAACCATAAGTGGCATGCTACAAGAGATTCCTTTGAAGAAAAAGAATCACAAGGCAAATATCCTCAATGATCAGTAAGTGATTGAACTTCTCTAGATTCTTTGCTCCTCTCTCTCTATACCAATTGATACATTGGGTGCTCATCGCAGGGAAAAGATATGTTGCAGTAATATATTATTTGTTTGTCTACTTAACACATTCCCTTACTTTATATGTTTGAGGACATGGGTATCCTTATTATCAAAAGACCACTGGAACTGACAGTGTTACAAGGCTAATAACACCAATTTATAGACAACTTGATAGATCAATAAAATGTGACAAGTACGAACTACCTGTTGCAATGCTTTCTAGCAAGCGATTTGACAAACTATTTCCACATTTTGAGTTGTCAAGTGTTATGAATTTATCCGGGTTTCGAAATCTGCAACTAACATATCTGCTACCCACACAATTTAGAAACAAGTGCTGCCTAATGTATCGTAATTTTGATGCCTAACTGCAATACCACATCTTATAAATAGAGGAGGGGGCCAACTCACTTTACTACGCCGACCCAGATCCCTAACCGATACATTAGGCAGATCCTTATCAGTTTCCATTCCACATTTATTTTTGGTATATGGTTTCATCCAACAAGTGTTGGAACGCACCCCTTAAATAAACAAATCAGAGAAACAATTATTCTCAATTACATTCTCAACTTCATAACTTCAAAATCAACACACTCAATAATACCTTTCGATATCCCAATAGATATACCAGAACTGTAAGCAACTTCTCTCAATTCGAACCAGAAGTCAACTCATTATCAAGTCCTCATGATATTACATAATCAACTTTAAAAAAAGAAGGCCAAAATTAGGAAACTGACCTGTCTTGAACTTGATAATTAGCTTCAAAATAAATGCAACTTACCAAAGAAATATCATCTCAATTAGCAAACTATGAGAAAAAAACCTAAAGAAATGACATATGTAATTAAAAGATCTCTCTTGATGTCCAAATCACAAGTAAGCTAATTATTTGTGTCCTTCGGTTCTTTTCTAGAATTAATCCACATTGAAAATCCTTTCTACGTTGATAAGAAAGATTAAAAGAGGATCTGCTAATGAACTTGAAGCTTTTTCTGTGGACAAACCTACAAGCCAACACTTCGAGTAAGCACATGTGATCGAGGAGGTGTAGCACCTGCAAACCGTGCTGCAGCAAAGTATGTTCCAGTTGACTGCAATGAATATTCTTAAGGTGAGAGGGAATGCTGATACACAGAAAAAAAAATTTCTTTTCTACTAAGAAGGTGAATAAGGAATAACAAGTCAAAACCTCAGCTGTAGAAAAAAGTGCTGCCCCACATCATCCCAAAGACATGGCTTGCCCTGAAAATTGGTGCAACCTAATGGAAAGGGTATGGAATTTTGACCCTAAGAAGGAAATAACACCAAATAACGAGTCAGGATACATTAAATGTCTACAGCTAAAATTCCATTTGGAATAACAATTGAAATCATCATAGTTTTCATATTACCAAGGAGCAAATGATATCAGGAATGAATGATCTGTACGGCAATGCAGCTTAGTCTGCTCTCGGACATGGTTGTAAGCACCACCAACAGTGACGATAGCCGCAAAAGCCCAGACAATTGCAATGCAGAAAAGCAAGGCAAACCTCTCAAGTACAGTATGAATGCTCTCATGTATTCGCTTCAAATACTACAAAAATATATACCTATAGCATTCAGCATTTTTGCTACAAATTTTATGCAAATAGTGGTGAACATATAACAACTTAACTAAGACACATTACTTGTTGGAAGATAACCAGTAGAATCAACAGGGGCAGGTGAATCTCCACATATTCTCCAACCTGAAGAGATCAAGGGGAATTTCATAGACAGTTTGCACATTATTTTTCAACAAATCATCAGATAAGGAGGTGCCCAAAGAGAAAGAAATACCTGGGGGAAGCCCCTTTCATATAAGCCAAGACACACCACACAAACCACAGGAACAATAACAACTGGACTAAAGAACCTAAAAAGGACATCAAAGATTAATGGTGAGAAACATACATGATGTGATGAATGCTTTCTGGAAAGTTTTGACCCAAGGCTTGTTCATACGGAATGCCAGATGTGTAAGGCTGGATGAGATGAAAGGAAAAGCTTAGTATTCAAGAAAATAATACTTGCACAATGTAAAATGCCCCCATGCCCTACTATATCCAATGATGATATTGAAAAATGACGACACGATCAAAGCACCTTGAATAGCTAGCTCTCATAGTGTGGACAAATCTCTGCAAGTAAACTCAGAATGGATGGCAGGACTATGCATAGAAGTTTAAATTGAAAAGCTATACTGTCAGCAACATCAGGAAATATCTTATCAACTCAAAACACAGTTTTGTTTCATCAGCAGCTAAATCTCAGTATCGAATCGGAAGGCATAGCAGTTAACAGTGTAACTCAAAAGGTTCTACTTTAAAAAAATAATCACAACAAAGTATAAATTTAGAGGTAAAAACTAAATCTTAAAGATTCAAAGAAACACCAGGATTTTTTCGGTACTTTACATAATGGATCAAAAGTATCAATCTATTAATTTTCAAAGTGGAAACAAATGCATGTTAATATCAAATAAACATTGGTTTATACCAGTGAAACACTCAGAGTCTGGATTTGCTCCCATGAATGGCTGCCTAACATCATCCTAGGACAACAGATTTCCTCATAAAAGTCCCTATATAGACTACCACATCTAGCAAAAAATGGGAAACTTGTTAAACCCACGTGAAATAGAGATGAGAAATGCTTACATGAAAAGAAAGAGTGCAGTTAGAAGACACTTGGGCATGTTTGGATCTTTCACTTTCTTCTCCTCTTTGGTTTTGGTTCTGATGACATTGCTTTCTTGCCATTATCTCTTAATTAAAGAAAAACAAACCAGTAAAGCACAAGTAAATTCATTAAGGACCCCTAGGCATCAATGCACTGGTAATGAACTGACAAGGATGTGTGAGATTACTTCTCTGCCAATCTTTTGACTTTTTTTCCACCTGAGTTTCTGTGAACAAACCAAGCCAAAGGACAATCAGTAAAAAATCACTTAATAGAATTGTAAATCATTCCTCATCTTCATCAACATAAGGCAGTTCCCACCTAAGCCAGGAAAGAAAATCCTCAAATAGTATTTATTGTTAAAAACTTTGTAAAACATTATAAGAGATAAAAATAGTTCAAAGAAACCGAACTTCATTTGATCTTAGATTCAAGGGTAGACCAGTGCATTCACCAAACGCAAATTGCCCATATATAGTCTTGATTTATTGAAATAAAAACACCCAGTAAAGTAGACATAATCAGAAAAGATTTCAGAGAAGCAAAACAACGAAGGTCTTTCTGGAGCAAATTTATAGATATCAAAATGAAAAAATATGATTTCCAGAAAAATCCATTAACAATTCTTCGAAGCAGTTCTATGCTTTGTGTGTTCAATAGAAGTTGCCACAACTTTGACTCTCCCTAAAGCTCTTAAAGGATTAGACGGTGCTCCGCAATTTCTGTTCAAAGTTCTTGAGAATATAGCTTTTCTTGAGAAATGGCTAAATATATTCGGTATAAGAGAGGCTCTATCTCCAGACATAAATACTCTAAAACCTAGCTGATGGAAAGCTATCCTGGCCATTTTCTCTAACTTTGCTCCTTTAACTTGGCCCAAGATAAGGGTCAGGATTTCAACAAGTTTTTAGCTTGATCTAAGATAGGGAAGTCCAACCATGCTTCCAAATACCACATATGTATCAGTTGCATTTAGACTCAGATCCTATTGTTCATGATAAAATTTCCTGATCTTCAGATGGACCTCATTGGAACCTTTCCTTTCACCGAGATTTACGTATTAGTGAAATTGAATAAATAGGGGCTATGCTGAAGGATCTCAAAAGCATATTTCTATTTCTTGATAATACAGATATTCATGTATGGTCTGTAGATTCTACTGGAGTATTCACATCCAAATTATTCTTCAAAAAATGCTCATTCAACATGCTCACCATTCCCCTTGATTTTCACTACTATTTCTGGTCAACATGACCTACTTAGCTACCAACCTAATACGGTTAGGAGGATGTTTTATATGGGATAAATGCTTACAGGGAAGGCTTAGGGTTTTTCAAACCCCAAACCCACCATGCTGCCATTCCTGCCTGAGACTTTTATTGCCTGACCAGACTGCTTGAGCCTGAATATAAACTATTTCCGAGCTATGTGCTTGAGGAAAGTGGAACTTTTCAAGGTTAACCTGGGCTAATGAGAGTAATCAGTGAACTCAAGCTCATCTAAGATAAAGCGTCCAGAGTCATATGAACCAACTATATTATGGCTCCAAGCATGGACCATGATGAATGACTGGCTTGATTGAAGAAATTTGTGGTACAACAACAACAAGGGTGTTAAATAGATGGAAATGGCAAGCAAATGCTGCAATTTGGACACCTTCAACTTGGTTGCATTGGAATTTCTGATATGTTGTGCGAGATGAAATTGGAGTACAAGACCCAAGATTATTCACAAACCAGGTTCCAGTTGATGGATTAGAATTCTACAGAAGAAATAGATTCAAATACAGCTTGAATAAAGCCTTGTTCAACAATCAAAGAGCAAAATGTCATAGAATTATGAAAAATCTCTGGCTTTAAAGTGAGTTTGCAGTGGAAAGAGACGAGAAAAAGAGCATTTCAAGTCTGTTCTCTATGTCTCCATTTTCTTCTGAAAACAAAACTCAAACTCAAATTCACAATAGCAACTGCATATATCCTTTCATATTCAAACAATAATTGCACTCACTGGTGGGGTTTTAGATGCAGAGGATGAAGGCTGATCAGCACAAGCATGGTCCACCAAAAGGGACTCTATATCAGGCATAGGTTCTGAATTTTCACAAAGATAATGCTGCCACTGTAGACTGCAAACCGCCATGTTAATTACAACAAGATAAAGTAACCCCAACAAGTAATAGACAAACAAAGGGAGAGTTGAGAAAAAAATGCCTCCATTACCTGTGATTGATTAGAGTCCACAGTCTTGAGCTGCCCACGTCAGGAAATTTGACCCTGTAGCACAATTCAGTAATTGACCATACGGAGGCCGTAAGGGCATCAGAAGCCTCAGCGCTGGCAGCATCTATGTCATCGTCCTCCCTGAAAGTATGAGAACCCTGAGACACACAAAATACAAAATCGCTAAAGCTAAGGCTTGCTTTCCATAACTAAATTCGTCCAATGCAAGACGCAGTCCCAATTCCTCAAAGTCCTCAGCATTAAAAGGCGCCATCATTTTGAGTTCCTTCCTAAGAATGCTCACAGCTTTGGCAATTTCATGCTTTTGCAGGGCTTCACTGTATTTGCATTTTCGGATCACGTCGAAGATCCTTCTGGACTCATCGTCTAAATAGCAATCAGTGAATCCGTTCAGGTAATCCTCTACTGTCTCCCATTCGCCTCTTTTGATGGAATCCTGGAAGTAGCTGAGGTTGAAGAAAAGCCCCGACTCTCGCTCCAAACTTGTCAAAACAAAAACATAATGAAAAGATGAAACGCAGAAAGTGAATATAAAGAAACGGTAGGTTTAAGAACAGTTTGGTGATTGCAACACATTAATTCGTAAAAAGAATTCCGAAACAACAGAATCAGTACTGAAAACTTAATATTACCGCAGCTTTAATGACCAAACTCCTCCGTGAAGTTCTGTGGGTGGAAATTGGCCGAGAATTGGGGGATTAAAAGGGTTTCCTGAGACCGTTGAAGTTCTTGGGGATGGGTATGGTTTGCGAGAATACCTTCGAAGGGCCAAAAAAGCCGTGGGCGAAGCAGTGCAAAAAAAATGCCCTAGAGTTTGAAGACAGGATGGTGGTAGAAGGAGCAGAGCAAGCCATGGCGACAACAAAGCTTCAAGTGTCTGTATCTCTCTAACACTCTCTCTCTCTCTCTCTCTCTCGCTCTCTCTCTCTCTCTCTCTCTCTGAGGAAGACGCTCGTGAAGCAGGTGAAGCGGTGAAGCAGCTGAAACGTAGGTGAAGCCGTGAAGCAGGTGAACAGGAAAAGAAAGTAGGTGAAGCGGGTGAAGCGGTGGAGCAGCTGAAACGCAGGTGAAGTGGTGAAGCAGGTGAACAGGAAAAGAAAGTAGGTGAAGCAGGTGCAGCAGGTGAAGCGGTGAACCATTAGTAATCGCATCTTCACCTGTTTAAGCAGGTGAAGCGGTGAAGCAGGCACCTTGGTAGAAAAGCAGGCACCAATTGCCATCCAACATCTGCAGCTACAAGTGCAGGGGAGTCATCTATTCCGTCTCCAACCATCTCCACTGTTAAGCCTGAATTCTGTGAACGATGCGATAGCATTGTTGTCCTACTCCGCATGGTCTTGACAGGGAGAACTTCAAAGAACTTGTTGCCGAATCCACTTTGCCATGGTGAGTTATGTGTAGGCATAGCTGCAAACGGAAGGAAATCAGAAACATTGCAGGGTATAAGAAGCCATCAGTAACTGTCTATCAAGATTGACGGAAATTTTGGTGCTTATCCAGGAGACTAAATTTGATCAAGTGGATAACCTAAAGCAAAAATGTCTTGATCAAGATGACCGTCTCCCAAGAATCTCTCACAAATTTTGTGCAACACAAATAAGGGATCAACCCAACGTCGTAGAAAAAAAAAAAACAAATGACATAATGTTTAAGAAATCATCAAGATTTGAAGGCTGGAACTAACAAGGTAAAGGCAACAGAAGAAGAACAAGAAGAACAGGTAATGAACCGAGAGTAATGAATATCAGTGGAAGAATAGACGCTGGCATGATGAAGTAAATCCGTGTAGGAGAAGTTTTGTTGATAACTTGGGGAAGAAGAGTGGACAAAACCCCTTTCCGGAATACGACGCAGAGGAGAAGGAAAACCTGAAACAGAGATTAATGAATGACAACTTGGGAAAGAAGACAAAGAGAAAGAAAACACCTGAGGAAGTGGGGGAAGATGACAAAAACGTTCTGGAACAGTCGAACAAGACTTGATGGTAATACAGTGAATATTAGGGGGAGGAAGGGTAAAACAGGCAGTTCGATAAGTGGGACGAAAGTTGGGAGGTTGTCCCTTTTATATACAGGTTTGTAGAAACTACTTTAATACCCTCTATACATGTTAATAATAAAACAGAAATTATTAAAAAATATTTTAACAAAATAAATTAAGATTTCATTCAAATCTCTAGGCAATCCTCCTCTCCACCCTCCCCCCTTCTCTCTCCTTGTTATCGTCCCTCTCTAGGTTGAAATCATCTACCCCTCAATCCCTCTCTCTCTCTTCTCTCTCTCTTATTGTCTCTCCCATCCAACCTCCTCTCTCTCTCTATCCCTGTTATCGTCTAAATCTAATCCTCCTAAATTTAATCCTAGAAATGCTAGGATCAAATTTAGGGATAAAATTGAAGAAAGTAGATTAAAGTAGTTTGGACATGTAAAGTGGAAGCCTAAAAATGCTCCTATAAGATGGTGCAAGACGATGTATATTAAAGGGCTTTAGAGATCAAGATGAAGACTTGAAAAGATATGGATGGAGTTAATAAAACAAAAATATGATTTTTGGTAGAATAGGATGGAAAGACAAGACAAGATTCGTGTCGCTAACCCCACTTTAGCAGGAATTAGATTATGTTGATAATGATGATGAATTGTTGCAATTGCCTTGTGTAGCATTTCCTGCAGCAAATTTCCCTTTGGAAAATCATTGGACCCTACTTTGGAGGAATCTTCACTAAACTTGGCAAAAGCCTTAGGCTACCAGCGTGAGAACATGAGTTCCGGTCTGATTTCAATCACTTTGCATAAAATATATCAAAAGGTTAGATATATATGTAGCCATTGCTTTGTTGGGTTCTATTTCTAGACCATAACTCTGTAACGATTGAAAACTTAGGTTTGATTTTGAACACTATCACTTTGTAAAAATAATCAAAGATTAGATTTACCACGAAAACAGAAGGAATCAACCACAAAGCAAAACTGGATTCAGTACTAGATCTTGTGCTTGAGAATCGATTCAATAACAAGAACTTTCTAAATCCTAAGCTAACAAACTTACATGCTATTAAATTTTTAAGTTTATCAATGAGGGAAGCAATGATTGTATTTCAAGTGACACTATCCACAGTTTCATCAGTTGGGCCAATTTGACACAGAAACTCCTTAAACTTAGATGCAGCAGACTCAGGCAAGCAAATGCACACCACCATTGATCCCAGTGAAGATGCGTCGCCGTCCGGCAAGAAAACACAGACCTGTGGTGTTGGCGTAAGATCGATCGGACCGGCATACACCGGCCGACCCCATCCAAAATCTGCCGACTCATATATAGAGAACCTTGTCCACTGTGTGATCATCAACTTCCCTGCAAATTCTAGCCTCTTTGGCCTGTTCACTTCCACATAATCTATCGTCGACCTCAAGTACTCCTCCGATACGTTAAGCCTCGCATCGCGAACTAATCGAGTTGCTGATGAGAGGTGACCCTCAACAAGCTGCGACACAGTGCTGGTAGCACATGCTGTGCACAACACATTGCCATAGAAACCATCTTTTAATGGCGGGTTTGTAAGCTTCTGTCGAGCATTCACTGAGAATGTCAGCCTTAGCTTGTAATCCAGTGGTCTTATGGCCAGAGCTTTAACCCAAGACCTCCACACATGTGCTGCCATGGCGTCGAAGCTAGTACATGGTTGTTCACAGTGGGGTTGGGCTAGTTTTTTGAGTCGAGCTTGAAAGTTGCTGCTGATCCTATAGCACTTCTGGGTTGGCTTCACTTTCCACAGGATTGAAGTGAGGTTGGAGTTGTCATCGATTCTCGTGAACTCGGGGTGAGGGAATTTCACCATGGGAGGATCCCTGGATCTGAAGAACTCCCTGTCCCAACATGGGTTGGGATTTGTTACTAAGGTGCCTGCTCGTGCTGTTGCTGCCCAAGCGTCGACGAATTGCATCGCGCCGAGCCCGTCACAAAGGCAATGGCATAGCCTCAGGCCAAGGCTGAAGCCACCACAGCTAAAACTAGTCACCTGTGCAATCACTAGTGGCATGTCAAGGACCTTGTAAGCTTCCTCATTGGGAAACCTGTATATCAATGGAGTCCATGCAGGATTTGGGACTGAAAGGCTACCCAGGTCTTCAATTGCCAACTCTGTGTGTGCTTCCACCATGAGTGCGCCTTGTTGGGGACCCAAAAATACTTCCAACTTCCCATTACCTGTCTCCCTCAGCCTACCTGAAAATGGGTAGTAAGGGACTAACAGGTTAGCAAGAGCTTCGCGAAGCATCTCCGCAATCAGTTTTCTATCAGATTTCATAGTGTATGATTGATAAAAATATACAGTGGGAGTGAAGACACGGGATCCAATCATGTCGTCAAGGTTGGAGAGGTATAAGCAGTTGTTGGCGCCGGCAGGAATTGGTCCGGATGGCATGACTGGACTGACATGATCTATGGTTATAGGGATGTTGAGGTGAGGAATTTGGAGCTCTTCAATACATGAAGCCATGGAAATGTCAAGAGAGGTTGTAACTGGTGGGTTTTGTAGAACATTAGTTAGAACTAGCTTAGAATGCAGAGATACTTGTTCTGGACTGTTTTGGAGTTACTGGTGTGAAGCAGGTTGTTGTGAATACTTTCATGATGTATGAGTAAATATTTTGGCCATATTTCAATTGTAGAATATAACATCACATCAATAGCACTCAATGCTACTTTTCCCTTACCTCCTTTTCTCCTCTTTTTTAAATTCCTACAATGCTGTTTTATATTGCTACATCTTTTGTGCATTACCAATACCAAACTTGGGTGAGAGAGGGTTGCATCAAGTTAGTTGCCGAAAACTTTTGCTAAAAATGAATGAAAGAACCAAAAAATTAATTCACTTGTTAAAGAACCCTGATGTAAGCCACCATTTTCCATGAAAGCTTCTCAGGAGACCTCCTTCAGAAGGATAAGAGTTGCAACATTGTATCTGCTTTGTTTTCTTACAAATGCATTGAGAAGTTAATTCCACTCTATTTTAAATTGTTTTGGTGATTAGATGTCCTTATTTTCATGCAAGTGTTACAATTCTAGAAAAGATTTTGTTGGTTGGCAACAAATTCACTTTTGTTATGATCCCCTAAGATCAAATGCTTAATGTTAGAGATTTGCTGATTGAAACATGCCTCTTTGTTCAAATTTGTTCATCAGTTTCAAACATTCAAATGTTTGATCATCTTTGTTATGGTGATCCCACCGTCTAAGGATCAAGTGGAAGGCTGTTTTGATGTTTTCTTTGCAAATGTGACCTCAAATCTGGATTAAAACCGTTTACTTCGTTTTGGACAATGTTGCACAAAAATAAGCTCATTTATTTGAAAAAGAATGTGAAACATATAATTTATTTACAACAGCTAATTCTACATTTTAAAAAAAGATAAGGAATGGAATTGAAAACAAAACCTTATGATACATATGATCACAAACCAAAATGCACATCTTTACAATGAGGGATTAATCTGCCTGCATCTGATAATTGGATTGCCAGACACCCAATACAGATTAGTCCTGTGATGTCGCAGAATACTCAACGAGGAGGCGTTTGGATGGAGCAGATTGAAGGACGACCCGCAGACGGCTTGTAAGCTGGTAGATCAAGGTCCACTGCATTGCCATCTCTGAATCTTTCATCTGTCTAACGATAGAAGCCTAACCCAAATAAAAAAGAAGAGAAGTTTCATTAGATAACACTAAGAGATTGGAAAAAATAATCTGTCCCTATATTCATGGTCTGCTAACGGTGAAATTACAGATCACCGTGTAACCCACTAACATTTTCTGCATAGTTCATAAAGTACGTCTCTGATTATCCACAAGGAGTAGAATAAAGGCCATGTTGATAGTAACGAGTTATACTTTTGGGCTTAAAAATATCAAAGCACTGTTTTTTCCACTTGAAATTATGTAAGTCCTTAAAATTATTGTATGCTTAAATGGTAAACAGATGGAAAAAAATTATGGAATTTACTGACGACTCCTTGCCCATCAACCTTCGCCAGCTCCTCTCATGCTCCAGGAAAACCTTTCTCCCTCTACCTCCTCACCCAACCCCTACCTCTCTTACTCTCTTTCATGTAAATGCCAACACTCCTCTGTCATCTTTCAGAGTCCAATTCCTGGTAATGTCTATCTTGGCTGCCAGTGCATTCCACTTAATTGAAGCATGAAAAGAATTTTCATTCTGTTCATTCTTCCAAATAGCAAATAAAATGGCAAGAGAAAAATGTTCTCCAGTGAAATAATTTTCTGTAACTTATTCTCTATTTTCCAGATTTTCTGATGTAAAAAACAGAGCTAAAGGTAGATATTCAAACTAACAGACGTAAGAGTGTCCCCGTCAACTGGTCTTGCACATGCACTCCTAAGACAAGTACGCATCTACCATTTCCTTACTAAGGGACCTTTTTTCCTTCTCTAATAGTGACTTCCTTTGTACAACTTAAATTTCATTTTACCTACCGATGGTATTTTGTCTTCCGGGAACTTGTTTGTTGTATGATTTTTGAGGCAGAAGAAATAAAATTTCAAACAAGTAAGAAACTAAGGTAGGATATTCAGATGGGGAACTAATAAAAAAAAATGCATCAAGACAAACCTGAAGGCGTTTCCCAAGCTGGACTTCAACTTCAGTACCAAATGAAATATTATTTGCCAGCGACTTGATAGGATCAACTGTTGGATCAAGAGAAAGCAAGCTAGGGATTTGGGGTGCATACACTAGCCTCCACCGAGCCTGTCCAAACTCTCCTTTTCCTTCTATTCTTGGCATTAATGTCTCAAGTGTTGCAGTTGCAAGCTTCTTGAATGCAAGCTGACCATCACCTTCCAGTATGGACTCTGCCAACTGGCTCTCAAAAACTCTAGCAGCCTGTTTAATTCAAATATTAGTTTGAGATTTAAATGCGTAAAAAAAAATGCCCCGCAAAGAAAATATCAAAGGAACACTAGTTTGTATTCTGTCATTGAACAAGTAAACAAGAAGAGACAAGATAGGCAGGCTCAGGTGTCACTTCAATTGTTTTTGTGTGAGCTCCACCAAAATGGCATTCATTCTACCAACAGACAATACACCATGCAGCATGAGGGGAGTGTTTTGAATGACAAACCCAATTAATACATTAAAATTGATGCCATTTAGAACACAGATAAAGAGTCTAATAAGAATTGCTAGTACCTCAGTAGGTGAGAGGACATCCTGTTCCACAGAGCGTGTTGAAGTCACAACCAAATTGTCCTGCCAATTACTGGCTAGCCCTTGGATTCTGAATTGCCATTCTGCACCAACCAAAGCCAAGTCCAGCACTGGATCTAGCCCAAGATCAGGCTCAAATTTTGCTACATTTGGATGCTCTCGTTTAAGCCTCAGCTGAATGTGGAAAAATCAACATGAACAGACTTAGTGGGAACCCCATACCAGCAAAATAATTAGATCCAAGAAAGAAGATGATAAAAATATTAAACTCACCTGAGTGGCAACAAGATTCACATCACCATTTTCAAATGTTAAAATTCCCTTTGGCTTTAACCATTTGGGATGAGCCATACCGTTTAGCTCTAGCTCTCCACTAACAGCAAAATTAAGAATCAAGGGATACACCATCCTCAACTCTGGTCCAAGAAGAAGTTTTAGATCATTGAGGCGAACATCTAGCATCGGCTTAATAGTAGTTTGCTCCATTTTCTTTTCAACTTCAGTGTGTTTACCTGTAACTGCAAGGTGTAAGCCTTTTCTCAAATTCCTTCCAGAAGTGAGACACATACTAGAAGATAGAGGGCTGGTTGCCAACTTGCAAGATATCACACCAAGTGATCTCAAATTCAAATTAGATAGATTCTGAAACAAACAATTTCAGCTGTATGACCTAGCAATTCACATAATTGAAACATGTATTGTGACTCCCAATATTTTAATCAGCAAAACCATTTAAGACGTACATTGTGTTAGGTTCAATATTTTATATTGGCTTAATTCCATGCCAAAAAATAAGTGTTCAATGTGTTCAAAGTGTTTGGGATAGGTCGTAGGAGTCTTGGTTCAAACGGCATAAGTTGGAGTCAAATTGAGGAAGTTATAGTGATCGTTAGATAGTCGTTTGATGTGTCGTTCGAATGCTCAGTGCAAAGTTCACATATAGAAAAACCCGAGAGTTACGTTCGAGAAGACAGGACTTGCCGTTAGACCGTTCAGTGCATACAGTCAAACCCAAGAGTTGCGTTCGAGAAGGCAAGGCTTACGGTTCGAGCGTTCAAGGTTTGCAGAGAAACTCGAGAGTTGCGTTCGCCAACGTTAGTCTCAACGTGAGACTTTCATTCAAACGAGAAGAAGTGAAGTAGTTCTTCGTATTGAACGTTAGAGCCGCGTTAGATGAACGTTCGAACGTTAAATACGGAAAATCAGTTATGAAATTCCGATCTTTTCTGATTTGTTTCCTATTCTTTCTCCCCTTCTTTCTAACCTATATAAGGATTGTCTAGACGTTCCTTAGGGTCACCCAAGACGTTTTTAGAACCCTAAAATCGTGTGTGAGGAAGAGAACTTCTTCTCCTTCACTTTTTACCTTTGAGCCATCAAAACCTTTCTTTCTTCTCTTTTCTCTTTCCTTGGAGTTCCGGGTTGGAGAGCTTACTCGTGGGAGTTCCTACAGTTGCTGAGCGAGTTCGTTTGGCGCTTCACTAAGAAGATATTTAGAGTTCTGGATCATTGCAAGGTTGCAAATCTGAAGAGTTCTTTAGATACTTACACTATGAGTCAGAGTCTATATTGGGTCATCTGAACCACTTTCTGTAAGTCTTCTTCTTATAGTGAATTTTTTGAGGTGGCATCTGATCGCCCAGAGGGTTTTTCTCTTTGAGAGTTCTCTTAGAGTTTTCCCTTCGTCACCAAAATTGCGTGTGTTGTCTCATTACTTTATTTGCAATTTTGTGTGATTGGTTGCTATTTGTTCAAGACTTGTGCATGCCTATTAATTAAGGACTTGTTTTTAATTAGTAGAATTTTATTCCGCAATCGTTTACACCTATTCACCCCCCTCTAGGTGTTGTTAGAGTCTAAACCGTGTTTTTCACATGCAACAATGTTGGACGTAGTCCACATGTGACACGGAACCATGCATTTTAGATATACTTTATTTATGGGTACAGAAGTATATTGAAAAAGAAAAATCATAATGATCACAATGCTCGTTAAATTTCCTACTTATTGCTGGTTAGTTGATGATATTTAAACAAATTGCCTAGATCATGTCCCAATAGAGGCACACCAATTCAAATTCTGCAATGTTTCTGATCATAGGGTAAACGGCAGCAGTCACAATAAAATTAAAAAAGATAACAGCATAGGCAGTACCTGATGGTTGAGAGAATTTGGAACCCGAATCAGTGGGTCCTGAGCTGAAAAAACGTAAAGCATGTCCAGAACCAACCATTCGACTGTAACCACTCCCTCGAAGGATTGAACTATTTGACGTTAATCGATTAAAGGCAGCAGCTCCACTACCCTTGTCATGTGGTAAGTATGCTTCTCCATGGCTCAATTTAACCATTCCAGAAATGGTTGGTTGCAATATGGAACCAGTAATCTGCATCTGGCTATCAACCTGGCCACTGTCATTTGAGCAAGATATCTCAATTGTTTTCTACCAGAAGAAACAAATTATAACAAAAAAAGGGGGGGGGGGGGGGGGGAGGGGAAGACAGGCAGCTCTCATTATTATTATTACAGCTAACTAAATAACTTAGGAACAGGGGTTCTAAACATAGCACCACTAAGATCTTGTTCAATGTTTCTTACAAAAATAACCCACAGGAACCACACAAATCACAGGAAATTATAAAAAAATTAAACCAAGATACCAGTAAATGGATGCTGCAGACAAGCTACAAAGCTTTTTGTGGGATTCAAATGTTAGAAAGAATGCAGTCTCACCTTAAAATGTTCTTCGCTCGTACTTCAAAAGCATCACATTTCAAATCAATTTTATCATCAGCTGATACCTCACTTATTTGCAGGGGCAGGTTTCCTTTCACGAACAGCTTTCCTCTTCTGCTTACTCTGCTTTCCAACGAAGTGATGCATAACCTATTAGAATTAACATGAACTGTACCACCAAAGTTCATAATTGGCTTCCGGAGTACCGGTGAAGACACAGATGCCCTGTGGAAAGATGCAGATCCATCGAGAATTGGTTGTTCAACTGTACCTCTAACCTGTGGCATATTAAGAGATAATGCTTTAATTGAAAATTTCTGATCAACCAGTTAAAGCATATGATATCTCACATCAGATTTCCAGTCTTATCAAATGTATTTTGAAATAAACAATGTTTAAAATCTAATTGTAAGACTATTCATTTAGCTTTGCCAAAAAACTGTCATTAAATTGACCAACCTGGAGCATAATATCAGCATTGCCATGAAGCCAGCTACCATAGGGACACAAGGCTGTTAACAACATCATTCCCCCATCCTTGACATCTACATCAACCCTGACTTCTCCTGCATCTAATATGCTCCGGTTTAAACCTTTAAGACTTTCTGCTAACTCAATGTCCCAACCTTCTTCATTTCTATCTCTGGAGGCCTTTTCATTGACTTCATCTACAGAGCCTTTTATCTTTTCCTTGGGCCAATTGGTGGTCCATGTTGCTCCACCATCATCCATTTTATCATCTTCATTTTCAAACATCTGATTTTGGATAGAAGCTAGGGGAACACTTCCTTGAAAATGTACATGGCCACTTTGAATAGCAGGCTCAAAATTGGCATTGAAAAGAAAACGACTCATTGAGGTTAAAGATGCAACAATTTCAGCTCGTCCAAGATCTATGCCTCCTATGGCACCATCCAGGAGCCTTACTTGCACATCACATTCAGGTTTTGCAAGATTTCCTCTGAGGTCCCCTTCCATGTGCAATATACCCTTAAGGGGTGACAATAATTGTCTCAGAGAATATAAGAAATCAGTGGCTGAAGATTCTATAACCTGAACCAGAGGAGGGACAAGACCAACAGGGAAGTTAAGAACAGCAAAATGAAGATTGGTTTTTGGCCCAAACAAAGTCCCATCTGCATGAATTGTGGCATTATCTCTTTGTATAAAAATTTTTTCAAGGCGCAGACCATCATTGTTGCTGAAGGCACCAACGGCTAGAACACGCTGACTTTTGTAAGTACCCCACTCAAAATCTTCCCCACGAAAGTCAAAATCTGCCTGATATATTCAAGAAAATAGACAACAATTAGAGAACAAATATCTGACAGCATGAAAGTCAAGCAACAAAAATGAAAATGAACATGGAAAATTTCATTTTTATTCAAGAAGAATTATGTTCAATACCTTAGTAACAGCAATGGATTTTTCTCAATTTGAACCCATATCTAATAGATGAGTTGAGAAAAGCAAATCCATGTCACATGACTCACATCTATATCTATATACATATAAAAATACTAGATAATGGCCTACATGGATGATGGATCCCACTTCCATATATATGCCACATGGTAACAGATCAGCCTGAGAAAGAATTACTGAACTTCTACATGGCAATACATGGGATTGGAACCAATAAACGGAGAGAGGATGCCCACTCTTGATTCAAACCCCAATTATTACCACGTGGCTAGTTCTCTTGGGGCTGATTTTTTGCAAGTAGCAACTTGGCAACATGGTGCACAAATAAGGAAGTAGGATCCATCAAAATCACATGAATTAATAAGGATGCACTGATTCAACAGCCCATTGAGGCCCAACCAGTAATTGACTGGCTTACTAGCCAGTCATCTTGGTGAAAATCACATTCTTGAGTGCTTTTGGTCATCAAACATGATGAGTTTGACATATTACAAGGCAAGTAAGTTTTATCCCAGATGTTCATAAATAAGAAGGTTGTCCTTCATAATTTGCTTGTTCCTCTCTATTGCTTTTCTCCATAAATGATGAAATTGTCTTCGCCAATAATTAACAAAGGATATTTCAATTCACTGGGTTGTTTGGTTCACTCTTCACTGCTCATCTTCAAAGTTGAACACACTCTTGGTTAAATGAAAATAGAAGCAGATTTGATCCATGGATTTACTGAAAGCAGTTTGGATAAATCTTCGGTCCTTATGCCTATTTGCCAGCCCGTTGTTGCTTCAGTGGGTTGTTTGGTTCACTCCTTGGAAAGCAATTTTGGTCCTTATGCCTATTTTCCAGCTCCTTGTTTCTTTCAAACTTTGTTTGGGATCTTCTCTTAGCCTTGGGAATGATGTTTGGAGGGGAAACACACCTCTATCCATTTTCCTAGATTGTTTTATATTTGTCTTCCTTTGGATCCTCTTGTTTCAGAGATTCTATCTTGGTCTTCTTTGGGCCTCATTTGGAAATCTCCTCGTAATAGAGCTAGACGAATTGTGTCTGCTCTTAGAGGAGCTTAATGTCATTGCTTTACAGCTCTCTCTCCCCGATATCTGTTGTTGGTCCCTATCCTCAAATGGCACTTCTCCTCTAAGTCTTTTTTCCTGCACTTATGACTGTCCCATAGCTTGTCCCAACCTGGTTTTCATCCTTCCTTTGGTCAGCCCCTGGCCGCCTGTTCCTCTTGAACTCAAAGCTTTCATGTGGATAGTGTTCCTCATCACCATTAATATGCTTGATGTCCTCCAAAGAAGTATGAAATTCATGGTCGTATCCCTAATAGTAGTGTACTTTGCACAGAGAGTGGGGAATTGTCGGAGCATATTTTCATACACTGCAAGTTTGTGGGTTTTCTCTCATCTTATCGTCTAAATCTGATTGATTTGAAGTGGGCGTTCCCTAGAAGTCTATCTGATTTGGTAAAACAGTGGTGGTCTCCCACATTGAGAAATGGAAAATTTTCTTTGCAACAGTTTGGTTGGTAAGAAATAAGTATATTTTCCAAGGAGAGTATGTGAGAAAGCTGATGACTTTGGAGAATATTTTGTCCATGGCTATTTCCTTGGTTTGTGCCCTAAGGAGGTGCTGCGAGATTGGTCCAAGTGCATTTTTTTTTTTCGGTACTTCATGGCAAAAAAATTTGTTATTATGAGGGATTCTATTGTGTCCTATTTTACTGTGCTAACCTTTTAACTAGACCTCCAATTCGGTTTTTGTACTGGTGGTGCAGGCTTTAGTTTCTGCTGTTAACCCATATCTCATGGGCGTTGTATACTTTTATTTTTATCTTTTAATATATTGTAATGATCTAAAAACTTACCTAGGGTTGATTTAGTCTTTTCCTTATTAGTTTAATTGATTAATTAATTGATCAATTAACCTTCTTGGGGTTAATAACTCAATTGAACTTAAGTTGGGCTTAAATTGGAACAATATAGCTGGATATACAACCCATTAAGTTTAATTGATTAATTAATCAATCAATTAACCTTCTTGGGGTTAAGAACCTAATTGAACTTAAGTTGGGCTTAAATTGGATCAATATAGCTGGATATAGAACCCATGGATTAACAGTGTTATAGTAATTGTACTTAGTTCAGGTAGTATTTAAGAATCCCTAATTCAGGTAGTATTTAAAGAAATAGTGTAATTAGGTGTTCTTTAAATTACTAAACAAAAGTTGGACGAAACTATGAAATAGCATGGACATTGGAGGCTTTAGAAGAAGGGTACTTTAATAATCCTAGTTAAATTAGCAAACACTAACCCACAGTTACAAATAGGCATTATTTTAATTCTTTTCTCAAAATTTTGGGAAGATGGAAGATTGTTGGACGTCCATATTAGTGGGTGGGGGCGGGGGCGGGTGCGTGTGGTGGTTGGGGTGTGGGCATGTCAGAAGTAGGTGATTAGTTGTTGGACGTACATACACATCATAGGTAGGTGATTAATAATAAAATAAACACAAGCCTATATATTATTACGTTTAGGGTTTTTAATTTGATTAGGATTACTAAAGTGCCCCTAATCCTCCAAAGTCTTCAACGTCCACCCTACTTCTAATTTCGTCCATATTTTATTTAGTAATCAAAACAACACCTATTTACATTATTTCTTTAATTATTACTTAAGTTAGGACTCCTTAATCAAGTACTATTACCGAAACACCCTTTATTCCCTTAATGAGCTGCACAAGGTGTGTGTTCCATTTCAATGCTGTTCTTCCCAGGTCCAACCATGCTGTTCCATTGGAATTGTTGGCATAAGTGCTTGTGCTGCTGCAAATTCTGTGCTATCATACTGAAAATTTCTAAAAATAAAAAATTACAAAAAACCAAAGGAATTGCAAAAAATTAAGAAAAAAACATACTTAAGACTTTTTACAATCTTATATGACCTTTATGGATTTTATAATTTTTTTTTAATTCTTAGTTTTTAATAATAAATTGTTATTTGAAAATTTAATTATTTAAATCACATTTTAACAAGTAAACTCACGTTATAAGCTTACATGGCCTTTTCCTAATTTTTTTTATTTGTACATTTTCTATTTTTTATAATTAAATTATCAATTTAATAATTATTCACTACATCGTTTCTATGAATGAAATATCCTAAATAATTGTCTAATTATTTTTTATCTGCATTTCCTAATTTTTTTTAGAAATATTTCATACTTTTTAGAAATAAAAAATTATTTCTAAATTTATTTCATATTTAAATTTATAAATTTTTTATAAATTTTTTTATAAAAATTTATAAAAATTTAATATTTCATATTTTTTATAAATTTTTAATGTATTTCTAAATTTATAGAAATTATTTTTTGATCAGATTCTAAAAGCAAGGACAATGATAAATAGATAAAGAATTCTTATTGAATATATATTATTGTATAAGGCAATTAGCTTTTTAACGGCACAGGTGGAATTTAGATTCATGCAGTTAAAAAACTAACTGAAATGGGCGAAATTTCTCCCGGTAAGAAAAAAGTGGCAAAGGTGGAACACGCATCCCATACCTCTCATTCTATAAGCAAATCGGGACAAAACTTCTAAATTTCTCTCATTTTGCTTACGAAATGGGCAGCACGGGCAGAATGTTTTTTACTTAAAACTGGCGGTTTTCATCGTGTTGTTTTCCATTGGCACGAGCGAAATTTTGGCAAAATTGCATTCCTTGCTCCCGGCTGCATATCCAGCTATTGGGATCCAATCTAGACCCAACTTAAATCCAATTAGATTCTTAAGCCCAAGAAGGTTAATTAATTACCTATTTAATCTCCAAAACTAATTATAAAAGACCAAATTAACCTGAGGTAAATTTCTAGGTTATAACAAATTAGTCCTACAATGATTTACAAATCAGAATTTTAGATGACAAAGAAGCAACATACGAATAGTATGAGTGTAGCTAAAATAAGGGTGTAGAAAGGGATAGGTTGAGGGACTAGAATAAGGCAAGGAGCGAATATATCTGAGATTTCCTAGGTTGCATAAGTAGGAGATAAGATAAAAAAAAATTAATTGTAAAGCAAATATCTAGGGAGTAGTTGTGACAAGATGGAAGAGGTATTCATTTAAGGATATGAGAAAGTGAAAGGTGGGTTAAAAATAACCTGGTTGAAGTCAGTCAAGAGGAAGCTAGATGGTCATAATCTATGTTTTTTGACATAATAGGATGGAGGAACAGGACTTGAGCTGTAGAACCCATCTAGTTGCAATAGAACATTTTGTTACTATACTCTCTCAACTAAAAATCAATATTATAAGTACTCACCTGATAATTTAAAAAAGCATGTCCTGTTTTTATGTTGGACTAGCTTGGAAAAAGCATTGATCTTCACAGGATTAGGTATGCTCCTTCAGGATATAAGAAGATAATATTTCAAACTGTAATTGAAGAATAAAACAAGAAAGGTAGTATCTATATGAATGAATGAGCTTTATGCAGCTTGATAATCAAAAACCACAACCTCTGGTTCATAGTGTGTATAACACAATCACATCATCAAATGACAACATGATGCATAAAACTGCATTTCTAATTTTTAACTTTTAATGCTAAATTTGTCAGATCAATCCAAAAGGTCAGCGAAATGAATTACATACTGAACAAAATGTAATAAACAGGGCTCGTGAAAGCTAACCATTGTGTCCCCATTGCCTCCACCACTAGCGTCAAGAGAGCCATGCCAATGACCTTTAAGTTCAGCTAAACCGGGGAGATCTATATCATCAAGAACAACATCATCCATTGGATTATAATGGCCCCGAATCACCTGGGAACACATAGTTATACTGACTTTCAATTCAAAAAATGTTTTATGTCTTACAGAATGTTTACCGTGGACCAAGTTTATTTAAATTACTAGAAAAATGCACATGACAAGATTATGCATTTCATTCCAGGTCCATAATAAGGTGGATTGAAGTAAACGTCATTAGATTATTTCGAAGTTCAGAAATTATAGACACATACACAAACACATAGATGAATACATGCACGCGTGCGGGTACACACACAGAAGGGATTTCAGTATATATAAGTTCGAAAAAATGGTTTTCAATAAATTGGGATGGTGAAACAGGATTCATATTGCCAACCCCAACTAAATGTGATAAGGCATTTGGTTATTCATTGATGAGACACAAACACACAAACACACACATACACATATATGCATATATGTATGTATATATGTATACATGAATGTATATTGTTGATAAATACCTCTAGCAGTTCTCCAAGACTTTCAGCACATAATCCCACAGAACGCAAGCTATGGACAAAGTTTATTTACATGACTAGAAACATGCCCATGACAAGATTTGCATTTCATTCCAGTTCAAAGAAAAGGTGGATTAAAGCATAAATCAATAGATTTTTTTAAGTGCAGAAATTACACACACGCAGAAGGGAATTTTTTTTTTTGATAAGTAATGATATTTGATTAAAAGAAAGTTTCTACATAGTACCTTCCAGTGTGAAAATACAAGTGTGTATGAGGATCACCTTTCCAAAACAAAAAAACATTGAAAAGGGCTTAGAACTATAACCTATCTCTGAAGCTATCCACAACACATGTACAAATAACCCATGTACAAATATGTTGACAAAAGTAAAACATCATACTATACAGAACACATCTCAGAAAACTCATCTGTAACTGGGCCACAATAGAAATTCGATATCTGAACTCCCTGCTTTGCTAGTCGATCCGCGATTGCATTTGCCTCTCTTGGTACATGACTGAACGAGGCATTCAGATCACGTGCCAAGGATCTTGCGCAACTGATGGTATGTGATAACCTCCATGGTCCTAAGACATCGTTTTGCATCTATCTCATGATCGTGACTGAGTCTCCTTCGATAATGCAATGTGTATAACCCTTTTTTTTTGGCCTTTGATAGACCAAACAGAAGGGCCAACATTTCGGCTCGGGTAGAATCACCAACACCCACTGGACCACTAAAAATAAAGGAAATCAGACCCATACTATCCCTCCCAACCCCTCCAATACCCGAAAATCCAGGATTGCAGAAAGAACTCCCATCAACATTTATCTTCATAATACCAGTTGTAGGTGCCTTTTTTGAATCCACGTCCACGTGTCCAATGTTATCTCCACAGTGTCGAAATGCCGATGATGTGTCTTCAGATCTCGATTCTAAGTAGGAGAGGTATGTCCGACGTTGGACTAAACCGCCGACTCAGCAGCCATTCCCGCGCCATTACTGAATAAAAGAGGGGTTGGAGTCGATAAGGCGTGAGAGGTAGGCAATGGCTAGAATGAGAGACGGGAGATACTCAAGTATTCTTCACGTATGCCAAGCCAGAGAGCTCCTTTCATGGTTCCAGAAAGTGTAGAAGACAGAAATCCAAAGATGGACTTAGAGAATTCCTGGTAAACTTGGAGAAGGTCTAGGGAAAAGAAGTACTGCTTTCAGCAGCCAAAGATCCTGGGCGGTCCAGGGTCCCCTCAAATGAAAGAGAGTTTATATTTATAGAAGGAACGGGTCTCTAGGATTGTGACACTTGTCACAATTTGAGGCTTTAGGATGTTCTCATGTTTATCATGAATTTGGTCTCATAAAGGTATAGGTTCAAGATAAGAATAAGATAAGAGATAATGAGGATAAAAGATAGAGCTCTCTGATTTGTATACCGGGGCCCACATGTCAGGATGTGGAATTATCAATCACTTGACGTCTTCGTCATTCTAGGTTGACATACCGTAATTTGTTACTGGCTGCCGACGATTTCCACGCCCATGTTCACCACACCTTAAGGACAGCCAGAAACCCCCCCAAGTGGGCTTTCGCCCAAAATAGAGATCTCCACTCCAATATGCCAAATACATTTAATATAAATAAATCATGTCATATTTTATTATTATTATTTTTGTCAGATAACAAATAACCCATGACAGGCTATTTTATCGGGTAACAGATGACCCATGACGGGCTATTTCTGTTGGATGACAAATAACCCAAGACAAATCTGTTTCTATCATGTGACAAATCATCTATGCCAAATCATTATATAGATAACGTGTCAAGTTACAAAACGGTCATCTACACTAGTCATAGGCATTTTCCAAGAAACCCCACTCCTTGCCCTTAGTCCCAAGTGAAGAAAAACAACATACCATCCAATCTCTCATAACTTGAGAGCAACTCCAACCTCGGAATTCTGGACTAACAGATGCCCAGAAAGCTACATCCAATAGAACCTTATCAATCACCTGCTCCCTACTAATAAGAACATCTCAGAAGATCCTTCGATTACGCTCCATCCGAATATGCCATGTCATTGCATGGAAAATCCACCCATATAGAATGCGACCCCTGCTCCCTAGTCTCGGAATCCTCCACTGCTGGAAACAGTCTCCAAAAGACACGGGCATAACCCACAGAATATCAATCATCTAAAGTAGGCGACTCCACACTGCCCATGTAAAATGGCAATGAAGAAAAATATGGTCAATACTTTCCCCTGCCTCCCTGCACAGAAACACATGTTGGGAGATGAAACATACCTTCTCCACCTTCTCTGTAACATATCTGTGGTATTTATCCTGTACGAAAGAGCAGTCCAGAGAAACGCCTTTATTTTTGGGGGCACCCTAGGTTTCCATAATTTTGAAGCCGGAAAAGCTGCAAATGGAGCAGAGAGATCCAGGCGGAGAGTGGTAAAAAAAGATTTGCAAGATAAAGCCCCGGAGGGAGACGGGGTCCAAATGACCCTATCCCTGGATGATGAATGTATAAAGCAATCTTTGAGAAAATTAACTAGAGAGGCCAGATCTTCAACTTCATGGGATCGTAGCTCTCTTCTAAATAACAGGTTCCAAGAAAGACTCTCACTAGACCAAGCCAAGATGTCAGAAACAATGGCATTAGGAAAGCTGGCAACATAGAATAGAGATGGAAATGAAATAGCTAAGGGAGAATCCCCCCACCATAAATCATGCCAAAAAAGAACAGAAGATTCGGAGCCAATACAGAGACGAATGTGAGAATAAAAGGAGTTTCCCAGTTTGACCACAGCCTTCCATGGGCATGTACCCGCAAGCTGGGCCCTCATATTAATGGTCCACCAATTAACCCCTCTTCCATATTTGTTAGTTATCACTTGGTACCATAGGCTTTCCTGATCAAAGCTATACCACCACAACCACTTAGCCAAGAGTGATGAGTTACGAGAGGCTAAATTTCCAATGTCCACCCCTTGCCTTATCCTTGCAGACTGTTTTCCACTCAATCAAATGCAACTTCCTTCCCCCCCACCCCACACACAAAAAGTCTTTGAATTTTCTCAAGTATATCCACCACCCTTTTAGGCATCCTAAAAAGAGACATGTAATACACTGGTAGGTTGGCCAAGAAGGCTTTTATTAATGTGATTCTACCCCCCAAAGATAAATAATTAGTCTTCCACCTAACCAATCTCTTTTCCATTCTTTCAATGACCGGGTCCCAAAAGCTCACAGATCTAGGAGATGCACCAAGTGGCAAACCAAGGTACGATATAGGAAGGACACCTACCTGACAACCGAGCACTTTGCTAAGGTCTAGTGCAACTGGGTCCTCAATGTTGAGGCCAACCAGCATACTTTTTGGCCAATTAACCTTCAAGTCCGATAGCATATGGAAAATATACAGGATACTCTTCAACCATAGAATTTGGTCCCTAGATGCCTCTAGAAAAACCATAATATCATCCGCAAACTGGAGTACAAGAGCATCTCTTCCAATCGTGAATCTGTGGAACAGACCCCTAGTCACTACACTATCCAAGAAACAATGCAACACCTCCGCCACTAATGAAAATAGAAAAGGGGACAAAGGGTCCCCTTGCCGCAAACCCCTAAAAGACTCAAATAGACCCACTACTGACCCATTTAGTAGGAAAAAAAATTGGACTTTACTCAAACATCCTATGATCCACTTTCTCCATCTTATCTCGAAACCTTTCCACTCCATTACAGCATCCAAGAATTTCCATTCCACTTTATCAAAGGCTTTCTCTAAATCCAGTTTGCATATTACTCACAGAAGGCCTGATCAACGTTTAGCATATATACATTCATTGGCAATAAGAGAATAGTCCATAATTTGCCTCCCCTTAATGAAAGCACTTTGGGTTGGTCCAATGATATTAGGAATCACCTTTCTCAATCTACAAGATAGAACTTTGGCAATGATTTTGTATAGACTAGTTGTAAGGCTAATGGGATTTTAGAATCCATAATTTGACAGAAAAAAAGTTTTTGGCAGATTGGGATAGGAGAATAGGATTCATATTGCCAATCCCAGCCAGTTAGGATAAGGAATTTTTTTTACTATTGATAATACATACACAAACCAACACACACACAAATATATGCATATGTATGTATGAATTTATGTATATAGGTATATGCATGAATGTATATTGTCACAAAATACCTCAAGCAGTTCTCCAAGACTTTCAGCATATAATCCCACAGAATGCAAGCTTTGTATAAATAGGTCCTGCACAGAAGTAATAGAGCAACAATTACTACAGGCTATTAGGGAATTGCAAACATATAGATATACTGAATATGTGAAGTTTCCCATATTTATAGTATAAAATCTCATTAAGAAAAGGGACTTTGGACAAAAGCAAAAATCCTATTGTCACAAAATACCTCTAGCAGTTCTCCAAGACTACAGAAGTAACCAGGTTCGGTAGCTTTTTTTTTTTTTTCTTTTCCACACAATTTATATGCTTCTAACTTACTAAACATATATAGGAAGAATATTTAATTGACAAATATAATTAAGTTAAACAAAACCTTTGATCTGGAGCGAACAGCAGGATCAGTACTTCGTGATAGAAGTCTTGCAAGTGGAAGCATTTCAGAGACTTCAGCTCCAGGAACTTCTAGTCTCATTCGCCACCTCCCCATGGAAGATAACACACTACCCAAATGCCCAGCCATTGCCCTTTCTAAAAGCCCACTTCTATCCTTACCAGCAGGGTGTCGATCCCGTGTGCCAGGCAACACATACTCACCTTGCAGCTCATACCGGCTATTGGTTTGTTCCAGAACTGTTTTTTCAACAGTTATCTGAAAAATACATCAATCTGTTCTAAAATGACATCACAGACAAACAAGAATATGATATCACAATATAAATCACAGAAAAGTAAAGCTAATAGATAACACCCCTTATAAGAAATGAATCACATGATAGAAGAACCAAACGTGCACAGAAGCCTTAAATGTCTGAGCAACATTTCACCATGGAAACAGAACAAAAAGGACCATCTCAACACTAATAAAGATTGCTCAATTCTTAAAGAGAACCTCAAATTTATTCATGGATTTCTATAAACTCCAATGAGAAAGCATTCAGAAAAACTTCTGGAGTCACAATCAGCAACTATCAACCCCAAGAACATGTTGCAGGCAACAAAATAGTCAGGATCTATTAATCCATATTCAATATATAAACAGAAACAGCAAAACAATTTCCTATTGAGTGCACTAAAGTGTTCTAATTGTTCCACCTCCTAATTCCTATAAATAATTTTTCCATGTAAATTTTGATTTTGACCACACGGCCTAAAACCTGATAACAATTGTTGAATGTCCAGATAATCCAGTCAAACAAATATTTCATAATTCAATGTAATTTAAGGTCTGGGTTTTCATACGAGCTTAAGGTTGTCATTAAAGATAGTAATTTAACTTCCTCTTTGAGGACCTAGGTAATGTTCACCTAAGTTAGCATCACTGAAAACCTAGGTGACCACATAGACAACTTGGTGAGAATCTAGCTTAATTGGTTACCTAATCGAATAATTTTTTAATTAAATTTTTTTTTAACTTAGTGTGACTTATAAGTTAAAATAGCATCACACTTGCTAGTAAAAAATTACTATTCAATCATATAAAATAACTTATTTCTTACTAATAGCAAATAACTTAATAATTTTTTATACATATTAAGACCAAGGTTCTGCGTTTCGGTGCCGGTGGGCGGCGGCAAAAACGAAATTTCGGCGGTACGCCGCCGAAACGATGGAAAAAATAAAAAAGCAAAAAATGGGCAAAAAATTGATTTTTCTGGATTTTGGGGAAATTTCGGTAGCACGTTGCCCCGTTTTGTCAATAAAAAATAAAATTTTCTTTGTTTCGCCCGTTTCATTCCGTTTTGCTCGGCACGCCACTCCGTGCCGGTGACAAATCGTCGAAATTTCAGTGAGTCTTCAACGATGCGCCCCCAACGATTTCCCCCGGTGAAACGCATCGCCGGGGTCCAAAAACCGAAATTTCGACAGCACGCCGCGGCGTGCCGCCGAAATTGTAAACCTTGATTAAGACCATTGATTCTTCATCAATTAGTAGAGAAAGGAATAAGTATCAATCCTACAAAATAAGGACTCAACTCTTCATGGCCCAAACCTTGATAACTACTATTTTGAATGCTTCGCAATTTTCCTTTTTAATATAAATTTTTACAAGAAAGCCTTCTCCCACCTTCCTTTCCTATCTTTATATAACTAACCAGACCAACTGAGTATTTTTTTTTCTTTTTGTTTTCTATATATATTACATAACCTCCGCTCTCTTGTCTCCACATTCCACGGTATATTTGTAGATTTTAGCTTTATCTTTTTAAATAATAACATTAATATTAATAAAGCATCTATATCTCCCACCTACCTTTTTCCCCGTATCAATCTCTCTTGTTTTTGTTGTTACTACAATAATGGATTTTGTATTTGTTTCTTTCAATTTTATTGTACAATTGGTTCCATTCATGCTTTTTTTAATATGCTACATTGTAACTAATTGATAGATTTTTATGACTGAGGCAGTAAAATTGAATTTATTCCTCCAAACACATATGAAAAACCTTACTGGCTGTTGCATGATTAATTCATCAAATCAAGCTTTTATAATTTCTTCATCTGATTTTCAATTGAATTTATTCTGACAAATGCATACAAAAAATCTCATTCTCAGTTCCATAAATTTAATATACCATTGCTCATTACATTAGGCTATGTAGCTAAGAAATACGAAATATTGATCATTGTTCTAAGAAAAAGTTTGCATATGTTGTTCACCTTATTGTAAGGTATTTAAGAAACATGTAAAATGAAATTGCTCAGGAGTTTGTTGCCTGAGCAACTGCCTAATTGAGTAGACTATAAGTAGGACTATTTCCTAGCTTCAATTAGGCATTTTACAACCTTGGCTGCAGAGTAACTTGGACTGATAATATAACAGCTTTTGTATAGATTTTTCATTTTAGATAAGGCTTTTACAAAAATTAACTATTACTTAAAGCTCAACATGAAGGGCATTATATCTGCAGTTGTTAATTGTTATCATCACTTGCAGGTGATTTTGAAAAAAGAAACCTGTCAAACTTGAACCATATTTTCCTTATTTCAAGAATGGATAAAACAATTAATGCTAGTGTTACACGCTAGTAAGTCGGATAAACAAATCAAAAGAACCAAGAGATCATTTTAGAGTGACATAAATATGGGCTTTCACCAAAGAATTTACAATCAAGGAAGAAGGTGAATAAATTAAATAGAGATTCAGTGAAAAATGTTCTCACAACATCCCCACTCCATCGAGCAGCAACATCTAGGGCTTCACCCAGCACACCATTAAATTTTGGATGAAGTACAGACAAAATTCCATGACCTCTTCTCTTCTGAAAATTAAGTTGAAACTCTGCCTGAAGTAAGCAAATAGTGAGTAACAAAAGATTTGAATTGCTACAGTTAGGCAACAAGATATGAAAAGAGAAATCAAACTTGAGCCCAATGTCTGCCTCCAATGTGTTAAGTATCATCTCTTTAATTGAATAACACTCAGAACTGAGACAATAGACAAGTGCAATTTGCAATAACATTTTACCTAGAAGCCCTAAAATACAATAAATAGTAACTTTCACACGTGTCAACAGATTAATAGTGTGCCCAATGAATAGTTTTCAAGAGTTTCCCTAATAAGTACTAAGAATTATATTGAACAAAAGAAAAAAAAAAGAATAATAATTCAGTTTAAGTTCCAAAATCCAGGGCTCTGGGATCTTCTAGGTGATCCTAGGGCTGTCAATGGGTTGAATTCTAGATCCGAATTTGACCCGTATTTGATCCAAAAAGTCGAATTTGAATAAGCAATATTTTCTGATGGATTGAATACGGTTATGCAATTAAATATTTGTTTGAATTAGAATTCTAATATAAGATGTATTATATTCGACCGATATCCAAATAAAATCCGAAAATAATAACATTTCCAGATAATATTTAAATATTCAGAAGGATTCCACGTGAAGAAGCCTCTTCTTTTATAAGCGAAATCGGCTGGGAAGATAGATTCCCAGCCGATGTGGGACAAATCCTAAGGACGAATGCAAGAGAACTCCTCTTGCATTCGTCCCACATCGGCTGGATCTTCCCAGCCAATGACGATTATAAAATGAGGTCTTCTTTTCTGAAAATGAACCGCAGAACCAATTAGGAGTTGAACCACTAAACCGTGGCTAAACCAGGATGGTTCAGGAGCAAACAAGAATTTCTAAATAAATAGCAAGTTTTAAGTGGTCGAATTCAAATATGGACCAATGTGTTCGAATTCGAATTCGGTCAGGCAAGACTGATATCCGATCGGATATTGGTTGAATACGATTATGGCTGTTTAAAAATCGGTTTGAATACAGATCACGGTCGATTCGATCCGTATTCGACCCATTGACAGCCCTAGGTGATCCATTTATAATGCAGGTTGAATCTCTTAAAATATCAGTTCCACAATAAGATGGCACGATATGTTTTTCTGATGTTACACTATTTTCCTAAAAAAAAAAAAAAAATGTTACACAGTTCTTGTCCAGTGAAAAATAAATAATATGATAATAGTAAGGCTCCAAAATAGGAATAAAGAATTTCTTAGTTAGCTAGAGGCTGAGTAAATAAGGAGTGAGAAGTCGGACATATTAACTGGAAAAGTATTTTTTATTGTCCACAATGAACCGGTTAATGGGAAGCAAAAAACCTATCCAGCTAAGATGGCATATTGTTCAATGTAGAATTACAAGGGTTTTTCGCGTTTAGGCAAATGATAGGAAGTTTAACACCACAAGTAAGATTCCACCGGGAGACAGAATATTTGATGAGGGTACAGAGATCAGTAAACTCAAAATGGAAACCCATGAGCAGTTCTAATCCTTGGGAGGAACTATTTTCATATGTACGGCTTCACATCACACCCCAAGGACCAACCCCAACCAGCCCTCCACCCTCTCTCTCTCTCTCTCACACACACACACACACGTGCATGCGCACATACACAGAGAGTGGAAAGGACAGAGATGGCTGGTTAGAAGGTTTGATAAGATGGTAGGTATTGACATGTGAACTCAGGAATTTTTTCTAAAACTTTTGTGAAAAAGGCAGGTGGGAAATGGTGTTCAAACGTGTTGGACTTTGGCTTATACTTTCACTTGGGTCCAAAGGAAGGAGGGGCCTGAGGATTGCCACCCTTGGATGGTTTACTTAGTTTGTGCCAATTTGAAACAACAGCTGGGGAAGGGTATAGTAAGGGTATACTAGCAAATGTCTCTAATACACTGGGATATAGTTGTAATTGGGTTCTGGATATAAGATGTAGGTTGTAACCCAACTGTTATGGTTCTTTTCTGAATATTGGGATCTTCTCTCTCCCTTGGATGTAGTCACAACGCCAAACCATGTAAAAGGATGTACACTATGATCAATCATCAAATCTGGGTTCTGGATATTAAGCAAGGTTTGCTATTTTTGTTTTGTTGGGCTTTTCACCTAGTGGCCAAACTGAGCCGACTCAGGGGAAAATCTTATCTTGAGCTGATTACATTATTAGTTGTTAGTTTTATGGTTCAAATTATACACACACATGTGCACATGTATGTATTAGATAGGTATAACTATAGATATAGATATATTAATAGAGAGAAGAATGGATAGGCAATCTTGAACGTAATCAGGTCAAACATGGATTCAGCCACCCATATTGAGGAGAGTTATCAAAATAAATAAAACACACGGGCTTGAATCGGGAAACCAGGAAGTTATGTCCGCCTACAAATTTAGGTGCGCAAAGGCAAAGCGACGAATTCAACTCCTACTTTCTTCAGATCAAAGAACTCAAAATGGAATCTGCTTTTGGTAGAGGATTGCAGCAGACATGTGCAATTTATGTGGACAATTAGAAACACGATAACAGATAGATCCTATAAAGCAAGGAATGATGAGTTGGTCCAGTACAAAAATCTTGAGTCAACCGTTTGATAAGGAAATTCAGAGTTGGACCAGATGCAGATACACAGGTTAGGAATAACTTAAGCTTGCGGGCGGATGGACCATAACATAGAGATAAAAGTATTTAGAAAGATGAAAGTCCTACCACTCAATATTCTGGGAAGAATCGATGAGGATTTTGGCCTCTAAGACTTTCTATGCATGTAATATTGTTAATAACTTTCAGAAATAGCATCCAAAAATAATTGAAATTAGTGAAGAGTAATTATTATATATCCAGGGGGTGGATCTTTGAGGGGTCACCTGTTTTCGATTTTAGTATTTGTGCCTTAATATTATAAGTGGAAGTTAAAATATCCTTATCTAAAAGAGATCAATTAACCAAGAGAGTTACTTTATAATTTTGAAATGCCTTTTACCTAAGTATACCATGCACCTCTAAGAGAAAGAACGAGCAGGAGATTCATTAGCTAATATTCAAAAAATTAACTTCAAGGTACAAACAAGGTGGGCCTAAAGGATATCTTACTCTTTGTATTGTTCCTCGAAGTGAAGACAGCTCCAGTTCATCAAGGGGTAAATGGCGAACCTACATGCATAACATGGAAAATTATATGACAGAAGTAAAGCTGGTATTTAAAAAAAAAAAAAGAAGAACAGAGAGAGGGAGAGAGATTTGATGACAGGCAAACTGCAGTGAATTTGATCAGAATCACCGGGGCTAATAGACAAGGAAGCAATTACCTCCAAGTTAGTAAAACACTGTGGCTGACAGCAGATATTTGCTCTAAGTTGCCCCTTCTGAAGAGAAAATGAAAGTATCATTCCATTTTGTCGATTTTCTTCTGTAATTGGTCGTAAGGGTCCTAATATCTCCACTGTCAAACTCTCATCTGGCCTACCTATGGCATCCAACTGCATTGCTAGAAAGTGTTAAAAGCTTAAGAAAAATGTATTTCATGAATATGAATTAGAAAACAAAAAAAAATTCACAAGAATATGTATAGGGCCAGTGCAGCCAGAACTCTTCCACTTGGAATTCAAATTCCCATGCTGATGCATGGGTGCAAGCGAACATCAAACACGCTAAACACTAGGCATATCAATTGTTTCTTGATCAAGTTATTAACTAAAACTTCAATTCTCATGTCTATATTATTTGGATTAGGGTTCCTCTGGGTTTTGACCAACCTATAAAAAGGAAAAAACAAACCTAGGTAAAGCAAAGGCGATTGAGATCAAATTTAAGGAGAAGTTCCAAATATCAACTACAAAAGAGCAAAAAGGATGATAAGCAAAAAGAAGGAAATGGCTGCGGAATCAAGAAGAGAGAAGAAGATGGAGGTCAGGCTAACTACCATGGATTGTTCTCACAAAAGATCACTGTGCGAACAGCTTAATATGAAGATAATTCAATAATTAGTGAACTGAACGAGAATATATGCATATAGAGCAAAACCAAAACCCAAAGGAGGCAGTGAAGCGGTTTAAGAATATAAGTCTATTCAGAACAGGCCACTAAATCAGTTCCTAAAGAGTTAAAAAATCTTGAGTGGCCTATTCAATGCAAGTCCTACAGCCATGGGGCTGAAGGATGGGATGGGAAGACAGGTAATCCATCATGGTAATTTTAAGTTGAGAAATCACTTAGGTGACCCCGAATAGAAGAGAGCTGATCAGGAGGCTTGTAGGTTGAAACATCCACATATACTCAACCAAGCCAACCCATTGTTGTCATTCATCAATTGAATATTGGGCTAGAATCATGTTAATGAGTGTCACTTTTGAGGAACCCTTGTTACTTTTATGAATAAATTTAATGCACACGAGCAAGTGGTATAATGCAGCAAAAAATGCCAGTTCAACTTAAAGTTCAAAAACAATTTATATCGTAAGCTTTTGATGATTATACCTTGATACGCTTGTGTGAAATGCTAAATGATCCAGCCAACTGAGGTGCAAGCATTAATTGATTTAGCTTGATCCCTGAAATGGAAAGTTCGCCAACAAGACTAGGTATCTTTTCATTGCCAGCCATCTGCTTGTTTTGCACATCCTCCTCATAGCCAAACACTTCCTCACCTATGACACTGCCAGATTTTACAACCTTCCCTTGAACCTTGATCCTTCCAGTTGCTTTCAAATGCACAGGTCTTGGAAGATCAAGAGGATAAGAAGCCATCAAGCTGATGAACTCAAAACCACGCATACGGAAGTCTAGCTCAACCCCCTCAATAATTAAGGGCACAACATTCTTTAAATCATAATCTTTTTTGCTTCTCCAGTATTCATCAGGATATGATGTTTCGGCTTTCATGTTCAAGTCAAAAGCAACTGATGAAGAATTAATAGAAATATGATCATGCGCAATAATAATGCCTCCCCGAGCATCAGTGAATGATCCCTCGGCTTTTGGAGCAGCCCACTTGATGTCAAATCTCCTACATCACAAAAAGATGACATGTAAGCCCACATGAAAAATAATAAACATTCATGATTGTTAATTCCAGAGTAATAGGCCTCACGGTTTCAAAAGGGATCCAGAAAGTTTAGTTTCTCCATTTAGATCCCCTATTTTGACTGGCATCAGTTGAAAATAACCTGGAAAATACCGACAAATAACTTTGTCGAAAGCTAAATTTCCAGACAAATTCACATCTATTGCTGTATCATCTTCCTCACCCTGTTAAGATACAGAAATGAAAGGAGTTTAGATGACTACTCTTAACTCACACAAAAAAGGTGAATAAAAGTGATGAAAATGAAAGATTCCTATAAAGGCTTTAAAGGTTCACAACATTCCACAAGACAGGAAGTAATTAGCAAAAATTGCAATATAATTAAAAATTAAAATTAATATCCCATGAAGAAACTGTGCCAATCATTGTGATTAGTGAAATAGGTCAACATGGAATAGAAAAATGGAGTTTCAGTAGGGGACACAATCACAAAAATCATTAAAATTCTTACCTACAAGAAAAAGGGTAACTAAAGGATGCCGCTAAAATTGATCTATAGCAAGAGTAAATAGGTCTGGCAACACCATGAATGTAGCAAAAGATGTTATAAATCATTTGACTCTAAATCACTAAAGACTCCATAACTACATGTCAGATAAAAAAATTGGAGAATAGATGATTTACAGGATGTTAATTTCTAATGAGCCATTGATAATAAAACATGGGTAAAGGTTGTGGTTTGCGAAATTATCCTGATCAACACTGGGAAATCTGTTCCTTGCTATGGATCTAGAAGATAGAGAAGAATGATTACTTCAATGCCATCAAAGCCTCCGTTATTCAGAGGGAACCAATAAAAGGGCTCCTGCAAGTTGCTTGTGCAAGCAACCCAAATAAAAACATAGTCTCCTGCAAGGAGAAAGGTATGTCCACCCTTGGCAAGATGGTCATGAAGAAGAAACTCTAATGTTTCAGATATAGTTTTGATATTCGAGTGTAACAGGTAAGTACTCTCGGTCCTTCATTTCCTCCATCCATTGCATCGTTCAAAGTAAAAAGCAGATTTGCAACCCAAACTCTGTCTTCTACAGAGGGGTTGATCTTTCTTTTGCTTTCACGTTCTCATTGCAACTGTCTAATACTGAACAACCTCCTCAGATACTCCAGTCTTTCACCCAAAAATTTAATTTCATTAAAATCTACAACATAAAAGAAAGGAGCATCTAAACAGAACATGACAAGAGTAGTTCTTGCCATAGATCATAATCAGTTATGCAGTTACATGTTTGGATACAACACATGCTGTCAATGACACTCATCAGCAACATTGAAACCAATAACTGGAGAATCAAATCCATCTTCTCACCAAACAAAGATATTCCACATGCAGCACCAACTCATGACAAGGTTACCCACTCCCACTTCTTGTAAATCAAGGCTCCCAGGCCAAAACCTTGTTCACAAAAACTAGTTACTTTCCTTCAAAATGGAGACATTGTCTCCTGAAAAGAGAAAGGTATGTCCATCCCCTGGCAAGATGGTCGTGAAGAAAAAACTCTAATGTTTCAGATATAGTTTTGATATTCAAGTGTAACAAATAAGTACTCTCGGCCCTTCCTTCCCTCCATCTCATTGCATCGTTCATAGTAAAAACCAGATTTGTAATGCCTAAGGTAATTTATTCTTCCACTTCTCCACCATATTACAATGCCCTGTATATTGGGACTCAATGACCCCAAACAAGGCCTTGGTCTTTGGAAACAAAGATAATAACATCTTAACACCCACAATTCCAATTGTTCAAGGTAAATGCTTATAAGTTGTTTTGGAGATCTAATGTATTTACATTTTGTGGAATTTGAAACAGGACAGAAAGAAGAGCCGTACAAACTTTTTCTGCCATAATGTTGCGCCTTTGACTTTACTAACCCTAGCATAGTGATCACTTTGTTTCCTATCAGTAATTCTCTTATCTTCTATGCCAAATTGCTGTTTTGTGTATTCCTATTGAATGCAGGAGTTCCTGATATGATCCATATATGTCTCAGATTTTAGCATTCATCTCCAGTGATTGGTGACATACTTCCTTTTTACCCAAGAAATAATGAAGATTTTGTGAAGATAACAGAAAAGACAAAGATGATCACAAAGAAGCAAAAAGACATGAGACACCATACCCCACAAGCATATTTTGGGGAATAAATTGGTTACTTATGCAATAATCTTTTTCTTTTTTCTTTTCTTTTTTTTTTTTAAAACAAGGAGATGGGTAAAACAATATAGCAAAAACAAACAAATTACTAACCACCCTGCATCTACAATATTAAGGGACAGCTTAATAGTGTCTTTCATATACAAGCAGGAAATTGGTTATCTCAGAAACAGTAATACCTCTAAGCAGATCCATGCATTTCCAGCACCACGGATTTCACCACCATCTAAGAGGCTTGCTCTAATTCCATACAAGTCAGCAACCTGTCATTCACAACAAAATAAATTTAACAAGAAATCATGAGAGTGATGAATGATAAACAGTACTTACTTTATTCTATACAAGCTACAAGGCCGACAAGATACTTACACAGTTATCAGTATTGAATGTGAAATTTGCTGATCCATATGAGAATGGGATACAGTCAAATGCTGCAACTGCCCCGGCTTCTTTATTAACCATCACCGCTTCAGATGCAGAGGATGAAGGGGATTCAAGAACTGGAAGAGATGTCTTTCTTGAAAACATTCCACTTCCCACAAATAGAGGAGCATCCAGTGGACCTTGACAGTTAAAGACTGCTGTCACAGATCCAGCTAACTGCAGTCAATGAAGAAAAAAATAAGGATATATACAGATAAACAATATAAGGAGACATTTTTTTGGAAAGTACCGGCATGTAGTGTTGACACTGGCCAGTACAGTCGGTACCAGCTCATAGCCTCATACTGATACGTGACTTATAAATGATTGATACATCTTAGAAAAAAAATTAAAAAACGTTCTATATCATGAGATATCAATGTGTCCTGGTTCATATCCACTAGAATAAAAATGTTCAACCTGTTGTACCATTAAATTTACTGTTACAGTGATCGGTTTAATTGTCACAGTCAATATATGGCTTAAACCAGACTCTGGAAGTTTGCAACACCACTTCTGGCCATCCCAAGCTCAAATCTTTATTGGTTGGGATCCAAATCACTCAATTTTCAACTTTGGAAGTTATGACGTAAATCTATGGTCCTTTGCTCCATATCTTAAGGATATCAACAAAGCCTGCACTTTTGGACAAGCTTAAATTAATGGTAAAATGCCCATTTCTTTTTCATTTTAATTGTTTGAATCATCGTCACTTAGTTGTCCACAGATAGATTTATCACATTTTGATTAAATAAAGAGATAATTTGCCTTTTTTCTTGGATGGATTAATGTTTTTTGAAATTTTTGGAACAATATGTTTAAATTAGTTATTTACGCATAGTTTGTGCCATAAACCGCTAAAAAATTGACCATCTGAAGATGGACAGAGTTACATTTTAAATTTCAGATTTTTTTATTAATTTTTGTCAAATTATTAGTATTTAACATAAAATATTACAAATATGACAGGAAATGCATTTGCAGCCATATTTTTGCAAACCACAATCTTTGAATGAACTGATTGAAGATGGATTAGGTTACTTTCTTCATTTTGGTTTTATTTTTAGTTATTATAACATTATAAATTATTTTTTTGCAATATTAAAAAATACCAATAAGACATGATATGCATTGCTACTTATTTCTACACATTTTAAATCTTTAATTAATTTGTCAAAGATGGTTTTGATTGATCACCTTTTTATGTTGCATTTATTTATAATTATTTTGATACTATAAATAATTATACTTCAACAAAAATATATCAATATAAAAGGAAATATGCTTGCAGCTTTTATCAGATTGTCAACCTCGCCAACTTTTAGCAGACACATTGCGCTCAGGGACATCAACAATATTAGGAGCCAAGTAGCATTCCCAAGTAAGATATTCCCATCAACCCTCCCTCTCGTCAGCAGGGGAGATGAGTCACGTTACCACTTAGTGCAACCACATGAAGCTAATTTTAGGAACAATCCTCGCCGATTAACTGGACATTGCAGGGATAAAGCAAAATTGCCACGACGAAACCTTGAATTAACTGATTGATCACCTTTTATTTTGTATTTATTTATAATTATTTTAATACTATAAATAATCATAGTTCAATAAAAATATATCAATATAAAAGGAAATGTGCTTGCAGCGTTTATCAAGTGTGGGTGTGCATATATAAGTGTCAAATATCTCATCTATAATATCATAGGACAAATATCTCATCTATAATATCACAGGACATTAGAACTCGGTCCATGTACTATATATTTTGAACCTTCTTGTGAAAAGTATACCAAAATGTGATGATATATACACAATATCAATTTCTATTCATTTTAAACTTGATAATTAAGTATAGAATGAAGATAAATGAGGAATTTATTTAAGGGAAACATCTGTTAGAAGATACCAAGCATTTCTGTGAAGGATCCAACACAGATCCCACATCATGTCGTGTTGACACAAGTACTTTGTGGTGAGTAGAACAGTTAATGGAATTTGATAAGTTGCATATCAATTAATACAGAGTTTGAGGCAGTAGTTGTTGGAGAGTTTTGCACAAATCTGGAAATCCATCACATGGGAGGATCAAGGATTCTAAATCATGTTTTTGCACCTTCATATTTTCTAACTTCCACCATAGTCAGGCAATTTGTTAGTTTGGGAACTTACAAATTACAATTTCATACAATTCTGATTTCCAATTCAAAAAAAAAAATAAAAAAAATTGAAACACTAATGAGATAAAACATACCGGAAACAACAATGGCTTCATCTTGAAAGCCTTCATAAGGGCATTTACTTCAACACAAGAAACCTGAAAATATAATTACAAAGCATAATTTTGCTGGAGAAAAATTAAGTACTGCAAGATAAAAACAAAAATTAACACGCCGCCCAATCAAATTCAAAGGAATCAAATGGAAGGATTTTCATTCCAACTTGGAAGGAGTTATTAACTATGTTTGTTATTGATCTCCTTCCAGTCCTGAAACATCTATATAATCAGTTTATCTATCATATTAGTGTGTTCTTCTATCCAGTTTGTCAACTATTTAATACAACTTACCTCATCAATAGAGAAGAAAACTTGAGACAAAATACATTTACCTATTAAAATGATGATTCTACAAGAAGAAAGCCACTCAAGTGCCAGGTCAAGACTAAAGGGATGCCTTCATACCCAGAAGCATGGTTATATCACTTGAAAAAAAAAAGATAAGAAGATTTGGGGTCTGTCTCAAAAGCTTTACAATCTAGATTAGAATGGAAATTTCAGCTGCGTAGAAGGATATGTTGCTAATGTTTTTTAATTATATTAATGCATCAACGAATGAAGTTTAAGCCTTATCTCCACAAAAAGTAGACGTTGGTTGGCGTAAAAAACAACCGCCCAACTTTGCATAACACAGTCTTTGATTTGCCACCACAATTCCTCGAAATGTACAATGTTTCAGTGATTCAACCAAGAAAAACTATAAAACAACTGATATTTTCTATTTTTTTCCCATGCTCAAACCATGCATGTGAAGTGGGATGACACAAAGAAACAGCTTGGCCAATGGATGTTGCCAACTGATCTTCCATGTTCAAAAATAAGTCAAACCAGAACTCCTAAAATAAAGCATATCACCGGTCTTCCTGTCATGCACTCAGGAGTTGAACATGAACCCTGAAAAGCATATCACCAGTTCCGTAACTCAAAGTAATGCATAAGTATGGGAAGAGATAAATTATGTAGGACGTCTACTATTTAAATCATATATTTTCCAGTTGCTACATTTCTTAGCCTCTTAGGTTGGATAAGGCGTTATTCTTGCAGCATTTCTGACAGATCAAGCCAGAATCAAAATTAATACCTCAATTTACTGTCAAGTGTTTGGCTTTGGGGACTGTCAAGTGTTTGGGTTTGGGGTGTCAATGGAATACATGAACCCAATAACACCCACACACCCCACATGCCAGTGCCCCCACCCCCCAAAATAGGGGCTGGCAGCAAAAACTGCTAATAATAATAAACAAGTAAAAAACAAAATAGATAATGCATAGAATCAAAATAAAAATTTAAGTTTCAGTCCAATATGGCTTCAGCAGGATCTAATACCCTGGTCAAGACAGATACTCAAAACAGTGTTTATGGTTCATAGTTTCAGTTATGGATTGGGTTTCAGAACCTGCTGAAGCTGATTTGGAATTGCAGATATGCATCAGGTATTGGCATGCACCAAGCAAAAGCATCAACAAATCTCAATTTATTCATGAACTATCAGCTACACTTATTTGTTAAATACTGATTGGTCACTTAAAAACATTATAAATTAATTATATCAAGAAACAAACATCACAAGAGAAAGGAATTATTCCAAATTTCACCTTAGACTCGTTTACCAATCTCTTCTTGCTTTTCCTTTCACTTTAATATCATCATTAGTATCATCAGCAACCACTATGAACCACTAAAGCCGCCAATAAGCCTATCAATATTGGATTACCACCGTCACAGCTTAACCTTCTCACAAACAATTTTTGCTCTCTCTCTCTCTCTCACATCATTAAAGCCAAAAACAATTCCAGTCTGTGGCCACTAATGCCAGAAAGGTACTAATAATTTCATTTTATCTCAGTTTCAACCCCATGGAATTGGATTCAAATTCCAAACTCCAGTCCTGAAAATCAAAGACATTCTCACTGTTGCCAACTTGCCATACATTTCAGCTTGTGGTATCTGCAGAGGAACAACCTCCATTTTCAAGAATGTGATATTTATGATCTTGGATTGAATCTCTAACCTCAAAAACTAAAACATGGAATAGCATAGCACCCTGTACAAGGGAGGCGTGAGCAGCTTGAGGATGCTGCATTTTTCTAACAGATTTATCCAGTTTTTGATCAATCAAGCTAGAAATAACAAACAAACATTCTGAATGTAATATATCATGCTATGACCCATTGAAGCAGCCTGTTTGTTTGTTTGTTTTTTTTTTTTTTCTGATGATTAAGTAACCTGTTTTTTTATCACCCATATCTCATAGTTGTATTGTACTGTTTTCTTAAATCTTTATTTTAAGTAAACCTGTCCATTAATCATTAAAAAAATTCCAGTATACTGTTCAGATAGGACGGAATCTAGCCAAAATTTTCCTTGGTTTCAACTTTGAATATCAAACTCTGGATCCAAAATCAGTAAAATGCATTTGGATCCAAGACTTATAAAATGCAGGTTGTCCACATGTAATTAGGGGTGCAACTCGGTTCGGGTTGGTCCGGTTTGAACTCAAACCAAGACCGAACCGAAGCTATTGAACATTAGCCCAAAACCGAACCGAACTGAAATATAAACCGATCTTATTAAACCGAAAACCGAACAGATTATAAATAAGAAACCCGAAATCCGAACCGAACCAAACCGAATCATATATTCGGTTCGGTTCTAAATCAAAACCGAAAAAATAATAAACCTTTTTATTATTTATTATTAAAAAGTTTAATTTGGCCTTCAGTTGAACCGGTTCATGAGCTTGAACTGTTTCATGAATTTGATTTGAACCATTTAAAGGGTTCAATAGAAAAAGACTTAGTTTAATGCATGAGAGAGGAGGGGTTGGCTTTATAGTAGTTGACCAGGGAAGAAAACTTTCCCTGGCCGATGTGGGATTCAAGGGAATCCTTGAATGACCACGTGTGGGACTCAACTCACTCAACGGAACTTTTTCCCTTGAGTCCCACATCGGCCAGGGAAAAGCTTTCTTCCTTGGCCGACTACTATAAATTAAGGGTTTAAAGTCTTAGAGTGTCATCATGAGACTGCCATCATGAAAGACCTTTTTTTCACAAAGGTAACGACCACGTGTGTGGTCAAAGCTTTTATTAAATGAAAATCTTTCTCACAACTTTTTAATATATATATTTATATTAATATATTTGTAAGTATATATATACTTTATAATATACATGTTTATAGTGTCGGGTTTCGGTTCGGTTTGGTGAAATTAGGCTTTAACCCAAAACCGAACCGAACTAATTCGGTTTTAGTATATTTCAAACCAAAACCGAACCAAATGGTATAAACACCGAACCAAACCGAACCGAAGTCGGTTCGGGTTCGTTTTTAACTGGACCGAGTTGCACCCCTACATATAATGACTTTAGGTGTTTTTAATAGACTGATACTACGTCAGAAAAAATATTTGCAGTTAGACCAGAATCCAGAGAAGAAAAATATGACACAATAATACCTGGCACATTAAATGAAACTCTCCTTCCTCAGGGTTAATGCCAAAATCTCCAGAAGACTCAAGAGGAACATCACCAAACCAGCCACTTGCATTGTGCAAAAATATTCTCTGACCACGAAAACACAAACTTGCAGCCATTTCCTACGATAAGGAAAATATATAATGAATATACCATAAATCGGTTACCAGAGTAGGAATTAAGATTCAGGCCTATTTAAGATGGAGAATAAGATTGATCAAAACCAGGCATAAAGAAGCCATTAAAGTTATAAAATTACGAGCCTGAAGCAATAAATATAAGTGGAAAAATTAACTTTAAATTCAGAAAGCCAATGGACTTTTTATTTATTTATTAAATTCCTCTGAAGTTGAACTAATTCCAGTTATTCCCAGACTAAGTTCACTTAACTTCCTTAGACTTAAGTCAACATCCATTGACTTAATAATAAAATGTGCTGACGTAGATATAAGTCATAGAAGCATTTAGATGAAAGCTATTGTAACTTCTCCCAAAAGTACCAATCTCTAGAACCACAACTAAATTGCTTCCATCAATTTATTACACATGTTTTTGTTCAATCCAGAAACTCTTTTTACAGTTCTTCATCAAAGGTGGAGAATTGATTGATAATGTGCCAAAGGTACTCAACTTGGATTTTGATGCGGATCCTCATAGTGGGATGATTGCATTGGAAACAGGGAAAATGTGGGGAGCAAGTTTGGTTGTGTGGTCAAGGTGGTTGCTGCAGAACTTTTGTATCAGGTTTCAAAGAACAGGCACATTTGTTTCCCATCCAATTATAGAATGGTGAAGGGTAAGCATGCTCTAGTTCTACCGGAAGACTACCGCATGGAATGTAAAAAAACATTAGAGAGCCAAAGACCCCAAAAAGAAAAAAAGAGGAGTGATTAATAGGGAAGGTGACGGTAGGTTAATTGGGTAACCCGGCTCAATTGAGTTTGGTATGTCCTAAATCGGGTTAGGGTTTTGTCCAACCCAACCTTAACCCACCCCGAACCAGACTTAATACATTAAAATGTATATTTTTCAACTACAAATTTTATGAATAAATATATAATCAATTTACATTTATATTTAAAAGCATTCATATTTTAATGTTTTATAGTACAGCCGGTTTGACCCAAACCTGTCCCATTACCAAACAATAGGGTTACATGTGGGTCTGATATGGGCTAAACCCTTGGAAGAAGAAAGTCCCATTGCAATATTTGTGACATGATAGAAATTGAAAGTGGGGCTTTCCTACTAACTATGTACAATTTGGGATCTTGGTGTTTTTCTTGGAGCGGAAATGTGGTTGGGTTATTTCTCTTTTTTCAATTCAATTTAGAAGCACTGTGGATGGTTGAGTAGTGGCTTATAAAGGTTTTTTGTCTGGATGGATTTTTGCGAGAGTTAACTTTCGAAAAGTTTGGCACCCCAGTATCTTGTTAAGGATTTTAATGTGATTCAGCTTGCACATGAGAAAATTGTGGTCAAAGTATAAGAAAGTTTCCAAGTTTATCAGTGAATGTAAATAGGTGGGTTATCTGTTGAATGGTGAGAAATTTAAAGCGTCTAATCTTCAGACCAACCTATTGTGTCAAATGCACTGTTAGCCACACAAGATTGGGACAACGATTTTTCACTGATCACTCACGGCACCATTGCTAGACTATTTTGGTCATTACCCATTGTGGATTTCTAGCGGAGATCTGTAATGTCGTCCAGAATTCTTCAAGTTTAAAAATATGTGGCTTCCCATCCTTCAATAAAGATCTAATGAGGGAGAGAGGTAGATTGATGTTATGGATCCTAAAATAGATTGGGATAGGTCTAGAGTGACGAGGTGCTTGAGGGAATTAAAAAAGAAAATCGCAGTGCGGAATCGGGAATGTTTTGTTACTAGTAAAATGGAGTCGTCAAAAATATATTCATTGGATAGACGGGAAAAGGAGATAACTTTCAGGGAGTTAAGAATTAGAAATACACCGTTCTCAGAAATCTAAACTGAAAGAGTCACTCAAAAAAGAAGAGACTTCTTGGAGGAAGAAATCTAGGGGCTTTGTGCACTAAGAAGGTAGAATAATATTACTACTTTATTCCATAAGCTGGCCAGTGTACGGAAGTGTAGAAACTTGATCTCCAAGTTCCTAGTTTAGGAGAATGTTTTAGAGTCTTGTAAGGCTATTAAAGAGGTCCTATCCCAATTTTATTCCAATGTCTACAATTCTAAGCAAAGCTTTGGGTTTAAATTTAGAGATTCAAGTGAAATAAGGTTTAGTAATGTGCAATAGAATTTTGGGTTGATGAAACTAGGATTATAGTTTAGGAACATGCAGGTACAAAACTGACCTTGATGGTTATAGTTTAGCCTCTTACAAAGATAAGTGGGATATGTTGAAAAAAGATATTTTCTCAAGTTCAAAAAGTTTTACTGTTGTGGAGTCATAGAAAAAGTTAAAAATGAAATCTTTCTTATGTTGATCCCGAAGAAAATGGGGCAATGATCCCGAAGAAAATGGGGCAATAACAATCAAGGATTTTTGTCTGACTAGCCTAGCCAACAATATATATAAAATAATTGCAAAGGTTATTTTCATTAGACTCAAGTGGGTAATGACATCAATCATTCTTTGGCTTTTCAGGTGCATTGGAAGCAACAAAAGGAACCATTGGAGACTGACTATCATGATTGCCTCAGTTTTTCCACAAATGGAAAACTGGAGATCACGTATCAACCATTGTATTACCTGTTAACTAAATAAGATCTTGATAATACTGAGATTAAGATAAGAAAAAATAAAAGTTTAATATAAGGCTGGGATGTGACAGGAAGGATTACAATCTAGAAAGCTAGGATTGATTTGAAAATTAGATCTTGAAAAGGAATAGGATGAGTGAGAGGGAGTTTCTTGATTAGAGCAGAATAATTTTAATATGAGATGTAGGCAATAGATAAAAAGATGTATTAGAAATGTCTATTTTCATTCCTTCCAATTGACTTGGTGCCTTGCTATCTAAAAAATGAGCACACATTTCAAGATAATAAATATATACAGCATACTTGAAAGAATGATGGAGTATCATATATCTGGAAGGCCAAACCCTTCACATCAAGCTGCCCATGAAGATTTGGAAAAGTCTCGCCTCTTGACATGCATATGTGAACCTATGAAATTAGAAGGCAAATAAAGTTCAGTATTAGAATCATAAAATGCCAACTAGATACAAGAATGTCAAAGACAGAATCATATCTAAACTTGAAATAATCATCAATGTCATCAAAACTTACATAAAGAAGCAAACCCCAAAAATTTTCAGTATCTAAGAGATGGAGATATCTTATTATAATAGTGCTTTGACTAACAGCAAATACCTTAACCCTTATGCTTCCTAGTCAAAAATGGAGTACTAGGTACAATGAAAAGAATTCAGGTTGAAGTAAGAAAAGCACCTCACCACTGGCTCTCCCTTCAGACCAGTTGATGGGAATTTCTAGAATCCTTTCAAAAAGCTGCATGAAGACAAAAAGAAAACCATACATGTCAATACAGCATATAATGAAGTTCCAGTCATAAAATTTTGAGACTTCCAAGATCATGAGCAGTATTCTAATCTTTTGAAATTTCTGTTTCCAATTACATATTGAAAAATTATCTAGAAATTCCTTACCGGAACAAAAAGATTTGCAATTTTTAGATTGGCATGCCATTGCTGCTCAACGATATCAACAAACACATTTGCAAACAATCCACCACCATCTAAAGATTTCATTTCTGATCTCCATCCCTTACAACCACCACTTAACTGCACATGCACACGACCATAGTGATTCTGAAATTTCACATGTCCGTTGACATTCTCCATTTCTCTGTATTGATTGTATGAAACACATGAATACTATAAATAATGCATTCAAATTTCTGAATCAGAGTGCTTCATATTCAGCACAAGATACATCACCATGAATAGCCAATTAAATTCTGACCAAGAAAATTAGAAGAATTCAACTAGCAAGAAGTCAAGAGCTACTTTATGTAAAAGTTACATAAATAAGAAAAATAAATAAAACCCCAAAAAATTTGTTTTTTAGGACAGGCAGGCAGCAAGAAAGAATAAACCCAACTACAAAGCATTTAACATTAACAATAAAATCTATGTACCAACATAGAGGAACTTTGCCGATAAAGCTTCAATGAGGCTCATGTTGACTGTTGAAAATTATGATTTAAATCATACATATGAAACATTTTGAACACATATTTACGAAAAACTCAGAAAACAACTTTCTTCTTTAGTTGTCCATCTTGAACAGAACACTAGCCAAAGAAACAACATATCAATTTGCAGAAGTCTTTGGAATTAAAAGTATTCCATTTTCCATAAGTAGCCATATGCTATTGACTCTATGAGGCCAAGTTTATTAAGTCAGTAACAATATGTTTGTGAGCATGACAAACCATTTGCATTAGATATTTATAAGAATAGCAAAAATGCCTCATCTCAACTTGTTGGAACAACATCAGCACTTACCAAATTCAATTTTTAAGCAACAATAAACTCAGTTTTATTATGGGTCATTAATTTTTATTATTACTATTATTATTATTATGTGACACCATCCAGGACCTTTTCTTTCTTCTTCACTTTTGGACCCTTCAACTTTACACAGCCGGCACCTTCTCAAAAGACCATTAGAGTTCCCCTAGATAGCTGATCTTAATTTATCTCCTAATGTGACTATAGGCTCTTCTGGGTTTAATGCTTCCTTCTCTTACCTAGCATTTCTGCTCGTTCATCTCAACATCATCACCTAAATAACATTAATCCTATGAATATACTTCTTAGTTGCCAGAAACTCTACTGCATCAAAGCAAGTCTAGTATTTGTTCATTAAAATTGCTTCTTAAGTGGTGGTCAGATAACACTCTAAAAGCACCTTACATCTTCAACCATCCATTTCCTATTATAGATTTAAAAGTAATTTTCAACCTATAGAACCAATAGAAGATTGTAACATCTCAGACCCATAACCAGCAAGATATTGTCCGCTCTGGGCCCACAGGCCCTCACGGATTTGTTTTCAAGGATAACAAGAGAAAACTTCCCAGGGGTCACCCATCTTAGCAGTGCTCTCACCCGAGCACGCTTAGCTTTAGGGTTCCCAGGGGATTTAGTCCCGTGTTGTTCCTTAAAATGCATCTTGCTAAGTTAGGGGTCTTAAGACTACTTATAGCATCCCCAAGTGTTGTGGGATCCCAACCATATGCACATCCTCGCCTGGTAGCTCCCAGGGAGATTACCCATTCACCTGTCCACACAGGCAGCCAGGATGTCACATACTCCCCCCATGGAACAACGCATCCTCGCGTTGGGGCGAACCCCCGCACTTTCCGGGGCGTCACAAAGATTCAGTCTCAAAAATACTAATTTTTGGCCATTGTCTAAATTCCTTGCAGTAAAGCCATCCCTATGGTGTTGGACATCAAGGTACAGAACGAAAAGCAAGAGAGACAGAGAGAAAGAGTCAGAGAGAGGGTGATGGTGGCAGAAATAGTATAGATATTATCTAATAACTTATATGCATGTTCTGTTCACTTTAACTTATGATTGTAAAAGAGAACCCATCTGGTGGCCAAGAGTAGCATGTATGCATAAGGATGACTACTTGACCAACCTGCCAACAATGGCATTCTGAATAATAGGTTCGGATAGATTATTAGGGTTTTTTCCCCTGTAAAAGTCTATATACCCAACAATGACTCTTAGTAGGGCTCTACCAATAACTACTAAATTGATAAAGCTAAGGGGGATCTTCAACTTTCCATAAGTCACTCAAACAATATGAGCAAGGGTTGCTATTGAAAAGGCATTTAAGTTCTATGAAGCATTTTACTATTAAATTATTTACTCTTCATTGCAATTTCTTCAGGGGCAACCATATGTGAACTTTCAGTATTCATATAGGTAAATCTTTCAGATATCATTTCTTCTGAGCTATTTAATGATTTTTGTGGGATTTAGACAATGGAAGAAGTAGTTGTTGATGGGGTATTAATGTTCTCTAAAACCAGTTTACTACTAAGTAATTATATTTTTCGTTTGAATTTCTTTAAGGGACAACTATACATAAGCTTTCAGTCTTCACATAAGTAAATCTTGCAAATAAATCATTTCTCAGGTCTATGTAATGCTTGGATTTAGGCAACGTATAATGTAAACCATACTTAATGGAGCACATAAATAGCGTACCAATCAAAAGCCTAACTTTTAGAGACAGCTACAAGAGCTATGGAAGGAAGAACAGAAGAAAAATGAAAATGAAAATTATTTGGCTAACTCGGTTCATGAGTCTATTTTTGGAGTGCCAGATCTGCCATTGGGAAAGGTCACGCTTTTCATCAGCAGGTTCGTCAAAAATTCATAGCATTTAATAGCTTTAAAAAGTTATAAAATCTACTGCAATAAGAAACAGGTTTGAGATAAATCTGTAAGTAAATATGGGTGGATAAAATTGAAATGAGTCTGAAATGACAAAAATCAACAATCTATGTTAACAAAAGATTATGTATGAGCAAAGCATCCTTCACCTCGGCTCCCGATCACCATATGCAAGTAACATTAGCGACCCCCCTTTGAAATGAACGGAATCCAGAGTAACTGGAAGAATCTTTTCAATATTTTCAGTCTGCAATTCATCCACATCGTTCAAAAGCTCAGCAACAAGATCTTGAGCCTTTAGACCAATGCATGACCTTAGTGCCTGGACTTTATCAGCCAAATAATAAGTAAATGGTTCTACCACAGTTCTAGAGAAGGAATATACAGAGGTATTCAGTTTGGATAGCAAAATGGGAATGGAATGGTTCATTGCCAGCAAAGGCTCAAACTTGATTGAAGGTGAAACCTGAGATGTGTCTCTAATAGACTGAACCATCTTGTCCTTTAAACTGGTCTCAAAATGGCCATCAACAGAAGCACCTTCTGAATTATCATTGCTCATGTTACACCTAATAGCATTCTCTGTTTCAGAAACACTTGTTTTACCTATCAGTTGTTCACCAGTTTTTCCAACTTGACTAACTTTTCCAACAGACACAAGAAATGGCTTGCGGATAAAACTGAAACTATCATTTTGACCGCTGCATTTGTCCCTTGATGGATGCTTATTTCTAGAATCATGTCCATTTTCTATATCATTCTTCATGTAGTTCTCCAACTCTTTGATTTTATTGCTTGTGGAACAATCAACAGCAGGCTCAGAGGTTCTATAATCAACTTTTTTTTCCGGTTTCTTGTTAAACAGCACATTCTGGTTATCAAGTTTCCCATTTTGGTTGTATTTAGCCACCCCAGAAGTTTGAGTCCCAGTAGGTCTGTCACTTTTAAGCAAAAGAGTCTCAAGTTGATTAGCATCCATTCCTCCTGCTGACTGTGAAAGATCAGTAGACTCCGCATTTTCTTGACCCCGGAAGTATGCAACTGCAGCTTCTGCACTGCGTTCAAGAATTCTTCGTTTGGCAGCAGCAAAAGCAACTGCAATATCTCTCCTCTGAGCCTTCCTCTTGAATCTGCGCCTAATAGGACCAGGTATCAATCTGGACCAGAACTTAACTCCTGTTTCAGGGATTTTCACACCAAATGATTTCTCTAAATCTGCATGCTTCAAGTCATATCCAATACCAGTGTCCACACAATGATGATCCTTCCAATGCATCCGCTCATCCGCACAAAAAAATGTATCAGAACTCGCTGGCCCAGTGGAATGACTGGCAACTTCTTTGAGAGCATTAGCTTCAAATGGAGTAGAACCTTCTTCAGGGACAATGTACCCCATTTCAGCAGCTTTCCTCGCATCCTCATCCCTTTTCTCAAGCCAGAGAGCAATGGATTCCTCCCTAGCCATCCTCCTGGTTTTTGTACGATAATCAATCCCTTCTTCACTTGAACAGTGTCTTTTCAAAGTCCCTTCAGAATAAGGGATGCCTAACCATGAAAAATCCTCCTTCTGCACAATTAAAACACTTGGACGAGTTAAAATAGCATCAATCACAATCTTTCCCCTCCTCAGGCTAGCAAAAGGACGGAGACAGAGTTTCATGGTGGGAACCTCACCACAGGAGAACTCCTCTCGATGAGGTCCAATCGAACAAGTATCCATTGTGATGCTTAGAGGCGAAACTCTTTGAACCTTTCCCAAATCAATCTCTCGTTCAATATACTCACTCAGAACCGAGCAAACAGATGGCAAAAGCCTTGTTTCAATGAACTTCTTAGATTTCACCTGCCCGTACCACACCAACAAACAAACCCCAGATATCACAGCAATGAACACAGAAAACCTAATTAACAGCAGCCCCTCCTTCCAAACTGGAACAATAGACCTAATCAGAGCCTTGCTTCGGGAGAAAGGCTCCCTCGTGCATTTCACCTTCAACCTACATCTAGAACCACAGCTCCTAGATGAAGACGATTCAGTATGAACCCCACCAAAATGTGGAAATCGAATCCCTGTGCACCTCCAATTATTCTGGTTTGCACATAAGAAGAACCTGGAGAAATCCCTTCTTCTGATTCTACCAGGAGCGGTGAATCCACCATTTTTCCTTTGAAACAGAGAAGATCGAAGTGGAAACCCAATGAAAGGGCAACACAGATGTTCAATGCTCATTATCTCCTCTCATATGGGGACCAAGAACCATCTCAGTCCCCAACGGCTTTCAAATCGCCGAGACATTGTAAGGCATTCTCAAGAAAAGAATAAACCATCTTCGTGCCAATCATGCAATTACAGGAACTCCACTGAGAACAAGAGAAATACATTTTAGGGTTTCTAAAAACTGCAAGCATCTCCCTTGAGCTTTCCGAAATAACAATAACACCCCCTCATTTTTTTTTTGTCCGTTGCGTGACCCTCCGTAACTTCTAACGTTATTAAACTTTGAATATTTTTTGAGAATTTACTTTTCTTTTACATATATGACTAGTTAACACCCCACCCCACCCCTACGTGGTCGGCCTTTGAATAAAAAAAAAGAAAATAAAAAACTTTTTAAAAGGAAAATTGGTTTTTAGTATTATTTTTTCAAAATAATTTAAATTCAGTTGACCAATTCTTGATTTATGGGCATTCTTGCAGAGATTTTGCATAAGTTTCTGATTTTTTTTAATGATTTAAGAAAAGATGATCATATTGATAAGGTGTGAACTCTTTTTTTGTTGTTGTTGTTAAAAGGTAATATGAATTTCAGCTTCCCAGGCTGTTCGAAGCCCCTTTCTTAATTAAGGTCCAAATTTCTAGTCTTGTAGTACTATTTGTAATTTTTCCAACCTTTTCAGCAAACCCAATTTTCCAATTTCCATTATCGTCTCAATGATTCCACCCACACTTGCTTCCTGTTTTCCATTTCCACTTCCACCATCTGTGTTTGAGTTTTAAACCTGTTCTGTTGAGGTCTTTTCCAACCAACGTTTCTCCAGGTCCTGCTAACTCTATTCTTTAATAATTTCTACTCATGCCACCACTTTTACAACAAATTATGTAACCATTTAATTTTATCACCTTCTCCCTTTTAGAGCTGTACTTCTATAATCATAACCGTTGAAAAATTCAAAAATATCCGCCATTACCAGTAGTGCTTAGTGCATTAACATTTTTTAGCCTAATCTAAATACAGTCAGCATTGCACTGAGCAAGCATTGGAATGGAATAGAATCAAAAGCTCCATATTGGAATGAAACGGAATCGAATGGTCCATAATGAAAGTGAAAGGAAGCTACTGCAATTGATAGAATTTACGGGTTTGACGTTGTTCCTATGTACACAATAGAGAAGAAGATTTTTCATAGAGGCTTTGAAGCTGGACATTGCTTTTCACAGAGGCTTTCATAATTTAAAAAAGAAAAAAAAAAACGTACATATAAACTCCATCAAAAATTAATAAACAGTTCTTAACAACAAAAAATCCTTTTACAGACAGAATTAGCTACATATGAATATCTCGGATGTTGTCCCTCTTTGAACAAACACAGGCGGTCCATGTAAATGTATAGACACATAAAGAGGCTACGATCAAACCTCAAGACTAGCTACTTTTTTTTTTCCTGATAAGAAAAGTAGATGGATGTAGTAAAACGGGAGAAGGACCGATCAGCAAAATTGTCACTAATAGCACTATTTACAACAGAAGGGAAGGATTTCAGCCAAAAACAGGAAAAACAATTTAGAGCAAAATTAGTCAAACAGTCTGCTACCAAGCCTACCATGTTTGCTTCTCTGAAAACATTTGGAAAAAATGACATCTTCAAACTGGCTGCACATCAACAAAGCTTCTTCAATGAGATTTGCTATTCTCCATGGGGGATTTGAATTCTTCAGTAGACACTCCACAACTGATCTGGAATCGCTCTCTATCGCCACTCATTTGCACATTAATGAAATGCTTTCCTTCTACAATGGCAGTGACTTCTGACTAGCCAGCTTCTACAACTGGCCGCACATCAACAAAGCTTCTTCAAGACTAGCTAGCTTGCTTACCATGACGTTATTGCTTGAATCTTGAGTCCCACATGGACTGGATACGGACTTCTTGGGGTTGAATCTTGATAGAACGGGTCGAATCACCAGTCTTTGAAGGGGATGTGACTTTGGATAACGTTATTGCATACGTACGATCACTGGAGATACATGGCTATCTTTTGCCAAGTATGTTTGATAGTTCAATGTTCTGACGTGGCAAACTTTTGCTGCACTGGTGATACACTGCTATCTCTAATTTGGAAGTACCATGACATAGTTGAAGAGAACATCACCAATTTGAACATTTGAGGAAACCTGAAAAGAAAAGCGCAATCACCAAATCACTTTAAGCAACAATTCATGGTGCATGTTGAAAATAAACTAATGGTAAAGTTCCATTTTGCTGTTTTACCAAACCATGCTGTATAGTTGTGGAGAACTTGGAAATGGAAGGTACTGGTAAGATGGTAATTGAACTGGGCATATCAGATACCAACTAGTAGCTTTTCATCTAGAAAGGTCAAGAAAATAATTGGTTACAATATATTTATAAAAATGTTAGAACTTAAGTTGGCAGGAATTAGCATTGTCCATCCATGATAACTCTTCTTTTACGGTAACCATGTATGTGGTTGAATTAAACTACAATAGATACCTATCTACACTCTCAATTTAGTTGTCACAGGAGAACAGCATGAAATATTTTCTCTCATCCAAGAATACATCAATTCCTGATGACCAGAGGATTTAATCCAACAGAAGTCAAGTGATTAACAACAAATACCCCATGGAGTGGCAACAATGAAGAAAGAATGAACAAGAAATTCTGAAACCTTGAACCTACTCCACTGGTTGGATCATTTTTATGGTTGAGAAATATAATGGACTAATTATTTGTTTTATCAAAAGAAACAATAATGAAAAGTTTCCAAAGTTTGTAGTTCTACATTTATACTAACTACAAAAGTTTCTGTTTTGTGCATGTACGTACTTGACTATTTTTCATTCAATTAACATAACAATTCTAAGAATTTCATCACAATATGATAGCTGTCAGAAATTTCCCATGAGACAAAATGGTACGAAATTATCTTTCTTAAATTACAAATAATGATGATTTCCACTTTCTGTTTTGTGCATGTATATGTATTATGTGTCTGTGGTGTTTATCCATTTTCATGATTTTCCTCAATTTTTATTATTTTTCGTGCTATTCTCTGTTTTTGATTATTTTTCACAATTCAATTTGATTAAATTTCATCTGAAATACTACGTTATGCCAACAAGAGAGGAGAATTTGGAAACCAAGTTTTGAAACAATGTTCCATAGTGGTGTCTGATCAACCTATAAAAATCATCTCAGATGGAATAATTATAGAGACATCAACCACGTCATTGTCAACAAGCTTTATGAAGCATATTGCTGCATCAGTAAAAAAAAAAATTTGTTTAACAAATGATGTTGAGACGAGTACACCAACTTGAGTGCTTAAATTTCTACTAATTTACTAATCATGTCACTTAGGACTGAATTCACTAGCAAGCTTTCACAAGGATGATGATCTGTAGGAAGGAAGCTTCCAATCATTTTTTTTATATACCTCATAGGTAGAGAAGTGAATAGAGACATTGTCGTGCCTGAGCAGTACCTGACCTGAACACTCAAATCCACATTAAAATCTATTAATATCACTTCTTGAAGACAACAAAAAACAAAAACATGAAAACAAGCCAAAATAACCACCAAGAACACGACACTGAAGTACATTTGGGTCCTGCAATTGAGATTTACCACCAAGATTGCATCAATGAAATTTCTGAAAATTATATCAACAGGGCTGATATTTTAGTTTGTTGGAGTACAGGTAGCCATGAGATTAAATTCTCTACAGCAAAAGGACACCAGATTAAAGAAAAGAAATTAAAGATAACGGTAGATACAAATCACGAAAACCATAGTAACAACCACAAAGACACGTACAGAAAGAATCATACCATATCTATCTTCTTGAAGAGTCCTTTGAGCCTGGAATTGCGCTAACTTATGATCACGAAATGAACTGTGTGAAAATCCGTTAGATCTAGGGTTTTGTGTAGAGATGCATGGAGGACCTGGAAAGGAGGGAGGAAGAGTTCATGAATAGAACAGGGGGCAATTTTATTTTGTAAACTTACGAGGAATTTAAGTGGTGGTTTTCAAAAAACTGCATTTAAGAATCCCTAAATTACTGCCACTAATTCCTTTTTTTAGTGCTCCAGTGATCGTACGTATGCAAAATTAAAAGACATCACGTAAATCAAGACAGCCAAAACATTCCTAAATGACAATTTAGGCATTCATCACACTGTAGTTGTGTTCATAAAAAGAAATGATACAAAATTAAAAGCTTCCAATGAATTGTAGCTGACAAAGTACAAATCCTATCCACCATGCACCTCAATGCTTTAAGTGTCAAAATACTGTATTCTAGACCCAGAGGAGCCCTAGATCCCATTCTTACAAGGGTCGTGGATGCTAATGGTGAAGCAGCCAATCACCCAACCCACATAGACCAAAGGCTTTCAATTTTTAAAGAAAGAACAAGTTTATTATAAACTTCAAATAGAAAATGCTTTGCATGGTTAGACATGCAAATGCATCATTGGTTTCCATATAAAATTTTTCCTGATAGAGTTAAAAAAATGCTTTCTAAGGAAATAACTAAAAAAGAGTTACCCCAAAAAAAAATAATAATAATAATAATTCAGTAACAAGACAAACCTGAAATGCACAAGGGCATAAGCGCAGAAGGCATGGTTTTTGCTTTTATTCACTTTCTATCTGATCAAGAACAGTCCTAATTGACCTTCCATATGCACTTTCTATGCTCATCTCCACCTTAACCTCTTCACCTGGAAAAACCCCTAACCAAAAAAATAAAAGTCTATAGATCAGATAGTATTTCTCAAACTTTACCAAGCATAGACAAGCAATAGCCTTAGGATCATGAAATCCCTACAGAATTCTTGCAAACAATTAACTCTCTAATTTCCTTCTCCCATTTTTTGTCAGATAAAATCCTCAGCATTCAGTCTTTATTAATTGCAAAATCAGTATAATCGTCTCAAAGATAAAGAATGTATGATCTTCAACTTATCATCACAAGGGAGACTTTTGGGGTGAGAAAAATGAAGCCACCATGAAAAACAGATGAGTTCAATGTGTTCATGAACGATATGATCTGTCCAGGACTATGTCATAAGATTGGCTTCACAACATTACAAACAAAACTCATTAATATTTCAGTCAATGATGACAGGATGTAACATGATTATTGTAACTAGAAATCATCCGGGTTGTAACATGATAAATGAATTAGAAATCATCTGTACCAATGGTCGCTATAAGGCACAAACTCTCACTATCAGTAAAATCCCAAAAAAGGAGGTTGACTGACATGTCCTATTCAACGAAATAAAACTGAACAAAAAAAGTTAGACTAAATCATAAGTTAAGCCATTAAAAGGGACTAAACGCCAATAAGGCAATTGTAATTAGTACAACAAGTAGCAGCTCAAATACAATGAAAAATTAGATAAATTTCTATGGGGCAGGTACCTTAAAATTGTGATATAGTTAGTAGCCTAAAATAAAATGAAATAAAGAGGAATTTCAAATATGAGAATTGACAAAAACTGAGAAATTTGGAAACAGGTACCTTAAAATTGTGGGAATTTGCCAAACTAGAAAGCAAATCAGGCCTTCAAGAGGCACGATTGGCATTGAAAGTAAATTTGCAGAGTCACAATCCAATAATCCAGCCTTCAAAGAGCTCCAATACCCTGATTCTGAACAGGGTGAGGAGGTGGTGGGATACTAGTTCCACGTAATGAATGGGTGAGAGTATTAACTCTTCATTACAGCATTTTTTTTTATCAAACTGGTATTAATTAAAAACAGTAAAAACATAGTTTAAAAAACAGTAAAGTATTATGCAATCACAAATCTAAAGTATTGAATGCATCTGCACACCTTCAAGCTTTTAGTTAAATAAAAACAATAAACACTTGATTTGAAAAACCAATAAAGATTTATATAATAGAGATAGGGTTTTCTAGACACCACTAAAGCATAGAAAAAGAAAAAATTAGAAAGAAAAATTGCACTAACCAGGATCGACGCACAGAGCCCCACATTGTTGGCTCGCCTTTCTCTATCACGCTACCTCTGTCGTCTTTATCCATCGCCCCAACTGGGTCGCCCAAACGATTCTCAAGCTTCACTCCATCAACTGGGGTTTGCAGATGCGGAAAAACTCTTCACGATCAACTAGCCTGTGTAAAGGGGGTTTAGAGCTCTTTGAGACAACAATTTAGGGTTTCGTTTAGGAGAAGACATTTTTGGAAACTTAAAAAAGGCTAATTCTGGGTTAAAGACCAACATTAAGGCATTCTGGTGCCGCTCTCAATATATATTGATGTTAAAAATATATATTGAGATACTACTAAAGTAACAAGATTTTCTGTTTTGCTACCTTATCGGAAATCAAATTTTAATGAAATTTTGCATCTAGCAGTAAAAGATTGGGGATTGAAATATCTGAACTAACTTTGTAATCAAAGAGGTAGATAATTTTAGATTATATGGTGCATAGCCGAGGAAAAGAAACAAACCCTCCCAAGCACACATTAATGGATCTCATCCAGATCAAGTACTAGAAAAGAGAGGAATTAAACAGTACCTGAAAGCAGTGAACAAATGGGGAAAGATGAGATGCCCAAATTAAAGAGAGATGCCCGATTTGACAAAAATAGCAATCGCAAATCCCTTGTGACTTGTAAGCGATAGAATTGTATCGCAAATCCCTTGTGAGCAATCGCAAATCCCTTGCTGCTGGAACTGTACCCCACTATATTGACAGCGACTCCGACGGCAACTATATTGTTAGCTCTTGCCGATCGTGCTCCTTTGTTGGGGGTTTGTCTAGCTAGGTTGTCTTTGAGATGTGAGGTATTGATAATAGAAGAGAGGGACAGTAAGTCACTGAGAGGGTCGAGCAATTCCAACTTCCGTGGTAGAGATATGGGAGAAGACAAGAAACTTTTAGGTTTGCAGGAGACAATCGTATGGAGGTTCGCAGGAGGGGGTTTTAGTAGTATATGTATTTCGGGTTATTCGGGTTTTTTCGGGTTGTACCTTGTGAGCCCGAGCCCAACCCGAACTCAACTTCGGGCTCAAGATTGAGCCCGGCCCAAACCCAAACCCAAACTTATTTCTTAAATCGGGCTTTTATTCGGGCTCGGTTGGGTGGGCTTCGGGCGGTCTGGGCCAAACTTACAGCTCTACTTGTTTGTCATTTATTCTCGCTGTGGAGAATAAGTTCCAATTACGGCTGCAACTTGGTCCGATAAAAACCGAATCCAAACCAATTTAAACTGATTTCAGTTTGGTTTCTTATGTGTTTGGTTCAGTTTTGATCTTAAAATCTCTAAACCAAATTAGATCGGTTCGGTTTTGAATTGTATGATCGGTTAAATCAAACCAAACCAAAATCATACATTCTTTAATCGGACCGAACCGAAAATACATATTTTAATATATATATATATATATATATATATATATATATATATATATATATATATATATATATATATATATATATATGTATGTATGTATAACTTTACCTTTAAATTTTAACTTTACAATTAACCCCTCCCTAAGATACACCAAATCCACCCCCAATTTCCAAAGCCCTAAACCCTAGGTCAATAATACCTTTGCCCCCTTCTCTCCCTCTCCAAACGAACAACTGCTGCAAGTTGGAAAAGATACGTTTGAAATTAGGGATGGCGGACTGTGGAGCTTGTATCTCCATTTTTATTTGGAGCTTTCATGGGATGCCGCCATCTGCCCACCAAAGGTAGATGCTCAAGTTTGCACTAAACGTTAACCTTAACGCTGAATTACCGTGAAAAAAAAAAACTCAAAACAACAAATAGAGGGAAAAATTCTCCCATAAGAGGAACGAGACGAGAAAAACCTGGGAGAGAGAGTTTGGGAAGGGAGAGTTCGATTGAATGAGAGTTCCAACTGTTTTTTAGCAATAGAACATCTCAGAGAGGAGTGAACGATTGAGATAGAGTATCGTGAGAGAGTTTTGAAGAGAAAAAACCCCAAGATGAATGATGTTCAACCGAATCCCCAACCATGAGAAGTGAGAGAGAATGAAAGCCAGAGAGCCAGTGTTCAACCCTTTTTTTCTCTTGCTCTCGATGGAGCCATCAGTCCAAGATAGCTGTTCGGTCTTCTTTAGTTTTTCTTTTTATTTTTTTTGGAAGCCATTTCCCCATCTTAGAATGTGAATATGTGATTACTTCCGAATTAGAAGGAGCCGCTTGACTGAGAGAGGGAGTTTAACCAAGCTCCAGAAACCCCAGAAAAACAGCTACCCAAAAAATTTAAGGAATCATCCCTCTTTCATTTCTATTGTTTTTATAATATCCTGAGGATTTATTTTTCTCGCTTTTTCATTTTACTTCTGTTAACCCACGCATAGGATGTATTGGGTGGGTTCATAAGGGACACAAGTAGATTTTGTAAATTTAATATAATTACATGCTATTTCTAATATTTTAAAAACTTCGGTGGTTAAAGTGATATTTTTGTCATTAACGTTAATGTTTCTCGGTTGTTAAAATGCCCTCAGGGGCAGATGGCGGCATCTCCTGAAAGCTCCAGATACAAGCTCCACAGTCCGCCATCCCTCAGTTATGTGCACACGTGAATGCCATCTGAGTTTTAGTGGACACTTGGCAAGATCGTGTGCAAGCTCCAAATAACGATGTAGATACCAGCTCCACGGTCCGGCTTCCGTAATCCTTTAGGTCCAAAAGAAAAAAGCTACGAAACTTCCTTTCGGACAGAGGGCCAATCGCACTGCTCGAGCTTGTATCCTGTCACATCAGTATCATAAGATTCTAGAGAGACAAACCGGTTGGTATACGGTATATTCTTCTTCTTTTTTTGATTGAAAAAGGGGAACTTGTATTAAGAAATAACATAACAAAGTGGGACCATACGAGGGGTAGAACGCCCCAGGCAGTCGTCCCTAGTAATACAGGTGAGAGGAGGCGGGAAATTGCTACGCCAAAAACAGGGGAACATGTCAATTGCAAAATTGGCCAGCAAATCCGCAGCCATATTCGCTTCTCTAAAAACCTTGGAAACACGGCACTCCACAAAAAGACCCATAAGGTGCCTTGCCTCCCCCACAATGGTACAGATGCTCCATGGCAAGTTACTCGAGTTTTGGAGACAGTTGGCCAACACCTGCGAATCACATTCAAGGATAATTCTGGTCACACCCATAGCCAACCCCAGCTTCAAACCTTCGTTTGCCGCCGACGCCTCAGCCACGATCACAGTAGTGATGTCAATACAATGGGAGATCGCACCCAGCACAGTCCCATCTTCATTTCATGCAACGAAACCGATCGCTGCTCTGCCCGGGGAGCCTCTTGCCGCTCCATCCACATTAATTTTAATCCATCCATGTCCCGGTCGCTTCCACTGGACGAAGATTTCCTTTGTCATTCCTTTGCCCATCTGCTTTGATGCCTCCTGGAGTGCTGCAGAGTCTCGTTGGAGGGCCTGAAACAACACCATGGCATGAATTAAGGAGGGCTTAATATTATCAAAGATTACCTAGTTCCTGGCCAACCACACCACCCAACAGTGGTTGGCCCAAGCAGCAGCAGCGAGCAGGTCGCTAGGACCCCCTTTGTGCAGAAAATTATCAAAGATCCAGTTCTTGCAATTGGAGCCTTGCTGAGGTGACAGGCAACGACCTCCCATGGTACCGAACCAAAGAGCCCTGGAGAAATCACACTCAAAGAATAGGTGGTAATTTGATTCCTGAGAAGAATGACAGAGAACACAAAGTTCTGCAGGAATCCCCAATCTCACATGGAAAATGTCATTAGTTGGGTTCGCCTCATGTATAATCTTCCAAAGAAAAAATCTGATTTTTTGGGGGCAGGGAAGTTTTCAAACCTTGAGCCATTTGGTATTTTGATGGGTTTCATCTTCAAGGTCGCTTAGCATCCTGTAGGTAGAAGCCACAGTAAACTTACCGATGGTAGTACCACCCCACCTGAGCTGATCCTTTACAGCATATTTGCTGATGGGGATTTGGGCAATTTGCTTCGCCACCTCCTCAGTCCAAATAACCTTTAATATATTCATTTTCCAAACACGAGTATGCTGGTCAATCAGCTTTCCCACCTTCATTTCTCTGTGTTCTTTCAGGTAGACCTCACTATCCATCGGCACTTGGGTTCTCCATCCAGGGTCGTCAATTTGAACATCCCATCCATTCGCAAGGATCCATCTTCTACCAATTCTGATCGTGTCCTTTGCTTTACAAAGCTAGTTCCACAGCCAAGACCCCCTTCTAGTAGATTGGGCTTGGGCAAACTCGCCATGGGGAAAATGTTTCTCTTTAATAAGATTCACCCAGATCTTATTTTCTTTCATTCCGAGGCTCCAAGCGGCCTTGGCAAACATAGCCAAGTTGAATCTCGCACTGTTTCTAACATTCAGGCCCCCTGCTCTCTTTGGCAGACAAATGCAGTCCCAATTCAAGGTATGAAGAGATCTGTCCTTATGAGGTTTATACCAAAAGAAGCTCCGAGCTTCCCGGTCGATGGTGGCAACAACTTTAGCAGGGGTGAGAAGACTCCCCATGAAGTACTGGGCCATACTAAGGATGACCGAATTAATGAGAGTAGTCCTCCCCGCCTGAGATAATAAACGCGCTTTCCACCCAGAGAGCCTCTTGTTAATCTTATCCAGCAAGCCATTAAATTGAGAGCATTTAGGAGCATTAAGAAACACAGGGATACCGAGATACTTACCTGGGCTCCTCGAAGGTGGGATACCGAACGCCTTGGCAATCCTACCTTTAACTGTGCCTTTTACGCAGGGACTCAAAAACAATTTTGACTTCCCCAAGTTTAGCTTGTGCCCTGCCACATCACAAAAAGTGTTAATGATAGACATGAATTGTCTTACATTTCTTTCGGAAGCCCTCCCAAAAATGAGCATATCATCTGCATAAAACAGATGAGAAATTTGGTTGGATAGTCTGCTAGCTTTGACGCCATGGATAATTCCTTGTTGTTCAGCCTTTAGCAAGGCAGCCGATAGAACATTTTGGGTAAGGATGAACAGGTACGGGGACAGGGGGTCACCCTGCCTGATACCCCATTGAGGGCTTTATATCCCCACAGGGCTTTCCATTAATAATCACGCTGTAAGAGACAGAAGAAACACAGAACATAATCAGATTAATTAGTTTACAATCAAAACCATATGCTTGTAAAGATTTTTCAATAAACTCCCACTCGATTCTATCATATGCCTTGGCCAAATCCAGCTTTGCAGCAAACAATCTCTGTTTAGTTCTTTTTTTCCCTTTAACAGTATGATACAGTTCATTTGCCGCCAAATTGTTTTCATAAATCGTTCTCCCAGGGACAAAAGCCCCCTGATTTGGTGTGATGAGCTTAATCATGAGGGGACGCAGTCTGTCAACAAGAATTCTTGCAATGATCTTATAAGCAAAATTACATAAGCTGATTGGGCGGAACTCATTCATTCTCCTGGGGGTATCACATTTTGGAATAAGGACGATGAAGGTGGCATTCAGCTTGCGGTTGAAATGACCTATCTCGAAAAAATCCCTGACCATAGTGCAAACCTCTCCCTTAATAGTATCCCAGTAATTCTGATAGAATAGTCCCTGGAACCCATCCGGGCCAGGACTCTTAAGCGGGCCCATTTTCTTAACCGTAGCCCATATCCCTGCATCAGATACAGGTCTGAGAAACGTAGCATTTTCAACAGGGGATATGGTAGGCCTGATTAACTCTTCCAAAGGAAACGAAACACTGCGGTTAGAAGACATGTACAAATCGTTGAAGTAGTCCACCACAGTTTGCTCCAACTCAATCGGCTCAGATATTTCAACATTGTCTTCGTTTTTCAAGGATGCGATCTTGTTGATGTGTCTTCTATTCACAGTGGTGATGTGAAAGAACTTGGTGTTCAGGTCACCCTCTTTAAGCCACTTAATACGCGACTTTTGCATCCACATGCTTTCCTGCGCCTTGAGAGCCTGGAAATATTCATTCTGTAGCAGTCTTTCCTTCTCTGCCAAATCACCATCATCTCTGGATTCCAATTCTTTCTGGCACTCTTTCAGCTCTCCATACACCCGGTCGACATTTTTATTGATGTCACCCACTGATAGTCTATTCCACTGCTGCAACACATTTTTAAGTTGACCCATTTTAGAGGAGAACGGGCCCCTACTGATGTTCCAGCTTCCAGCAATGATCTCTTGGCAGGTTGGCTCCTCCATCCAAAATTTCTCGAACCTAAAAACTTTGTGTCTTCTAGCCGAGCTCCCATGTAAAGCCAGGCAAAGAGGGGAGTGATCTGAGGCCACAATAGGGTCTTGCCAGAGCAGAGCATTAGGAAACATTTGAAGCCAATCAGCACAGACTAACACCCGGTCAATTTTCTCACGAATTCTGCCATGACCTCCTCTCCCGTTGTCCAGGTGAATCGCATGCCTTTGCAAGGCATCTGCAAAAGGTTAGCAGCATTTATAAATTCATTAAAATACCTGGCTTTACGCACCTGTGCTGGGAGCCCACCTCTTTTCTCATTCGAATAGAGCACGACATTAAAGTCTCCCATAACGCACCATGGGTGGGTACATCTTGTCCCTACTCGTTTAAGCTTTTCCCACTGTTGCTCTTGGATCTACACTAAAGAGCTAGCATGCACGAAAGATACTTCGAAAACTTCATTAGCATTAGTGCGAATACATAAATGAATGAACCAAGCTTCAACTATAAGGATATCAATGTTACAAGAGTGATCCCACATCACCCAAAACCCTTCCTTTTGATCATGAGCCTCACTCCACCAACAGTTTGGGTACCCGAACTTCCGAATTTTCTTTCTGGATTCCTATTGTTCATTAAAGTTTCAGAGAGCATCACCACATGTGGCCTGTGCATTTGCACCAGATGGTGCAAGTGGAGACTCGTCGGGGCACGGCCAATGCCCCGACAATTCCACCCAATAATTTTCATCAGGGGAGCAAGTGTAAGTCCCCCCCTTGCTGAGAGGACTCCACCAAAGTCACCTTACCTTTCTTGTGGGCCTGTTTATCCGACCAGGTCGAGCTACTTGGGATTTCAGAGATAGATACAGAAGTGGCTTTCCTTTTCTTCTTAAGGTGAAACCAGTTCTCCCCCCTTGGCAGAGGTCAAGCTCCATGCCCTCAGTAGGCGGAGTGGTATGGACTTTGAGGCTTTTTTTATGCGTTCTAGGGATGTGTCGGCGAGAAACTGGGTGGGCTTTATCAAGACTGGATTTGGTGAAGGTTATAGGCAAACTTGGGTTGAAATCAGCTTGAGCTCTCAGACAGGAGGCCTTATTTTCAAACAAGGTTAGGTGAGGGGAGGCCGACAGCGTAAGGGTGGGCTCGGAGAAATGTCTTTGGGCTCCAAAAGTAAAAAAATTTGAGACTAAAAGATTTGGGCCCCTCCAAGAAGACCCAGGAAGATCAACGGTCACCATGCTGTTAGGAGAGGATCCAACAGACGCTGACCTCGCAGGCCTCGACCCGGGAGAAGAACGGTCGACCATCCCATTAGCCTACACAACCTGCACCTTGATCCCTTCGTCAGTCAATTCAGCAGGCTTTGTCAGCAAACCATCACTGCCCTTTGAACCAGCTGACGTCTCCGCAATGGGACAATGGACCCCTGGTGGACTCTGAGCTTCAGTCTGGCTCGTCGAAGCTGGGCCCGAACGATTCACCAGGTTGACCCGAGGGAACTCAGGGGCCAAGCTCTTACCATGGCGCCCTTCCTTCTTCTCTGCAAGGGACACCAAGTGATTTCTGCAACGGCCCATCGGGGCCACCATATCACCATTGTATAACCTGCACTCAGAGTCACCACTTTTGTGCAAAGCTTCATTGAAAGGGTTAGCACAGCTTAACAACGTATGGCCCATAATACCACACGAGACACAGAAACTAGGGAGGTTTTCAAACCTAAAATCAAGCCAGATATTCGTTCCTGAACAAACCTCAAACAGAATCCCTGCCGGGATAGGTTGGTCATTGGGGATTCTGACCTTGACAGCAACCAAAGGGTCATCAAAATCATCAGTCTTAAACTCAGCGTCTAAGAAGTCACCAAAGAGCTCGACTAACTCCTTAACGTCTTCAAAATCTTGGAATTTCTTTAGCATATTGAGGATGTGCATCCACATGGTAGTGAATGGAAATACACAATTTTTGGCCTCTTTCTCATCATGGATACCCACCATCCGGACGAGGGATGAGTTAATGATCCAAGGTTGGGTAGCAAGGATCTTGTTCTTGTCATCTTTATTTTCAAAAGCAACAAGAAACCTATGGGGACAGACCTTGAGGATATCAGAAATGGGTATGTTTTTCCATAATCTGGCAGCAGTGTTTCTAAAGGAACTGAGGAGGCAGTCCTCGTCGCATATCTCACAAACCACAACGGCATTCCACTTTGACTCAAGTCTGGACCTATTAGCATCCGAGACCTTAAAGATCTTGTCCGACCTAGGAGGAAGAAGGAGTTTTTTTAAATTTCGGGTGAGATCTTCCATGGGTTAGGGAGGGAAGGACAAAGGGGAGGACGACACCCAAACACACCTCAAATGAACCCACCACCACACCACCACTCCTCGCCAACCTACCTCTGCGAACCAGGGGGGAGGAACCGGAGATTTAGTGTGCCATGGGAGGAGAGAACATCACAGGGAAGAAGGACCGACGAACCCAAGCAGCTACAGACCCTCGGAGCTACCCGCAAAAACCACCGTTAGAAATTTTTTCCTTGTATCCGTTTTTGTGGTATACGGTATATTCACGTGCAACACGTTGAACACATAATACTTTCCTCCATTTATTATTAAAAGGAATTTTATTAACAACCATCCTCAAAATTACTTTTTCATTTTTCCACAAATTCACTTTTTCGTTTTTTCATGTAAGGGAGGGAAAGGAGAGGGGCGTTGCTTGCGCAAGCAACCATTATATAGAATTGAATCCGTAAATGAGCTCATGATCCCATCCCCATATAAAATTTCAAAAAATACACATTCACACCGACGAATCTTTTTGAGGTGCATACGGTGGGGACAAAAAATGCACATGCATACGATGCATGTGCCCAGATGGACTAATAAGTAAAGTTTTGACTTCTTCAATAATATCATTATATTTCAGTGACGAAAAATTTTGAATTTTTTAAGTGAATTAATAGCGATCCTACAACCGGGTATCGTTTCTTTATTTTCTGCACATTACAATCTCTCCCTCCTCCCCATAGAGACCAGTTTTCCGTTTCTTTATTTTCTGCACATTACAATCTCTCCTTCCTCCCCATAAAGACCAGTTTTCCTTTTCTTTTTTTTCTGCACATTACAATCTCTCCCTCCTCCCCATCTCCCTTTTCCTCATAGAGACCAGTTTTCTGTTTTCCTTTTCTTTCTTTTCTGCACATTACAATCTCTCCCTCCTCCCCATCTCCCTCTTCCTCATAGAGACCAGTTTTCTGTTTTCCTTTTCTTTCTTTTCTGCACATTACAATCTCTCCCTCCTCCCCATAGAGACCAGTTTTCCGTTTCTTTATTTTCTGCACATTACAATCTCTCCCTCCTCCCCATAGAGACTAGTTTTCCGTTTCTTTATTTTCTGCACATTACAATCTCTCCCTCCTCCCCATAGAGACTAGTTTTCCGTTTCTTTATTTTCTGCACATTACAATCTCTCCCTCCTCCCCATAGAGACCAGTTTTCCGTTTCTTTATTTTCTGCACATTACAATTTCTCCTTCCTCCCCATAGAGACCAGTTTTCCTTTTCTTTCTTTTCTGCACATTACAATCTCTCCCTCCTCCCCATCTCCCTCTTCCTCATAGAGACCAGTTTTCCTTTTCTTTCTTTTCTGCACATTACAATCTCTCCCTCCTCCCCATAGAGACCAGTTTTCCGTTTCTTTATTTTCTGCACATTACAATCTCTCCCTCCTCCCCATAGAGACCTGTTTTCCTTTTCTTTCTTTTTTGCACATTACAATCTCTCCCTCCTCCCCATCTCCCTCTTCCTTATAGAGACCAGTTTTCCTTTTCTTTCTTTTCTGCACATTACAATCTCTAGTTTTCCTTTTCTTTCTTTTCTTTTCTGCACATTACAATCTCTAGTTTTCCTTTTCTTTCTTTTCATTTCTGCACACTAAAATCTCTCCCTCCTTCCTATAGAGACCAGTTTTCCTTTTCTTTCTTTTCTTTTTTGCACATTACAATCTCTCCCTCCTCCCCATAGAGACCAGTTTTCCATTTCTTTCTTTTCTGCACATTACAATCTCTCCCCCCTCCCCATAGAGACCAGTTTTCCTTTATATCAAATAACTCCTTTTGGCTCCAGCTCAGTTCTTTTTGGTCCTTGAACCCAAAATCCTGTAAATTCAATTGACGGGTCCTCGATTTTTAGAGCCATTATAGGCGCCGTCTGTCAATTGTGCTCATTGTGCCAGGGTCCTATAAGACACATCTGTGAACTCGATGAGAATCTCAAATCTCTGGAGACTTCAATGAGACAACTGAAAGATATGGAGGATGATGTTAGAAGAACAATCGAAACCCGAGAAGAGCGTACAAGCACAGTAACTGGGTGGCTCGAAAGGATAGATGAAATGGAAAATAATGTGAATGAAATCATAGCAGAAGGTTCTAATGATATTAGGGGAAGATGCCTTGGAGTGTTGTGTAACACCCCAATAACCGCATCTCATCCCTTTGGACTAAGATCAGCTAAAGGATGTTAACCAGGTCCTAATAAACATAATGGTAAGGTTTTTCCTTTATTTTTTTCGACAAAAGGCGTATATAACGCCTAGAAAATGGACGATATCCAAGTGTGAGAAATGCCTGATAAACGTGGGTGCAGCATATACTATATGTGTACAGTCAAACTAACTATAAAAGAGGCATTTAGAGTATAAACCATGAGGGAAAGGTATCAAAAGAACCCATTAAAAGTTATATACATGGTTTTACAAAAGTGGGTCATCTAAGCATCTCACATCCCTCTCTTTCTCTCTTTCTATCTACATAAATCCAAAATAAGATATGCATTATCTAAGGAGACCTAGCTGGCCTGAAGAAATCCTCCTCTCTGTAGCCCAAAGCTTTCTCCTTCCCCTTATCAGCTTTAGCTCCAGACGTCGATGGATCTAAAACAAAACCGATAAACCACGGTTGATGAGACGAAGGGTCCCAGTAAGCAACACTATGCATGCTTTTGAAAACCACAGTTCATGCCATATCTTTTCAATTCCATGATGCATAGCAATGTATCGAAAAACCGATGTAATAATGCCGATATACATCTTTACCTATCATTGATGATATTTAGCACAAGCATACAAGGGCATTCATTAATCAATGGAAACCAGCATTAAAATATACTAACTCTTAGCAACAACAACCATATTGATCTCATTCCATTTATAGAGTTAATTAGGTGGTTTAATTGTAAACATCATGACCACATCTAACTCTATAGGTTTCCCTTATAGGTTAGGCATCCAACCCGATTCCCCTTGGTATTGGGCATCCTAACGCCGATTCCCCTTAGCGTAGGGCATCCAGATGAAGCTTGGGCATCAGCCACCGATTCCCCTTGGTGCTGGAATTCAGTACAACCATCGGCTTCCAGCCGGCATCAATAGAAATCACACATGATGAAACAACAGTATCCAAGGTCACAACATTTATAATTAAACACACCTACTTAAGTTATACGGATCCGCATCTTAAGTTAAAATTTTATGCCTTTCATTTTATTTTGTATCTCACACAATCATTTTCATGTCAATAGAACTATGTTTCTCAAACACAGCCCATAGGGCTACTAGTTCACAATCATCCAGGCCATTGCCTCATGGTTTACATTTCGTTTTCAGATCATGGGCCTATGCCCTCATGCTTCCATACATTTCATGTATAAATTCAGGCAATGATTTCTTATGCAAACAGAATATCACATTTATCTCAATTCGCAAACCTACTATAGTCACATGCATCTAAAATAAATTGCAACTTATTTAACAGCAACATATAATAATATTAATCTCATATTTGCAACAGAGATCCGAAATTCATTTTGAATTCAAGAAAACTAAAACAAGGTTTTCTTAGAAGGGTGTTGCTTACCTTGAAGCTATAATCACCTTCTTCTTAGCTTTGGCAACCCAAATATAAAATCAAAATACCGTTTTCTTCAAATTTCCAACTTTGTCTTCTCTCCAAGCTTAAGGTCCCTTCTTAATTTGAGGACTCTACTTCAAGGATCACCTTCACAACACAAACCCTGTGTCAGTTATAATATTACAACTACAACTTGAACATTGATTAGAGAATTGGGATCTTACATGTTGACCAAAAATTTGAATCTTAATCAATTCCTAATCAAACATGATCTCACCCAATTATGTGGGTTTTTATTTCATGGGGTACGGACCCATCCAGGGCGTCTAGGTTACAGAACAATCCCCTTAATTACAACTCTAAAATATTAAAGAAAACCCTTTGATGCTAACTTAATTCACAAGACTTGATTACTTGTATGGTTGGGATTGATTTGGTTTGTTTTAATTGCGACTGAACCCGGTTTGATTTGTCGGGTTGCCTACGTACCCAATTATTTGGGATCAAGTCATAACGTAGTTCAAAAGAATAATTTGAGTTTGAATTTAAGACATTGTATTTAATTTGGTTTATTTTAATTAATTGGGCCATTAAGATCCGGTTTAATTGGGTTTTATTTGAATGGTTTAATATTTAAGGCATTGGACCGTAAAAAGATCATACCTTGGATTAAACCATTAAAGTTTAATTTTGAGTTAAACCGCAAAGAGGAAACGGTTTGATTTGAAAAGATTTGATTTGATTTAATTTGAGTAGATCAATTTCAAAGACATTGGACCATAAAAGGTCATACCTTAATTGGACCAAGAAGTTTAATTGATTTAACTTAGGTTGAACCGAAAGGGGAAAACGATTCAATTTAAGGGAATTTAATTTGGTATGGTTTAACCCCAAGGCATTAGACCGTAGATCCTACCTTAGGTTGAACCACAATGTTTGATTTGATGGATTAGTTTAATTAAACCACTTTTATGACTTGAACCGTAAAAGGGAAACGGTTTTGATTTGTTGGTTGAATTTAATCAATTTTATGTGTATGGAGGCTGGTTTGAACCATTTTAGTTTTAGAACAATTTCGGTTCAACTTTAAATGTTTATAATTTAGTTTTAGTTTAAGGACAATTCCGGTCCAATTTGAGCTTTAATTCGGTTTATTTTAGTTTAGGGACAATTCCGGTCCAATTTGAGTTTGATTTTGTTCAATTTAGTTTAAGGACGATTCCGGTCCAATTTGAGTTTAAACTTGATTTATTTTAGTTTAGGGACAATTTCGGTCCAATTTGACCACTTTTGGGTGCATTGGGGGTTGGTTCAAAGCACTTTTAGGTGCTTTTAATCACTTTTACATGTAAAAGAAAAGTAATTTGATTTTTACATCATGAGTTTTGATGTAGTTTTGGGATTTTTGGGTCCCAGAAAGGTCCAATGATTTTTAGGTATTTTCTGGAATTTTTCTGGGGCTAAATTGGGCTTGAATTGTGTAAAATACACATTTCTGGATTAAACCGGGTTGATTTTCTGGTTCAATTGCTGCCGGTTCAGGCGATTTGGGCCTGTTTTAAACCATGGGTCGCGGCTGGGTCAACTCTAGCGTAACAGGCCGGGCAAATTAACCTGACCCGCGCGCGGGCCGCGATTGGGCCTGGAGTCCATGCGCGCGGGTCGATCTTAGGCGGGTGGGCCGGATCTGATCATTTAGGTCCGCGCGGGTCTAATAATGGGGCGCCTGGGCCAGGGTTAACACCTGAGAGTGCGCCTATCTGTTTGCGCGCCTGGGCCCTAGCGCACGGCCCAGCACGTATTTAAGCCTGCGCGCAGCCCAAGTCGCCGAGCCCAACGCAATAAAATCCTGTTTTGCCCCTGTTTAGCCTTCGAATTTGCGATTTTTGCCACTGCCGAACCCAAAATGCTTGCAGGTCCGTTTTTGACCGAATTTGGGGTATTTTTAGCCCAATTTCATGTCTGTAAACTCAGATTTTAACCCAGAAAATTATTTTAATGATTTTAAATCATTTTAGGGAGTTTTCACGCAGGAGTTCGGGTGACCCAAATATGACTCCTCAACTCTCCCTTTTTTTGGGGGTTTATCTTCGAATTTGTTTCACGGAAGAAATTGAAGATTCCCTTATCTTTAATCGTAATCCAATTAGGATACAGAGTCCAGGTGACCCTAACTCTCTGAAATCAATCGGAGAACAGAATTAAAGATAAGGATAAGATTAGGGGAAGAAAGAGAAGAGATAAACCTCATGTAAATCTTACCTTCTCCTCTTTGTGATCACCTTTTGTGACTCTTCAAAAACCAACTTCTTTGTTATCTTTCAAAAACCTGCGTACCCTTTTTCTTTTTGCTCCCTCTATTTTCCAACCTCCTTTGGTTCTTATCCCTTAATCCCTTTTATATCTTGTGGATTTGTTATCAAACGTCCCCTCTTTTTAGGGGACGTATCCCATATTAATTGAAGAAGGAGGGTGAGGTGGGGACACATGGCATGTGGTTCCCACCTCTTCAAACGAATTTGACTTCTTCAAAGAGCATATTATTTGAAACACACTCTTTCTCTCTCTTTTAATTAAAATAAGAAAAAGAAAGAGGGAGGGGGACGTGGCATATGGTCCCCCTCCCTTGAGGAGCCGTGCACATGCACGACTCCAAACAATGGTCGTGCATGTGCACGACCAAGACCTCTTTTTTTTAATTAAAACTCTTTATTTATTCTTTTGTTTGTTTTGGGGATTTCTTTGGGATGTGGCACTTATGCCACGTCATCAAAGATACATCTATTATTTTTTTTTTAGGTGCAAACATGGAGGATGCTGCCCCAGGGATTGTTGTGGCAGCTACGACCTCGCGGAAAGAGTGGTAGGAAAAATAGATGCCGTCACAAACCTCAAGACTGAAGAAGAAGGTTTCCATATTGTACCCGACAGGTCGCCTCCGGATGCAGTACAAGATATTTCTATTGTAACAACTACGGGTATGGATTCGGTATTTGATAGGGCTTGGAATTACATTACACAAGATGAGAAGATTGGGATTGTGGGGATATACGGCATGGGCGGTGTTGGGAAGACTACCCTCTTGAAAAGCATCCACAACAAATTTCAACATGAAGGAACTTGTGGCTTTGATGCGGTGATTTGGGTTAATGTGAGCCATGTGACCTCGAAAGTGAACAAGCTAATCAGGATCCAGAATGATGTTGCTAAAAGACTCGGGTTGGAATTACTAGAGGATGCAAGCTTGTCCGACCGTGCTTCGCAGCTCCGCCATGTGTTGAGCAAGAAGAAGAAGAAGTTTCTATTGTTCTTAGACGACATATGGGAACGTGTAGATTTGGACGACATTGGGATTCCTCGCCCCAGTATGGAAAACAATTCCAAGATACTATTTGCTACTCGTTCAGAGTTTGTTTGCGGGCAAATGGACGCTCAAAGAAAGATTAGAGTAGAATGCTTGGACTGGCAAGAAGCATGGAAGTTATTCGAAGAGAAGGTGGGAGAGGAGGCCCTCACTTCTCATCCCGATATACGTGCAATAGCTGAGAATGTTGCCAAAGAGTGTGCTGGTTTGCCCCTAGCACTCATCACAACTGGCCGGGCTATGTCTAGCAAGAAGTTACCCGAAGAATGGGGACATGCGCTATCTGTCTTGAGAAGATTTGCACATGAGTTCGTAGGTATGGATGAACAAGTATACCGAATATTGGAATTTAGTTATGATGCCTTGAATAATGATACAGCCCAGTCTTGTTTTTTATACTGCTCTCTGTTCCCCGATGATCATTCCATTCATATAGACCAGCTTATACGTTGTTGGATTGGGGAGGGATTCTTGGATGGGTTTTGTCGAGGATCAAGCTACAGATCCTCAGCCTTAATTCAAGGCTTTCCATTTGCATTCATTCTGTCACATAATTGTAGCCTAGATTGATTCTTTCCATTCTATTAGAATCAATCAATTGTAATTACCATATACAAACATGTAATTATGCATATATAAATGAAATCAATTCACCACAAAGGTGTGGTGGTTTTTCAAACATTCTCATGGTATCAGAGCCCTACGGATTAACATCCATCTCTTGATCCTTTCTCCCCTCCCATGGCTGCCGAACCCTCCTCTACCCTTCTTCCCTTCAACACTCTCATCCACATGGTTACCATCAAGCTATCCTCCTCCAACTATCTCCTGTGGAAGGGTCAATTGCTTCCCCTTCTGGAAAGTCAAGACCTAATCGGCTATGTGGATGGCACTATAGAAACCCCACCCCGTTTCACCCTGGAAAACCCTCAGACACCAAATATCAAGCATGTGGCATGGAAACATACCAATCAACGCCTTCTTAGTCTGTTATTGTCCTCTCTCACAGAGGAAGCCATGGCTGAAGTCATCGGCCTCTCCACTTCGCGTGAGGTGTGGGTTGCCTTAGAGAACACATTCAGTCACCGCTCCAAAGCCCGTGAAATTCGTCTCAAGGATGACCTGCAACTGATGAAACGCGGCACCCGATCTGTCTCGGAGTACGCCCGTGCCTTCAAAGCCATCTGCGATCAATTACATGCCATCGGACGACCTGTTGACGGCACTGACAAAGTCCACTGGTTTCTTCGCGGCCTTGGATCGGAGTTCTCAAGCTTCTCCACGACCCAAATGGCCCTCACCACTTTGCCCTGTTTTGCCGATCTTGTGCCAAAAGCAGAAAGTTTCGAGCTTTTTCAAAGATCTTTGGAGCCGGCTACACCGTCCCCTGCAGCGTTCGCCGCCAGCACTCACAATCCAGCGAAGTCGACTCAGCGAGGCTTCTCTTCCCGCAATCACCACACTCGGACTGCCGGCCATGGACGAGGACAGGGCCGCTCCTCTGGCAGACGAACTCCTCGTTGCCAAATCTGTCGAGTGGAAGGTCACTATGCAGACCGTTGCCGGCAACGGTATGAACGCCATGGTCATACCCCTGAAGCTCAACTCGCCGAAGCTTTTCATTCCTCGTGCTCTCTTTCTGGAAATGAAGTCTCAGATTGGTTTATAGACACAGGGGCATCGGCTCATATGACTCCCAGCGAATCCTGCTTGGATCAGTCCACTTCTTATACGGGTAAGGATTGCGTTATTGTTGGGAACGGTGCATCCCTACCCATTACCCACACCGGTAAACTTTCTCAATCCCCTGATCTTCAACTGTTAGATGTTCTGGTTGTCCCTCATATCACTAAAAACCTTTTGTCCGTTAGTAAATTAACATCTGATTTCCCATTATCTGTCACCTTCACTAACAATTCTTTTACTGTTCAGAATCGCCAAACGGGAAGCGTGGTAGCAACCGGTAAACGAGATGGCGGCCTCTATGTGCTAGAACGCGGAAATTCAGCTTTTGTTTCTGTTCTCAAAAATAAGTCCCTTCATGCTTCATATGATCTTTGGCATGCTCGTCTTGGCCATGTGAATCATTCTGTTATTTCTTTTCTAAATAAAAAAGGACAGCTTCATCTTACTTCCTTATTGCCATCTCCAGTGTTATGTAGTACCTGTCACATTGCAAAGAGCCATCGTTTGCCCTATTCTCGTAATGAACATCGATCGTCAAAGGTGTTAGATCTCATTCATTGTGATTTATGGGGCCCATCTCCTGTAAAGTCAAATTCGGGTTTTGCATACTATGCTTTATTTATTGATGATTATTCCCGATTCACTTGGCTTTACCCATTGAAATTGAAATCTGATTTTTTTAGTACCTTTATTCAATTTCAAAAATTTGTGGAGAATCAACACTCTACTCGTATCAAGATGTTTCAAAGTGACGGTGGTGCAGAATTCACCAATAACTGCTTTAAAGCTCACCTTAGTACCTCTGGCATCCATCATCAACTCTCTTGCCCATATACACCAGCACAAAACGGTCGTGCAGAAAGGAAACATTGTCATGTAACTGAAACAGGTCTTGCCCTCCTTTTTCACTCTCACATTCCCACTCCCTTTTGGGTTGACGCCTTTAGCACTGCGGCTTACATCATCAACCGGTTGCCTACACCACTTCTCGGAGGTAAGTCACCATTTGAGCTTCTGTATGGTTCTACTCCTAATTATGAAAACTTTCATCCATTTGGTTGTCGTGTTTATCCTTGTTTACGAGATTACATGACTAACAAGTTCTCCCCTCGCAGCATTCCTTGCATTTTTATGGGTTATCATTCATCTTATAAAGGTTTTCGTTGTCTTGACCCCGCCACCTCCAGACTCTATGTCACCCGCCATGCTCAATTTGATGAAAACAATTTTCCCTTTCACAATACTTCTCAAGCTCAACCAATACCCTCTCTCCAAATCTCAAATTTCTTGGAACCCAGTCTTCCTCTCATAAACATGCCTCCGCCATCCCCTGCACTACCCTCCCAACACATTCCGCAATCTGGATCCACCTCGTGTATTATTTGTACTGATTCAGTGGATGAGTCTATGCAGGTACCTAATTCTTCTACAGGTCCATCTCTGTCACAATCGGACTTCAGGCCGACCTCTCCGGAACTTGTCACTGAGTTACCCCTTGTTGATTGCACTCCCACTGCAGCTGCCCCATTGGGTTCTCATCCCATGCTCACAAGAGCCAAAGCAGGTATCTTCAAAACACGTCACCCGGCGCATCTCGGACTTGTGGGTTCCTCTGGGCTTCTTTCTGCTCTTCTTGCTTCCACTGAGCCTAAAGGTTTCAAATCTGCTGCTAAAAATCCTGCTTGGCTCGCTGCGATGGATGAAGAAGTTCAAGCGTTGCAACACAATCGTACCTGGCTTTTGGTTCCTCGACCCACCAACACCAACATTGTGGGTTCCAAATGGGTATTTCGGACCAAATACTTGCCTGACGGATCTATTGATCGTCTCAAAGCCCGTCTTGTTGCAAAAGGATACACACAGGTACCTGGTCTAGACTACACTGACACTTTTAGTCCTGTTATCAAGGCTACCACAATCCGTGTTGTCCTCTCTCTTGCTGTGACCAACAAATGGCCCCTTCGTCAACTGGATGTCAAAAATGCGTTCCTCAATGGACATCTCACTGAATCTGTTTACATGGAGCAACCCCCTGGGTATATTGACCCTCGCTTTCCTCATCATGTCTGTCAGTTGCAGAAAGCTCTCTATGGTCTTAAGCAAGCTCCTCGTGCTTGGTTTCAGCGCCTCAGCTCTTTTCTCATCCAACTTGGGTTTGTTTGCAGTCGTGCAGACCCCTCATTATTTGTCTTTCATAAGCAGTCTGACATACTTTATCTGCTTCTCTATGTTGATGACATCATTCTTACAGGCAACAACTTATCTCTTCTTGCCAGTTTTACATGCAAACTTAATTCTGAGTTTGCTACTAAGGATTTGGGTTCTCTCAGTTACTTTCTTGGTCTTGAAGCTACGCCTACCTCTGACGGCCTCTTCATCAGTCACCTCAAATATGCACGGGATATTCTTACCCGAGCTCAGCTTCTTGATAGCAAACCTGTTCACACTCCCATGGTCGTTTCTCAGCACCTCTCTGTTGATGGTCCTTTGTTCTCAGATCCCACACATTACAGATCTCTAGTTGGTGCTCTTCAATACTTGACCATCACTCGCCCGGATATTGCTCATGCTGTCAACTCTGTCAGTCAATTTCTCCACTCCCCGACTGAAGATCACGTTCTTGCTGTCAAACGCATTCTTCGCTATGTCAAAGGCACACTCCACTATGGTCTTGCTTTTCATCCATCTGCTGCTCCTGGTGCCTTACTTGCTTACTCAGATGCAGATTGGGCAGGCTGCCCTGATACTCGCCGCTCTACCTCTGGTTACTCTATTTATCTTGGTGGCAACTTGGTTTCTTGGAGTGCCAAGAAGCAACCTACAGTTTCTCGCTCCAGTTGTGAATCCGAGTATCGTGCCTTGGCTTCCACTGCCGCTGAACTTCTATGGCTCACACATCTCCTTAGTGACCTCAAAGTTTCTGTTCCACAGCGGCCTCTCCTTCTGTGTGACAACAAGAGTGCCATCTTCTTGAGCTCAAATCCGGTTTCTCACAAACGGGCTAAGCATGTTGAGCTCGACTATCATTTTCTACGTGAACTTGTTCTTGCTGGCAAGCTTCGTACTCAGTATGTGCCTTCTCACTTGCAAGTTGCTGACATCTTCACCAAAAGTGTGTCCAAACCTCTTTTTGAACTCTTCCGATCCAAGCTTCACGTACGTTCAAATCCGACGCTCAGCTTGCGGGGGGGTGTCGAGGATCAAGCTACAGATCCTCAGCCTTAATTCAAGGCTTTCCATTTGCATTCATTCTGTCACATAATTGTAGCCTAGATTGATTCTTTCCATTCTATTAGAATCAATCAATTGTAATTACCATATACAAACATGTAATTATGCATATATAAATGAAATCAATTCACCACAAAGGTGTGGTGGTTTTTCAAACATTCTCAGGTTTGAGGACATGAAAGAGGCACAAGATCTGGGATATTCTTTGGTTCGAATTTTAAAGGAGGCTTGCTTGTTGGAGAGTGGCCTAGATTCATCAACAAAACACGTTAGGATGCACGATGTCCTTCGGGACTTGGCCTTGTGGATAGGTCGAGAACGTGGAAAGGAAAAAGACAAGTTCTTTGTGCAATCAGGCCTTGAGTTGACAGAAGCACCTGAGGTTGAGAGATGGCACCGGGCTAACAGAGTATCATTGATGAATAGCAACATCCAGACATTGGGAGATAAGGTACCTACCTGTCCTAGTCTCTCAACTTTGATCATTTGCGAAAATTTGAAGTTGAACAAAATTTATAATGATTTCTTCAATTGTATGAATGTTCTTAAAGTTTTGGATCTCTCTGGAACACCCATTCATGATTTTCCGATGAGCATTGTGAGATTGGTTACATTGCAGTACCTTGGTTTGGCTAGAGCAACTATACAAGAGTTGCCTCTGCTGATGAAAAATTTAGAAAATTTGAGGTGTCTGGATTTGAGCAAGACATATCGTCTTGCAAGCATTCCATATGGAATAATATCAAGCTTTTCAAAGTTGGAAGTGTTGGACTTAACTGAGAGTGATTTTGATAATTGGGAAGCAGAAGGCTGTGATGGTGGTGGAGCTAGCATAGCAGAACTGGAAGGCTTAGAAAACTTGAAATCTCTCTCCATCATCATCAAAAGTGCCGCTTCTCTGGAGAAACTCCTCAGCTCCAAAAAGCTCCGAAAGTGCACAATACGTTTATATATCCGTGGATGCCACGATCTAACCTCATTCTCATTATCGACAACAGAGGGGAATGGATGCCTGCCAAAACTTCATGAAGTACATATTGAGCATTGCAGAGTGCTGCAGGATTTATCATGGCTTTATGGTGCTAAAGCTCTCCAGTCACTGAGTGTAACTCGCTGTTATAGCTTAAAGGTAATATGTGATGGCCCAACAGATGGAAGCTTTCCGGACCTCTGTAAAGTAGATATTAGGAAATGCTATCCATTAAAAGATCTTTCATGGCTTCGTGGTGCTCCAAAACTTGAGTTACTTGATGTACATGCGATGGCCTGGAAGTAATATGCAATGGCGTAAGGGATGGATGCTTCCCAGTCCTTCGTGAAGTATGCATAAGCAAGTGCAATTCTTTGAAGGACTTGTCATGGTTCCACGGAGCTCCGAACCTCAAATCACTTGATGTAAATGATTGCAAGGCTCTAGAACTGATAGGCGGTGGTGAGACTGCGGGAGTGGAACAAAATAACATAACATTCTCATGCCTCGAATCATTAGTTTTGGAAAACTTACCAGAGCTAAAAGGCATCCATTGGCTCTCCTTTCCTTCTGACATAAAACCCGTAGTGAAGAACTGCCCGAAAGCTCCCTCTAGAATCAGGTCATCTTCTTTCACTTTTGGATCCTCGTTTTGATTTCATGACGGACATGTGTAAATTTCTTACTCCAATATATTCTTCTTCTTTTCTTATGCAGCAAGTAGATAAACTAAAAAGGGGATCGAAGACTAGCTGTAAAATTCATTCAGGCTTTGGTGTCAATGTTCTTGGGTTGCTGGCTCCAAACCATATTGGCTCGCTCAGGCATGGTTCAATTTCTGCTGCTACTTTTGATTTTGTGTGCACCCTCTCTTATAACTGTCGTTTTGTGTGTAAATGGATATTATTTTCATGATGCTTGTAAATTGGATTTAGATGTTGATTGAATCAACATCAATGTAGTTGGGTGTTTGCACTTGTATTGCTCTCATAATAATTCACATGTGTTTGATTTGATAAAGTTAATCTAAGTTTTATAATAATTTTGTAAGAAGTAATAATAAATGAATATGGATTTATATCGAGCAAATAATTCATGCATATATTTTACACTAGCATTTTAATTTATTCTACTTTTTTAAGATTACCTGAATATTAAGAAGGTATTTATTAAAACAATTGTTGCTTTTCTTGAAATTAATTTATAAGCTTCTGATGGAATTGTATCTTGTTTAATTATAATATAAGGTTAACAGTAGTAACTTTCTTTACAGGAAAAATCCTAGTAATATTAAAAGAGTTTTATTTCACTAGAGAGCTTAAGAATGAGAATCATTGAGGTAAATTTTTAGTGGAATTCTAATTATTGACTCAGAAGGGATATTGTGTGTTTCTTAATTAGTGTTTTACATCTATTTATTATGAATTTTGGGTTAGAAGTCCTTTTAATGCTTTTAAAGTTTAACAAGTCTGCGTTTGGTGTTGCTTATTTAAGTGCTTAATTTAGCTTATTTGGTCATATTAGATGGGTAAGTGATTACCCTTTTTTGAGTTGAAAAAAAAGGGATTGCCCATGTATGATTACCCATGAGTGATTACCCGGGTATGATTACCCGTAAGAGAGTACCCATGTATGATTACCCTTTTTTGAGTTTAAAAAAAAGGGATTACCAGTGTATGATTACCCTTTTTCAAGTGATTACCCGTAAGTGCTTAATTTAGCTTATTTGGTCATATTAGATGGGTAAGTGATTACCCTTTTTTCAGTTGAAAAAATATGTGGTCATATTAGATGAGTAAGTGATTACCCGTAAGCACGAGGAAGAGGGCTCATAAGGAGAAGCCCATCTCAAGAGCTTATCCTTCCTCTTTTACAATAAGCCCTCTTTCTCAATCAAACTCCATTTCTGGACGAATCCTGGATCTCTCCGGCCTCACCAATCTCAAATGGCTCTTCACAACCGTTTCTGCGGAGACTTCCCCATCTCAATCTCCTTTTCCACCGATTAAAAGTTGTAACATCTAAAATTCTACAAATTTGGTGCTTTGAATTAAATGTGAAATTTTCTTCTAATTTTGGTGAATTGTTTTATGCACACGTTTTGGATGCAATAATACTCATAATCCAATTTTAATAATTTTCTGTTGATTGTGGTAAATTTTGGGGATTTATTGGATTTTACATTATTTTATTAAGATTTAACTAGCATTAGAAGGTTTAATTTATTTTGATTGGTTAATGGATTATAAGTATGGTCTTCTTGTGTTAGGCGTTGGACATTAGTTATACCTTGGATCTAAGTGGCAAGTTGTGATTGGGGTTTCTAAAGTGTTATGTATGCGTTGTTTACCAGGCGAATGCATGTGATTAATTTTAAGTAAGGTAGCGCATAATCAAGTTTGGATAGCAAAATGGGAATGGAATGGTTCATTGCCAGCAAAGGCTCAAACTTGATTGAAGGTGAAACCTGAGATGTGTCTCTAATAGACTGAATCATCTTATCCTTCAAACCGGTCTCAAAATGGCCATCAACAGAAGCACCTTCTGAATTATCATTGCTCACGATACACCTAATAGCATTCTCTGTTTCAGAAACACTTGTTTTACGTGTCAGTTGTTCACTAGTTTTTCCAACTTGACGAACTTTTCCAACGGACACCAGAAATGGCTTGCGGATAAAACTGAAACTATCATTTTGACCGCTGAATTTGTCCCTTGATGGATGCTTATTTCTAGAATCATGTCCATTTTCTATATCATTCTTCATCTAGTTCTCCAACTCTTTGATTTTATTGCTTGTGGAACAATCAACAGCAGACTCAGAGGTTCTATAATCAACTTTTTTCTCTGGTTTCTTGTTAAACAGCTTATTCTTGTTATCAAGTTTCCCATTTTGATCGTATTTAGCCACCCCAGAAGTTTTGAGTCCCAGTAAGTCACTTTTAAGCAAAAGAGTCTCAAGTTGATTAGCATCCATGCCTCCTGCTGACTGAAAGATCAGTAGACTCCGCATTTTCTTGACCCCAGAAGTATGCAACTGCAGCTTCTGCACTGCGTTCAAGAATTCTTCGTTTGGCAGCAGCAAAAGCAACTGCAATATCTCTCCTCTGAGCCTTCCTCTTGAATCTGCGCCTAATAGGACCAGGTATCAATCTGGACCAGAACTTAATTCCTGTTTCAGGGATTTTCACACCAAATGATTTCTCTAAATCCGCATGCTTCAAGTCATATCCAATACCAGTGTCCACACAATGATGATCCCTCCAATGCATCCGCTCATCCGCACAAAAAAATGTATCAGAACTCGCTAGCCCAGTGGAATGACTGGCAACTTCTTTGAGAGCATTAGCTTCAAATGGAGTAGAACCTTCTTCAGGGACAATGTACCCCATTTCAGCAGCTTTCCTCGCATCCTCATCCCTTTTCTCAAGCCAGAGAGCAATGGATTCCTCCCTAGCCATCCTCCTGGTTTTTGTACGATAATCAATCCCTTCTTCACTTGAACAGTGTCTTTTCAAAGTCCCTTCAGAATAAGGGATGCCTAACCATGAAAAATCCTCCTTCTGCACGATTAAAACACTTGGACGAGTTAAAATAGCATCAATCACAATCTTTCCCCTCCTCAGGCTAGCGAAAGGACGGAGACAGAGTTTCATGGTGGGAACCTCACCACAGGAGAACTCCTCTCGATGAGGTCCAATCGAACAAGTATCCATTGTGATGCTTAGAGGCGAAACTCTTTGAACCTTTCCCAAATCAATCTCTCGTTCAATATACTCACTCAGAACCGAACAAACAGATGGCAAAAGCCTTGTTTCAATGAACTTCTTAGATTTCACCTGCCCGTACCACACCAACAAACAAACCCCAGATATTACAGCAAAGAACACAGAAAACCTAATTAACAGCAGCCCCTCCTTCCAAACTGGAACAATAGACCTAATCAGAGCCTTGCTTCGGGAGAAAGGCTCCCTCGTGCATCTCACCTTCAACCTACATCTAGAACCAAAGTTCCTAGACGAAGACGATTCAGTATGAATCCCACCAAATTGTGGAAATCGAATCCCTGTGCACCTCCAGTTATTCTGGTTTGCACATAATAAGAACCTGGAGAAATCCCTTCTTCTGATTCTATCAGGAGCGTTAAATCCACCATTTTTCCTTTGAAACAGAGAAGATCGAAGAGGAAAGCCAATGAAAGGGCAACACAGATGTTCAATGCGCATTATCTCCTCTCATATGGGGACCAAGAACCATCTCAGTCCCCAACGGCTTTCAAATCGCTGAGACATTGTAACTTTGTAAGGCATTCTCACGAAAAGAATAAACCATCTTCGTGCCAATCATGCAATTACAAGAACTCCTCTGAGAAGTGAGAACAAGAGAAATACGTTTTAGGGTTTCTAGAAACCTTTTTTTTTGGTAGTGAGAAAACATGAATTTTATTAACTGGACCAGAGAGTTACAATTCTATTGTAGTCTATTCCCCTGGCTTCATAAAAAAGTAAAGAATTCAGCCACGGTGGGGGTTTTCTTAACCATAGACAAGAGAACTGATCTAGACTGAAATTAGCCAATTTATCCGCCACTTGGTTTCCCTCCCTGAACACATGGGTTACAACAATACATTGAAATGAGTCCCAAAGATCTTTAATTTCAGAAATATAAGGCAATAAACTCCACGGTACTCCTTCAATTTGCAACAATCCTTCCTTCACCTTTGTCAAAATTTGGATGAGACTTAGAGCGTCACCTTCAATATGTATATGTGAAAGACCCTTTACTCGTGAGAATCTAAGCGCCTCTAGAACTGCAATGACTTCCGCTTGGATGGCACAAAACTGCTTCAACTTCAGATGCCATAGCTGCCACAAATTGTCCATATTCATTTCTCACAATGACGCCAATTCCTGCCTTACCCGTAGAGCGACGATATGCTCCATCAAAATTTAGTTTAGTGAACAGCTGACTTGGTGCTGTCCATCTAACTGGAATATGCTGCACAATATGATGACCTAAACTTTCCAAGGTCTGCATAGAAGCAAAACGCCCTATTAAGATGACAGATTACTTGCCCAACATTAGGATTTAAATTCTGAAATAAGACTGTTTCTGTACATCCACACAACCCATCCAAATATAGCAATTTTGATGAATAATTCCTGCCTGACAGACTTAGGTAGAGAGGATAATATAGACTTAAGATTAAAATACCACCTCCGAAATGAGTTTGTAGGGCCAAAAGTTTGAGTAGCACCTCCGATTACCACCAGCCAAACAGCTCTCACAAAAGGGCATTGGAGCCAAACATGTTCAATAGTTTCTGGAGCTTCCTTACATAAACAGCACAAGTTAGATATTTGACCAATTCTGAGTGACAACATTTGGGAGGTTGGGACTGCACCTTGAAGGCTTTTCCACAGATATAGTCGCATTCTAGCTGGGCACTTTAAGTGCCACACTTGTAGCCAAGTGCTATCTTCCTCATGAAGTGATGACTCCATCAACATTCGATATGCCGAAGACACCGAAAATTGGCCTTTTGATGTAAATCTCCATACAGCCTTATCTTCGTTTAGTAAAGGAGAAACAGGGGTTTGGAGAATTTTTTGAGCCACCATCGATGGCCACAGAGAAGAGACAAGTTCATAATTCCAAGATTTAGTGAATGGATCCAGAAGATGACATACCTTACTGATTTCGCCATGAGAATAGTCTGTTGAAGGCCTGGGTAAAAATTCTCCAGATGCCAACCACTGGCATGCAAATAAATCTACAGAATCACCTTTCGCAATAAGCCACCTGCATCCTGTTTTTATAAATTCCTTTAATCCATGAAGCTGTCTCCATATCCATGATTGGGATGGGCGGGCTTGTGCTTGAAGAAATGAGGAACCTGAAAAATACAAATGCCGCATCAAATTGGACCATAAAGTCGGTTTATTAGTATGTAAATCCCATGCTGCCTTAAAGAGCAGAGCTTTGTTCATGCAACTAGCCCTCTTAAGGTTGAGACCCCCATTTCGCCATGGTAGGGTTATTTTTTCCCAACATATTGTGGCCATCTTTTTCTTCTTTGCTCCATGCTGACAGAAAAAACTTCTACTCAATTGATCTAATTTGTCAAGAATTGCTTGGGGAAGGAGGTAGCACTTGCATGAAGTGATGGGGCATTGCAGATAGAACTGACTTAATAAGAGTAATGCGAACCATTTGAGATAACAAACCTGATTTCCAGCTAGCCAATCGATCTGCCACCTTATCTATCAGTTCTTTACAATCCTTGATCATAGGTTTCTTCCTTAGAATTGGAAGGCCAAGATATCTGTCAAACTTACCAGCCATTTGAACATTGAAGCATTGCTTAACCTGGATACGGCATTGTCGAGGAGTGTTCCTGCTAAAAGAGATAGCTGACTTTTGAAAATTTATTTGTTGGCCAGATTCAATACAATACCTGTGTAAGATTCTTGCCAAGCAATTAGCATCTTGACTGGTAGAGTGTCCATAAATAAGTACGTCATCTGCGAACATCAGGTGCGACAGATAGGATGAACGCTCGACAGAGAGGGGCAACCCCTCTTAATTTGGACACCTTTAAACCGGGACTCCACTTCAGCTCGATTGATAGCCAAGCTAAGCACTTGTTGGCACATAATAAACAAGTACGGTGAGAGTGGGTCTCCCTGCCGTAATCCCTGGGATGCTTTAAAATTTCCAACAGGAGTTCCATTCACTAGGACACTAAATGAAGTGGAACTTACACAAGTCATGATCATATTAGTATTAAATTCATTGAAACCATAGGCCAAGAGAACTGATCGTAAGAACAACCAGTTTACTTTATCATAGGCTTTAGAAAAATAAATTTTTATAGCAAACAAGCCCTTCTGATTAACTCTCTTTTTGGCAGATTTCTGAAACTTTTTTTTCCTTTTCTGCTTTTTTATTTTTATTAAAAAATGCATAATTTCATTGTGCAGAAATATATTATCCCTCAGAAATCTGCATGGGACAAAAGCCGATTGATATGGAGCTACCAACTTCGGCAAAAGAGGCCTAATTCTTTCAACAATCAACTTAGAAATTATTTTGTAAAACACATTACATAGACTTATGGGTCGGTACTGACCCAAGTCTCTGGGATTGGAAGATTTTGGTATTAACACAATAAAGGTATGGTTGGCCTCGGAAGGGAGAATCCCAGTTCTAAAGAAATGTTGAACTTCATTGATAACAGAGCTCCCAACAGTATCCCAGGTTTTTTGGTAAAATAAAGCCGGAAAACCATCCGGCCCAGGGGCCTTATAAGGGTCCATACTCTTAATTATAAACCATACCTCATCTGCAGTCGGGACCTGGCTGATGACTGAGTTTTGTAAATCTGATATTTGCTTTGAGATTAGTCCCGGTAGTTGCTTCTCCGTCTCAATGGGATCTGCCCTGTATAAAGAAGCAAAATATGAGATTATATGATCAGATAGCTCTCTGTAATCCATGATTTCTGAATTATTATCTGTTTTCAGAGAGTATATAAAATTTTTTTGTCTCCTGAAGAGGGTGGTCTTATGAAAAAAGCGAGTATTGAGGTCCCCTTGGATCAACCATTTTAGTCTCGACTTTTGGAACCAAAGTAATTCTTGTTGTGTAAGGGTTTCTAAAAACTGCAAACATCTCCCTTGAGCTTTCCGAAATAACAATAACACCCCCTCCTTTTTTTTTGTCCCTTGCGTGCCCCTCCGTAACTTCTGACGTTATTAAAGTTTGAATTTTTTTGAGAATTTACTCTTCTTTTACATATATAAAAAGTTCAAGATTTGAGATACTTCATAATGAAAAATGTTTTTAAAATGTTCAAAGAGGTTTAATTAATTAAATTTTATATTTTTATTACTTTAAAAGTAATAAAATGGCCAAATTACAACTTTTGTTAGAATGATTGATTTTACAATTTCAGAGACATCGGAGTTTTGGATGTTGAGACTCCCAAATCTGTTTGGATCACTCAATTCAATTACGTTTTTAAAGAACTAGTAACTATTTAAAGAACCAGTAACCAGTTGATTAGAGTCACTAATTCTGTTTCTCTCTTTTTTCTTTTTACCTTTTTGCCTTTTCTATTTTGGGCAAACCCTATTTTAACTTTCTATTTGGTCAATTAAACATCTAAAAACATAAGCATCATTATATGGCCTTGCAAGGCCAAAAAACATTAGATTATGGTAGATGATGTGTGGATAGGGATGACATCTGGCTGTTATGTTTCACCGAATTGCTTGCTGCTATTGAAGTTAAATGCTGTCATCTGGAACGTCTGACAGTTAGTGCTTTTCAAATAAATCCCACATCAAAACACTTAAACAAAGGAAAAACACCAATTGTCAGGTGCTCCAGGTGGCAGCATCTAACTTGAATAACAACAAGCAATTCAATGAAACGTATTATCAGATTTCATCCCATGTGGATCACCTCGTCAACGGTTTAAGAGGGAAAAAAAGGCAACAAAACTCATCATTTCCATTTCCAAATTACTAAAGAGCACAATTTTATCCACGCCCAAAATAATGCAACGGTGCCTGCACTTACAATATGTTCTTTATGTTTATTTAAAAAAGTAATTTCAAATAAGAAAAAAATAATTTTTTAGAAAATGTACCAATCACAATAGCAGTGCAGGCATTCATGCATAATTTTGGACGCAAACGATTTCTTGTCATCGGGTGACTGGCCCAATGGGGTACCATCGGCACCCACTCACACAACAAACATACTTATATGTAATTGATGTGGCCAATAGGATGATGGATTATATACGATTGATTTATTATGTTTTTTATGTCTAAACTTTAGATGAGTTCATCTTTCATTACCATGCTATGATTTTGAATGGATTTAGTGCCGTTAATTATAATATGATTATATTTAAGGTTTAATTTGACCAATGATGTGCTAGTAAAAAATGCTTTAATAAGCGATAAAGTTGAAATTAAGTGCTTAATCAATAAAGGGCTGCATATCTAAACTTCAGATGAACACAACTTTCATTACCATGCTATGATTTTAAATGAATTTAGTGCTCATTAATTCTAATATGATTATATTTAAGGTTTAATTTGACCAAGGTTGTGTTAGTAAAAAATGCTTTAATAAGCAATAAGTTGAAATTAAGTGCTTAATTAATAAAGGGCTGCATATGTCAGCCTTTGGCTGTATCCTATGCACCTATCAACTCTTGGTTGTAAGGGAGACTGCACAAAATGGATCAGAGGATTTATTCTCATATTGCTAATGTTTTGTTAGCTAGGGTTATATAGTAGGTTCCTGTTTTTACTGTATTACCCTGTTTTGACTCATATCTCATGGGACCTGGCTCTTGTGATGCTTCTTTTGATATCTAATGAATTCCATTAATCATCACACACACACAAAAAATAATAATAATAAGAGGGGTTTGTGTTGTTGAAGCTTGTTTTACAAGACATTGCATTCTGCAGATTTCTAAGACTCCAAGATGAAATATGGTCTTATAGCCTTGCAATCCATCCCTTCCTAAAACTTCTATTGTTACACAAATTCAAATTGATAATATGAGATGAGTCTAGCAGCCAAGTTCTTATTCCCTTTCCAGAATCCTGAAGCAGTTTACATATTCAAGAGGCAATAAATTAGTTTATGTTGAAGATATGGTTTGATTTTTTAATTAGTTTATTAAAGAAGACTTCATCATGATTGATGACAAGAGGTCTTTGTTTAATGGTATAGAAGAAATAATGATATTGATAACAGAATTCAACTCATAACAGTTTGTTGAAGATAACGATAATGAGTTTCTTCTAGACCTATTTATAACCAGGGGGACCAGGTGGTGACTAGGAAGCCCCTTTTCTTGACTGGCTAATGACAACATCGCTATCAAAAGTGTAAAAAATCTAAAGATTGGAAGCAAAAGATGCATTCTGTTCATGAAAAGAGAGGGCGTTCGGAGTCTTCGGACTTCTAATTACAAGTGCACGGGATTCTAATTCAAAATTAGTAAAAGTTTTACACCGGCTGCTAACATGATGTAACCCTCCTCCTTTATCCGGGCTTGGTCATATTCAAATTTAGTGAAAGTTTTGCACCGGCTGCTAACCTGACGCAACCCTCCTCCTTTATCAGGACTTGGTCATATTCAAATTTAGTGAAAGTTTTGCACCGGCTGCTAACCTGACGCAACCCTCCTCCTCTATCAGGGCTTGAAACCAGCCCCACATAAAAAATATAGACATAAAGCAAATGCTGTCAGAGTTAGACTTCTAATTACATCCCAAAAGAATTTCTAAAGAGAGTTAAGTTTGCAAAGTTAAGGTTTTAAGTGACAAGGGCAAAACCCCATTTTTGTTAAGTGTTAAAGATGGTCAAAAAAGAAAAAAAATTTTGAAAAAGACTGCATCTTGCCTGATCTATGTGACTATAAATGGTTGAAACTATTGCATTTAACTGTACTATCAAAAAGAATGTATCTGTGTTGTAGTTATCACTGAAGGAGTATGGCCAACTATGTTTAGTCAAGGTCTGATGTCATTTTGTTTGGTTTTATGCTGAAAAATCTAAGAGCAAACATTATAGTCAAAATAAAATCTTCCGCTAGGCCTCTGGTCACTGAGATTCTCTGAATTGATAGGTTTTGTTGCTTTGTGGTTTATCACTTGTTGACCTTGATGCTTAATTTCTCCACACTTTTGCTAAATTGCTTAAGTAACCTCTTAAGATGGATAATTCAACAAAATGGATTTGGAAAAACAAAAATCCAATATACCATTGAGATCATCAAAACAGCAAAAGCATGAGTAACAAAGTATTAGGACTAAATCTAGGGTGATTTGGAGGAATGTTAAATATTTAAACCATACGAGATGAGTCCGAAAGTAAAAGAAAGGTCAAAGAAATTTAATTGCACATAGATTTTATGTGGTTCAGCGTTGCCATTATGCTTGTGTATACAATCCAGAAGAAGATTTTATACATCTATTATTACTATAAAGTCAATCGTGCTCTTTCTGGCTGATATTCACTTCCCAAAAAGCCTTCCAATTCTTTTCAACTAGGGGGCTGCACGTGCTACGGGCGTAGAAAACGTGAGCCCACTTAGATAAACATCCCGAGATAGTTACAACATATTTAAAATAGTGGGGATTACTTTGTTTAGGGATGGCAATGTTTGGAAAAGAAAAAGGAGACCAGAATCCAGATGAAATATTCCTCTCTCTTCTTTTTATTAATAATATAGATATAGACTTTATTCTGTTACCGCCATGTGTCAGAACTAACTGCCCAAAGCCTCTTTGTTTCCAATTATTTTGCTACACAAATAGCGCATACATTGCCCTATTCATGTTGAAAACAAATAGGGTTACAACCTATATCTTCAATCCCAGTTACAATTCTAACATGTACATCAGAGAAGGAACCTTCGGGTCCGCCCCATTTGGTCCCAAATAAAAAAGTACGAGGCACGCTCCAAAAGCATGTGTAACCTAATTATCCATTCATGTTTGACTTACCCTCTATATTTTGTATATTATAAACATAGATTACAATATAAAATAAAATTAAAATTTGATCTGGATAGTGGATAATCAACCCGTTAATTCTCATGTAAATCTAACTAAGAATCTTATCCCAACGGCAACTTGGCCGATACGGCAATCTCGAGCTGTAACATATTGAAATTAATTTGTTAATAGAAAATTGAGAATAGTAATAACCAACTATTAAAGACAATTAAGAAGCCCTCTTACAGTCAAAATTAGCTACGTACGAATATTTCACGCCACATAAGGATGCTAGTGAATTGAATCTACTCAACAATTCAAACGCAAAGAAAGGGCTTTTGTCCTTCTTTCAACAAACACAAGCAGTCCTTGTACATACATGAATACATAAAGAGGCTAAAATCAAACCTCAAGACTAGCTTGCTTGCTCTGTTGTTATTGATTGAGTTTTTCTTGAATCAGACCTTAGACCTTGACCGATCTACGGGCTTCTTGGGGTTGAATCTTAAATTGAAGGGGTCGAATCACCAGTCTTTTGTGGTCCCCACTCAATTAATAATTATTGTAACTATAATGATTAATCTTGATTGAATCTTGATAGAGAGGGAATGTGAGTCATTTGATTTGTTAACGTTATTGCATACGTACAATGTATGTTCACCCAAATATAAAAGTTGCATCCATCGTATGTGGCCAATTGTTTTGTATTCATCCTCATGTGACTTGTCTGGCATTTAGCTTTCATTTATTTACGCGCATGTTATATATATATATATATATATATATATATATATATATATATTTATAATGCGAGGCATTCCCTTGGAATCGCATCAAACATTATATTCAACTTTCCACGCTTGCATTATACATTATTGCCAAGTTTAGATAAAATTGTCAAAAGTGCCACAGAAAGAACTATCCAAACAATTGAATAAGAAACAAGGGGACATTGCTTCTCCTCTCTTGCGGAAGTTAAGCCGCTGCCTCGTATTTCGTACCATTACAAATCCCGAAACTGGAAGAACTTCGCCGGTTCCAACTTGCAAGTCTCTTTATAAAATTACGAGCCTGATTTGGTGCCTTGGGCCAAGCTACGGGACGATTCGGAGCATTTTAGGACGAAGGAAGTCAAACACGTGGCACGTTAAAATGACATGATGATCAAGCCACGTATTGCCGTATTGCACATTTCAGAACATGACAGGCTAAGAGACTGTAACTGCATTGACCGGTTTAACGTCCAAAGAGGGTGACGTCCAGATCCAAAACGAGTATACAGGGAATTAGAAAAATCGTTTGCCACTAAAATACCATACTGTTCTTCTAATCTTATCTTGGAAACCGAAAAGAAGAATCTTCTGTTAAAGAGGAAAAGTACAAATGGCGGTTCTACAGTCTCACGTCATCTCTCCACTCTCCTGTTATCTTCTAGAAGCTTTTGGCACTCCATAAATGTGACGGCGATTAAAAAAAAAGTACCCTCATCATCTTCCCTTCAATCTCCATCCAATCTGTCTCCTTTTCTCTTCTCTTCAATTTCTGTTATGGAGTTGATTCCGGGTCTTCCGGAAGAGATCGCTCGAGAATGTCTGGTTCGAGTATCGTACGATCGGTTCCGATTAGCTTCGTGGGTCTGCAGAGGATGGAAAGATGAGATCGAGTCGCCGGAGTTTCATCGGCGGAGGAAAGCAGGGGGACTGGCTCGAGCGGTGGTGGTGGTGACGCATGCGGAGCAGAATCGAGCTTTGGGGCTTGGGAAGTTCTCGGCTACGCCGGCTTACCGGCTGACGTTTTACGAGCCGGAAACCGGAACTTGGGGTATTTTGCCTCCGATTCCCGGTTGTCCTGGCGGGTTGCCGTTGTTCTGTCAGTGTGTGGGTGTTGGCCGGAGGTTGGCGGTGGTCGGCGGGTGGAGTCCGGCGTCTTGGGAGGTCACTAGAGCGGTGTTTGTTTATGATTTCGTATCGGAAACGTGGCGGCGAGGGGCCGACATGCCCGGCGAGTCGCGGTCGTTCTTCGCTTGCGCGTCGGACTCGGATCGGATGGTGTTCGTCGCGGGTGGACACGATGAAGAGAAGAACGCGCTGAAATCTGCGCTGGCGTATGACGTGGCGAAGGATGAGTGGGTCCCACTGCCTGACATGGCAAAACAGCGGGACGAATGCAAGGGGATTTGCCACCGTGGAAAGTTCCACGTCATCGGTGGGTACCCCACGGAGATGCAGGGACGGTTCGAGAGAAGTGCCGAGGCCTTTGATTTTGCCACGTGGCAGTGGGATCGGTTGGATGAGGATGTGCTGGATTGTGGCACGTGTCCGAGGACCTGTGTTATGGGCGAGAACGAAAAGTTGCACAGATGCGGAACCAGCCATGTGGCGGTTCGACAAGATGCTCGGTGGCTAGAATTTGCTGAGATACCGGCTGAAGTACGCACGGCACCTTATGTGGTGACATGGCGACAAAAGCTGTTGGTGATTGGTTCTGCTAAGTTCGGTGGGCCCCACATGGTTTATGAGCTGGACCTGAGGAGTGGCGCGTGGAAAAAAGCGGATGTGCCGCAGGAATTTTCCGGCCATGTTCAGGCGGGATGTTGTGTGGAGATCTGAGGAAGAGTTGTTTATAAGGAATTTAGAAATTAGGGGTGAATTTATCTTTTCTCTGTACAAAAATTGTTTTGTTGGGGGAAGCTTTTGAATTGCTCCACCTCTTGAGTTTGAAGTTTCAGAAATCAATTCTAATAGTTAGTAATTATGAACTCTCTAGATTAAAATTATAAAAGTCACAGTGGTTGATTTAGGTTAAAGTAAAAAAAGACCAAAAATTTAGCAAAATTATAATGCGATCTACACACAAATTACTGCATCTAATATGTAATTAATGCATACTAAGGCACCGATAATTGGATAATTTAAAAAACGTCAAATATGTAAACTGGCGCATCCAAAGTCTCGTATAACTCTGTGGTTTATTTTCACTAATAGTCTTTTTAATACAAGGTTTAAAATTTTGATATCGGTTTGGCATCGGTGCAGCCCGATACTCTGAAAAAAACTCCAAATGTTGGGCCGATACTTGATGTTACATCGAGGTGATACCGAATCGTATCGGCTGATATTTGAAACCTTGTTTTGGTGCATTCTAGACACAAATGTGCGCCTAATGTGTAAATTGTATCCGAACTTTTTAGGTGCAAGACCAAAAAAGATGCCTTTTTCTTTCTTTTTTTTATATTATAGTAGAAGTTTTATACAAAGAAAAGAGAGAAGATTCTAATTCTAGCTTGACATTTAGTTTTTTTTTTTTTAAATATATCTCCAAAAAATTATAGACTTTAATGTCCATAAAATATACTTGTTACCTTTTTTCTTGCAATGGCTCTTAAAAAAATATAAAAGACTATTATATAATTGAATTACCAGCCAAAGTATTTTTCCCCCTCCATGAATTATGCACATGCTCCTCGGAATAACATGAGAACTTTGTGAGCCCACTACTCTAAATGAATAAAAGAAACGTATAAAGGCCCGAAAGTAGTAGGAAATGTCTAAATTTGAAAGTTAATAAATAAAAATTTATTAAGAATTATTTATATATATATCATATAATATTGGAAATAATCTCAAAAATAATAATTAAATATAATCATTTTAACTTAGCAATTATTAAAATACTAAGAAAGACCCCAATTTTAAAGTAAGAAATAAAAACATATTAAAATTCTTATACAAATTCGTATAAATAATTCTAAATCTAAGGCTTCATAATATCAAATTTCTTGATGTTTTAAAAGCAGTTAAAACAATATCTTTTAAAATAGCAAGAAGTCGTTTAAAGAAGTTAAATCTATTAAACCTTGATTTTTTGAAGCAATTAAAACAATATCTTCCAAAATAGTAAGAAGTCCCATTAAGGGAATAATTAATCATTCACAGAAGCCGCTTAAATGATTTGCCTTTTCAGTTAATATTTCCCTGTTAAAAGGTGACTGAAAATGAAGGGCTGGTACAAGTCTGAAAAACCCTTTGCAGAACAAAGAAGGAGATTTTCAGAAGATGATCTCAAAACGTAGAAATTTTTTTTTTTTTGACAGTGATCTCAAAAAGTAGAAAGCTTTGCAAACCGTTCAACCGCTTAAATAAATTTAATTCATAAAAATTACGCCAAAAGGGCAACAAATATAAAAGAAAAGAATGCAGCTCACTTTGTTCATTCCTTAACATCCTCACCCTTTTCTCCCATTTTCTGAAACTTTTCAACAATGAAACAATCTGCAATTCTGGGCTGATTCTTGTGAATATTACCTAAAATTAAAACAAGAATCACGTTGATGATCATCAGCCACGAAACATTCGAAATCATTTATAAGTGTGTAGGCTGTGTAGCTACGTATTATCTTGTGACCAAGTATCAATTGATACTTGAAAAAAGAAAGAGAAAAGAAAAAAGAAGCCTTATGTTAAATAGAGGTGGCAATTTTAGGCCCGGCACTATCGAAATCGGGCGTGGGCCCAACTTTTAAGGCCCACAGGATCACTTGGAGCCGATTTACAACTTCGAAATTAGTACGGCCGAAATTGAGCTGGGCAAATTAAACCCAACCCATCTAGGCCCGGCCCCGTTTTGAATGTCATTACAAATATACACTACTTTACCATGTCTTAAACAAATTGTGTCATATTATTTACTAATTTTGTAATTTTTTGTCATACCTTTTTGTTTTTGCTTAAAATACTTATACACAAGTATAAAAAACCTTTTAATCATCTGTAACGTAATATCATTTCTAAGTATTTTTCCAATAAAATCACAAAAAATTAAAAGAATAGTAAAATCCGGGCTTAACCAGGCCACCCCCTATGTTCAAGCTTTGAAACTCTCAGCAAATACTGTTCCTTAAGAATATCCAAGGAACAGATACCTAAAATATGTTGCTAAAAGTTCCTTCCTAAGTGTACCATAATATATATAAACCTAATGGGAGGATCCCACGGACCTGCTGCTTTCCAAAACTTGGTCCTAATTGCATCCAAGAGTTCAGAAACCCAAAGAACAACCCACGCTAAGAGATCAGGAGAAAAACAAGCCAAAGGCTAATGCATAGCCAACAGCAACAGTGAAATATCAAAGTAACCATCATCAGAATTTTGGATAAACAAAATTGTCTAGGTACAGATATACGTCAGATAAACCTAGGCCATTGGCAAAGATCTAGAAGTCCCAACCAAAATGGATTTTGCCTCAACAAAACCAGAGCTAAACTATATTAAATGTCATCTTTGCGAAACCAGAGCCCGCTGTTTATTTCGCATTTAAACAAATGAACAAACGGAATACATGCTCATACCCAGAAAGGAAGCTTACCGCACCGGCTGCTGGTTGTAATGGTTTTTCTCTTTCTTCTTTGCTGCGGCAAGCCTGGCGCTCCTTGCAGCAGCCTCTGTAGCTGCTGCTTTTGCAGCTGCATCCATCTCTTTACTTGACTTTTTCTTCTTCATTGATGCCACTTTCTTAAGCCGCTCTTTCATATCAACAGCAGATGCTTCTTCTTCAGCCTGTTCTGACCCAACTGCTTCATCACGATCGTTGGTATGATTGGGATCATTAGCCTGATCATGTGGTTCTTTAACCTCCTTCAAAGATTTTTCCTTCTTTTTCTTCTTTTTTGCGCTTTTGCTCTCCCCTGCAGCATTCTCTTTCCTTTCAACATCTCCATTGAGATCCTCTAACTTTTTGTCTAGTGAAACACCTGCAAATTCAAGTAGGATCACAACCTTCCTTGTCAATGGATATTCAAGCTGACACCAAGCAAAAGGGCCGTTTGAATAAGAACGTTTACAAGACTATATTTTGGGAATGCATTACACTTCTATCCTTCAGATAAACCCCAACTTACTTTTTGTCCATTTTCAATTGCAGACATATCATGCAACGCATAAATAATGGAAACAAAAGAGAGGAACACGACACATGCTATCACACATTAAAGGACACCGATTTACCATGTGGTTCATCTTGACCGCTTGTCTCTTTATTGGGAATTCCCAGCTCAGCCAGAACAGCCTCAAGTTCTGCAAGTTCCTTCTTCTTCAATTCCTTCTTTGAGAGCTGCCTTTCTGTATCTTTAGGTGTCGTAGAAGCTACAGGAGGCTTCTTCAACACGGGCTCGGGCTGCATGTGGACTTCAGGTTCATGGTCATGGTCATGCTCTTCTTCAACATCATCATCACCTTCGTCGAGGCCATCTTCCTCACTCTCACTTTCCTAAAAATCACAGGAAAACAAGTGTTAATTCAATTCAATCTTCAAATTACAGGGTCCATGTAAATATTCTGTAGGATTTTATGAATTTCGGGACCAGACAAGGGCATAGGATAACTTTCTTCCTTGTCTCACACATAGTTTAATATCTTGGAATTGGCACCATATCAGTTGTGGCTAGTACCTAGTCATACAGGCCAGTATTTATCACAAATACCGGTATTTTATGGTATCGGAATAGTTTGAAGCGACTACATACCGGTCTATACTTAAAACCACGGTGTCATTAAATCTATAAAAAAGTATTGAATAATCTAGTAGAATAATGGAGCAACTATAACAAACGAATAAAGACGGGAGTGAATCGATTTACTAACGCTATCTAATCTAATAAATTAATAAAAAAGGAAGTATTTAGAGGAAATGGAAGTAAAAGGTTTCAGATTATTCAAACAAAAGGAGGAGGAGAAGGCAGAAAATGAATGCAAAGAAAGACTTAAGTTTACAGTGTCCATGTAAATATCCTGTAGGATTTATGAATTTCTGAACCAATCAAGGGCATAAGATAATGGTCTACCTTGCCTCACACATGGTTTAATATCTTGGAATTGACCACGATATTGGTCGTGGCTAGTACCGACTCATACAGGTCAGTATTTATCACAAATACCGATATTTTATGGTACTGGTATATGTTGCTGCGAATCAGTACCGGTCTATACTTAAAAACCGCGTTCTCATGAAATTGATAAATAATATTGAATAATCTAGTATAATAATGGAGCAACTACAACAAATGAATAGAGATGAGAGTAAATGGATGTGCTAATGCTATCTAAATAGGGGAAAAAAGGAAGGATTTAGAAGAAATGGAAGTAAAAGATCACAGATCATTAAAACAAAGGAAAAGTATAAGGCAAAAGAAACACGAAATGAATGACAAAGAAAGACTTAACTGAGAATCAAATTCCAAGTCAAATAAGAAGATCAAGAAAGAACCAAAAAAGGAAACAACAAAAATTATTTCAATTTTTAACAAAGTAGCAAGTCCCAATCTTTTGATCCACACCGGAAATAAATAATAGAATTCTTTCCTCTTTATCCCATCTAGATTCTGCCCGAAAAAAGTGACAGGGTACCCCAATATTCTTTGTTATGTGTTGCAATGTGCTGGCAAAAGGATTTCTACAGGCAAGTGCTTCTATTGCTCACAATCTCTTTAACAGTTTGCGGTATCAGAATTCAGGCTCTCACCATGTGCAGTAACTCTCCTCCCACCTCCCCCTCCATGACAGCCATACCTTTTTCTTGATTAAACATTAATTCTTTAAAGTTATTTTGTACCAAAAAATAATACTCCCAACAAGTTAAGACCAAACAAGATCCAATGGGTTCTAACATTTATTAACCAAAGGATTAGGGATTCATCTAAACACAGAATGTCGATTTGAACCTCATAAATGGGGTACTTTACAAGTTCTTATATGCTACGCTTAGGAAACACAAGTGCTGCATGCAACAAATATCATGCAATAGACTAACATCGCCTAAGTTTCAAAATGGGGAACCACATTTTGAAAAAAGGCTGGAATACGATTGGCGGGGCTACAGCTGATGGATGAATCTCGTTAATTTATAAAAACTGTCAGCAAAAGGTGGGTTGGGGAGAGGGCGGAAAACTATTGGTTATTACATATGCTTCTCCACATTAGCTCACAAGTACATAATCATGTCTAAATTGAGTGTCATTGCAATACGATTATTTATCTATCTTAGGAGGTGGTGGAAGAATGTAAAAGAAATAGGGCAAGACCAAGAATATAATTGATTCCACCATTGTAAGATGTCACGTCAATACATTATTACAATTATCTCTTTATGTTCTGTGGATATTCTGGCTTAAAAAGTGCTGTACAAGAGGGCATTGACGGTGCCAGAATGGCTTTGAGGATTTCTGACTTGTGCAGAAAAATCATGCACAGACAATAATCCTTAAAAACCTAAAACAAATATCAGAAACAGTGGACGTAATACAGTCAAACCAATGTTGATCCATTCAAGTATCAGAACTGCAAGAATTCATTACAGAAATAAGTAATTTATTAACAAACACCCTAAAAATCAACACACACTTCAAATCCATACAAAAAAAAAAATCAACCAGATCAATCATTATTGATTTGGTAGTGTCTCCAAATTCACATGGAAACATTATTCCTTTTATTATCTTCATGGTCAATCCACAACGTCATTAGATAAACAAGAATGCCCATATTCAGAGTAAAATCTCAAGGAACAACGCGTGCACAAAAAAAATATGATAAGAATATATAGGCACTCCAGAAATACTTTTGATAGGATAAGCGTCTTCATCAATCTATAAGTAAATCACGCGTATCAAGAACAATAAGTTTACTAATAATAATAACAAAATTCACACCTCCACAGCAATCACGCTCTCCTTAGTCTGCTGTGGTTCCGATGAACCCCAGACTGAGGCAGGTGGAGCTGTAGTCGCATAGTAATCGTCATCATCGTCAACATCAGCCCACGATTTACCAGTCAGCGAAGCCGGAGCCCAGAAAACCGCCGGTTCCGGTTCCTTAGCAGGAGTCTTTGTTGATCCTTTGCTCTTTGATGATCCATGATCCTTGTTCTTCTTTTTTCTGAGGGTTTCTAGCGCAGCAAAAACGTTAGTGCTGTTAATTGACTGGGGGCCCTCGTCCCTCCTGTTTCCACCTCCAACCATTTCTAAAGCGATCCAGACTAGCCACAGTTCCGCAGTGAAATGAAAATGTGCGAGTACTATCGCTTTGATCACAAAATCGAAACTGAGATTACAAAAGAGATAAACGACAACCTAAATATTAGAAACTCAAACCTAGGGTTCCACGCCAAAAACTTCTCCGACAGTGAGAACTTATCGAAGAGAATTATAAACGTTAAAGATCAAAACTAATGCTTCTGAAAAAAGATTATAGAAATAGATGAAGTAAAAATCCTAATGCCTTAACGAAAGGACAATTTTTTTGAGAAATTAGGGTTTCGGGCAAAGGGGAGGAATGAGAAAATCCCGGAACCAGAGACGTGCTCAAACCAACTCCAAATCACAGAACAAGCCCTATAGCAGATAAATCGTAACCTCTCTGTAAGATTGGGGCTTCGAAAGACACGAAACACACCCAAAAAACAGACAAGATTAGGGTTACTGGCTGAGAAAAATAAAGATCAATTCACCTCGAATCGAGAAGAGAGATTCAAACCGTTTTGAGAGACAAGAGTTTCGAAAGAAAGAGAAAGTTAAGATTTCAATCGGAGAGCTCAAAGGAGATTTTCTCGTCTCCGAAAACAGTTTAGGGTTTCTGTAGAATGGCTTCGATGAGCCTTTTTCGTCTCTTAAGAGGATCTCAGACCGAATAGATAACGCAGCTGAAGAACACGAGTACGTGCCCCTTATATAATAAACCAGAAAAATTGAGAAACCCTTTATCTGTATCCAAGGAAATTATAACGTGCTCTTGGGGTGTGACGGTCTTAACGTGCGCATATATCACCGGGAGATCTCCGCATCTCGGTCACACGCTAAATAACGTTCGCTTTTAGGGTCCAAGAAAGTCGGTCATGAGGAAGACCATTTAATCTGATCAACCCCGACCGTTGGATCAATGTAGGTCCCGTTGTTATTGAGTACTGCGTTGTCTATGGTTGTTCACAAGGATGGTTAGATGCTGAGTGGGTTTGAGGTAATGTCGAGGTACGTGGCATGCTTTCAATGGTCAATCTCGTCCGGTACGTGTTTTACTGTTAAGGAGTTATAACGTATATTGGTTTAGTCGGTCTGGGGTTTTTTTTGGATAATGAGTGGGTCTGGGGTTAAGAGCAAACCAAAATTTTTATTGCTGCATATTACAGAACTGTTCTTACAGTCCAAAATTTCCCTTTGCCATTCTTTATGGCTGCGTTTGGATAGCCGGATTAAGTTGGAAAGTCAGTTGGGAAAGTGATATGCAAGAAAGTGATATTCCGGAAAATGAAAATTAACTTTCCTGGAAGATGTTTGGATGCACCCGGAAAATGAAAGAATAATTATGGAAAATCCTGATAGTGCTGTTTGGTTAATCAGAATGAATGGGAAAAGTGATACATTTACCCATTTTACCCCTTTAATATACAAATGAGTAGTTTTGAGGAAAACAAACCAAAAACTATTGTAATTAAAGGTTCTACTTGAGGGTAGTTAAGGCATGAGGCTTAGTCTATTTCCCTTTCCGGCAAAATCCGACCGTTTTAGTCGGAAAATTAAATTTGCAATTTTGAGCGTTGAAAGGGGTTTGACGGAATCCATTTTCTGTGGGCCCTACCTTTTCCGGTTAACCAAACGCTCAAGTTTTACCGGAAAGTATGTTTTCTTGCAAGTTCCGGACAAATCCGGCTATCCAAACGCAGCATATAGGAGTGCAACTTAATTCGGTTAAAACCAACCCAAACCGACTTCGGTTCAGTTTTATAGTTGTTTGGTTCAGTTTTATAGTTGTTTGATTCAATTTCGGCACAAAAATTCCGAACTAAATCAGTTTGGTTTTTGGTTGGATGCTCAATCAAACCAAATCAAACCGTCCTAATATTATATATATATATATATATATATATATTAAATTTTGAAAGTTGAGCTTTAAACTTTGAGAATATTACAAACAATATCTTTGTTTGAACAAAAGTATGTATTGGTCTAACTCAAGCTAAATTGATTTCATGTAATTTAGTTCGGTTCGATTTGGGTTTCAATTTTTATAAGCATTTCCAGTTCAGTTTTCGGTTTTATAGTTTCAGTTTTCAATTCGGTTTGGTTCGGTTCAATCTGACCGTAAATATTTTCTGACCCAAATGGCACCCCAGTCCAGATCTTTAATTCCCTTTGCCGAAATCCCACTTCGGCAGCTCTGTCCACCATGGCATTCGCTGTCCTCTTAATGTGCCCCAACCTCACCTGTTGAAAATTGCATTACATTGTATTTGATTTTCTCCAAAATTATATCAGCCTGCCATGGGATGATTATGTACTTCACCGTATGCTAAATCCGCTCTTTAACTCTATTGGATTGGTTTGGTTTGGTTGTTCCGGTTTACTTCATCATGTTTGGCTGGTTGATGAGGCTGAGGCAATACCCTCTTTCACACTTGCAAGAATGATCTGGCAATGCACAAATCAGGACCCGTGATAGCATCTATACATAATCTATACTTAAAGCGTAGAAACTTTACTCGACCATAAAACCTCCCTTCAAATTATAAATTTGGCCCATAACCCAAATGCTGATCAACTTCTAACTCTTATCTTATAATACCATCTATGTAAGGACAGAAGTGCAAACGTGTGCACCCTATCATCTTCAAGAGCAAGGGACCGTGCAAGGGCTAGAGCCGTGGTCAACTGAACCCAGATGACACCGCTGTTCCGGGCTTTGCCTTTTAAACCTTAATAAAGTAAGGCATTTGGCGTCGAACCATGTGGTGCCATTTGTATCCAACAACGGATAGCTTTCTGGCCCAATATTCAGCATTCGAGAAATGTCTGTCCCAGAGTAAGTGACGGAGTTTGGCCACGTGGATAGAATTGGTCCCCCTCGGACTAGGCAAATGATTTGGACACCACACGAATTTGATAAACAGAGAAGGGATTAACCAATTTGATAGGGAGTTCTCAATCGCTTTTGAAGACCAAAATCTGTGAGTGCTTGCTGCGTTCATAAAAGACATCAAAAGTCCAAAATGTCTGCATGTAAAGTCCTTCTACCTTGACTACAATTATGCCCCTTTCTGGACCAGCTATGTTCTGTTATCATTACCACATCTAGGGCTGACAAAAAGTGCAGCTTCCTTTGCTCTCACTTCCAAAGACAGTATTATGAGATTACAATTTCAAAAGGATAAACGAGGAACAGGGAAAAGGAAAGAGAATATATTTCTTACTGCAAATAAAACAGCTCAAATTGACCCCCCAAAAAAAGAGAAAAATTTGAGAACAGCTTATACATGTAGTGCTATAAAAAAAATATAAATTCACATGGAATCTAAACTTATCCTTCATTAACAGACCCCAAAAGAAAAAAATGAAAAAAGAAAGAACAAAATACTAAGGTTTCTCACAGGTGAAAAAGGGCTCTGTAATTTCTTTTTTATCGGATTAAATTTTCCGGATACATTCTCAATTATTATGCCACAAAAAATAGGAAGATCATGAGGAATACAATCAATACAAAGAATATCTTGATCATCAGCCATCGGTTGGAAGATATACCATTGAGATACCTGAGCAGTTGCCCCTGTGCCCCTTCCACGTTTGCCAGCGTATCATCCATGTTCTCGTCAATCCTGCAGCGGACATCCAATCCATTTTTAAGACTTTGTGAGTTCAAGACCATGGAGCATACTCGCATAAAAAAAGCAACTTGACTAGATTAACCTGTTGGTATAACTGTATGACCCTGACTCAACTATCTCCAGCTGGCCATAAAAGACCTAAATTTATAGAGAAGCCTGTTTGCAATCCATTGAATATCCTCTCATGGGATGGAAATCCTCTACAATGGTAGTATGTACAACGGGCTTGTGATTGGCCCTTTAAGTCTTCCTAGTATATTCCTCACGGATAGTCATGTCAAGAGATGATATCTAGGAAATTACCTACAGGCAACCTCTCAACAAAAAGAAATAACACATTACTTGCCAAAGTCATGCCCATTATCGGCCATGGTATTTATGCCCTTTGCAAACCATGGTATCATGTTTGCATGTAGATTCATAAACATTCACAATAACAATATCATTTAAGGCTAACTGATGACAATTACATATTATTTAGCATATCAAAATCAGAAAGAACCTGATTGCAAGCTCTCCTTGCTGAGAAACCATGGTTGCCAGTTGTGTGAAGATGGTGCTAAGCTCATGAATGGTTGACTCAACATTTTGAAGGGCTTCAGCTCTACTCTGCATGTAACTGTCTTGCAATGGAACCAACTGCTGCTGTTGTTGCTGTTGATTCTGCTGCTGCAGCAATGGCTGAGTATCCCCGTCCATTTGCTTTCTAAACAAGGGGAGAGAAAAATAAATTGTGAGGGTTTCAATTGCACTACATCAAAAAACTGGTTCTTGGTCATGAAATCCATTAAGTTTCCACTAGAATAGATATTGTGAAAAATATCCATGATCTGCCATAAATGACTAAAAGGAGGTTGAGCTTCCAAAACTTTACGAAGCAGAATTATCCACACAAATCACAAGTTCAAATACTCTTCCAGCATAGGAACTAGTAAAAATCAGAAGATATTGTAAAGAAATGCAAGATCATTAAATGTGTTCTTACCTAGGAAATAGCTGGGTGGAATCTGTTGACCCATTTGCCCATGGGGGAGGAGGGACTGTTGAGCCACTAGCAGCAGACTTGGCAGCCAAAGGACGTTGACGGACAAAAGGATTAGCGGAATCCTTTGAACCAGTGGAGGAAAACAACTGTCTTCTATTCTCATGGACCTTCAAATTCTGCAGATATTCAGGAAAGAAATAACAGGTTATTACTGCCTGAGAAGGTTAAATTAAGAGATAAGTGGAGCTAGCCTCAACAAAGTGATATTTAACCTACCTCTGTCCGCATGGTGAGGACTTCTTTGAACTCTTTTGTGGTGCTCATTAAGCGATTCTTAAGGTTATCTACAACTGTGGTTGAGTGACTGGTGGTATCGGTGGAGATGTTCCCAGTGTCATTTTGCGAGTTGCAGACAAGCTGCAAGTCTACTACCGCTGAATTTAGTGCAGTAATATCCTGCTTGATGACAGCTGTCAGCTCCTGTATTTCCATGGTTGGATCATCAAACACTGACGTCCTCTTTGCCACTAAACAGGTAACAAAGTCACTTCAGCAACAAATAATCACCAGTGTAACAAGCATCCTAACTAATGGTGGAAACATTGATTCTCAAGAAAAAAGAGATGTGTGAGGCCAGTTCAAATTTTTCTATAAGAGGCATGCAAACAAAAGAAATTTGGACAGTCATAGTTTGCCAAATTAATCATCACTAGAAGAACAGGAACTGTCTTTGAAGCAATTTCTTTTGGGTTATTTGAAGAGAAGTGTTACCGTATTCACACACAAAAATGCCTAAAATAACACACAGCAACAGGAAGCCTAATTCCACGACTAACTTAGATATGAAAAAACAAAGAAAAACAAATACAGCAAAAGACTCCGTATTTATACTAGAAAAGCTTACAAGCTGGCTTCAAATCATTTGATTGTAAATTGATCATTATACCATTCAATGTAATCAAGCTTATGGTTTAATAATAATCAAAATGCATAAAGTTTGAAAGTTTAAGTAATGAGGGAAATATTTAATAGTGAATGCCACTCCTAACTGTGGAACAGGCACACATCATCATAGTAAGACTTAACCTTCTACATTTCCTTTCTCATTTTTTTTTTTCCTGACAACAACGAGGATCCATTAAGTTAAAGGACTAAAGAATAGAGCAATGTCTAGACTTCATGTTTACAGTAGTTCATACTCAAGTCTGCCTTTATTTTTTCCTTTTTCCTGACAACAACAAGGATCCATTAAGCTTAAAGGGCACTAAAGAATAGAGCAATGTCCAGAATTCATGTTTACAGTAGTTCATACTCCAGTTTGCACATCAAAGGAATCACCTTTCATGTATTGACAATAAGACCAAGAGTGTAGGAAATGAAGACAAAAATTTCCAAATGCCCCATGCTACAAAATTATTAGAGATAGTTTTACAACAATAAAATGCCTTATCCCAACTAGTAGGAGGCAGCATCACAGATCCTATATTGGCATCTCAATTTGTCAATGGATATAAATAGACACCAAATCGCATATCCCTACCCCGTCATCCCCCAAAACCAAACAAACACATAAAAAAGCCTTATCCCAATTAGTAGGAGGCAGCATCAAAGATCCTAATCGGCGATTCCTCTTACTGTCAAAATATGTAGGGCAATTCCTTCAACAAGCAAACTAGTGCCTGGACAACTGAAAATATGAAGTCTAGGCATGCAGGTTGCTCTGCTCTCATCTTTCAAGTTTAATCAATCCTAGCAGTTGTCCGAGGAGACAATAAGAAAGAAATGTGGGCAAACATGTTTCAGTTTGCTGCTGAGCACCTATGTGACAGAATCTTCAATTGCCCGAATATGAGAACCTAGATTAAGTGGAAAATTATCCTTTAATTGCATAAAAAAACTCCACTTAAGCTTAGAGGGAAATCTTAATATAAAAATGATATGATGCTAAATAAATAATCATAAATTTTTTCTGTTCCCATAAAATATTGTTAACTTTGTTTTTTTTTTTGGAAGGATACTTTCTTTCTACACCCCCCCCCCCCCCTCTCTCTCTCTCTCTCTCTCTCTCTCTCTCTCTCTCTCTCTCTCTCTCACAGAGGATGAGATAAAACCTAGTTTGTAATCAAATTAGATAGCAAATGTAAGAAAATAACATCAGTAGCCAAATACAAGAACCCAGATTAATTGGGAGTTACCTTTCACAGTATACAAGGCAAGCTTTTTAAGGGCCTTCACCAGGCCCCAGCCCCAAGGGGCTTCTCATCTTGATATATAACAGAAATAGATCATTATTGTTAGTATTAGTTACTAATTGAACCCAGAAAGCAACCACAGGAAGATTAACATCAATTGCCAAAATAATAGGGAACTCTAAGATCTGAAGTTATCCTTTAACTGCACATATTACTCCATCCATACTTACAAAGAAAAATTTTGATAAAATGATACAAAATCATAATTTCTCTTGTTTTGTTAGAAAATTGTGAGCCCATTTTGGCAGGAAAACTTTCCTGCTAGGTACACATTCAAAGGGACCTTCTTGCATACACTGCTCATGTAGAAAATGCCACCATTCTTATGAATCTATGATCTCCAAAAGAATTTGTCTAAAATCAGGTTTCATTAAGTCTTCCGCTGAGTTTTATTTATTTTATTTTAATGTGTCTCCAGGATGGATATCTTGTCACAGTTAATAGCTATGTAATCACAGAAGTTACAATCACTCTTAAACTAACTAGTGATAAATCGCCAGAAGTAGCAAAAAAATTCCAATTTGGGCATAGAAAAGAGATTATTGATAAAATAACTACTGCCCCTTCTTTGAGGTAGTTTCTGGCCTCTCTATTGACTACTCTAAAAGTTTGCAGTGAGAAACTGGAATCACTTACAGCTGAATAAGTCACAGATCATCCTATGGAACAGCAATTTCCCATCCAGCACATAACAGTAGGTGACATAATGGTAGAAGGTAAGAAACAGACAACTAACAAGCCCTTTTGCTGTGCCCACAGTATTGGATTTGGAAACATCTGTTCCCTAGAGACTACTTTCAAAGGTAACCAAATAGACAACAGGCCATTCAGTACTTGGTCAAAAAAGGAAATAGATACCACCATACCTAATGCATTTACAGCAATTTCTTCCCAACATGCACCTT